>CM040180.1:18829540-20044540 GCA_022606695.1 Vaccinium macrocarpon
AAACTAGCAAGTAATGGGCTTCAATGTGTGGGCACGAGAACATGGGAATTTAGGCCACCCGACTAGTTACAGGAGTTCCTTGATTGTGATTTTTTTGACTTTGGTTGTATTGGTTTTTTCTACGGATTGGAAGTAATGGAATTTTTATCATTTTGACAAAAAAAAACTTTTTAAATTCACTTCTTTTTTTTTTTTTTTTCACACGACAATACTTCCGTTATTTCTGATGAACGAAAATGTACTCCACATAACAATAAAATAATACTCATATGTCAATAAATAAATAGTAATGGTAATCAGTCACACTTCCATCCCAATGTTACATTCAACAGGCGCACCAACTAAAGTTGAATACTCGAATATTGATCCCTTCGCAGAGCCGGCCGCATTCCACAAAAATCACATCTTTTTTGGGTAGTTAGCAAATAAATGAGTAATTATTCTATTGTTTTGACTTCTGTTAGTGTGACATCTCAACACTTACACTTTAATGTATTACATTAAGGGAAATGACTATAATATACATTTATTAAAGATATGCACCACCACATACTTCTATTATATGGTTTAGATTATGTTATTTTATTGACAATCATAATATTTTTTAGTATTTCATTACTTTTTAACAATATGATTCGTAACATTTTCTATGATACATAACATTTTGATGTATTCCGTAACTTTTATACGAATACATATGATACACATTCAAATAAATGATGTATATTGTAATATTTTCCAACATTCAAAAGTTTATTTTAAAAAACTGTTTTTTTCAAAAGTTCATTTTAAAAAACTGTTTTTTTTTTCAAAAATTCCTATTAAAAACTGTTTTTTTCAAAAGTTCTTTTAAAAAAAACTGTTTTTTTTTCAAAAGTTCATTTTAAAAACTGTTTTTTTCAGAAGTTTATTTTTAAAAAATGTTTTTTTTCAAAATTTATTTTTAAAAACTGTTTTTTTTAAACCGTTTTGTACTTAAAGAAAATTCAAAATATTTTTTAAAAAAAATTTCAAAACTATTTTTTGTAGTTTGAAAAAGTAATGTGACAAGTTTTGTTTATCATTTGAATAAGTGATGGAGGGTGTCCATTATTTTTTATTATGGACAAAAAACACCAATGTGGGACTTGACATTGCTAACTTTAACAACCTCTAAATGGATAACCAAAATCTTATGTGACAACTTTTGGTTATCCAATTTTGGTTAGACCATTGTGGATGCTCTAAGGGATTAATATTAACACTCTTCATTTTGTCTAGGTGAAATTATCCATCTTTATTAAAAGGCACATTAAAAGGCACATTAATGTGTGATGGAATAATTGGCAAAATCAAAAGGGCTTCATCCTCCAACGTTCAAATCCAAGAAACGATGCCTAAGAAATGTTCCCACCCAGAAAGTTGTCATTGTCCGTGAAAAACCACACCCAAATACCCTCTCTCTCTCTCTCTCTCTCTCTCTCACACTATATGTATATAGGAGTAATATATAGTATATATATAACTATATATAGCGGAGTATCAGGTTTTAACAACGCAGTGCAGCTTTCCAAAGCTAGTTCATCTCAATTCCTCGAAATACTCAGCTTCATCAAGCAGATGAAGTTCCAGATCATCTCACAACAACAATAAAAACCACATCATATACGCGCAAATCGACTAATCTTCACAATTATCCGGTGTCCGATCATTTTCCCCCAATTACAATTTCACCCTAGTGCTCGCTAGCCCACTCACCTTCAATGCACGGCTACAGCCGACTAGGGCGGCCGTCAACGCCCTCACCGCCGTCCTCGCCCCGGTTCCGCCACGGCCGGTCCAAGCACTCAGTTGTCGGTGGCAGCGCTGTCGGTGGCAGTTTTGGGGGAGTAGGAGGTAATGGTGGGGATGCGAAGCTTCAGAATATTTTGGAGCGGTTGTTGTACATGGTTGTGGCGGGGGTTTACAGGCGGCGAGGGGTGCTTTTGTTCGCGCCGTTGTTGTATATATCGGGGATGTTGTTGTATATGGGGAGTTTAGGGTTTGATATCGTCGTTGTTAGTGATAGGGTTAGTGGTAAGGCGGCTCCGATGGGGTCGGTTTATCGGAGTCCTCAGGTTTTTGAGAAGCTCTGGCCTTTCATGGAGGCTGAAAACAACGGAACCTCCTCCAATGCGGTACGAACTTTTATACATATGCATATGTACAGAACATGTACCTTTTATACTGTTTTTTCGTTAGATAGACTCATGAAAATATTCCCTCCGTACTATATAATTTGCATGTTTTGTAAGTCATGCTTCACCGAATCAATAAATAAATCAGTCCTGCGTATTCTATTTTTGATTTCCTTTTACCAATTTAAATGTTTCATTTAGTTCTTCCGATTGGCTGAAAAGACATAAAAATTATGCACAAAAGTGCTTAAATGTTTATGTGGTGAGCTTGTTCCACATGGGTTAACTATCACCCTTGCTCACGTAGTATGTAGTATATGAGCTTCTATCTTTTCATAGCCAATTGATTTGATTTTTTAGTTGGATGCTTTAATCTGGTATCTTTGAGAGGCTTTGAGCTAGACTCTCGATTTGGTGAGCAAGTGATATTGTCTTGTTGGTGCCAAAAGTGCCTCAAGTCGTTTAATTGTCACCTTCAAAATATTGAGCTTGGGCTCTCTCTCCCCTCCACCAATTGAATTTGAGTTGGACGCTTTTACGCTAGGAAAAAAATTGCGATTGTTAGGCTTTTGTTTGGTTGCATTCCAAGAAACCACTGACGTAAGATGTGTAGGACTTATAGAATTCCGAATTTGATTGCTTTCAAGGGATGATGACAATTAGGACAGTTGATTAATCGTTTGTAACGTATATGTAAGTTGTGATTTATTTTCCCATTTCAGTGAGACTCCTGATAATGAGAGTATCTTTGTTATCGTTCATTTAACTTAGTGTAGTTCCTTAATTTTTGTGCTCTTGCTTGATGAATTTGTGGTAAGACTGGACGAGATAGAATTAGAATTGAAACAATTCACGAGGTGGTAGGTGTAGCTCCTATAGAGGAGAAGTTAAGGGAAAATAGGCTAAGGTGGTTTGGGCATGTCTATCGTAGGCCAGCGGATGCAGTAGTTAAGAGAGTGGATAGGATAGCTTTGGGTAGAAATGCACAAGGGAATGGAAGACCCAAATTGACATTAGATGTGGTAGTACACAAGGTTCTGAGTATAGTAGGTTTAAGCGATGAAGTAGCACTTGATAGAGCTCAATGGAGAAAAAGGATTCATGTAGCTGACCCCAATAGATTGGGACATAAGGCTTGGTTTGGTTTGGTTTGCTTGATGAATTTGTGATAATCTACTTGAGTTTTTTGTTGCTATGTCGATATGAATACTTTTTCCATGGCTGTTGCTGAAATCTTTCAACCTACAAAATGGTCTCTCATGAAATTGCAGTTAATGCATGCGTGGAACCCAAGGCTCCGTCAAGGTTGGAAGCCTTGTCTTGATCATGGATTTTCTCAAACAGGTCTGAGTTTTATCTATAACACTTGCCCTTTCTATTGATTGCAGAGAAAAGAGTATGAAGCTGCATTTCTTGGTCATGTTTTAGTATCTATCATGATTATAGTGATAGTGATAGTGATAGGACTTATCTCATACTATGTTAGTCAACCTTTTATAGCAAACTTTAGTGATGTTAGCCTTATTAACTTCATCCGAATTTGTTTCCCTCGTAAAGGACATAGTTGTGGAAGCTTGGATTCATTGCTAAATATGTTCCAGAGATATCCAAGTCTAGGATTGAAGTGTAACTTGTTGTTCTAAAGTTTGTAATCAATTGCGTAAAGTTGATCAAGGTGGTGACTGAGGCCACGATCGAGGTAGCATATAGCAAATTGAGTCTATGACAACAGGTTAAATATTTTATAGATCAACTCACAAGGTGATATTCGTGGTTTGTACATAATCGTCATTTGTCCATTTAATTTTGATAGTTAATCTTCCTGTTAGCAGTTACTATCAACTTTAATATGAACCGTATGAAGTTGGATAGTTAATTTTCCAATTTAATTGAGACCTTAAGGTATCCGTTTGTGGTATTTGGTTTGCCAATGTTACTTCATTAGGATTTAGGTTATTAAGGTTTAGCTATCTTATTATCAGTACAATGGGCCTATATTTATTGAAAAATTGTGCTTTAACCTCCTAGCATAAGATAGAGATTTAGAGGACCTATATTTAACATTTGCAGTTAGCTTCTCAACCAAAGGGAACAATGTGTAGCTGGAAGCTTTGCAGATATTTGGAGATCTCCAAGAAACCTAACAGATAAAGCCCCTTATTAAACTCCTGGAGGGTACAAAGGAGAACATCTGGCAGTGGGAACAATGTACAAGGAACATAAGGTTTTGTTGTTTGGTTCTAGACCTTCTGGTAACTAGCTGTCATCTAGGAATTTTATAAGAAAATATAGTCTGAATGGTTTTATTCTGTTTGACTGTCCTTAACCAATTGTCTAAAGCCATACTAACATTCACTTTTTTGGTAATGCCTTTTAAGTTCTGATGGAGAATCTTTTTCCCTTTTACTGCATGTTTTTTTTTTTTTTTTTGTGATCTTATTAATTGGTTTGCCATGTGCTCAATTTCCCGTCTTGAATGAATTGAGCAGACTCGAATCGGCCGTATTCAATGTGATGTGAGAGTGTGGTTGAAAGAAATATGTGAATCGCTCTTTCTACCATACTCTCTATTTGGGTTATCAGAGTGTATACTCTATAATAATAAAAGCTTAATATCAATCACTCTCCAATACTCCTATCTACAGTATTCTCTGCATGTATCATATATAGATATAAATTCCATATATGGAAGTATTTAGATCCTGATTCCATATATGAAATTGCAATCAAAAGAGAGCTCTTACTGTTATGTTTCTATTCTTCGATTTCAAGGGTCAAAGTCAAATGGCTTTCTTATAATTGAAGCGAATGGTGGCTTGAACCAACAACGATTATCTGTATGTCTGCCTCTCTCTTCTGTCTCCTTTTCTTGAGTACAAGTATTGGTTGGTTATGCTCAGGGAAAGACGGTGCTATAAGTATGTGGAGTGGAGCCAAGATTATATCTAATATCCCTATCTTCTTTTGGAAGTAAGAATAAGTGTGCTTGCTTAAGTGCTATAAGAGCTTTACTACTTCTTTTGGTCGCAGATATGTGATGCAGTTGCTGTAGCTGGACTTCTAAATGCGACTCTTGTTATTCCAATATTTCATTTAAACAGTGTTTGGCGAGATTCCAGGTGACAATTTTGTTCAGTTTCCTTTAAATAACTCTTGCATTTTCATTGCAGAATTACCCCTTTTTTTAGTCTCCCTTTAACATTGGGGAAAAAAGGAAAACATTTTCGGTCAGAGAGTTTAATTATCTGAGTCTCTTTACCAGCTGAGCATAGCTTAGCTTCAAAATAAGGTGTCAAGAGCATATTAATTTCAAGCTTTACATGTTTCTTTGGCTGTTGTTAATTCTAGAGATGGAAAATGGGCGGGTTTGAGCAGTTTACTGGTTAAATATGAATGGGCGAAGTGTAGGTCAACAATTGGGTTAAATTTGGGGGCCAAATGTGGGTCGGATCATACTAATAACTGCGGCTTGACCCGTTTTTCCCCTTGTCTCCTTCTTTATCTGCTCTCTTTGAATTGCATGTCAGCTACCACTGAAAGTGTTTAATTTTCACTGACAGATATTTGCAGTAATGTAACAATTAGAAGAGTTGCTGAAGTAGGAAGATCAACCTCTGAATACAGATTTTTTTGCAGAGACATAATTTGACGGACCTGAGTTGTACTTACAGAATGGATGATCTAGGGATACAGTTTTAGTTTTGATTAAGTATTTCCGTAATTTGTAATACATATACAAGAATATATACTTTTGTGTAGATACATTGCAAGATGTTTGATTGCTACTCCGTATGACATACTGATGGGTAATAGGAATACGAGAATGACGATCTGATGAAGTGGTCTATGAGATCGCCCATGATCCTATTTGCCAGAACAAGTTACGTTGACTTTATCAGATAGTACCTCAACACCAAAAATGATGCCACCATTGTATAAGCCATGTAAACCCATCTATAAATGGGTTCATTTAGTGTCACCCATTAACAAGCCTCTATAGGATAATGACGGGTTTGGGTGGGTTATAAGTGGGCGCACTTGGCCAGATAAATAGGTTCGCGTTGAGATTGCCACATCTAGTTAACTCCCTATAGATTTTCTTTTTATCCCAGTATCTGCTAACTATCCAATTGGCATTTGCAATGGTAGCTTGTCTGAATTAATTGAATTAAGACCATAATTATTTTTTTGGGCTTCAGTCTTTTGAACTATAAAATTTCATATATTAATATGATTGACAATATGAACAAACATAAAATGATGAGAAATAAATAAATTCACTTCAGCTTTTGCCCGAACTAGCTTTGCTTAGGCTGCAGATCAACGCACTAAAGTCTTGCTTGGAGTTTTTAGAATAGGATTGACTTGAAGAATTTCAGAAGAAACAGTGGTACCCTGCCTGTTCCAATAACAATAAAGATCAAAAGTTGCCGGAGTACAGTGTTCAAATTACCTTGAGTTTGCTCATGCCGAGCTAGGAATTCCCCTCCTTGTCGTGGACTTCAAAGTGAAACCCGAAGAAAAGGAGAAAAAGGTTTATTCTTGATCTCAAGATATAGTTTGAGCACTTTTCTCACCTGTTGATCCTCAACTTTTTTTCTCCATGAAGTGAGGCCTATGTTTGTGTGTCTGTGTATATGCGACCATTCATCTAGCTCAATATAACAGAGGGTTCATTTGGAACAACCAAAATACGATACTAAAACTCCTTCCCGACCATGTTTTGGGAACTTTCAGAGCTTTGGAAGCTCCCATATTAATGTGGTGAAGATCAGAGATTAGTTTGGTGGGAAAGTGGTTTACTCTACGCAGCGAAAAAGGAAGAAAGGGGACTTGAAGAGCTGGATTTCCCTTAAATTAGTTAATTGATTTGGTAGCTGTGTGTTTGGTAACCTACTTTGGGTTAGGTGCTTGTGAGGGTCTTATCACCTAGCTTATGACCTTTTTTTTTTTAATCGGCGCTTATGACATAACGACTGCATCATGTTTGCCACTCATCGCCTCTGTTCTGTGCACACTTTTTTCCTTGGTACTTCACCATTACCTAACTTTCAACCTCTCACATGTACAGTTGTAATCTTTTGGTTTGAGAAGGTTTCTGAATTGATATCTAAGTGTTTTTGTGTAGCGTTAATTTTGGTGCCTTTCAGGGCTTTATTTTGGGCCCCAAAGCTCATGGAATTGGAACCTTTGTGCTGAATTCTGATTCTGTGCTTTCATCCGACTTTATTCTGCCTATTATTGGGGTGACAGGACAATTGCAAGATTTTTGGAATTGCAAGGGAAGCAAGAGCTTTGATTAGGGAATTTTCTAGTACATTTTACGTTGTATAGGCTGTGAATTGGATTGAACAGCAACTAGGGCTGATTGAAATAGAAGGGTTTGATTTCTTAGGTCTACAAATCACTAAATCAGATGAAAGCACAAATCACTCCTGGAAGCTTTAGGCATCACACCTAAGGTTTGATTGCATCACACCTAAGGTTTGATTGCATCACACTATCCATCAAAGAGGTTGTAAAGCTACAGCCCTCATATGGAAAACCTAAAAAATAACCGAATGAAATGCCCCTGACTGGAAAACTAACCAGAGACAATCTTTCCCGGCAAGTGAACTCATTCATACAAAACAGTGACAATCTATTCAGTACTAAACATAAGTTTGACTCTACTTCAATGGTTTTCCTAGTTCCCTTGGATCCAATTGACTATGCATGCTTCTTTAGATCTAATCTTGAAACCATGCCAATTTCCATATTTTACCCCTTCTTTAAATTTACTTTTCATTGCGCTTGTAACAGCCTGCATGATCAGCTACACCACTGACTGTACTTGGTGGAACCTTCGCGTTACATCTCTCGTGAATTGTGCGACACAATTTGCACTCTAGGTTCAATGCTAATGGGTCTAGACCCTAGACAGGGAGCCTATATATATATGTATGTATGTATGTATGTATGTATGTATGTATGTATATTTATCTTCCTGCCATCCTAACGCATTAAATGGAACTTAACGCATTAAATGGAAAGATCAGTTCTCTTTAGCCATACCTTATCATTCAAAACACTATGCCACAAGGCTAAGCTGTATCCCTCCAATAGCTTAGCTATACTAGTAGATGATGATAATTCACTTGTGAAGCCATAGAAAATAAAATAATATTTCTTTAGCTTATTTCATGTATCATTATTATAGAATTAGCTTCATAAGCTCATGTTTCAATGAGTAGACTTTACATACTTTCTCCATCTTATTATGGCTGTAAGATCAAAATTTGTTACTTTTTGAATTTTTGCAGCAAGTTTGGGGAAATTTTTGATGAGGAATTCTTCATTTATGCACTAAGAAATCATGTGAATATTATCAAAGAGCTCCCAGAAGAAACGCTGCAGCGCTTCGACCACAATATTAGCAGCATCGTGAACTTGAGAGTAAAAGCTTGGTCAAGTCCAACCTACTATCTTCAAAAGGTCCTTCCAAAGCTGTTAGAGATGGGGTATGTAATGTATACCTTTTATTATCAGGATCTGGCTTCTTATTTTACTGCAAATTTTCAATTGTTTCCCTTTAACTATCCCACATGTGTTTACGTTGTCCCTAACCTTTGAAACCAACCTATTTCATCCCTAGACTATTGAGAAGGTTGCAATCAAGTTCATTAGAAGGTTAGATAAAAAATAAAATAAAATAACAGTTACACTAGAAGTTTGCTCTAAAAATAGTGTCTCAAGGCAAAGCCTACTTTCCCCCTCCTAGCTGAGATGCTTATAATCTAGGTCATATGATTCTCCAATGGGACCATCCACTCCTGCTCTCAATTGTCACTCTTTCGAATTTTAGTAGTTTGAGATGTTTTTGAAAGACGCTTTCCGCTCCCGCTCCTGCATGCGTAGAGTATGTGAATTGGCTTATCATAATCTTCTCTATTTTCTTGATCGAATATTAGGAGATGGACAGTGCAAGGGTTTCTGGCACATTGGAGGTCCATGATCTACGTTTGTTGTGCCAGCAATTGGAAGATCTCTCTTTTTGGGAGCATGATGGATAAAGCTAGGAAACAAGGGGGGCAACACAGTTCTTAATGTAGTTATTTTTTGGACTAGTAAATTGGAAAAATATACTTCGTATTGCATTGGGAATTTTGGCCCCACTAACCAAAATTTCTGGCTCTGCCCCAGTGGGATAGAATATTATGATATGGCATTCAAGTTGATCACATTTCAATGAGTTAAAAAATATCAGACTTGTCAAAGTTGACCATGCAGTGTGGAGAATGAAGTCCACCACTGAACTTGCCTTTATTGGCATATCTTTTGCACATTCAACCAAGAAATGGACTATGCTTTCTCTCTACTGCCTTCGTTCCATTTTGGGTAAACTTCACTTTGAACCCCTGTGGTTTAGCCAATATGCAGTTTCACCCCCTCACCTTCACTTATCAGCACATAAATTCCTCTGGTTTGGGGACTTATGTCCGCCGGTACATTTCCATCCAATCTACCAAAAAGTTAAAAGTGTCCTCCTTGCTTTTCTTCTTCTTCCTCACACAAGTACTTATACATATCTATACATGCATATAAACCTATGAAAACAACCGGTCCACCCACTAGTCTCTCCCTTCCCCTCCACCATTGCTCCATTAGCACCGCCAAAGCATATTTTGTTAAATGGTTTAGATTGACTATGTGTCTGATAGAATGGGGCAGCTTGAACCCAAGAATTAGAGTAAAACAAATTAATTCTTTCCTCTCCTTTTATCCTGGGGAATCTTGGACCTTTTCATAGACTTGTTTGCATCATTCTATAGCATTTGTTGAAGAAAAATGAGAACTGGGAAATACAAAACTGGGATTTGGGGGGTGGGGCTGGTTTAGGTACGGTGAGAGGTGTCTAAATGGAGTCTTTTTTTTAAATAAAAAAATAAATAAAAAAATCTGCCTGTATTGAGAGTCTATGACCCATTCTTTGTCCTTTTGAACAAACCAAAACCAAATGCAGGAAGAATAGATTCTTATTAAAGGAGTCATGAAGCTAGTGTGAAAAATAAGATTAGTATATATGTGTATGCAAGGGAAACAAGCACAACGATCGGTAACATACTACTACAGTTGCTCATGATCCTATAGGTGTTGGTGGTAGTAAACTATTTCGAGGTTTTTAGTTGGATTAGAGGTGGACAGTGAAGATACGGATAAAAATAGTATTTTTGTGTCAAAATTGTTTTCTAATTTTCCTTAGGCACGCTTAATTTTCGCAATTGTGGCAGAATCTCCATCACTTTGAACATAAAAGTACTGCACACAAGTCCGGAAACCACAAAAGTCAATGTTCTGATAAGGCAAGGTCAGGGGTCAAACCACACATGGACTAACTAAACACGGTGTCAAAGTGAAGTTTGTCCTTCCATTTTCTTCCCTTTCTTAGTTACTTAACTATTTTGCTCCTATGAGGATAGTAGATTTTAGAAGGATTACCGTCAGCCATTCTAACTCTTGATCATAACTTTTTTTACCTCGTTTCTTAGAACCAGCTTTGTGGGAGACCATATTACCCATTTACTTGCCCGTGTGTACCAAGTATGGAGTAATATACTCCCTCCGTTCCAAATTCCCTTATACTATTTTGAGGTGTTCCAAATTGTTAGTACTCTTTGAAAAGTCAAAACAAAATTTATTCAATATTCCAAAATAAACCCTTTACCAACAACCATCATTTCATTCAGAAGTTGAAAATATAAGGGCATTGTTGGAAATTAATGAATTTGTTTAATGTGAATGCATTTATTGAATGTAGTTATTGCATGTCTACTTAAAAAGAAAGTGACCAGCAATTTGGAACAGAGGGAGTACTTTCTAGACTTTGTATAATTGTATTCTAAATCACGCTGCAGGGCTGTGCGGATAGCACCTTTCTCTAACAGATTGGCTCATGCAGTTCCACCAAATATTCAAGGTATTAGATGCTTGGCCAATTTTGAGGCACTTAGGTTTTCAGAGCCTATACGAATTCTTGCGGCGAAGATGGTTGACCGGATGGTTAAGAATAGCTCCAAGAGTGGTGGAAAGTATATTTCGGTGCATCTCCGGTTTGAAGAGGTGATACTCTTTCTTTCTCAACCTAAGGTTTCAAAACTCGTAAATTTTTGTTCTGCATGTATCTCAAGTGTTGAATTTTCTCTTTTTAAAGGATATGGTGGCATTCTCCTGCTGTGAGTATGATGGTGGTGAGGAAGAAAAGCATGAAATGGATATTGCTCGTGAAAGAAGTTGGAGAGGGAAGTTCCGTAAGAGGGGTCGAATAATTAGGCCTGGTGCGATTCGTATGGATGGTAAATGCCCATTGACTCCCTTGGAGGTATCTAACCATGAAATTGTGGGACTATTCATGTGCTCCTTCCTCATCAGCTCACCTCTATTATGTGCTCCTTCATTGTTTATGCTTTTAAAAATAGAAGTACTCTTTATTCGTACTTGTGTGTGTCCCGTCTTTAAACTTGCAAAATCACTTGAGGTTTTTCTGAGCCAGCTGTCGGAGGAGAATTGTTTTTTCCGTACGTTTTGTTACCTTATTACTCTGAGCCATTCATGCCCCTGAATTTTCAACTATTCAAGCTTTAGTAAAATTAGGAGGGGATGTAGTTTTCTGTTATATTGGACTTTATACTGCGCAACTGTTTATCTTGTTAACTACCACTAACAACTGTATGAATTTCCTCAACTTAATGTTTTAATGGTTCTTCAAACATCTTTTGCAGGTGGGAATGATGCTTAGGGGCATGGGTTTTGACAACACCACCTCTGTTTATGTTGCAGCAGGGAAAATTTATAATGCTGAGAAGTATATGGCCCCACTAAAAAAATCTTTCCACTTTTTAGAAACAAAGGATACACTAGCTTCCCCTGAAGAACTTGCTCCATTTCAGGTATGATGGTGGTCTGAAATGTGCATTCCTGATTTGTTTTTTTCACATTTTCAATGATAAAAAAATTAAGTTATTGCATTGAACTATCTGATGTAGGGCCACTTGTCTAGATTGGCTGCTCTTGATTATACAGTTTGCCTTCACAGTGAAGTCTTTGTCACAACTCAAGGTGGCAACTTCCCGCACTTCTTGATGGGTCATAGGCGCTACTTATATGGAGGGCATTCCAAAACCATCAATCCTGATAAGAGAAAACTAGCACTATTATTTGATAGCCCCAAGATCAGGTGATCTTCTATACAGCTCTCCATCCTACTAACTTTATTACTCTATGACTGGTGCTCCTTCCCATGTGCTTGGCCAAAAGCTATTACTTAAAACCTATGAAGCACGGATACTCTATTTTGACCTCCGTATCGTGTATCGGACACGTATCGGATACGGATACGCTCCCGATACGTATCGGATACGTTTTTTTAGAGTATCCGTAATTTAAATTAAATTTTTATTATTCGGATACGTTTTGGATACGCTCCGATACGTTACCGATACGCTCGGATACGCTCCCGATACGTATCGGATACGTTTTTAGAGTATTCGGATACGTTTTTTAGGGTTTTTTTTTCTGTGCTGTAATGGTGAACCTGTCTAATGAAATTTTAGGAACTAAAAATTATTATATTTATAATATATTTATTTTTATATTTTTATATTCAACGTATCCCCCAACGTATCGTATCCGACTTTTTGGAAAAATCACGTATCCGCGTATCCGTATCGTATCGTATCCGTATCTCGTATCCGTATCCGTGCTTCATAGCTTAAAACAAATGCTAAATTTAATATTTTCCCGCACATCTTCCTTCAGCAAAGCTAACAAAGCCATCATAGCTTCTGTTGTTTGATGGGGTTTGTGTTTATATTTGCAGTGTCTTGTTTATTAGATCATAATGTCCTTCTCAGGCCTAATTCGATGATTAGAACTGTCCAATTTTCTGAACTTGTCTAGATATCAATCGCGTGAAATGGTATAGTTGTAAGAGATCTATTGATATATCTTCGGAACGTATTTATGTTGAGAAAAATAGGTTCTGATCCAGTGGTCCAATCTTAATTTTTTCAAGATATATTTGTTTCCAAATCATGTCAATCGATGTCACATGAACATTATTTTTGGCGTTCTTGATATACTTGATGAGTTCTTAAAAATTAGCATTTATGATCATCGAGTGTTCCCAAAAGATGGACCGAACAGGACCATCCAGTTTCTTTTGGGGACTAGAGAGGCTCCGTTAGAAACATATATTCACATACTTATACTGTGAATTACTTCCTAATTCTTGCTAACAAGGAAACTGTTTTATCTAAGACTTGGATTCGAGTATTGCATATAGGTGGGTGTTGGGTGATGGGTCTCCCTCGATCTTAAACCAAAGGATAGGTCATAGGAGAAGTGTCATAAAAATTCGATGCAAGTATGAGGCACCAGGCACCTTACAATATAAACGAGTTACACCTGAGACGCATTATGTTTGGTACAGATTAGGATTTAGCATTCTTATTGTAGGATCAAACTGAGATAAATTTTATTTAGAGAAAGATCTATCCGTGGGATTAGCGAAAAAGTAACTATTTTATGGTCACTATGAGCTCCTACTCTAGCAGTATGGTCGTATGTCATTTAGTGACATGTGACATGCTTGCTGTTGGCATCTTATGTTGACTAGGCTTCCTCAAGTAGTCCATGCCACATTGCGAAGCAATGATGCTCTTTGCTACAACACGTTTTTTCCCTTGTTTCTTTGTGGTGGCTGGGGGTTGGAGGTCAACTTGTTGCTCAATGTGATTTCTGGTGACAATTCAGCACATGGTTCTAAAAATCGCTAGGTGCTATGCCACTTCCTTCTTTTTGGTCATAATTTTTACTTTACTGGAGGTTTGCGTTGCTGCAATTTAGGGATGTTGATTGTCATGAGAACTCAAAGTTCATTACATACATTTTTGTTAAACTAACACTGACACCCTGTGCTTTATATATTACATATTTAAACCCCAATTCAAACAAATTACAAAATATATTCGTCGACTAAGTCCCTGCCTATGCCACCAATGCTGCCTAGGTGACTAATTCTGCCTACCCAACTAATCCCGCCTAGTGACCGGCTAATTGTCCCTCCACCTAATGTAACGTGTAGGACCCTAGTTGAGGAGGCGGATCACCACCTAGCGCCTAGGCGCTGCCTTTTAGAACTAATCCTGCTCAACGACCAACTAATCGTCCCTCCGCCTAATGTAATGTCTAGGACCCTGGTTGAGGTGGCGGACAACCACCTAGCGCCTAGGCGCTGCCTTTTAGAACACTGGTAATTACGGTGATTGTCTAGACTCTAGTCAAGTTGTCACTTGAGTTTATGGTGTCTGAAGTGCTTTTGGCGGCAGCAATCTACAAGGTTTGGGGGGAATGAAATCGCCGGATTTTTCCACAATGTAGTCTCGAGGTGCAAATGCTGGAAGATCATGTAGTTATGGATGTCAGGGCTTGAATTTGTGCCTGGAGAGGCATTCGAAGAACAGGTCCTAATGCCTCTCTTTGCTCTCTTTGGAGGTTCTCGGATAGAATTTTTGAAAATCATTGATGGAGGGATAGGTGTTTTTCTGTTGTGATTGTTGGGTTCCTTGGATGTAAATTTGGTGTCTTCTGGTAAAAGAGCTAGTGGTAGTTTATCTGTTTTCTTTCCAATTTGGTTGTTGATTAACTGGGGTATGCCCCTTTGATTTTGTTTGTTCGGTGGTTTTAATAAAAGCTTTACTTACCTAAAAAAAAATTAAAAAAAGAAGAAGAAAAAAGATCCTTAAAACCAAAAGTACATCACAAACTCTAGTCAAATTGTCACTTGGAAGGATCTTGTATTAGCATTCTCATATGCTCTGGTCACCATGAAAGATAACCGGATAGTTAGGGTATTGGTAGAGTCTACTGATACAAAAACACATAGAAGGTCTGAAAAGTGAAAGAGTTGTGAATTGAGCCATGTTTATCATTGTTCTGGTATTATTATCATAGGTCCATGATAATGTCCATGGCATTACCAATCATAAGTTGACATGCCTAAATCTAGCCTTTCTATTCTGCATCTCTATTCTACGATTTAGGTATGAGTACTATGATATATTGGGATGTGTCCATAAGTTAGGTATCAGCAAGGAGACTTGCTGAATACAAATTTGAATTGTATGTGATCCGATATTGTTTGGTAATATGTTGATCTACTAAGAAATATACAAGAAATTAAAGGTACTGACGATACAAAATGGAATTGTTATGTCTTGCTCATCTGAAAGGCTAGAAAGGTTGATTTTCTTGCTAGGAGTTACTTTCTTTACATATGATAAAATTTGAGGATCTAGATGTCTTGATTGGGGTGGACACATCCCATGTGACCATACTCTTAGAGCATCTTCAACGGCCTAACCAAAAGCAAAAGGTTTGCTAAGGTTAACAATGTTTGTTCAAAAAAGTGCTTACATTGGAATAACCAAACTTAGCAACCTCTTAGCAAGTAACCAAATTTTGGCTCTTAGATAACCAAAACTAGCAATCTTGTGCCGATAATCATATTTAGTGGACCTCACATCTACTCAATCTAGTAAACCCGTCTTTATTCAAAATGACAAAAAACTTCTCTTTTCCCTCTCTCTCTCTCTCTCAAAAATGTTTTCAAAATTTATTTTGCAAAACAATTTTTTTTTTCTAAAACTATTCTCCATTCGGAAAACTTTTTTTTTCTTTTTTCAAAATATTATTTTTCAGTAATAAACAGCATTTGAGTAATTTCTTTTCAAAGTGTGGTTTTTGTAAAACTGTTTTACCAAAAAAAATGTTCTTTCAAAAGTTGTAATATTTTTTTTTTTCCAAAAATTGCTGTTTTGTTTTAAAAAAGTTTTCAAAATTTTAAAAACAGTTTCAAAAACCATTTTTTTGTAATTTGAAAAAGTGATGTGGTAAGTTTTGGTTATCCAAGTTTGAAAAAGTGCTAACTTTAGCAATCTCTAAATGGATAACCAAAAACTGACGTGACAACTTTTGGTTATCTAATTGACATGTCATATCCGTCAGACACAGGTACTCAGAAATAGAAGAGGCCATAAACTATTGTTCAACATATTTTCCAGTTAACTTATGCCATGTGCCAAACTATTCATCAAATGTCTTCAGATCACAATGATGTTTTTACCATGATCTTCATGATATTAATTCCAAAGCAACAATAGAAAATATACAAAGAAAGAGAAAAATCATAACAAACATTGAATTATGAAAAGAATAAAAAAGTAGATTAATATAATATCTGCACTCACATGATTTGTTTGTGGTCACAGCCTCACACAAAAAAGAAAAAATTACTGCTGATGTCAATCTTCATAACGTATGCACAAGGCCAGCCCCAGTGCTTTGGTTGCACAAGCCCGACACAAAGCTTGTTTACCCACTTACAAGGCTGACCCTAATATTTTGGAGGCCTAAAATGAATTTAAATGATAGGACCTTTTTTAAAATAAAAAAAAAGAGTTCAATATAGGTGGGCTAATATAAGGTAAAAAGATTAAACATAGTCTTTTAGCTTCGTAATTTGACTAAAATAAACTTCGAAACTTGTTTATATTATTAGAAAAAAATAAACAATGCGTTTTCTCCAACTAATCAAGTTATTAACTTTAATTATAAGAATATTGCTTTTGACAATAAGAGAATTGATTATTTGAATCATCTAAGTTTGTCGAGTGGAAATTAATTATTTTGGTTTATTTATAGTCAAAAGTGTTTTATTTGTAAATATGATATTAAATTTTTTTTAAAAAATTATATAAAATAAAATGAAAAACTTATCAAAATATTTATGATGTGCAAAAGATTTGAACTATAAACACCTACCATCACTAGCGTATACCTACTTTATAATACTAGAGATCCAAGAGGTGTATATTATCTACACTTATCCAACAAAAATAAGCAAAAAGTTTGCTTTTGGCAAGAAGCCCCATCTAGAACTTGAATGAGGGACCAATGGGTGTTTTGAGTTGGCACGAACAATTGATGCAAAAGCTCCACATGCTCAGAATCACGGGATAACTTATAGATAGTATATGCATGCTCAAATATATATATATATATATATATATATATTTTTTTTTGCCCCAGCTATAACAACCCGCCCCAGCTGACCAACTAACCCTTAACCTAACCACGTGATTCAAAGGGTTAATCTCGAGCTATATAGTAGCCGGTGGCGCTACGTTATATATCAATGCTATTTCCCACATCTTTTCGATGTGGGACTCATTGTGCCCAAGGTGGGTTTTCACATTCTCTCTATCTTATGATGCAACGTCCTCGTTGCATTGGCCCAAAACATTCACCCTGGTGGCCATGATGCGGCATGTAGACCAGGGTTGTGCTTTGATACTTGTAACAACCTGCCCCAAGCTGACTTGCTAACCTTTAGTCTAACCATGTGGTTCAAAAGGTTAGTCTCGAGTTATACAGTAGCTGGTGGTGCTAAGAGCATCACTAATGGCATACTCAAATGTAAATACTCAAATGTTGCCACATCATCTTTTGAATATTCATTGAATGGGTTTCTAAAGTTAGCAATGTGAAGCTCTACAATGGTTTATTTTTGTCCATGATCAAAAGAGGGGAAAATATTGGTAGTTTTGAGTATGCAAGTTTGATTATTGGGAAAATGTTGGTAGTTTTGAGTATCCAAATGCCAAAATTTGAGTATTTATAAAAAAATGTTGCTAACTTTGAATATTTATACAAATGCCATTTTGAGCCCTTATTGAGTGTCTAAATACCAAAATTTGAGTATTTTTCTTTTTGAGTATGCCATTGGGGATGCCCTAAGTTATATATCAATGCTATTTTCCACATCAAAAACTCTAAGTTATATATCAATGCTATTTTCCACATCTTTTCGATGTGGGATGCATTGTGCCCAAGGTGGGCTTTCACACCAGCTCGGGGGCTTGTTGGGCATAACCCTGGGCCGGCCTTGCGCATGCGTCTTCTAACATTATACGAGTTTAAAAGTAGTCTCTTATTTGTGTACTAACACATGCATTGGGACATTCAAATTGGTGCTTCAAGCCTTAAACTCTGTGTGACTTTGCTCCCTTGCCCAACCCGGGGATCCTATAATGCGGGGGTGCACTTTAGGGTGTAGCCATCCATAAAATTAGCGGTGAAGATTATTTTACACATAAGACAAGTATCTTATATGTAGGATAATCTTTGAAATCTGAATAATTAAATACAATGTCACTACAGGGTTTCCGATTCCCCCCTCCCTCCTTGCTTCTGTTTTGATCAGCTGTGGGCAGTGTTTCGCCATTGTGTGGTTTGTTCTGTAGGATAATCTTTCTTTGGCATAAACGCTCTAGACATTATTCTCTTGTCAGTTTTTCCCCGCATTTGCACAAGCATGGCCATAATATGTCAAGTCCTTACATTGGAATCTTTTGTGTACCTTGTAATTGATCTACTAGCTATAAGCTATTCCGGACTTGTCTTCCATCAAGTCTTTAACTTGTACTCTGTTTATTTTTCAGTTCTAGGGAATCAAATGCCAGAAGGCTTTCACTAATTGATATTGTATGTTTCACAGATGGGAGACCTTCAAGCACCAATTGCAAGATATGCTTCATCACAGTGATGTAAAAGGAAGCGAATTGAGAAAACCCAGCAGCTCACTCTACACATATCCAATGCCGGATTGCATGTGTAAACAGGCAGATGTCAGAAATGAGGCAGATGTTAACACTGTAAAACAAACACGACTTTAGGTGTCTGGAGCATTTATACCTGTAAGTACATGTAGAGTATTTAAATGCGTTTGACAATCCATTCGTTTCAGGGGTTTTGATCCTTGCAGATTCATTTATTTAACTGTAAGTTGTAGTGTGACATGATTCTATATTCTTTGTATGTAACACGGTGGCTGGTAGCTACAAACAAATTAGATCAAATTCTTCCCATAGGGTGGTGAGTTCAAATGAATTGCGTTTTCTTCAGATAGCATGGAACCGACTTCAGGGCAGAGGTATTTGTTACGAACATATGACGTAAACCATATATATTTGCAATTGCTCTATTTTGTGGCGAGTTCAAATGAACTGCACTGTTTCTAGACTACGAGGAGTGACAAAAGGAGTAAAGTCATTTTGGACATTCCTCTGTAAGGCAGATGAATAATTTTAAACGTATACTGGGCATTGGTTTCGGGAAAATGCTGGAGAATGGCTAGGAAGGAGAATTCAGAACATGATTTATAACTCGGCTAGGATTAATTTAACAGATTAGCTTAATCAGAAGATGAAACAGTTTGTTTTATAATAACAGGCTCTAAAAATGTACTAGATTGATAGAACTTGTTAACTGTTATTTTTAACAGTTATTTTTATTTGTTTGCAGTGAATTCAAAACATTGTTTGTACTAGAGTTAATGAAAAATCAATACATTATAAACGCCAATAACTTCACTAAAAATTTGAACCAAACCAAATAATATAATCTTGCACGAAGACCTTGCAAAACCGTTCAGCAAACACCACAGGGTTTTTTTTTTTGTCAAATGATAAAAGTTTCATTGATAAAATAGATCATATATCCGAACAGCCCCGTTTTCCCAAAATTATTACATGTAATGAAAAATGCAAAAGAGTTTTGTTGTTTAATTGACCATCTATGGGAATCTATGGAGTCTCTTGTGGATGTAATAGTTTGGGGGCTGATTTTTAGAGGCTAGTTGTTCAATTTTTGTCCAGGTTAAGAGTTCAAATATTTACATGGGAGGGTTCAAATATTTTTAGCTTGGATGTTCAAAAAAGACAAAACTTAAATAAAAGTACAAAAAATTACATGTATTCTAAAATAAAAAAAAATTGTTTAGGTCGAACACCCTTAAGCCAATGTAGAGCCATCTATGTTACTATCCCCGCATTTCAACTACAAAATAAACCAAGTAGTACTACTTTATCCCCATTATTAGGGGAAGTTTTGGAATGGATTTTATGAGATAAAATGAGAAATTTGATTTTAGTTAGTGTTTTATGGAGGGGTGATAAAATCACCTTGTTTTTCTAATAGATAAAATATAGTGTAATAATAGTTGTAGATAATATAGTGTGATAAAATCACCTTTTTTTTATCTAGTCATAAAAGATGATGATAAAATCTAAGTGATAAAATCAAATAATCCATTGAAAGACTCTCCTTTACCAAAATCTTCCAAACTACGTACTATTATTTTATTCACTATTCTTAAATGACACATCAATGTGGGTTTATCCTCTATAAATAATAGTCCTTATCAACTTATCTTTTCTTACTATTTAATTCAAATCTTATCTTGCATCCGCAGTGGTGCCTAACACATACGGTAAAGCTGTTAGATACTTTACACTACATCCCTAGATCAAGTCACACCCCATCCCCTGTAATAGATTAGGAATGACGAATAAAAAATCTTATACTCCCTCTGTCCCAAATTGCTTGGCCTTTTGGGAGTGCATTTATTTTGCACGAAAAAATAATATACAAGCACTAATTTTTTTTTCAACAAACTTTACACAAATTTAAAGATCTCATTAAAAAGAAAATATTAGAGTAATTTGGAACGGAGGGAATACCTCATCTCCTGTTGTTACTTTTCTACTATTTAAAATTTATCCTTCATTCAGTCGAGCCAAAATAACATACGTACCGAAGCATTGAATTCGATGGGCAGACAGAATCAACACCTGGAAATCCACACAAACAGGTCAGATGGATATATACCACCCACGTATATATAAATTCGAGGGACCGACTTTACCGCTTTTCATGTTGTTAACCTGAAACATGCTTGTGTGTTCCAAACAAGTTGACAGACAGAGAGAGAAGAAAAAAAAAACACAAACAAAAGAAGAGAGAGAGAGAGTAGAGCCCACTCGAACAAAACAAAAGGGCCAACTCATATGATCATAACGTAAAAATAGGCAAAAGTCTGGTTAATTCCTTTGATTAGTGAGTTCGTTCTTAAAAAAACTTGAATATATTATTCGATTTTGAGTTTAAGTTGCAAAAAAAAAAAAATTTTATTATAAGTCTCTTGATTTTGGGGCAGATGGTCTTCTCGTTTTCCATTTTCGGGGTAAATGGTCTATATATGAAATGCCCGTAAACTAGTCCGGACCGACTATCAAATTTATAAAAAAAAAAAACATAAAAGTAGAGCTACCTACCAAATCCCCCTCATCCCCCTCCCAACCTCTATCAGTTTAACCACTCGTCTTTTTTTCTACCAACTTGGTCAATATACCCTCCTTCCCACCTTCCCACAACCCCACCACCCTCTCTCTCTCTCTCTCTCTCTCTCTCTCTCTATCAAGCACCCACACACATCTCTCTCTCTCTCTCTCTCTCTCTCTCTCTCCAACTTGCCCCACCTTCCACACGTATATATCCAACCCTTTTCTCTCCCCCTCACACTTTCAATCAATCCCCCCCTCTCTCTCTCCACTTCCTATTTTCTCTCTTATCCAAATCAACATCAAGCCGATAAAACTAGCAACTTCTCTCTCTCTCTCTCTCTCTCTCTCTGTGTCTGTTTGGCGGGGCTAATGGGAAGATCACCTTGCTGTGAGAAAGCTCACACAAACAAAGGCGCTTGGACCAAGGAAGAGGACACGCGCCTCATCAACTACGTCAGGGTTCACGGCGAGGGCAACTGGCGCTCCCTCCCCAAATCCGCCGGTAAAAAACCCCTCTCTCTCTCTCTCTCTCTCTCTCCGTGTGTTTATGCCTGTGATTCTGTATCTGGATCGGATAGCCTTGTTTGTTGTTCGTGAATTCGAGATTGATTATGTTTTGTATTGTTTGTGTGTGTAGGATTGCTGCGATGTGGAAAGAGTTGCAGACTGCGGTGGATAAATTATCTGAGGCCTGATCTGAAGAGAGGGAATTTCACTGAAGAAGAAGACGAACTCATTATTAAGCTTCACAGCTTACTCGGTAACAAGTATGAAACCCGTCCATCTCTCTCTCTCTCTCTCTAATTGGCTCTGTGAAATTGGAGAAAAACAGAGTCCAAAAATCTCCAGATTATGTGACTCGGTTGATGTGGGAAGACACGATTTCGAAATTTCTTTGGACGAGTCGGTTGACTCAAGAATCACAGTTTTACTGGACGAAATTTCCTGTTTGGTAGTAACTGTTTTCGTAATTAATTACTTCCAACAAACATTTTTTAGCTTTCAAAACGTCAACGAAATCAGATACGAAATATCTTGTGTTTGACAACGACTAATTAATTTGTTTCCAGAAAAATTGAAACAGAATAGGACACAAAAACTATACCCAATGGGAGTTGTTTAATCCAACAGAAAGTCAAAGAAATAAACACACTACCTGTGAAACGTGTTGATTTGATTTTGTTAATGACCTGGGAAAATTTCTTTATTTGTTTTAACTGATGATTTTGAATGTGGAATTGAATCGCAGGTGGTCATTGATTGCCGGAAGATTACCCGGTAGAACCGACAACGAGATCAAGAACTACTGGAACACTCACATCAAGCGAAAACTCGTCACCCGTGGCCTCGACCCCCAAACTCACCGCCCCTTCAACTCCACCACCACCGTCACCAATTCCCAATTCGACTTCACAAACACTTCTCAATCGCCTTCACCCCCATCCGACATCGTTTTAACCAGTCAACCCACATCGAAGCATCAACTCAGAACCGCCGCGGATTCAATCGACTGCAGCAGTGGCACCACTGAGGAGACTCGGCCCCAACCAGTGGCCGAGTCTCCTCAGTCGATCGGCAGATTCGACCCGATGGGTTCTGCGGCTCCAAATCGATCGACTGTCAAATTTGAGCCGATCGATCTGGAGCTGTCGATCGGGCTCGTCCCGTTCCAGTCCCGATTGCCGATTTTTTCGGCGAACTCGGCCGAGTCGAAGGTGGTGTGTTTGTGTTGGCAGTTGGGGTTTCGGGGTGGTCAATTGTGTAGCAATTGTGAAAGTAGTAATACAAGGAGGTTTTATAGTTAGGTGATTTTTAATGGCCTGTTTGGTTAATAGCTGGAGCTGTAGATTAAACGAGTTATTTTGGGTTGGTAGATATTTTAATGGATGTCTCACTCCCTAGATGCTCTGTCTCACCATTGTAATTTCTGTTCACTGGACCAATTATAAATTAAATACACCTAGTATTCTCAAGTCTGCAACATTTTATTAGTAAATAAATTTAATTGGACTACATTTTGAGGGTTGTTAGGCCGTTGCCTCGAGATTATTTAAGGGGTGTTTGAGAGTCTCATTTTTAACTTTTTGGCCTTTTGAATTATGGTCAAAATGTATTTTGAATCTGGTAAGAGTGTTTGGGAGAAATGTACAGAATGTATTCTGTAACAGGAGTAGTGTTTGGGAGCTATGCGCAAAATGTATTCTGTAGGTCTTTTTTTAATTAGAATGGGAAAAATGAAAAATGAGAAGTTAAAAAACTTCTCTCAGCTTACTTTTGACTTTTGCTTCCTAAACTTACAATTTGAAAACTCATTTTTATAGAACGTGTTTTACACATAGGTTGCCAAAACCTGAAAACGGGAAAATGAGAACCCAATAAAGAGACTCCTAAAAGTCCTCTTACTATTAGTGGGGTCAAATATCAATTGCATATATATATGGAGTGGTATAATAGTAAACCAAAATAGATAAATAAATTTAATTTGACTTCATTTTAAGGGTTGTTAGGCCATTGGCTCAGGAGCGTACGCAAAATTTACTATTAGTCAGGTCAAATATGTATAGTATGTATATATGAATTAGTATAAGAGTAAACCAACATAGATCTATTCAATATATATATTCACAAGTGTCAACCATAACATGTCTTCTCATATACAACTGACTCCGATGATTTTTCACATTTTAAAATGCTGTAGAGTTTTTGAATGCCCTATTCTGCATCCCGGGATTAGATCTCATTCCCTCTCTCCCATGTAATAGATTAGGAATGATGAATGGCCAAAAAAAAAAAAGGAAAATTGATTCATGATAGTCTCATTTATTTATAATGCTATCACAAATCTCTTGTTCAATATACACAATCAAATTATCATGCATCCACTAATGATCACCCATTCAGGTACCAAAAATTTGTTGTGCCTATGCTCTACTTTTCGCATGAGAGACGGAGAGTGAGAGAGAACAAATAGTAGGACCAAAACCAAACATTCCTAATTTGTTGTGGTTGTGCTCCACTTTTTTGCGAGAGAGAGAGAGAGAGAGAGAGAGAGAGTTTAAAGTGGTGGGACTAAAAAACAGAAAAGATCAAGAGTGAGTGATTCAGTGAACCATTTTGTCAAGGTTGAATGGAAATTCATCATTTTTTTCTTACGTAACATTCTCATATGAACCAAACACATCAATTAGATTACCTAGGTATTCCATTACTAGGAATGCATTGGATTCCCATGAATAGGATAGTCATTCATGATCTTTGATTCTTGGATCCAAACACAGCCTTATAGTTTTGGTGTTTGGACCATATATGAAATCAAAAGTAATACTAGAAAAACAGAAATATCACATTGTCTAGTAGGACATCCCTTTCAGATTACAAAGCCCAGAAAGATTTTTAAAAAATAAAAAAATAAAAAAGAAAAAGAAAAAAAGAATACACAAACAAACTCTCAGGAATGTGCTAAATAAATGAAGTTTATGTTGAGTTTTCACTATCGTTTAAACTTTAAACAATAATTCATTATTTTGTCAATTGTATATAAATATCACACTAATATTAATTAATAGAAACTACACCAACTTCAAATTACAGTGGAAATTAATATGGTATTTACAGTGAAAAATACCGTCGAAAACACCAGAGTGAAAACTCAGCAAAAGTAAAGTAGCAAGATATTGCAACAAACATTCAATTATTAGTTTTATGTAATTGAGAGCCTTCAAACTGGTGGGTTTGCAATGTTGCTTTCGTATTTTAACAAGATTAGTTTTCGTCATCAATTTATGATTTTATTTTATTTTATTTTTTCAGTTTTGCGTATACATTAACTGTGGGTGATCATGGGATAGTCATACACGATAACTTGGTATCATTGAATCAAATTTTCCGTCTAGGGAAAGTCAACAATTTCTACAAAATTGTGTACAACATAACAATGTGTCACGGTTTTATTAGTAATTTTATGCATTGATGTTTTTCACGACCCAGAGAATGGATGCCACATTGATATTTTGTGAATAATGTCGGATAAATTATTGTATTTGTAGCATTGCTATACAATAACATTAAGTCAAAATTGCTATGCAAAATGTCAATGCTATTTTTACCTCTGGATTTTAGGTAATAAAGTGATTCAGAAACACTAAGTACTACTCCCTCCGTCCCAAAATTTTTGTTCGACCTGCAAAACGAGTACCTAAAAATTAACATGCTTTTTAAAAGAATATTTTCAAACTTTTTTCAACAATTGAAAGTACTCGTTGATATCTAGTAAATTGTTAAAAAGATATATATTAATTTTTTGTTGAAGATTTTGTATTATTTTCAAGTCCTCATTTTGTAGATCGGACAAAAATTTTGGGACGGAGGGAGTGTTAACTTTATCATCAAACTTAAAAAGCTAATTCTCTAGCTCTCTCACATGAATTACATAAATAAATAAAAGAGCGAAAATAATATCGAGTTAAATATTTGGAGAAAGATACAACACTCAAGTCCGGATAAGGATTAGGTAAAAGGGGATTTTCGTGCACCGAGTCAATTTATTGCAATATGAGAAAGCAACTTTTGGAAAGTTTGTTAGGTTCATATTTATGCAATAAAGTTACATATTCCAGATAATGACAGGAAAAAAAAGTAGGCGGAATAAATCAATCGTTGGAAGGATACGGACAAGATGTGTCAACAGATGGCTTTAAATCTTATGTGGAGTAGAAATGGTAATTTCTTTTCGACTGTCTTTTTATCCAACTTTGATGTTAAATGACAAATTTGTTTGTTAAATTCAATGTGGATTTGGCTCTGTATCGTTTGGTTCTAATTTGCCTCCTCATGCCAAATCAATTTTTGACATTTTGGAATCCAAAAAATAGGTGTTTTGTACTTAAATACTTAGAATTTGACATTAAAGTTGGAGATCTGCTGATGTCGAATTTAGAGATGCCGAAATGGCACATAAGCCTTCAAAAAAATTTGGCATGTCCAGTTTGAAGCGATGGGTTGGAGATACTGTTGAGGTACTTTATCGACAAATTTCTTTTATTGAATTTAGAGAATCCCTTCTGTCACAATTTGTTTGTTTCTTATTAAATTTTAATCAGAGAAAGAATTTTAAAGAAATTTTAGTATTTTAATTAATAAATCTTTTATATGCAATTAGATCTCATTTAGCCCTATTAAATAAAGTTTTTAAAAATCGGATAAAGCACTACAAATTAAAGGGTATAATTAACTTTAAAATGACACAAAATTTCAAAAAAGAACTAACAAATTGGGACAATAGAGTATTGCTTTTTGTATGAATCTTTGCTATAAAAGAAACATAAATGAGAAATTTATTGTGTACTCCCAATGCGTCATCAAGTGAGGGCATATGATCTATATTTTTAACAACTCAGGCATCCATGTTAATTTACATGCACTTCAGCTTATTTCGAGAGGTAAGTCCTAGCATCCACTAGGAACCATACCATTAAAGGGTATGTGATCTCTAATGTGCATGCATTTATGTATGCATAATAAGTTTGTTGTGTATTCATTATCAAGCTCCCTGGTTTGTTCATTTGATTTGGACTGTCACTTTTTCAACCCATCAAGCAGTTGACCTAAGTAAAGATTCAGCTTGATCTGATGTAATAATCGGAATTTTTATTATAAAATTAGGATTATTTAATTTCTATATCGTGGATAATTATATCGATAATCTAAAATTACGTTTTAAACCTCTTGATTTCCTAATCTTGCTCTTTAGACCCTAATTATGAAAATTCTCTACAAATTAAACGCTAACTATATTACATTGCACATATTACGACATGTAGTCAATTATATGCATATAGAGACGTATACATTACATATATACATAATACCAACTCCTCTCTCTGTTTCTCCCCTTCAAACCCCACCCACCAACACCACACACCAACTCCATGTCTAAAAACTTAGACCCCTCTTACCAATTTCAACCCAACCCAAACACCCCACCTCTACTCTGTAGAAACCTCAAATCCGACCCTTTCTCTTCCATTCACTCAAAACAACTCATCTAGAGGAGTCCTTAGAAGTCCCTGGACCCTAGCCACTACCAATTTCAACCAAGGCCAACCGGAGATCCACCACCACTCCATTTTCGCTAAAACCCAACTTTTCGCCAAATCTTTCATTTCAAGATAGAAACCTCATGCCTGTTAATTCTAAGTATAAATATGTGTTACAATAGCGAGGTAGTTTATGGTCCAAGGTTTAAGCCCCAAGGCAAATGGTTTTATGAAACCCGAACAAAATCGAAGTAGTACTCTGTTATTCAGCCTCGTCCATCCGTTCGGCTCTCAATTCCATCTGGACAAAAATTCCATAGAGTAATCCCTCCAGTTTTTGGAATGTGTTATTACACTTAGGCCCCTTTACTTACTTCCTCCTATGGTTTCCTAAAACGTACTTTTATTGCACATTCGACATCAAACTTATTTGTTTGGCTTTGTTAATTGTTAGGAATGTTTATATGACTTAAATATGTATTTGTGTTGATTATTATGTGATAAAAATTGTCATTTATTAACAAAACCTATTTACTTGAAGAAAAGAGTTCAACATTAATAAGCATTTTATTTATAAACTTGTGAAATATAAGTATATGTACATTGGATCCATTGTAAACTTCATAGTATTATATATGTTAAGTGTGGAATTACTAAAATGCAATCTGTCATGCTAAAATTACCATTTTACCTCTTAACAAATTATTATGTATAAAATAGAACCGTACTTATTAAAAATCATCAAAATTCATTTTGCAATAAGAAATCACATATGTAGATCTAAACTGAGACATTTTTTTTACCAAATTACCCTTAACCATTCACAAAATTACAAAAATACCCTCATACTTAGTTTTATTTCCAAAATGCCCCAATACTTAATAAAATTACAAAAAAAACCCCTAAACTTACTGTATGACTACCTTACCACTATATACTTCAATAAAATTACGACATCACCCCTAGAGATTCAGAATCCTAATTTATGGCATTGCATGATTACTCCATATTAAATTTTGGTGATATAAGAGTGGTGTGTATTATAGTATCGGGTCAAGGTCTATATACTCCTGAGGCTATAGTCAGTTCCTCGTAGGCAAATGGTTTGAATTGAAAAATTGGATAAAATGAACTCTAGGGATCACCCATTTGATATCCCTAGCCATGGGTGCACGGAGCCCACGAAATCCGACAGGGGTGCACGGAGCCCATGAAATCTGGCAGAGGGATACTTCCCTAGTAAGATTGGCAGGGGGATACTTCCCTATTAAGATTGATGAATATTTTCTTATGAAATGTCAGTTTTGATGTAATTGGTTTAACTTGGTGTATTTGGCGAAAATTGACTTTCAGTATGTGAAAATGATGATTTTGGTAACTACTTGGACTTTAGTTGGATACTTAAAATCATTTTGGGACACTTGGACACATTTTGGACGCTCGGATACACTTTGGTTGCTTCGTGGTCGAATTATAAGCTTCCATTCATTATAACCTTATACATTGGTCGTATCCATCCCCATACTCATTTACTATGCATGCATCATGTTTATACACCTAGCGTTAGTAGAATAGTTTTCCTACTTGACTAGTGAGTGATAGGCACATGAGAAACTTGCTTTTGAGCGCCTAAGTAGGGTGGTTTAGCATGTTAGACGTGCGGTTTAAGCTTTATTTTCCACTTGATATGCACGGTATGTTTTTGCGTCCTAAGCATATTTCGCAGGTAATTCAGGGTTGAGGGTGCAATTTCGTGACATTGAGAGTACATGCACGTAGATCAAGAGTTAGAATGGAATGAGTTTGCATGGAAGTGATCGAAACTCGTCGGGAGCGCTACCCCAATTCTCTGGAGCGCTCAAGTTTGGCACAAAAAGCTTAAAAAATGAACAGAAAGTTCTTGAGTGCTACACCAAAAGTGGTGTAGCGCTACCGGCATATTAGAAGTCAATGGTCAACGGAAGGAATAATGGTCAACGCCGCACGAAAACGAAGCGGTAGCGCTACCCCTAAACATAGGTAGCGCTACTGAGAGGCTATCAGACCCATTGAACGTCGTCGTTTGGCTTCGCGCGAAGTATTTCAGAAATTTTGTTCGTTTTTCATTGGGGGTCACGTATTTTTAAGTAAAAATACTTTTGTTTTAACCTAGATTAGGGTTCCACGAATTTTCCTTAGGTTTTCTTGTTTCGTTTCGAAGTTTTTGGCTAGAGAGATTTCAAGCTTTCAACATTCAGCATTTCACATTCAAGTTTATTTTCAGAATTTCCGCTTGTGGATTGGTTTGTGCGTATCGACAACCAAGTTTAATCTTTCCTTTGCAATCTTGCAGTATCGTTTTCTATTGCTTTCGTATTTTATTCTTTAAGCATGCTTAGATTTAGGTTTAATTTGATTTCTGTAGTTATTATAAGCACGAGTGAGTAGTCGCCTTGAGTGTGGCTGCGGGGCGAAGGCGCCTACGCCTAGACTAATCAATGTTTCACCTCGGTGCCGAATTAATTCAATTTTCAAGCAATTTTGGGAACTAGAAACTTTTCTAACAAACAAACCCAGGCATTACTGGAATTTGAATGCGCAGGGAATCTGGTGACAGGTGGTGCGCATTTATTAGGAAGCCTTTCTTGTATTCTAAAATCAGTAAAAAGAGTAATTGTGGCCAGAGTAAATATTGATTAGGCTAGGCGTGGACGCTGGGTTCCCTCAGCTGTGCTCTCTTACTTAATTCACATTCAACTAAATTAGCTTAGTAAATTAGTTCATAAATCTCATCAAATCAAGGGGTGGCTACCTAAGAGCCAGGTAAAACTGCACTTTCACACTTTTGAGTCAAGCATTTTAGTCGTCTCTGTGGTTCGACTCCGGTACTTTCAGATTTATTGTGCTACACTGGTCGAGAGTCCTATGCTTGAGACACGTCTTTATTCGTCTTATTTTTAGTCACCTGGGGTTAAGCAGTGAGCTCAACCTATCAATTTTTAGGTACACGGCATGGAGCATGAAGTTGGATGCTTGTCGAGTGATATTTACACGGAGTTTTAACATGCATGAAGTTATTTTCTCATATTTGTATTATATATTTGGAAAGATGATTTTGTAACTTCCTTAGTTTATCCTTTTTGACTATTTGGCAATGTAATAACTCTTAAACTCGGTACTTATGCTTTGGGATTTCGTATTTCGTTGTTAGAACTTGTTGACTATTTTTAGTGAGAATGCAATATTTTGACTTTGACTATTCAAAGGGGTAAATATAAGACTTTGGACTTGTCTCATGTGAATTTTAAGTATATTTGGATTATTAAATTTGAGGGCATGACAGTATGACTACCTTACCACTATATACTTCAATAAAATTACGACATCACCCATAGAGATTCAGAATCCTAATTTATGGCATTGCGTGACTACTCCATATTGAATTTTGGTTATATAAGAGTGGTTTGTATTATAGTATTGGGTCAAGGTCTATATACCCCTGAGGCTTTAGTCAATTCCTTGTAGGCCTAGAGGTATCAACAGATGCTGGGGAATTCTCCTTACGAGGTGTTTGATGAACCTGACTAAATAGATAACTTAGGCCATTAATCTAGGCTCTCGGCCAGGGCAAGAAAGAGGGGAGTTGAATCACAATTGAGCATAGACTTGGTGGTTATTTTGGAGCATGTTCTCAAGGTTGAGAAATTAGATGAAAAATGTAAGTTAAAGAAATCATTTATCTGTTATGCATTTTGTACTTCCTTTTGATTATACATGAACTATGGCTAATTATAATGTAAGAGTTGGTGGGTAAGAGTTGGCTATTGAGTGATTATCTCATGGTGCTATTATTGGTCTTGGCACATCATGCCAGGTGTTGTAGGTTCAAGAGAAGAACCCAACTTCGAGACAGAGGAATTTGAGGCCGAATAGGCATAGGGGGATAACCAGGACCAAGATCTTAATCTAAACATTTAGAAGTTTCAAGTCTCCTTATTTTGTGTTCAAAAAATGTAATCTGATTTCCCAACAAAGTAATGTGTTTATGTGTACTTGAACTAAGATCACTTTATGCTATTTTTGCTACTATATTAATGAAATCTTTTTTTCATATCTAAATTAATCTTTTAATTTTTTAAAAAATAATTAAAAAAATTCTTCTGAAAATCGGGTCATTACATCTGATATATGATGTAAGTAGCTACATGAAAGGAATACATTGCCTTGAAATTCTAAAAAATAAACCGTAAAGAAAACATGCTTAGATCACATGCTACCGCTGCCCAATTAAGTTGCATTTTTCTCTGAATCATCGACTCAAAGAGACAACAAATAAGAATGGACATTTCAAATTAGATGAGCGGACCGGAGATAGGGCCTGTAATCATTTTACGATGAGGCCGTTTAATTTTTAAAGACAAATGTATCATCAACTAGATTTTTTTACAAATATAATATCCTTTTCAGCAATAGACTATAGTGCCCTTGACCGTCGTAGAAGAACATTTTAGGACTTAATTTGTTTAATTTCGAATGGTTTTCTGCACAATATAACATGGGATGCATGTGATCAACTAGTGATTTGTGTGGAACAATCTCTATATGCATGATCAGGTTGTCAAAGGTAATTGAAAATTGAGACAAACATTAATATACAATGCACTATATTAATACGCAAGAGGTTTATTGTCAAAGGTTGAAATTCGAGACTGATCAGATTAATAATGTACCATGACTAAAATTACAAGGAATCTAATGCATGTAGTATGTGGTTGTGTTAATAGGTTCCACAAAGAATGCCGGATCTTCCTCCACCTAACAATACCAAACTGCTCCATGCATTTGACCAAATATACTAGTACTATGATAAGTGTGAGGTTGAAGATACGAATTTTTTTTTTTTGCCATTTGTTAATCCTAATCTACTTTATCTTAGGGGACTTGGGAAGGAGAATGAGTGCTTACGGGAATCGAACCTATGTGCATGAGAATATAATGGAGACACCAACTGCACTTTACTCCACTTGCAGGTTGAACAGGTTGAAGATGAGAATTAAGTGCTGCTAACTTGCAGTACTTGATTCATTTTTATAATCCCTTTTAACAAGGTCCACATTGGAATTTAAGCATCTCTTCCATTGGTAGAGAGAGGAGAGAGAGATAGAAGAAAGTACATGTGACATGTTTGGAGTAGGTAACCGAATCTATGATTGGAGAAAATTTTGGGTGCGTGTAGGGCAGGGTACACGTGTGATTCTGCTTGAGTCCGGTCCGGCCCAAAAACGAAATCTGGGCCACTTCCGGATTGAAACCCATTTTTTAATTTTTTTTTTTTTTTTTAAAATCCGTCCGTAAGACTTTTAATCCGGTACCGTCCCCGTTCGATTTTGGGACGGTTCGGATCTGAATCTTGGAAGCACCACGTGGTGCCCTACCCGCACCCAAAATCTTCTCCTATGATTGGGATAAATAACAAAGAGTAGAAGAGGGGAAAAATAAAGCCGAATGGTTAGTCCGGTTGATTGGTGAGTTTAGTCCTTACATAATTGATCAAGATTCGATTTTTGGAGTCAAGTAAAAAGAAATAGAAGAAAGAAATTTATTGTGAATTCCCTAGTTCTAACGTAGATGGCCCGACCTGGCTTTATTGGATCAGGGAGGGAATTAATTGAGGTGCGTGTGAGAGTGTCCAGACACCATTCCCCGTCAAAAAAAAAAAAAGAGGAAAGAAATGAAACAAAAACAGTTGGGTAGTTAAAAGGTGGGTGGGTGGTGGGAATGGGGAGAAGCCAAAAAGGGAATTGGAGTGTGGGGTCATGTGCACATATAATGTAGTGCGGGGTTAATGGGGAATTGACTTTTAGGCCAGCCAAACAAGGTCCTCATCTTTTTTCTAGAAGAAATGTCTAAATTCTAAACACCCATGATCCAGCAGCACCCATTCGCATGCTCTTATATTCAATTTTTGGGTTTGACCGGGATGCTAGCTCCTCTCTCTATGTGTGTGTGGGGTATCCGGATCAACTTATATGCATTTCGACTACTCTCATTCTTAGTCCAGGACCAGGAATAAAGACATGTCCTCCATGTCGAGATTATGACATCCCGTTTGGTTGGGATATTAAAAGGGGTATGAGCTTTGGACTTGGATGAGTAATCTCGGACGCACGTTTAATCCATGGTTTCAGACTTCTACGGCACAACCAGATGAGATATGACGTACCCCTTGGATTTAATCCGGCCCACGGAGTGCTAAATATGGATAGCCCCCCAACACCCCCCAATATCCAAGATCGACTTTAGAACACGTACGTAACCCTATTCAGATGGTGCTTTTGCTTTGGATGTAACTATGTTGAGAAAGCGGAAGTTGAAAAAAATAACAGACAATTGGCCATGAGGCCAAGTTTGTTCAATTTGTATATTTGTTGATCAATTATCATGCATGGTACATGTTGGAATACATGAGTAAAAATATCATTCACTAAAATGAATATGTAAATTATGATGCATTTAAAAAATTAGGTGATATATTCCAAAATTATAAAATTAATGTACAAAATTATAAATATATAATACAAAATTAAAATATAACATACAAAATTAATACACGAAGCTATTTAAATTTATTTATTTTAAAATTAATACATGGAATTAATAAAATAATATTACAGCTTCGTTGTTGTATAGGTATTAAAAAAATTAATTTTTGTAATTATATAATTGATTTAGTGTATAATGTAACATGGGAATGCCCAAGAGCAAATAGGTCATTTGTCATGTTTTTAGTTTTTACATCATCTACCCACCATTATTCCCTCATTTTAACTACAAAATAAGCCAAGTACTATTTTTAAAGAAAGTCCCACTATGTCTTTACTGTTTGTACTAGGCTAGGATTAAGTGTTTTGGACTTTGCTCACCAGGTATTCTTTTGAACTTTGACCCATTAGATTTTTTAATTTCTTCAATCTTGATTGGAGTCTCTTCTCCTCTCCCCCAACTTAATGTACCCTTGTCAAGTTTCACTAATAAGTTATATTGCCGATAAAAAGGAAAGCCTTTATATCGATCAAGTGTGGTTGTTAACGATTTGAGATAAGTCAAACACTCTTCCTCACGTGCATGCTCGATAGCGAATCAATTTCGGGCAGATGCTTGATTACTTTCTTATGATCCAGCGTCAATTTTTGTGTGTGGAAATAGTCAATTCATATCATGAATGGTGGTACGGTAAAGATTACATTACAGAATATAGGAATGAACAAAAACTACCAAAATCTAAGACCAAGCTACTGAAAAAGCACACAGGCCTCCAAGATCATAGACACACCCGCCGAAGCAGATCAACACAAGGTGCCGATGGAGAATCCGTCCTCGATTTAGTAGCAGAGGATCCAAAAGGGACACCCAACTCAAAACATTAAGCATAAAACTCGGATGAAATCTGTAACAAAACACTCCATGCAGGGAGCAAAGCAAAGCACCCGTAAAGGGGCTAATCGAACCACCAAAAGGGGTAAAAACATAACCAAGAAATCAAACAAAGAAAATAAAATAAAAAAGAAAAAACTCCAAGCAAATGACGCCAAAATCGCCGCACCAGTACCGACACCTTATTCATCACAGAGGCCAAATCCAAACCCCTAACTTTAGACCTTCACAAATTGGACCCATACTAGATAGGTGGTGGCAGAGGGTGGGACTGCGGTGGGAGAGGGAGGAGAGATGGGGGGTTTTGAAAGAAAAAAGGGAGGTAAAAGATGGAGGGTGAGGAGAGAGGTGGGAGTTGAATAGGGGAAAAGAGGAGGAGGACGAGGAGGTCGAAAAGAAGAGTAGAGGAGGAGAGACTAGCCGAGGAGGGGGAAACGGGTAGAGGGAGAGGTGGCGGCCTCATCCCCTCCCACACCTTATCTAGGGTCAACCATTGTTGCTAGCCAACCTCTATCTAATCTTTTGTCTCTCTGTTTTTTGTTCATTTGGGAAATAAGTTTTTTGATTTTTGCAAATCACTGGTTTATATATATAACTACAAGAAAGAATACATGTTTTAAGGGCAAATCACGTTATTTTTTTATTTTTTTTATTTTTGCAATTCACTGGATTATAAAATTATTTATATGTCACACCTTTTTCTTGTAATTTCAAATGAAACTTCTAATTATAGTTTCACTACACGTTTTGCAAATCACGATTATATTATATGTAATTGTTTGGTTCTTTTTACTTCTTTGTAATGGAAAATAATTGTGTGCGGGCGTGCCAGAGAGAGTTTCAATCTCCTCCCTCAGATTAACTTTGAAAAACCAAACCTAATCAGGCGATTGTGTTTTGTTGGTTCAATTACCTCAATTAAGAGGATTTTTCTTAATAAGTGAAGAAATGCAAACCAATAAACTTAGGAAATCAAAGAACAACAAAGAAACAAGACACTTCGATTAATAAATCAAAGATAAACTTACTTCAAAATTGTCTCCAACTTCAAATATAGAGTAACAGAACTTCGAACAAGTGATTGTTGCAAGAACAATCGGGATAGGGGTGATTGTTACAAGAACAATCGAGATAAATCCTAGTCTAAATCCTAATCTACTTCCTAATCTACTTCGAACTGAGTTCGAAATCCTAAACTACTTTGCCAATGAACAAACCAAGCATCAGTTTTTTGATAGCTGTTTGTTGAAGATTTGTCCGGGGCTTTTAACTCTTCAATTTCTTCTATTTATAGATGTTGCTTGTAGTTCGAATTTCCCGCTCCATCTAGCTTGCTTCGAACTCCAACCTCCACTCTGATGGTTGGCAGTTATTTTCCTTCCACGTCTGAATTTGAATTCTCTCTTCTCCCGGAAGCTTTGAATCTGCACGTTGGCTTAATAAACTCAACTGATAACGCGTTTAGAGAAATAACTGCTTTTCAGAAGTATTCCACGTGTTCTAACTGCCAAATCGCCTTGTTTCTTAAGTTTACACGGAGCATGCGTTCAAAGATTGATATCATGGCTTCAAGCCAATCTATTTTTTAGTAATGGGCATAGCTACAATAACTACCTTTCTAAATTAAGAAGCAATACGACATCGTATTTGGTGCGTTATATCTTATTAATCCAGTGTATTTTCATTGACGAGTAATTGCCAATGTTTGGCACTTTTGATTACGTGTCAATTAATCATTGGATTGGTTAATTTATATGTAAACAGTAATATTAATCAAATACAATCTTATGCCCATGATTTGAGGATCTAGGAATTTTGCTTGCATGAAAATTATAGGGACAATACATGACGGAGCTATCACCTTCCAAAATACATACATACGAGTTTGAAAAAAAGTTTTGCAAAAATCTTAGATCACCTGATTTAAACAGTTAGATTGCGCATTTGAATTCATTGGAATCTTTTAGCGTCAATTTTTCAGCAAATACCGAAGAGTAATTTGTACATATCTCCAATGTTTCTTCCAATTCTCTTTAATTTATTTATGAATCAATTTTGCAACAAGTACCGAAGAGTAAATTGTACATTCTTTAATTTATTTATGAATCAATTTTTCAACAAGTACCGAAGAGTAAATTGTACGTATCTCCAATGTTTCTTCCAATCTTTTAATTTATATTTATGAATCAAGGGCTTTGTGAGCACGATTTCTATTATAATGTGAAAGTGTCGTTCTATATGTACTCCTTTATAAATGGACAATCTGAATATGTGTAGATTTTTAAGGAACAATAATGTGGTTAACCCTTGTAGTGAGCAATCACGTTTATTCGTTTGGCAACTAACAGTCTGAATTATTTTACATAGAAGATAAGTATCTTAAATATAAAATAATTGCATTTAATCGGGACTGATAATTACCAAACGGATAACCGTGACTGCTCACTATAGAGGTGCTTAGGCTTAGTTTTCCAAAAGATTTTAACACTCAAGTGATAAAATCATGATATTTCAAATCAAAAAATGAAGCGGTTCCGTGTATCTTTTTCTGATTTTTTTTTGCACCAAATTAAAGTACTCCTTATGTATTTTAATTTGGTGAAAAAAAAAATCGAAAAACAATACACGAAACCACTTTATTTTTTGATTTGAAACATCATAATTTTAATACTTGAGTGTTAAAATCTTTTGAAAATTAGGCCTACAGCCCCACGAATCTCGGGTTTAAGGTGGGAATGCTGCTAGGGGTACAACCCCTTTTGGCACAGAAAATGCACGCCACTCCTTTGGGGACCCGCTTTTGAGTCCCACTTGAGTAATCCGAACCGTTCATTGTTCTTAAAACATTTTTTCGAGGGGGCCCACAAAAAATCAGCTCAATCGGACGGTTAGAAGTGCTTGAACCCAAGTCTCAACGTTTCAAAGCAAAATTAGAACGGTTCAAATCACTCATGTGGGACACAAATGCAGGTTCCTGAAGGGGTGGAGTGCATTTTCGGTGCCAAAAGGGGTGTACCCCCATGTTTTTCGTTAAGGTGGTTCTTCATGTTAATGCGCATGTGCACATTGATGACACACGGCAGTACAGGTGGATTGGAAGGGTGCGTACTTTACGCACCTTGGCGTAATTTAGTTCCAATTCCAATAGTACTTCACCTGTCTCTAGCTCCACCGTCCATCCTCGCCTCTTTCGTGGATCCTTCGTTCGGGACAGTTAGACAGATTTGTTATAACGACACAACGAAAGCCCAACGGGTAATTATCTGAAGGGAAAATTTCAACGACCTTCTCTGAGGTTTTTGACAATTGTAGAGATCTCCCCTGAGATTTTTAAAATTGCACTGTCATTCCTTGCTTTTGAAACTACTATGATTCCTCCTTCCGTTAACAATTACTAGCGGCGTTTAACTTAGCTCTTACGCTTTCTGTCCGGATTTGTTTATCCCTCGTTCTATTATAACCGGATAAAAAAATTAGTGATGTCTTTAAGTTGGTAAGTAATTATATGTCTAATATGAATCTTGTTTAAAAAATCTCGATTAGTTCTACAAAACCATATTTTTGATATTACATAAAACATTAAAATTATAGGTATAATCATTTGAGAAGTGCAAGAACTACCAAAATAGACTAACAAATTCGGATGGAAGGAGTAAAAGACAAAAATTCCCTTTAAAATACATTATGGGCCTAGTCTTTTGATTTTATCCTCACCTCTAGTTCTATTTTGTTTACCAACAAATAGTATTAAGAATTGTTTCATTGATTGAGTTAGAGATAATTTAGCGTAGCTTATTTGGTCATTTATTTATTTATTTTATTGAAATTTTATTAATTTTACATCAAACTTACAAAATTATTGACCAAAAATTTTTAAAAAAAAATCACTAAAGGACTATCTTTTAAAATTCCTCATCCAATAAAAAATACTTCAATCATAAATATTTAAAAAAGAAGTTCAGATTGTATTTTTGTGTCATGTAATAGAATTATTTATTTTATTCAATTCCAAAGAAGCTCCATTGATAAAGCGAAATGCTCATTAATATTTTTTTAATAAATAAAATTGAACTATAGATGTGGATAAAAAAACTAGGAGCATAATGTACTTTGAAGGGCATTTTTACTTTTAACAGTTAACTCCGTTTATGATTTACTAGTTGACAAAAGGGGAAATCTTGATAATAGTTTCAAAAGCAACAAAGGGGATTGTAATTTTAGAAACCTAAGGGAAGCTCATTGAAATTTACCCTAATCTAAATTTATTTAAAAATGTAACGTATTAGGTCAAGAGTACTAAATTTCACAAACACGCCCTCTATTGGAATCACATTGCACCCTCCTTTATTTTTTGAATTCTGACTATTTTTTCTCAATTCGAAAGTGTGCATAATTTATATTAAACGATGATGAATATAAGCATAATTAGTTGAGATGGACATAATTGACTCAAACACCTTGTCACGCATAGTTTGGTAGGAAGGAGAAATCTGTATAATAGTTTAAAATATATTGGAAGTTGGAGTATTAATTTCTAAGAGCTTAAAGTGTGCGTACATATATATATATATATATAAATGTATTATATATTAAATGATGATGAATATTAGCTTGATTAGTTTAGATGTGCATAATTGACTCGAACACCTTGTCACACATAGTCTGGTAGGAAGGAGAAATCCGTATAATAGTTTAAAGTATATGGGAAGTTGGAATATTAATTTTCTGTGAGCTTAATTAAAGTGCGTGTACATATATATATATATATATATATAATATTAAACGATGATGAATATAAACTTAATTACTAGCTGAGATGTGCATAATTGACTCAAACACCTTGTCACGCATAGTTTGGTAGGAAGGAGAAATCTGTATAATACTCGGGAAGTTGGAGTATTAATTTTCTTAGAGTCAGGGGAGGCTAGAAATGTTCAGTTTAACTGCCATTGTAATACTAACTTAAAAAGGTGGTTGGAGCTAGTGTTTGAGAGATGGCGTAACTTAAATGATTTATTAAGCAGAAATTATTATTATTTTTTAATTTGAAGGTTAAAATAATCATATTTGAACCTTTTGAAAGTTTGTTGAGATTTAATGATATTAAGTTGAGCTGGTTTTGTCAACCAGTAACTAAGATTACCTGGAACCGCCAACATTTGAACCGACCAAATATTTATAAAGAAGTGTGGAATTTGAAGATTACGATGTAATGAAAAATCTTATATTGTTTTTATAAGAGTGTTGACTTTTAATTGAGTATCTTGTTCTTCTCTTTTGTATTCACATTCCACTGTTTTTGTCTGGTAGTTAGAAAAAACAAAAACGATAAAAAAAACTACAAATTTAAATAAATCATTAGAGTCATACTCTTTTCTTTTTGGTGAGAGAACTGGTGATTTACCCCGGAGTAAATAATAGTGCTCATAGTGACGTCACTTTTCTTTTTTCAGGGACGCCTAAGTAAAAATAAAAAGGCAATTGACGGGCCGCTGTAGCTACGGGAGAGTAATTACCACGGACTCTGGAAATGCACTGCTCATAAAGTCCTGCTGAAAATTTCAGACAGTTTAATCACTCTCATTGGTGCATGCTATGTGGTCCCATTACGTGTAAAATTCTGGAGTGTGAGGTAATTCCACATGAGCACTGATTCTCTCTCTCATCAAACCGTATGAAAATGCTTAAATCGTAGAGTATTCTATGAAAGTGATTAAACCAAAATCCTGGGGTACCTTCTATAATTGTCTAAGCCACTAAAACCCTATACTAGAAAAGTGCATTATAAACTTAAACTCTATGTTACCTCATGAATGCCTAAATCTAAACCCTAGTGCAAACCATGAAACTACCTAAACTACTAAAATCCTACTCCTATAATAGAAATGTGTACCCTAAACCTACACCCCCAAAAAGAATTACTTGCTTTAATGGTAATTAAAAGAATGACTTACCATAATGGTAATTAGACATCTCTTTTCTAGACTTATTGGTAAAAATTAAAAATAAAGTCATTTATTTAGTAGGCCTGAGATTAGGTCCATGGGCTGGGCCGGGGCAGATGGGCCCAATGAGGGGTCCCCTTGGGAGCCCATCGCCTAAAAGATCATTTGGGTCAGTTCTACAAACCGAACCAGCCAAGTGGTGCAAATGAGGATCTGACATATGATGCAGGCGTACTGTGCACTGCGTGTTATCACCCAATGGTGTATGGTTTGGTCTGGTGGAGCTGCGTGGCAATCTCCAGATAAACCCTAATAGGTATATGCTGACTACCCCCTAAAAACTCTACACTTCAATCACCTTAAGCAAGTTCTAACTTGATCGTCGGAGTGTTTGCTGGCCACCTTCGGTCAGTGAGGCACTAATCGGTTGTCCCCTGTGCATAGGGTAAAGAGGAGGGAGCAAGCCTAGCTAACGACAACCCAAAGAGATTGAGAGGGAGTTAAGGCCCAAGAATGAACACCAACCCCATAATTTTTCTTTATTGATTTTTTTTTGGTACAAATGAAAAGAAGAAAGCAAAATTAATTACAGTCTTTCAAAGCCCACCCCCTCATGTCAGCTTCGAGGAGAGGGATGATATCTACAAGAGGAGCTATGTGGGAGACCCATTTATGCTCCTGCTCCATTCCCAGATTGGCAAGTCTGTCCGCAACTTGATTTCCTTCCCTATAAATGTGATTCAACGTGCATCCAGTGGTTCCAAGGAGAGCTCGACATTCCTGAATGAGGAACCAGTGAGGAGAGTTAACATGGCCTTCTCTTTTGATGAGGGCTATGGCTAAAGCCAAATCAGAGTCGATCTCAAGAGCTTCCATGCTCTGGCTTTCGTGCATCTCCATGCCGTTGAATATACCCCATAACTCTGCTTCCAGGCTGGTACAATCCTCAAGCCGTCCGTAAAAACCAATCACCCAGTGTCCTCTTTCCTCTCTAAAAACTCCACCAAACCCAACAGGACCTGGGTTTCCTTTGTTGCTGCCATTGGTATTGAGCTTCAATTTACAAGTACCTGGGAAGTTCCAATTAATGAGTTTAATTTGTCGAATAGAAGCTGGAAATTTATCAATAAAAGCAGCCACTATTTCAGATTTAAACATTAGGCATTGTCTATAGATAATGTCAGGATCAACATTAACATCCTCAAAAACTTTTTTATTTCTAGCAAGCCATATTTTCCACAAAGTAACTAACACAAGGACAGAGTTTGGATAACTCCCTTTGTCAGCTTTGGTATGCTTGATATTCGCCTGCAACCACAATCTCCAAACATTAAAATCTCCCATGAGGGGTACCTGAATATGAGAAATCTTGGACCAAACATCACCACTAAAAGGGAAGATAAAGAAAAGATGAAACATATCCTCACATGTAGCATTGCATCTAGGGCATATATCACGGTTGTTAGACCCCTAATGGCTCTCTGATGATTAGTAAGAAGTTTGTCATGCATACACGTCCAAAGGAAACCTTTCAACTTAGAAGGGACCTTGAGTTTCCAAATCCAACTCCAATTAACATCAAAATCAGAGTTATCAGACAAATAATCATAGGAGGATTTAACAGAAAAACTACCCTTTTCGATTCAAGGTCCAGTTAGGGGTATCTTCAACAATAGCATTTCTAGGAATCAAAATATTAGTAATCCTAGTAGCGTCCTCCATGTTCAAGGTTTGATTAAGAGAGGAGACATCCCACTCCTTATTCTCATTGATAAAATCAGCCACTTTAGCATTATCATTAATAATCACATGGTCATTAAAATCCAAAGCTTTCTCCCCACACCACCAATCATGCCAGAAAGAAATGGTCTCACCATTCCCCACAATCCATTTAATGTTCTTGATCACAAAATCTCTAACTTTAATAATACTTCTCGGTGTGTGAAGCTTTTTTTTATTTCTAGGCCACTCTTTAAAACTATGATGTTTCAAATACTTGTTATGAAGAACTTAGATGCATAAAGGTTTTGTTTTCAGTGGAAATTCTCCAACCAAGTTTAGATATAAGAGCCAAATTGAAAATTTGAGCCTGTCTTATACCCAGACCTCCAAGCTTCTTAGACTTGCAAACACTTTTCCAATTAACAAGATGGATTCTTTTTTTTTTTTTTTCAGCTCTATCACCTCAAAGGAAATTTCTGTTAATTCTATCAATATTATGGGTGACAGAAACATGCAAAATAGAAGTTTGCATGGTGTAATAAGGGATAGTGGAAGTGACAGATTGAACTAGAGCAGCTCTTCCCATAAGATTTAGAGACTCAGCTTTCCAATTAGCAAGTTTCATGTTAAGCCTCTCAATGACATTTGATAGTTCCTCTTAGAAACTTTATAATGGAGTAAGGGAACACCAAAATACATGCCCAGGTCCTTAGTAAGACTAAAACCACACAAATTACTAAGAGTATTGGCCAATCTAGAGTCAATGTTAGGGGAAACAAACACTTTGGACTTATGACTACTAACAGGTTATCCACATTGGTCACAAAACATATCAAGAGTCTCCTTCATGATGTTACATGGGTTAACAGTAGCAGACCCAAATAGCATGATGTCATCAACAAAAAATAAATGAGAAAAATAGGGTCCATCTGTAGAAACTTTAATACCATCCCAATGGTCGCTGGCCACTCTTTGGTTAATAAAGGTAGATAACCTTTCCATACAAATGACAAAGAGATAAGGAGAGAGAGGGTCACCTTGCCGTCGTCCTCTTTCAGGCCTAAAGGGGAGAAGGGACTGTCCATTCCACATGATAGAAGATTCAATATTGGTTACACAACTCATGATAAGGGCAATCAACTCTTCATTAAAATGGAAAAACCTAAGAGAATTAAGAAGGAAATCCTAGGATATTCTATCATAAACTTTATCAAAATCAATTTTCCAAATCATCCCCTCCATTTCTAGCTTTTCGATTCATAAGGGTATGAATAATCTCTTGGCAAATGATGACATTATCAGAGGTTTGACACCCAGGAATGAAGCTCGCTTGAAAATGACTAATAATCTTATCCAAAAGAGGTCTAATACGATTAAGAATGATTTTAGAGACCACCTTATAGGACACATTACTCAAACAAATAGAACGAAACTGCATAATAGTTTCAGGATTAGTCACTTTAGGAATAAGAACAATAGTAGTATTATTCATCTCTTTAGGAATAACTTTGATAGAAAAATAGGATTGGATAAGGTTACAAAAGGACTCCCCAATAATATCCCAATATTTATGGTAGAAAAGAGCCTGGTAGCCATCAGGACCAGGAGCCTTATAAGCTCCAGTGTTCCTGACAACATTAAAAATCTCCTCATAGTTAGGAACCACGGCTAGATTAGCATTGTCCTCAAAAGAAACCACATTATGAGCCCAGTTACTCCAATGGATGGTAGTATTAACATCACTAACACAAAACAGGGCCATAAAATGTTATTAATAAGAGATTTAATGTCCTCCTCATTGTCAATCCACATGCCACTATTATCTTTAAGAGCCAAGATTTTATTGCGTATTCTTCTAATAATAGTAGAAAGATGGAAAAATTTAGTATTCTGATCTCCTCCAATAATCCATTTAGACATGGATATCTAGAACCAGTGTAGTTCCTCTTGTTTTAAGATGTCTTGGTAGGACCTAAAGACCTCTTTTTCGAGAAGGAAAAGGGTGTGGGAATATAAAATGCTTTGACTCTTTTGGATGCCTTCAAGCCTAGCAAGAAGTTGTTTCTTTTTATGAAATATGTTACCAAAGACATCCTTTTCCCAAGTTTGGATATTATTGGACAGATCACCCAGATTATTCATTAAAGGACCATTGGAGCTATTTCCATGAATCCTTGACGACATTCACAAAATCGAGATGATTAGTCCACATATCCTCAAAACAAAAAGGTTTGATGAGATTCGAGGAAGAAGGGATGTTCTCAGTGTAGACGATGAAAGGGTAATGATCAGAATAGACACGATGGAGGTTTTTCACAACAGCATTAGGAAACATAAGATTCCAATTAATATTGCAAATAGCCTTGTCAAGCTTGACCATAGTGTTGGCAAGGCCAGCTCTGTTGTTAGTCCAAGTGAGTTTAGGTCCTATACAACCCAAGTCAATGAAATTACAAGAGTTTAAAAAGTAAGCAAATTTGTTACATCTATTATACGAGTTACCTCTTTGGAAGCACCTTTTCTCAGAACTTTTCCGCATTATCATTGAAGTCACCTGCAAGGAGCTGAGCCTTGTTGTCCTTATTTTCTCTTTCCTGCAGGTGGGGTTAGTGCTACCATACACCATCGTAAAGATCCACTCCTCACAGTCAACTCGGGATATGGTGGCATGAATGGTCTGATTCGTCACCTCCACAGCTGAGACCGTGATGTTAGAAGGATTCCAGAGCACTCAGATTCCACCAGACCGTCCCACGGGGTCAGAGAAAAAGCTAGCCATGAAACCTTTTTTGGAGACGAAATAATTTAAGGAAGACAAAGGCACCTTTGTTTCAACCAAAACCAGAACATCCGGATTATGAGCAAAAATGAGCTCATACATATTCCTTTTAAAAACACTATTACTAGCTCCCCTACAATTCCAGATTAAGCAAATCATTGAAAAGTGGTTGGACAAGGTTGGTTTGGACGCCCAGCAGAAATTTCACAAAAATGATTGCGGTTTTGGAAAATGATTTGATTGATTGAATGGAGTTGTCACCCGGGTTTGAGGACCTTACCCGAGAAACCAGTTAAAAAATGACTCTTTTGCCCTTAGTATGGAAAATGTTTTCACTGGTCTTTCAAAAATGAGATTTCTCAGATCCGGGAGATAGGTTACAAAAGGGGAAGGAATTTAAATCACCCCTCTCGTCTGGCGTGACCACCAGTCTCTACTCAATGCACAAGGGATTTTGGAAAATGCTATTTTATACAGACTTAAGTCACAAATTCATATGAAAAGCAGATAAGTGCACCAAGAAGATTTATGGAATAAATGTGGATGCTTGTGTTTGTGACATGTATGGATGATCTATATGGGTAAGACAATGAGATTCTACTAAATCACACTTAAAATGCTTTGATTTGCTCTAGAAACTGATCATGGATGTTGTACTTGCCACACTTGGATGGCAATCCGGGCTTCTGGATCAAGTTGGTCCATGCGCCTGGACTAATGATCGGTGCTTGAAAAAGGTGAATCCAGGTGCCTGGAAGCACTATGGGCGCTTGGAACACATCAATACATCTGGCTGGAGCATTGATTTGGCAGGACAAAAAATACAATATTTATAACATGTTCTCACATACTCAGAGTGATGTACGATGGCTCCATGGATTGAATGGATCTCTGAATCAACTTTATGACATGATATGAACATAAGAAAGCATGATTTTGGAATGCTTTGTGGATGTAAAGGAACATACTTAGATGATTTCTAGCATACACCATGACCCTTTTATGTATATGCTATACCACTGGAACCTTCCATGACTAAGAAATAGTAGTGACTAAGAAATAGTAGTGGGACATATAAAATTAACTTTGACCTAGAAATGCTTTGAAAATTCATGAAATGAGTATGCATTATCTTAAAGCACTCTCCCTATTTACTAAGATATTTCTGATTTTGCTCAAAACTAACAGTGAACATCATTCAATCTTTGATTAAGATGTGAAACCCCTTTTGAAACATATGCTTACTTCTGATATGTTATCAATCATACTTGTGAGTGATCATCTAGACCATGTAGTATAATCAATAGGTACAAATGATATATTGATGTTTCAAACTACCAAAGGAGAGCAATCAAAGCTAGAAAACACAGTTAGGGGAAAGGAATCCAGGCACCTGTATTGGGTTGATCTAGGAGCTTGGATTGGTTTTTGGTGTATGAAATATATTTTCCTCTCCGTGTGTTTTTGACTTCTTCCAAATTCTCCATTAGTAAGAACTTGGTTAAGTCCCCTCAAGGCCTATTTGGACATATTAGGTAGAAAAACTACCTTTTAAGCTTGATTTGATGGACTTGAAAGTGATTTTTGTGAGTGGATTTTGTATGTAGGGGTTTTGAACTTGATTCTCTAGAAACAGGGATGCTGAATTATGTGTTTAGGTGATGGTTTAGTCTTGAAAGTATAGGAAATGTAGGATTAAGGTTAGGAAAGAGGTGGGTTTTTAGCTTAGATGAAAGAAGTTTGGGGAGTGAGATCAAGTGATGAGATTTTCTAGAAAGAAAAGAGCAGAATAACAGTAAGGGAGAGAGAAGAATTGACCATCCTCCACAATGGAGAGGTGAAGTGGTTTAAATAGAAAGAATAAGGTCCAAAGAGGTCCACTTGAACCCGTAGGGGCCAAGGGAAGGGGTCAGCAGTAATGCCATCATTTTTCCCACGCTCTCCCTCAACTGATTCTGCACAAAATCGCCTAAAAATCCCCTTCCCGCCCATTATCAACTTGAACAACACTTAACTTGGGTTGAACCCCAAGCGCCCATATTGATCAAATCTTGGTGCCTAGATTCAATGTGGGTGCCCAGAATTAAGGAATCCAGGCGCCTGGAATAGAGTCATCCAGATGCCAATGAGCCAATCCAGGTGCATGTGCTCTTGGGTTCCGGATCAGTTCGTAAGGTTTCAGAAGTATTTTGGTGGGTTCTTAAAGGGTATATGTGGGGTTTTCAAGTCCTCAATCAAGCCTCGCATGCTCTCTTTAGGCACTTCATCCTTAGGGAAGTCACGTAATCCCAGGGGTTCGGATTGGGGTGTCTACAGTTGAGAGAGGGATGAATTCATTCCATCCCACCAGTTTCATGACCTCCATCTAGTCTTTCACCATGCCCTTGAGACTCTCTAGATTCGCTACGTAGAACGAGACTCCTGCTACGTTGAACCCTAGTGTTGTCACTTCCAATTTCACTTTCAAAGTCGACCAAACCACTTTGACCAGCGCTCCTCCGTCTTCCTTGGGTTTGATTAGGGTGCAGATCGGATGATGGTAGAAATGGGATGTCTCTATTTCCATCTGGAGCAAGTTGTCGTGTGGGTGGATGGGAAGGTTGTGGTGGCTGGGGTTGAAAGGTGATGATAGCTTTGGGATGGGGTGAAAGGTTATGATTACAGTTCTGGGGGGTTACGGTATAAGAGGGGGCCAGGCGAATTAGAAGGGGATGGGCTAGGGATATTCAAATTGGGCTCTTTGGACCCATATCCCCTCTTAGCTTGGGCCCGAGTGGGCTGGTTAGTTTTAATCTCAGTTGGCACCCTATTGGCCGGATTGGGCCGCTTAGAATTCAATGGGCTAGTATCCAACCCATTAAGAAGAGAGAATCTATTCTCTCGATCTATTCTCCATCTTATTCGAGTTAGGGCCTGAAGATTTACCATTTTGGACCATGTAAGATATATCCGTGAACCTCCTACCCGTGTTGGGCTGTCTGGGCTTCCTCTGAACTAAAGTCCAGTGACCATAAGCTGGGATTTGGGTTGCTTTTCCATTGTTAGGCCCAACAGAAGTGGTTTGGGCCCTTTTTTCATTTGCATTCGTCTCTTCTAACATAAGAACACTAGCCGTTACTGGCTATTTTTGAGTAGTTTCTCCCGTCGGTGGAGTAGGTTTGCTTCCCCAGGCACACTGATCTCTGCGATGCCTAATTCTACCACATCCAAAACACATTAGCGGGATGTGCTCGTATTCCAAACAATAAACTTTCCCTTCAATAATGATTCTAGATTTAACAGGTTTGCTACGATTGATTTCAACACAAACTCTAGCATATCTGCCCCTATCCGTCTCAACCGTGGTGGAGTCAGCTTTGATAGGCCGCCCTAGACGCCGGGTTATTCTGAACATGTTCTTCTCATAGTAATACTCCAGAGGGAAATTACCAAATCGCCATCTTGATTTCCTCAGCCTCATCCAATTTGAATCTGGGTTCCCACTCCCTCACAGTGATATACTGATCATTGATGATCCAAGGTCCTGCAGTAAGAACACGAGCTCTATCGCTAGCCATATCAAATTTGAACACAACAAATCCCAGCCCAATTTCTAGGGCAGAGGGATTTGGTACAAAGGAATTTGTAACCAATAGGGTATCCAATTGGTTTAACAATCACCGCATTTTCCCATGGTTGTCGACTGTACTTCAGCAAACTTTTCGGAAGTTTCACCACCGGGATTCCACCGATTTCTTCCTCGTTATCAGCGTCTTCTGCCTCTTCTAGATCTTCTTCATCCAGGGGGATAGTTTCCACATCCTCAGAGAAAGAAATTTCTTTACCCCTATTGGCTGTGAGAACTTGTTTGAAAGAGAGAACCTCCTGTGTTTTGGAGATTGCTTCATTGTCAGGACCCTCTATAATTTGGGTCTTCAGAATTTCCTCGTTGTTGCTCATCACAGTATCTTTTATTTGTGGGGATACCACTAAGGGTGTATCCTCTGTCATATCCACAGAATAGTCATGATCGTTCTTAACTTTCTTTGTGCTTCGGATGAGGTGATCTTCCTCTTCAGTAATGATGTTTTCCGATGGGTAGGGAAGTTGTTTCAGGCATTATCTTTTTCCAATTTTTTTTATTTATTTATCTTGGGTTATTTTTTTCCTCAAGAAGCAAAATTTAGAGTGACTACACTCTACCAATTTTAACCTTTTCAAAAAATATTACCAAATTATTTTAACATGCATTCTGTAAATTTTGGTTCAGGCATTATTTTGATTTATCTTTAAGTGGATTTAGTCTATGATCCCAAATTTGATTTTGAGCTTGGGCTTGTGAGCCGGCCGGGCCTTTTGTGCTCCTTGAAGGAAGCGAAAGGTTTTGACTATTTGGTTCTTCACTCACTTGGTATAGCATTTGGGCTTCCGAATGATGGACCTTTGGGCTTCCTAACACCCCATTGAACAATCATACATAGAAACGTAATTTTTTTATTATCAGGTGTTCAAGTTAGGTTACACATATTTGGACTAATTCTTGAATGTTAAAGGTAATAAACGGACAAACCTCTAGCGACTCCAAGTTTTTTTTATTGACAATGCGTGTTGAATTTGAGAGCTTGGAAAACAATAAAACCCCTTACCTATTATCATGCTCCCACTCAACTGACCGATTAAGATACTCCTTCCGTCTCCAAATTTTGGTCCCTAATAACATCTTTTTTTGTCCCAATTGAAAAGTAATGGGAAAAAAAGTAATGAATTTACCTTTTTAAAAAATAAGTACATGTTATCATGATATTTTGAAGGGTAAATGGAGGAAAGAAAAAAAATGACAAATGTAATTATGATGTTCACCTAATAAGTTAAAATCTCTATAAGGGACCAATAAAATGGAACGGAGGGATTAATTAAGTCTTATCTTTTATTCTAAAAAATTTCCATCAGTGGTTAGAGTTAGTAGGTAAAAGGCTAGGGGGAAGGGGATTTTGGCACTCCAAACTAAGTCCTTTGGTAAAATAATTAGTAATTCAATTTATTTTTTGTTATTATTTGATTTCTTTTTTTACATTTATTAGTTTTGCGTCAAAATTTTTTTTTTTTGGTTCACCTAGTTCATTGGCAATTGACTTATAAGGGGATGAAAATGATTGGTTTTTAAGTTTAGGGGTAGGAAATCGAGCTTTTTGTATTCAATATTTTCTTATAATTATATTTATTCAAATAGAGAAATACAAAGAGTAAAACATTGTAGAAGGGCGAAACATGGAATTAATGAGATACTCAATTTCATAATGACAGCCAATCAAACAAAAAGAATTCCCCCAAATCTCTTCTAGTCGAGCCTCTCGATCTTCAAAAACATGGCATGCAAATCGAAAGGATACGTGGAAAAATGATGATCAAGATTTAAAGTTAACAAAAATTACTCAAAGGAAAATGAGTCAACATCGTTGGTGACCTAGAACCGGGAGGACACCCCTTGGAGCCCAAGCCAGAAATCCCAATACCAGGAGGGCATCCCCGGGATCCCAGAGCTTGGTGGGCCAATCCCGGGAAGCCTAGTCCTGGTAGACCAAGCCTGGTGTTAGCCTAGGCCAGTGGAGCCTTGGACCCGGTGGTGGGATGAACCCGGAGGTGGGATGTGCCCGGTGGTGGAATCAAACCCAGTGGTAGGATCAAACCTGGTGGCAGGATGAGACCCGGTGGCGAGGGGCCCTGAACTGCAATACCCTTTGACCCTTGACCCTCAGTACTTGTTTTCTATAAATAAAGTTTATTTACTTTAATTTGTTTTTTGAAAATAAGAAAGTATCTCTCTTTTGTAAAAAATGGCATTATGAGAATTTTGAAATTTCAATCCTATCAAAATCTCTTCCCCTCACTTTTAGTACAAAGGCGAAAAATGACACGTTTTTCTCTGAAGAAAAAAGGTGAAAGATAACCTTCCCGTACTTAAAAAGATCATCCGATTATACCATTGTCAACCAAATTGAAACTTTTCAAAAAAAGATTTTTCCATACTTAGCCAGTTTTTCGAGTGACAAACAGGGGTGCCTCGATCAAGAGGCGACCTGATTGTGACACAACCTATACCAGTCGAGTCTCGGATGAGGGGCGATGATGAAGGAATCGATTATGATTCCCCAAGATTTTTGAGCACGACGAAGAGAGACTTTGGCTCTCCAAAGATGATTTGACCAGGGCGATGTGTTCCTCCCTGGTTGACTTGGCAGTTGTGGACGCCCCTCAAAATCTCAAGATTATAAAATAGTTTCGATTGATGGAGTTGTCACCTGGGTTTAAGGATCTTACCCGAGAAACAATTTTGAAAATGACTCTTGTGCCCTTGATTTGAAAAACGTTTCACTAGCCCATTATAACCATGATTTCCTGGGTCCGGGAGGTAGGTTACGAGAGGGGAAGGGGTTTAAGGCACCCCTCTCACCTAGCACGATCATGGTCTCTTCTAAACATTCAAGGTATTTTGAAAACATTGTTTAAATAGACTTTATCCGCAAAGTCATACAAGAGCACGTAAATGCATAAGATCAAAGAGACGTGCGTGAATTCATGTGCTATGTGTTACGAGTGTACGATGAGAGATGATAGTGCATGATGTTCTAAACTACTCAAAAACATTATCAAACAACACTAAAAGATCCCAAAACAAACTCATGAACACCCCACAAACTGCACCCAAACTATTTTGTAGACACCCATATTGAGTAAGTCTAGCCGCTTGGGGTTAGTTTAGGCGCCCACAATGACTAAGTCCAAGTGCCTGGACTTAGTGTAGGCACCCATAATGAGCAAGTCCGGGCGCCTAGAGCGTATTATGGTGTGACTTTTTCTCAATCTAGGTTCTCACACAAACTGCAACCTAAACTTCATAGATCTTTTCTGTCATGCATTAAATGATGAAATGAATTTAACCAACACTAATTAATCCCTAAAGGTAGACTCAAAAGATGATTTATACTTTAAAAACAATTGATTTGGTATACTTAGGAACCAAATAAAAGGAGTGAACTAGTCCTGCACTATGAGTACGATTCTCTATCTTTGTGAGGCTAAATAAAGAAGTTTGATGCTTGAGAAGAACATGCAAATGATAGATTCATGATTGAATGCTCCAAGAATATATGGGATGAGTTTGGATGTCCTTAAAACTCCTTTTTTTTTTTTTATCTATTGCAATGTCTCTGACTATCCTTGAAATTGCCAATAAACCACACACGACCTTCAGTAAGTGTGCAAAACTCCTTTTTTTTTTTAATCCAATCTTCCTTTCAAAATGCTTTCAAAAATGCTTTAAAGTGAATGTATGGACCACGCACCATAGAATAAACCACAAACAACATGTGAATGAACTAGATGATCATATGCAGATGCTTAGGAACAAAAAAAACCACATCAATGAGAAGTAAGTCCGAGCGCCCATACTTAGAGAGTATGGGTGCCCATACTCAATATGGGTGTCAAGGATTTGATCCTTCTATTGACACTCTCAACCTTCCCAAACCTCTAACTAGTATGAGAGACTAGCAAAAGTTGGGTGGTGTCCCTCAAGAGCCCTTTGAACACTTATTGGTAGACAAAGCTATCTTCGGAACTTAATTGATGAACTTGGATTTGATGTTTGAGTGATTTTGAGTGGTTAAGTGGACTGAAGATTAGCTTCTGGAACTGTGGAGGATAGATTGTGGGTACTTTTGTTGGAGTTTGATCAAAATAGGTAGAAATGAGTGGAATCAAAGTGGTAAAGAAGTGGTTTGTGGGCTAAGAAAGGGTGAAAGAGAGAAGAATTGGTTTAGGATGAGTTTTCTGGAGAAAATTGGATAGAGTAACAATATGGAGAGAGTGAAGGCTTGATCCTCTTCAAAATGAGCTATGGAGTGGTATTTATAGAGAGAGAAAAGTTAGTTTTGGGTGAGTGAGAGAGGGAAAGTACATTTTGAACTTGAAATTTGGAGGGATAATGTGTTGGAGGGAGTTTTGAGTGAAGAAAATGAGGGTTAATACAAAGAAGAAGCCCATGGTTTCATCAAAAACCAGTTGGAAATTGCTCACTGAAAGTACTTCTAGGCACCCAGAGTTGGAAAGTCTGGGTACCTAGACTGAGTGCGGGCACCCAGAGTATGAAGTATGGGCGCCTATAGTGAGTCTGGGCGCCCGGACTTAGAGAGTCTGGGCGCCCGGACTTAGAGACTGCACAACATGTCAAATTTCGTGAAGCCGCTTCGGGTGCTACCGAACTCTGTTTTGGCATGGTTTGGAGCATTGGAAAGGTAATTGAGTCTACTTTCTAATCCATGTGGTTTGAACCCAAGATAATTTGTACATAAAAATGCATGACCATTTTACCTTCAAGTGGTCAAGAAAACAAGTCATTTTAGTAAAATGCGTGCATCTCCCTCATTTCAAAATGGATTGGAACGTATTATATGTCAATAAAAAGAGTTTTGAATGTAGTAAAAGGTGGTGCAAGTTTGGGTTTATTTTGATGAGGTTTTGGAGGGGTTTCCAAGCAATTAATCAAGCTCCATGTGTCTTTATCAGGCCATTTTCATCATCGGGAATGCCAAGGATCTTTATGGGTTCAAATTGGGGTGTCTACAGCAGGGCCCTAGGGAAGCCATTTAGAGGCTTGGTCGTGGTAGTGGCATGACCGAGGAGGTCATGTTCATGTCGCTCACGCAGTAATGGTGAGGTATTACCTTGACCGTGCCCGATAGTAGGACGGCAATACCGAGGCAGACTTTGACCACGTTGTTTCTCGGGATTATTGGAGATTTTGAGGTTTGGTGGCTAGGAACAAAGGTTTTCCGCGAAGTAACACCTACGGGGGCACTTTTGGAGTATCATCCACGGGACCCTCCGGCGGGTGTCGTGAGGGACTACAGCTTGAAGGTATAAAGGAATATTCATGCACTTTTTGCGCGACAGTGCCCACAGTTTATTAGTCCACTCGGCCCAGAAAAGAGGTCGAGTGACCTATAAATAGACGGAATTCAAGAGTGATTCTATAGAGAGAAGCTTTCTTTCTAGAGAGAAGTCGCACTTGATTCTTGCTCTAATTCGGTGCCAAATTCCTGCCAAGGGTTATTCCCTACTGTTTTGCCTTGTTCTTCACCAGTCCAAAAATTTCTCCACTAATCTCCCCAAGTTAATCATTCACTACTCTCATTCCTAATCAACTAATCACTCTTTCTTTATGTACCCTAGATTTTCACTCTCTTTCAAACATTGAACAAAAGCTATTTAAAGTATAACACCCCAACTTTTATTATAAAAGAAAAAAACAATAAAGAGAATTACAAAAATGGGATTTTAGCATTTTGAGGCAACTTATTGTTAAGATTTAGGAAACTTATTTGCGACTTAAAAGCCTATCCCAAAAAAAAGAGAAAATTTTAAATAGCGCACTTTTCTGCGTATTTCCAATTTTCTAAAAAAAATTAAGAGAGAGAAAAATTGGGAAAGTTTAGTTGCATTTCAACCCTATTAATAGCATCACATTACAAAATGCGGCACGAGTCGTTGTGAGGCACCAAGCTTGGCTTGCAAGCAAAGGAAAAATCCAGAATTGATGAATCACATCCTGACTTGGATGCTCAAGAAATTTCCAAAGACTTTATTATGTTGTAATTAATGCCTTAGATTATAGGTAGATTCCATTAAATATTTGGGAGGCTAATTCGGATACAAGGATAGTTCTAAATTTAGACAATGGGTATAAAGTGGAGTTTCATCCGATGTATGCGTTATACACGTCACTCCACACCAGGCATGAGAGAGAGAGAGAGAGAGAGAGAGAGAGAGAGAGAGAGAGAGAGAGAGAGAGAGAGAGAGAGAGAGAGAGAGAGAGAGAGAGAGAGAGAGAGAGAGAGAGAGAGAGAGAGAGAGAGAGAGACCAATACATTTTAATAATTTTTACGATAAATTTCGGACGCAAAAGATGAGTTATGAATTATCCTAGCTGCATAAAATTTTTATAAAATTTGTGTTCTTATTTTACTAAAGTATTGTTACAAGGGGGGTTATCCACTACTTTAGAAATTGAGTTGTCAAAACCAGGAACAATGTAAACATGGCGCGACTCAACTTCTTTCACTAAACTTACTTCTTCAACAATTATCATCTAAGCATGCGTCTTCTTCACAGTACTATTTTGAGATGAGTCTGAACAAGTCCCGTCACTACCACGAATTTGTGTATTAGGTCCTACAGTTTCCATTTAGGAAAACTTCAGGAAAGTCTAAAGGTTCTTTTGTTACCAATAAGCTAGTACTGTCTTTTATAGACTTAACTACATACTATATTGTCTCAGCTATCTCGTGAAGCATTTTGGCATGAGCACAACAAAATGAAAACTTGAAAGAATACAATTTTTGTCAAAACAAATCTAATTTTTTCTGCATGGTAGAAGATATCAACAATTCTTCTAATTTGCGGGAAAAAAAACATGATTTTTTACAAAAATGCATTTTTTTAAAAGTTATTATTTTGCATACCAGACAATATTTTCTTTAGCATAATGGTCTCAACAAATTAAAACATATAGTCTTTAGTCCAAGCATAGCAGTCTAGACATTATTGGGCATGAGGTCATGTGGTTGCTTGATTAATAGATATACATGAATTGGCAAGAGGGATAAAAAAAAAAAAAAAAAGAAGAGAAAATGGGGAATTGTTAATAACTTTTGGTATTTTGGGTTTAGAGTTAGAACTAGGGACTCTATTTTTAGAACTAACTTATATATTTCTATTGTTGTTTTTAGGAAATGGTTGACAGTAACAACATGTGGGGAGGTTATAGATTGCATATGGGCTATGTTGAGCCTTTATTTCTTAACATTTATGAGCAACTTACTAACAATGATAGAGCGGCATATTAGGTGATACCAGAGGTAGAGCAGGAGAAAGGGCATTACACACTAATAATGAGATGGCAAGTAGGACTGTGCTGCCTTAGAACCTAGTTCCTAGGATGCCGAAAAGCTATTGGTATTTACAAAAAAATTGGCCCAATATAATTAATTATTGAATAATGTTATTATGGATGACAATCACATATCACCTGTACCTACCCCGTACCAGCATCGGAACATGAACCTGCGTATATCCTGTTTTCGACCCACTAGCATTGCCACCAGTATTTGCACTCTTCCAGGAATTCTTAATTCTGCCCCCACTCGAGCCAATAATAGGACCAGAGCTACAAGGGGAGCAAGTGGGAGACCCGATAGAGTTAGCTAGAGATCCAGTGGAATCGGAGGGATATCTAGTGGAACCTGAGGAGGATCCATGGGAACCTGAAAAGGATCTCTGGAAGTCTGAGGGGGACTCGGATGAGTTCGAGGAGGACCTAGAGGAGTGGGAGATTGCTTCCTCCACAGAGTGAGTTACGTGGCAGTATCATGGTGGTAATAACTAAGTTATGAAAAAAGGGAAAGAAAAGATGGGTTGTAGTATATAAACAATCATGGGTTTGGGATCATATATGGTAGTAGTTCCTAACTCTAACATATTTTTGTCACGCCTTGACCATGATGATTTATTTTTGTTGTAGCTTTGATAGCATATGATTGGCAAGATCGTATATTTTTGGTAAAATGATGTATACTATTATGGAAGTCGAACTTTCAATGACGTTATGTTAATAGTAAATGAAATGTAAATAGCATTATGTGACTCAAGTGTTTAGATTAATTTCTTTAATATATCGCTGACTTATTCGTTAATCGAGAGGACTACTTTTCTAATAAATTGTAGAGTAAGCCATGATAGAAATTGTAGAGTAAGCCATGGATTTGTCCTAGTTCCACTGGTAGAGGAGCTTAAATAAGAGAATTTCTAAAACTGCAGCCGCCAACATTCGTCAGTGGTATAGACCCTACTCGAGCTAACGCTTGGTTAGAGTCCATCAAAAAGATTTTCAAAGTGATGGGTTGTAGTAAGACCCAGAAAGTGGGTCTGGCTAGTTATCAATTAGAGGGTGAAGCGCATCTTTGGTGGTCAATGAAAGAGCAATTAGAGCCAAGAATGGTTTGGAATCGCTTTTTGGTGGTGTTTTAAGAAAAATATATTCTAGTCAATACAAGATGCCAAATGCACCAAGTTCCAGCAACTCAAGCAGAAGGGCCAAACAACTATGGCGAAGTATGAAGCCTAATTTACTAATTTGGCTGAGTATGCTCCACACATGGTAGAGACGGAAAATAGAAAGGCTCGTAAATTCGAAGATGGGTTGAATCCTGAAATTCCAAAAATGGTTCGCCCGATGTGGCTTCCCACTTATGTTGAAGTTGTTGATCGAGCTCTGCTAGTGAATGAGAGAATGAAGAGTCCAAAAAGTTCCTTAAAAACCGGAAGCGGCAAAGGTTCAATGGTTGGAAGAAACTTGGTGGATGAAGCTTCAACAAACAAAATATGAGGAGTCAAGTTGGAAAATCAATAATCTGCCGACGTGTGCAATGTGTGGAAGACTCCACTCAGACGTTTCTTTAGTGGCGACTGGTGGATGTTTCTACTCTGGCAAAGTTGGGCATCTGAAAAAGGACTTCCCATCTCGAGCCAGGAATGAGTAATGTGCAAAACTCGGTACAGACAATGGGGCAGAGGCAAGGACAAGCAGCATCGTGACAGTGGAATGACGACAGACAAAGGCAAGGGGAAGGCATTCACTCTTATGCCAGGAGATCCACGAAACACAAAAGAAGTTGTGGTAGGTAACGTATCAATGTGTTTAGTGCTAACATATGCTTTTATTGACTCTAGTTCAACACACTCATTTATCTCACCATGACTTGCCATAAAAATGTGCAAGAGAATAGAACCTCTTGGTAATGACTTATTAGTGTCGCAACCAATGAGTAAATGTGTAGTTTGGACAACAGTTTATAGGAACTATGAGTGAATCTTAATGATATATGCTTACAAGTGAAACTGATACACTTGGAGATAAATCATTTTGACCCAATTTTTGGCAAGGATTGGCTCATTGCCAACCATGCCACAATCAATTGCACTAACAAATGTGCCAAGTTTTGTAGACCAAAACAAGAAAAGATCTGATTCGTGGGAGTTGGGGTATTCTCACCTCCATACCTCGTATCCGCAACTCATGCTTGATAATTGTTGAGAAAGGGATGTCGAGGATACCTCATCATCATCATCATCATCATCATCATCATCATCATCATCATAGCGACTTTTGTAAATCAAGAAGCGGCAAATATTCTAGTGATCTAGGACTTCTTGGAGGTCTTTTCAGATGACTTATAGGGGACTCCAATGGATCAAAAGATCGAGTTCCCAATAGAAGTCACTTCAGGCATGCAGCTAATTTCGAAAGCCCCTTATCGTATAGCTCTAGCCGAGCTTAAAGAATTAAAAGCCCAACTACAGGAACTATCGGACACAAGATTTATTAGGTCAAGTAAATCACCATGGGGAGTGCTGATACTCTTTGTTGAAAAGAAGGACGACACTTTGAGGTTATGTATCGATTATAGAGAGCTAAATAAGGTGACAATAAAAAACAAATACCCATTGCCGTTTATATTTGTGACTGCATGGTTTGAACTATAACCGGAATGGTCATTCGTTTAATTGGTTGTGGTGTTTCTACACGTGGGATTTCTTGTTTATATATTCATGATGATGATCATCTAATCCGTACTTTACTCAGTTTAAGTTGGATTAGGACTTTTGGAAAGAGTTTCCTCCATCTAAGTTCAAGTTGAACTCAATATGTACCTCATAAAGGTTGTTGACTTAGATTCAAAGTCTGTTTGGAAAGGAGTTTCTGGAGTAGGTAAAATTTGATTACCCTACTACTAGGTATAGTATGTGCTTGTGGCAGTCACCACGAGAGGGTGGGTAGCTCAGCACCACGTAGGGAAGTCCCAACCCTGTGTCGAGCTGTACTGACCACGAATAAGGTCAGAGTAATTAAATAAATTAAAACACCAGGATGTACCAGCTCGGTATAAATTGCAAGGGGATGCCCCTGATATGGACGAGCTAGAGAGGCTACAAATAAAGCTTAAATAGCATTCTAGAATACATAATTCAGCTCGACGTAATGAGCTGAGTTATGTATGGGTTATACCGAGCTACGGGGAAGCACGACACTGCCACGTATAAGGCGGTGAGGCCCGTTCTAGAATATTCTACAGCGGCTCCTTATGAGATAAGGAGCAATCTCGAAAAACAGGGGATTGATATGGAAGTCCTAATGTGATTAGGAATGAACCTCATATAGGAAGGAATCCTGTATGGAAAGAAGTACTAATGCAAGACGAGATCTTGCAGTATTTGAAAGCATGTGCCTAATAGGAATGTCCTATTATGAGAAGGATTCCTAAAGGGAATAGGAAGTAGGGGGCACGAGATGCCTAAGAGGATGAACGTCCATGCCTATAAATACAAGACAACGCCCATGAAGAAATCCTTTTCATAAGCATTGTGATTTGAGAGTTTGTAGTACGAGATACTAACTTAGGCATCAGAGGGCCTTTGCCGATGAGAGGCAAAGGTGATCTAATCTTTTTTCTGTCTTGTAGATTTGGGGTTGAGTCAAGGAGGCACGTGATCCAGACCTACGTGGATTTTATCCCCATACAATTTCCATAAAAAAAAAAGGTATTAAATTACGTTTTTTAATCGGATTGAACTTGCTTGTATTAGTATTTTCGATATGGCTAATACCGTGGAACTATTACAGTTTGTTTTTCCTAGCATCATGGAAGATATAGTAGTTTATAATATATATAACTCCTAATTGGCTTTAAAATATTAAAACACATTACGGCAATTAGTGTTTTGGTCTTCTGATATTGTATGAAACCGTTTTAAATTATGGAATCCTGGGTTTTGTTATTGTTTTCATTGAGACGTCACTTTTGCCTAAGTGGGAGTTTATCATATGTTTTTCCTTGAATCTTGTTCTACAGCAAGAGTTCTATTTCCTTTAATTTTTTATTTTTATTTTTAAAATTATTGATTGAAGAGTTTAATCATGATTTTGAAAGGTCCATTGATCTGATAATCAAAATTGGAATGGTCAAAGTGTTTGATCATTAAACTGGCAACTTCGATAAACATGAAATTTTTATTTTAATTATTTTATGGTCTCCTAATTTATCTAAAGTGTTTTGATAATTGTGTTCGTAACTATCATGAGATGATAAATTTTGCAAGTTACATGTTTGGGATGATCACTCATGGATAAGGTTGAGATGTATTAGATTTATCTTTTGAGGAAAACTTCTACATAGGAGAGTCCTATTAATTTTCTCATTGCAACTATTTTATTAATGTGTTGCTTATTTGTTGTTATTTTATAAAATGATATGATCATTTTCGTAGAGGTATGATTGTGTTTAAAAAAAAAGAGGGACTAAATTGGTAAAAGTAGCCATTTAGTACTAACTATTATGTATATGGATACATAAATAGTAAACCCGTACTGTTATGTACAAGGATACATAACTAGTAAACCCTATTTTTAAATACTAAGTGCCAAATAGGTTTATTTAAAGGAAATAGTTCCTATGGCCTTCCATTGTTGGTAAATAAAGTTTCAGGTTAATTGGGATTCAATTGATGCCAAAAGGATCAAATGTATTTTAATTAATTAGTCAGTTTTATTCACATAGAAGATTTTTATATGACTAGTGGGAGTGTCGGCTAAAATGAAGGCATAATCTTACATGTTCATGCGATGTATCTAGACAATGGTTTGCACTTAGACAAATACCATATGGCAGCCAAAAGGTGTCATGTGAGTTGATTTGGAGGCTAAAAGAAAATTGAAAGTCATAAATAAATTTATTTTAAAAATGATAACATGAGATGATATTATGATGGGTAGCAACTATCCACCCAATCAAGGTGTGAACATTTATTTCAAAAGAAATTTTTGTATATGCAGGTTTGGTTTCCAATGTTCTCTATGAAGTTTTTCAAATATAATTGCTATATTTGTGGAGTTATACAATTTCTATGATTCTAGTGAACAGTACCATTGTAGTTTCAAAATCCCGAATCCAATGGAGTATTTATTTACATGAATGCAAAATTAAATATGACACGTGCTTAATATTATTGTTTGCTTTATTGTCTCTTTAAATATGCAGATTAAAAATGTCGAATCTTAACCTTTTCTCCAAAATCCTTGATGAGAATCATTTGGTAGGACCAAACTATGTGGATTGGAAAAGGAATTTGACCATTGTTCTCACTGCCAGCAAAATTAACCATGTCCTAAGCACTGATTCACTTGATCTTCCAGGGGCGGACACCACTGATGATGAAAAAGAAGCTTATACTAAGTGGCATGAGGCCGATGATCTTGCAAAGTGCTATATTCTGACCTCAATGACAAATGTGTTGCAAAAGTAGCACGAGGGGATTCCTACAGCAAGAGATGTGATTACTAATCTGCAGGAAATGTTCAGAGAGCAAAGTAGAAGTGCATGCTTAGGAGCCTTGAAATGGCTGATGAACACCAAAATGGTGGAAGGTGCTCCAGTACGAGATCATGTTCTCAAAATGATTGTGTACATTAATGTACTAGAGACTTTGGGTGCAGAGATGGATGGGGAAACAAAAATTGATGCAATTCTTTTGTCCTTAAAAGGGGATTGTTTTGATCAATTTACTTAGAATTATACCATGAATAAACTTGTGGTTACCACATCTAAGCTGCTCAATATGCTTAGACAGCAAAGGATCTTTGCAGAAGGAGCCAACCCACTGCGATGTTGGGTGAGAATCCAAGTTCTACTGAATTCAAGCCTAAGGGCAAGAATAACTATAACAAGAAGAAACCCATGGACTCTAAGTTTCCTCTGAAAGCACAAGGTGGAGTGAAAAAGGTTTTGATAAAAAGAATGGCCAAGACGTTTGTTTCCATTGCAACAAACCTGGCCATTGGAAGAGAAACTGCCGTATCTATTTGGCAACTCTGAAAAAGGACAAACCTTTGGAAGGTATGTCGAATTTTTCTTGTTAATGAAACCAATTTATTGATTGGTCTTCCTAAAGCTCGGTGTGTAGATTCTGGTGAGACCTTACACGTTTGTAATATGTTGCAGGGGTTCAAGGAGACCCACAAGCTTAAGGAGAGATGCTAATAAAGTTGGGGATGAGTGCAACTGTTGCAGCTGTTTCCATAGGAACTTTTAATTGGAATTGTCGTTTAATAGGATTCTAGTTTTAGTTAATTATCTATATGTGTCAAAAGTTCGTAGGAATTTATTTTATGTTTCAAAAATTATTTCGTTTGGATATTTAGTTTCTTTTAATTCAAGAGTTGTTATTAGGCAAAATAATAAAGTTGTGATTTTTGGCATTTTATTAGATGGTTTTTATTTTATTTAATTGGTCCTATTGATAATTCTATAAATTGTGTTGAGAATGATACTACTATAATTCCAAAGGAACAAAGGTTGTTATAAGCAAAAAAAAAATGCTACTTTTCTTTAAGAGGATTACAGTTTTAATGAAAATAGAACAAAAGTTATTTTTTTGAGAAAGTAGTACATGAACCTGCAGTTGAGATAAGCATGAAGAACGAGCATCACACAATTGGAATATTCGTTTTGATGAGGCAATCAAATCGTTTGGTTTCTCTCAAATTATGGATGAACCTTGACTTTACAAGAAGGTTAGTGGGAGTGTCAATGTATTATTGGTCTTCTATGTTGATGGCATACTACTCATTGGGAATGATGTGGGGGCTATGTTATCAGTTAAAATATAACCTTAGCCGGATTCTGCATACAAATTCCAAGAAAGGGTTTGTACCCTTTAGAAAAGGAATACATCTAGAGACGATGGGTGTCAAATACACGTGTGATTGGTTTTGAGAGCAAGTGGGAGATTGTTAGAATTATGCTCCAAAAACTTATTATTATTTACTTTCAATAAATTGTTTGACATTTTATTTTGCATTCTTGTAGATTATCACTTTGGGTAACGGTGTTATTTAATGTCACATAAGATGTGAACGTAAGGCCCCTTGGGCAATATTGTAGAAAAAGCATGCTAATGGTTAATGAACTAGAGGCGAGGAGTTATGTTTTCAGTGCCTTATAGAACCAATAATATTCCAGGCTATAGGTGTTGATTGGGCCTCACACATATTATGGCCTACACTTGTTATGTTGTCATACGATAGGATGAATTACTCTATCATTGAGGTAGTGACCTTAAACAAACAAGTGGATGATATGTAACAAGTACATTCATTGAAAGGATCAGTTTGAGAACACCTATGGAAGGAACACCGTCAGATTAGAAAAGGTAGTTCTACTACAATTTACTTATTTTCCTTGACTTGAAAGGCTTGCATAAATTAATTTTTTATCCATTAAAATTTGATATTGTTAGACGTTGATGCTGAATAAAAGGCTATATATGGACATGTTGGGTTGTGTGAGTGATAGTTAATTTATATAAGTGCTTAACAAGGAATCTACCATTCTCAAAGTGAGAATGTATATTCAAGCAATTTTCACAATAATGTTGGACCAGAAAAACTAGCCGGTGTGTTTTAGTAAATTGTTTTTACTAATTTATATACATATATATTATACTACAAAAGAATTTTTTAATTGCTTTTGGGTCCAATTAGAAAGTGAAAATTAAGAATGTTGTGCATAAACTAGGGTTTTGACGGTGTGAGTTTATCCATGCCTATTAGCTTATGAGAATATAAGTTGGTGGAAGAAAATTAGTAGACAATTGTAGGAAAGGGCCTCACTTGTAATTCTCTATTTTCAAGGGTTCAATTGCAATGTGTTGATGGACATTATTGTGATTGGTGGAAGCTATTATCTATTTAGGTGATAATTAAAAAAGAATATATAGGATATGTGTTATCCTGGTACAAATAAAAGAGAAGTCTTTTATTTGTTTCCCACAACTGAAAGATAGAGATCCCTAAGGATCCCACCTAATTGCAAACTCTATCTATGTGAGTCTATTTAATAGACATTAGACAAAAGATTGACCATCAGAATTTTTGTGTCTCACAAAAGTAAAAACACATAGAGAGAAAAGAGTTGCAAGGGTGAATCACTGAGGAGGCGAGATGCTTGAATCGCTAACTAAGGAATCGAAGGCAACCAGACAAAAGGTGAAATACTCGGTAAAGGTATTTATGATTATATATTCGAGTGGTGTTATTTTGTTCATCAAATTTTTTTGATAAACAAGAATATTTTTCCGCAATCAAACAGATGTAGCCCCTCCAACTTTTATTTTTTAAAAAAAAAAACAACAATAAAGAGAATTACAAAAATGGGCTTTTAGCATTTAGTGGCCACTTATCGTTAAGATTTAGGAAACATATTTGAGACTTAAAAGCCTATCAGAAAAAAAAAAAAGAGAGAGAGAAAATTTTGAAATAGCTCACTTTTTCTGTGTATGTCCCAATTTTCTAAAAAAAAAAAAAAGAGAAACAAATTGGGAAAATTTAGTTATCATTTCAACCCTATTAATAGCATCGCAATACAAAATGAGGCACGAGTCGCCGCAAGGCAGCAAACTTGGCGTGCAAGTAAAGGAAAAATCAGGAATTAATGAGTCGCATCCTGACTTGGATGCTCACAAAATTTCCAAAGACCTTATGAGGTTGTAATTAATGCCTTCGATTATAGGTAGATTCCATTAGATATTTGGGAAGCTAATTTACATACAAAGACAGTTCTAAATTTAGGCTAAGGTATAAATAGAAGTTTCATCCCACGTACACGCTACACACATCACAGAGCACATCACTCCACACCAGGCATAAAAGAAAGAAAAAAGAGAGAGAGACCCGGACCCGGTACGTTTTAATCATTTTTACGATAAATTTTGGACGCAAAAGGTGAGTTATGAATTATCTTATTTGCATAAAAATTCTGTTATTATTTTACTAAAGTATTATTATAATATATGAAATTCTTTTGTTGCAAATATACCATGGAATTATGTTGTTTTGCACAGTTTATGGGAAACGTATAATCGATGCATCCAAACGATGTCCCTGAAGTTGGTGGACATTAAAGATATCAGTCGGAACAGTGTTATTAGTGCGGAATGAAAAAGGGCATAGCCAGTGTCCAACCTGAATTGATCAATTCAACATGGCATATTGGGGGTCGCTCCTCATAGCCGGGCGGTGATTGTTGGATGGTATATTGTATTGTTCAGAAATGCTATGTTATATAGGAGCTTATTTATGCTTAGGTTACAATTCAAGAAATGAAAAACTGACGTTATGATTTCGGTTTTGATGAAAATAATTTTAAATTGCATGGTAAACCAGTTAAATCTAATAATTCATAAACTCACACAAACAGTGGCTTATGTTGTTGCGATATTTCCCTTTTCAGGTAAATAGGGATAGAAGGATGGGTCGAGTACCAGTATTTAGCCTATGTTACGTTGTAAAATAAATAAAGGAAAAAAATGTAACCTGAATAATAATGAATAAAGAACTCTAGCGAGTTGTGATTGTAAAATGTAATTTCCGCAATGTTAAATTGTTTCTTCTAATAATAATAATAATAAAAATCCTAAAAAAAGAATATCGATAGAGATCTTTGGTGAGGCGAGCTCACTGGGTGGTCGCGATCTTTAACCCCGCTAGATCTGGGTTGTGACATAAAGCTTCCTAATTGAATAAAGAGTAGGAAAAAATGGGAAAACCAAAACCTAGGCCAGACCTAACTTTAAGAAAGGTTTAATTAGCTACTAGTTTTTCGCGACCTGTTCGGATCTTTTGATCATGTAATTGAATAATAGTTTTTTGTTCAGTAGCTTATAGAAATCGGAAAATTATTTTGATAAAGTAATTAAAAGTTTAAACAAATATACATCACCAAGAAAACATGGAGATAAAATTCAATATAGCTCCACCGGTTAGATAACTTTCGAGGGGTATGGAGTCATTATGTTAATAATGCTAAGGACACAACACTCTACCGCAACATTAATTCCCAATCTTTATGCCCCTTTTGTAACACTGTAGTCGAAACCCCATTACATCTCCTACTTCACTGTCACTTCTCTTGGAGCATATGGTCTGCAATTTTGCGATGGTGGAAGGTACTTTGGGTGTGCCCAACATCTTTAATTCAGTTACTAAATTTCTGGAATGGCTTTAGTTATAAGAATCTGGAAAATTTGTGCTAGATGGCCTGTTTTTATGTGGTTATTTGGACAATCTGGACATGCAGAAATGATGTTGTTTTTAATAACAAAGTTTGGGAGGTGGAGGAGGTTATTGAATTCTCAAAAACTAGAATGGCCATATGGATTAAAGGGAAGTATGATGTTAAGAATTATAGTGTTGATGATTTTAAAAGATGCTTGGACGGAATTAGAAAAATCAAAATCAAAATTTGATTGCGGAGGCTTGGGGCTGCTGGGTTTGGGGTGTTAAACGTGGATATTGGTACTGGAGCTGGGTGCAGGAAGTATATCTTTTTCCTCTGATTGGCTTGAAGATGGATGGCTTCATGATTGGTTATTTCCTGTTTTCATACAGAAGCTATATCTTGTTTATGTTCTTTTCATCCAACTTTTCGTTGGATGTTGTTTTTGCCTCTTTCGTTTCGCTATGTGTTGAAAGTTTGGCTTCTCGATGTACCCTTTGTCGAGGTAATAAAATTTCTTTCCCTGATCAAAAAAAAAAAAACATTAATTACTACAACCTACATGATAATACATGATTGGTAGTAAGAGAACAAATACTTTAACACTAATACTACGTAACTACCAATCATGTTGTGCTATGCAAAATGTTGTGGTCATTATTGAGCCAATGTTAAAAAAAATTCCTCCAAAATGTTTACTGGTTGCAAAGTACTCCTAAAAATTCATAGACTAACATGAATGTTTAGTGGATAATTACTCCTAATGCTCGAGCCCGGCTCTAAGGTTTTGGAGGTTGAAAGCAAAGTCATAAAATAGGCCCTATATATTTTCAAGATAATTTTGTGCAACAGATATTCATCATAAATAATCATTACAAAAAGTTTATCGATGCAAAAATTATAACATATGTTAGCACAAAAAAAGAAAAGAAAAGAAAACAAATACATAGAACACTTCAAAATCTAAGATTTAAAGATCGATCTGCTTCCAGTTTTTGCTGCAAATGTAGTAATTAAATCTTGAGAGTCAAGCTTCTTCACCAAATCTCTCTCAATGGATAGCAAAACTAATCCATTTAATCTTTCTTTGAGACATTGTTGAATGTTGACCAAAGGTAATTTTTTTTTTATCAATTTCAACTTTGTATTGGGTTTATCACTTTATTTATACCAAGGCATATACAAAAATTGGTTGAACTGTACATACATACATACATAAAGACATAATATACTTGGAGGCCAAAAACCCAGCGTTTGGGGCAAAGCCCCAAAGCCGGTACAGTTGGTACTTTTGGAAATGATTTATTAGGTGTTGTAGGAGCACCGTAGTGAATTACAGAGCTCGTAAACAAAGTATAATCGATAATATATCGACACACTAACACGAATGATTATTGGATAATTACTCTTGGTTGGTAACGTTCGTCTGCCATACTTTGTTAAGAGGAATTACATTTTGAGGAGACGGCCTAAATATGAACTATTTATTTGTTGCAATAAATAGTCTACATTTTCTTTGACACTCATTTCTGTAAGAATGGACTCTTTTTGATAAAAAAAAAATTAGCAAATCTAAATCATCAAGGAAAATGTTAAAAAAAAATCAAGTCCAGGTTATGTTAAGGTTAAAAAGGTGTATTAAAAGGTGTGAAAAGTGTATAAAAATATGTTTATTTTTTGGGTAAATGTATAAAAATATATTTGAATGTATTAAAAAGTGTAAATGTGTGTTGTAGTGCATGTTATTTATTTATAATATTGTTTTGTACTTATTGCAAACCCAATAAACTCATGCACCCTCAGTTTCAAAATTGCAGTCCATTTTACTATTCTAACTTGATGAAAAAAATCCTTATATTTCATAATATATAAGACTTTATATATGCAATATTGATCTTATTTGATCAATCTCCATAGTTTTATTAAATAATTTTTTTGAAATCTTAAAATATAGGGTAAATTACAGTTTACCCCCTCTAACTAACACTCAGTGGCACTTTACCCCCTTTAACTATAAATTCTGACACTTAACCCCCTCAAACTAATGGAAACCCATAACTAACTCACTTCTGTTTGGATTCTGTTAGGAATTGGATGGTAAACGGAATGTGCAAGTCACATGCTCCCTCATTTAAAAGATAAAGACATTATTGCCCTTTTCTCTTATATACTCACAAATGCCATGAGGTCATTTTGTATCTTCTCCAAGAGTCTAGGGGCAAAGTGTAATTTTTGAATAAAATCCAAAATCAAAACTAGTGGGCTAACCAATGGGTTTACGGTGTATCTAGATCGAAAAACAAATGGTTTTTTCGTATCTGGCGTTTTTGCCAATGGCGGTCAGATGGCAGCCACGCCTATTTTCAGTGGGGTTTGCCAATGGAGGATTCAAGCAAGGGAGAGGTGAGAGAGATAAGAGAGACCTGATCTCAAACGAGGCGGCCATGTTGAGAAGACGAGGAATTAGACCGTTTTTTGGCGCGGCCATGTTCGATCTCAAACGAGCCTTCACCAGCGCTATTTTTTCTGTGCTGTAACACGGATTCCGGTCGAAATTCATCGCTGAGACAGAGAAAGTGAGGGAGAAAGACTTTTTTGGGGTCGTCTACTGAGTGGGCATCTTCTATGGTGGAAATTAGGTGTTTTATTTCACTTTTTGGGGGTTGTCCAGGAAGGCGAGTAATCGGTAGCCGCTGATTCTAAGATGGAGGATAAGTTGAGGAATTTAAGAGGAGGCCTTTCTGGTTGCCATGTCTCTGATCAAAATTTTCTTTTAGTTTTTCAATTGATGATTTTTTTTTTCTGGGTCACCATTGGTTATGGTTGTTTTATGCGTGAGTTATCAGTCAAGGGCAAAAAGGTATTTGCATCATCTCTGTTACGGAAGAGAGTTGGTCTTGGGTTTCAATTAGTTAGAGGGGGTTAAGTGTCGAAATTTATGGTTAAAGGGGGTAAAGTGCCACCGAGTGTTAGTTAGAGGGGGTTAGCTGTAATTTACCCTTGAAAGATATAGACAATTGAAAAGAGAATCGAAAAAGTAAAAGTGGGCTAAAATTTTATGACGGACCCAACCATTAATTATGCCAATGTATTAATCCTGATTAGAATGTTTCATTCAATTCACTGGACTTGGGTCCCCGACTAATATTAATCTGATTAGAATTAAAATCTTCATTTGGGATCGGAATTGTACGAGGATAAAATCCATGTAAGCTTAGATCATGTGCTTCCCTAACTTAACCCCAAATCTGCATGACAGAAAAAAAAAAAAAAAAAAAAAAGGGTTAGAGCACCTTTGCCTCTAGTTGGCAAAGGCCCTCCGATGCCTAAGTTAGTATCTTGTACTTAGAAACTCTCAAATCACAATGCATATGAAGGTAATTCAAAGCATACCTTATCTCGTGGGTTTGATGTTATATTTATAGGGGAGATAGCTTGCTCTCTAGGGCATCACATTACCCTTGTTTCCTATTCCCTTTAGGAATCCTTTTCCTAATAGGAGTTTCCTATTAGGCATAAACCTCCATGTTCCTGCAAGATCCCGTCTTGCATTAGTCTTTCTTTCCATATAGGATTCTTTCCTATATGGGGTTCATTCCCAATCTTGTTAGGAATGCTCATATTAATCCCTCATTTAACGGGGTTGCTCCTTATCTCGTAAGGAACCGCCATAGATTATTCTAGAATGTCTCACTACCCTATATGCGGCGGTGTCGTGCTTCCACATAGCTCAAAATAACTCGTACATAACTCAACTCATCATTCCAAGCTGAATAATGTATTCCAGAAAGATGTTGAAGCTACACATGTAGCTTACCTAGCTCGTCCATATTAGGGGCATCCCTTTATGTCTCACGCTGAGCTAGTGCATCCTGACTTATTAGTTTACTCTTATTAATATGGCTTTATTCATGACCAAACCAGCTCGGCACAAGGCTTAAGGACTCCCCATGTGGTGCCGAGATATTCACCCTCTCGTGGCGATTATATAGGGCGCTTACTTTGCCCTTCCCAAGGGTAACTAGGTTTTACCCTCTCCAAGTGCTCCTCAGCTCTGCTACTACTGTCATCTATTAGCAGTGCGCAGGGCTTCAACAATTCTTGATGCATCTGTTGTATGCCTTCCCCTCACGTGGGGGACAAGGTTGTTTTCGCATTTAATGTGAAGTGACCCGTTGGGGGCTGGATAAGTCCAAAGGACAACCTAGGGTGGTGTTTCTCATACGTCACACCCATACTTTATGGGGTTTTAGGTGGGATAATGATTATTCTTCTCCCCAAAACCCTTAAAGCCTTAAAGACTCCTCCCCTCCACCCTTTATCTTCTTATTTCATTTTTCCAGAAGCACCAAGAGAGAGAGAGAAAGAGAGAGAGAAGTAACTTTTATCCGCCATAAATGCAATTCTCAAAGCACGTTTGTTCACTGTTTCCTCTTCCGCTCACGTCAGAAAACTTTTCCCCCCATTCTTCGTTGGAGTTTTTCCTTAGGTCCACATCCTTACATGTAAGTAACTTCTCTCTAGATCTCCATTTCCGTAGTACATTCGACTTCTTCACTTTTTTCCAGTTCCTGTTCATCTTCTTTTTGTCCATTGGGTTTCAACTGTGAGACCCTAAAATGGGGAGACAGGGCACTTTGAAGCACTCTTGAGAAGATAGGAGCATTCCATAGGAAATATGAGATCCCAAACGATGTTCAGTTTCGTTTAAACAACCATAATAATATGAGAAAAGAAGGTCAATCCCCTGATAAGATTCATATTCCTTTAATCTTCATAGTGGAGGGCGGTCTTAGATTCCCCCTTAATCCATTTTTCAGAGAGGTTTCACACCCTCATTTTTCATAAAAACAAAAATAAAGGAATTCCTTACAATTAATAAGTCAAATGATAAAATGTTTCCATAAATCCTCCCCAAGAGGTTTCCATTAAAAAATGTGCATCATTAATCCATTGGCAAATCATGTATTTGGGCACCCTTGCCACAATGGTGAAATCAAATATTATCCTATAAGTTATTACATAAGTCCAAATTGTCAAAAAATTTAATAACCAAAAGTCACATTGTCATTTATCAAAATACAAAATTTGAGATGGAAAAATAACTTCATTCATGCATAAGCTTCACATAATGTATCACTCCACAAGCATCCAATCTCGTGCTCCATGCCGTGCACTTGAAATGATAAGGTGAGCTCACTAGCTCGTAGGGAAATCATACTACAACTGCTAGGCATATAAATTAGATGAGTGCACATGATGTGGGTTAACATGAGAAGAAAAGATCAAGGAAAATAATGGAAGCTAAGGCATGCGAGACGTGTCCAAGAAGTACCCACGTGTCCAAAATAATTTCAAGGTGTCCCAAGATACCCATTAATTCATTAAGTTTGTCAAAATCACTAACAAGTATCACACGTGTCCAAAATTATGTCCAAGTAACCAATGTTCACCAAAATACCATATGTACCTCAAAACATTTTCATTTCTGAGTACTCAACACCACCTAAGTTTTCATCTTTATTTCACCAAAACTACCCAAGTTACTCATGCAAGTTTAAAACCAAGTCCGCAAGTCGAGTTTAAACAAAACACCATAGATACTCCAAAATCTCATTTCCCATTTCTTTCATTGAAGAAAACATCATTTTCATTAGTACTAGGGATTTAATCCTTTTGTCGGTTTCCGTAGGCCCCGCATGCCTTTGTCGGGTTCCGTAGGCCCCGTGTGCCTTTACTGGGTATTTGTAGGCCCCGTCTGCCTCAGTCGGGTTTTATAGGCCCCGCATGCCTCTGCCAGGTTCTTTAGGCCCCACATGCCTTTATTAAAAATTTTACCAAATGATGACATTGGTTTAAAACACCTCATTATCACAAACATTTCTTTAGAACTTTCAGAACAAATCCATTTCTCCATTTCATTTCACCAAAGCATCCCTTTTTTTTTTGATAAAATGAATTACATGCACACTCACACACGCATTTAAAATCCAATAACCTTTCACGCATCATTAAGTGACATATTTAGTTATGATTGTATAATTCTCGAGTCAAAACATGAATCAAATGATACCCAAGGTCAACTACAAGAAGGAAGGAATGGCCAATCGGGGGTCAAACGGACGTCAAAGGGTGGCCGAAAACCACCCAGAAAATAGGGACAGTAGCTGCCTTGTCTAGAAAATGGCAGATTTTCACCTCTAAGGTGTGGAATTTCAACCCAAAACACAAATGGGATAGTTTAAGCTCAAAGTAGAGATGCTAGGCAACAATTAAACATGGAGGGAGGTCAATTCCACTCCCAATTTCATCAATCAATGACCAATTTTATAGATCACAAAATTAAAGTGAGGAAAATCCACCCAAAGGGGGGCAAACATGATTTTTCAAGAAATTGAAGCCAAGAGCAAGATATATGCTATAAATCACAAGTATATAACTAGAAGATGTAGTAATTTGTTTTCTTACCTCAGGGTTTTGCTTGAAAATGGAAGAAGAATGGAACCCTAGGTGTTGAAATCTCAAAATCCTAGAATTGGAGCTCTCGGTGCAAATCCAAGGTGACCCGAGCTTCCCACAGTGCGTAGAACGCGAAAATGGCCTCGGTTCTTGAAGTGGTTGCGTGAGGAGGGCATGATTTTAGCTTGAAGGTGGCAAAAATGGAGGAGACGAGAGAGAGAGAGAGAGAGAGAGAGAGAGAGAGAGAGAGAGAGAGAGAGAGAGAGAGAGAGAGAGAGCCAATCGGGTTAGGGAGGGAGGAGAGAGTGTAATGTTTTATTTTTTTGCAAATCTTCCCCCACACACTACTAATATAATTCCCTTATTACACTACACACCCAAATGTGAGTTGTGTATATAATGTGTGACCACAATACTTATTTTCATAAACCAAACTTAAGTAAAGACTTTCTTTACTTTAATTTATTTATGAAAATAAGGGAGTACCCCCCATTTGGAAACAATGACATTTCCAGAATTTTGAAATTCAAATCACATCAAAATCTCATCCCTCCACTTTTAGTTCAAAATCGAAAAGCGGCACATTTTTCTCGGAAGAAAATTGGTGAAAGATGACTTGTTTTTACTCAAAATTAACTTCCGATTATACCGTTGTGATTAGAAAAATCTAAGGAACAATTATCGGGACTTTTTATCGACCAAATCAAAACTTCTCGAAAAAGTGATTTTTCAAAAAAGTAATTACATTTTCTGGGTCTTTATAGGTTTGCTGTAGATGTATATTGAACCCTATGCAGTTGTGCCCTAACTTCGTTAGGATAGTCATAGGCATAGTTGCCTTGAATAGGCTGCTCGGCCTCCACCTAGACTAGTGGGACTTACACTATCTATATAGTGTAGTCCTTACAGTTGATAACTTTTATTACTTCAAAGTTAGGGATCTCAAGCAGAAACTCGTCACAGATCTCCCTAATTCCTCGAAGGGTGAAAGGGATGACTTTCTAGTAGTCACTGGCAACTGGGAGCCCAGGGACACCGAGGGGAATACTATCGGCTTTGCCTGCCCCATAGCCACGAGTCAACCACGTTAGTACCGTATCCTTTGTTGCTTTTTCTCTTATGAAAATATTTTGTTTTATCTAACTTATTCATTTTCCATGTTGTACTCTTTCCTTACAGGGAGCATCATAAACCATGGCAGCCGCCTAATCCATGGAAGGCTGCACCGTGAAGAGGTTGCGTAGCTTTATACTTTGACGGATTTGAACCTACTCTTGTAGGTCTCGGTCGTGCTTCCCATCTACTGCTGGATTACACCCCCTACTACTAGGGTGGTGTTAGAAGAGTGGGTGAACCTTGTTCAAGACACCCTTGGCCTTCTACAGCCCCCTTAGCTACCCAGTGGTACCAGCCGGGCAGAGAAACACTTGGTCCTGCATCTTCTTTGATTATAGTATTTGCATGCTGCAGTGTCGACCTTCTTGCCTTTTGCACAACTGGTTTATGTTGTGGATCTACGTTTAAATGATGACAAATTACTTCAGGGTCTATCTTAGGCATTTCCTGTGGTGTCCAAGCGAAAACATCAATGTGGTCTTTTAAAAAAGCAACCAGTTCCCCTTCTTCCTGCTCAGAAGGGTCTCGCCGACTAGGAAATACCGTTCCGGATCATCCTCCTTTATCTGGATCTTTTTCAATCTTTCCATCATCTTTTTGGTGGGATCCCCTCCAACGTCCTCCAAGGTCAGCTGATCTGGTACTTCCATCGTCTGAACTAGCTCGACCCTTGGGGAATTTTTTATGATCATATTAAAACATTGGTTGGCCACTTTCTGATTTCACCGTATACACTCAATGCTATCTCCCCCTGGAAATTTGATCTTCTGATGAAGTGTTGAGGGGATAGCCGTCATTTTATGCATCCACGTCCTCCCTATAATCACGTTATAGGAGGAAGGCAGGTCTACCACTATGAAGTCAATTTTTAGGACAACCGATCCTGCTCGGACAGACAATGTGACCTTTCTTATAGGCCATATTGCCTGCGCGCTGAAGTCGACTAGACGGACTAGACACTTCCGTAATGAGCACGCCGGAAGTTCCATCTTCTTATAGGTATGATAATACATTATCTCTATGCTTGCCCCATGATCTACAAGGATCTTTTCCACATCATACTCCCTTATTCATAGGGTAATAACTAAAGCGTCATTGTGGGGCATCACTACCCCATTTAAATCATCATCAGAGAAAATGATGGGAACCTCCATCACCCCTTCTGTCCTCGGCCTCTTCGTACCGAGCTTCATGACATGCTTCATGACATGTTTTACTTGTCCACTGACCATTTGGATGTGCCTTATTTTGTTGTTTGTGTATGGGGTAACCAATCCATGTATCATATGGATTGTTCCCTTTGGACATTTCTCGTAGTCCATCTCCTCTATCCGCTTGGCATCCTTTTGGTCACCAACCAAAAATTCCTTTAGATGGCCCTCCACCACTTTTTCATTCAGGAACTTTTTGTACTCCACGCAATCTTCAGTCATGTGATCCCAGTCGCTATGGTAAGTGCAATGTTGATATGTGGCCCTCCTCCTATCTGGGTTCCCTGTCATCTTAAGGGACCTTTTGAACCATGACTCATTTTTTTTTATCTTGTACAACATCTTGTAAATTGGAATACTGAAGGCTACCATAACGCTAAATTAAGACTTGGGATCTAGGTCAGCTCTATCTTTTCTCGTCGTGTATTCCTTCTTGTACATCTTGGACTCTACCGCCTTTTTCTTGGGAAGCTGGGGTTGCTTAACCACAATCTTACCCCCAGCCTGCAAGATGTCATCTTCCACTCGTGCATGCTTTTGAATTCTCTCCATGAGTTTGGCCACAGTCTTGACTGGGCGTATAGAGAGAGATTCTCATAACTTACTATGCACGAGCAAACTTGTCTTAAATGTTGCTAGGGCGTACTCCTCACTGCAATTTTCAATCTCATTGAAAATTTCCTAGTAGCATTTAGAGTACTGCCAGAGAGTTTCATCATCCCTCTTTCTCACAGAGGTTAATGCGTCAAATGTTTTTGGGGCTGCTCGGCTTGTTAAGAACCGAGCAGTAAAATTTTCAACAAGCTGGGCCTAGCATAAGATTGACCCTTTTGGGAGTTTGTGGTACCAACTCAGGGCCACCTTCCGCAAGCTGGATGGGAATATTTTACACAGTAAGGCATCTTTGCTCGTGCATGAACATATCCTGTTGATAGTGTTGAATGTGAGCTACTGGGTTCGTATTGGTCTCATAGGGTATAGACGCAAAGTGTTTAACTCTGCTCGGAGTCTTTTCTATTCGGATCCAATGGGCTAGTGGTGATTGAAAGATCTGACCTAGGGCTTCCTTAGCTGCTTCTCGTGCAGTTTTAGGACCTCCCTTCACTCGGCCGATTTCCCTTCTTTTCACATACTGCTCGGGAGTGTGCTCATTGGAACCAGATCTCTCGTATCTGTCCCTAGCATGTTTCCTTCTTTCTTTTTTTTCAACGATGGGGCTCCTTTTTCTCCTTTTTCGTGGAGAGACTTAATAGTAGAAACGTCATTTTGATGATGAATCCTTCTTTCTTTTACGTACTGCACATATCTCGTCCGTGAGCGTAAGCCTCTCTCCTTCTATTGGAGTTGTTTTTTTAATTCTTGAATTTCTTTTTTGCGTTGAGTGATCACTCATGCCAGCTCGTTCGCCTCCTATTCCCTCCAGCCGAGTCTATCTTCCCGTTTTTTACTCTATACTCCCCTATGATTTTTCCTGCTTGGGGGGCTTCTCCCCCCTCTCATGACGGGGAAACATTCCCCTATTTCTTTTGGGTGGCATCCTTGAGCGTCACTGTTGCTTGCCCAACCTTGGAAAACCATGGAGCACTAGGCACGTATCCTTGAACTTTGGAATCTCAAGGATATGCCCTATGTTGAATCTCTTGACAACATGCTTCTTCTGTGGTGCTTTCAGAATCGCAGGGGTTTAGTCCACCTTTGGACTTTTTCTCGTATCGTGCACAGGAGTGGTTTCACCATTGTTTTCTACATTTTGTCGTCGTGGAGTGCGTAAAACTGGCTCTGAAATCATCATTGTTGATCTTTTTTGAAAAGACGAGAACTTTTTTTCAACGTTTCCCATAGACGACACTAATTGTACGAAGATAAAATCCACGTAAGTCTGGATCACGTGCTTCGCCAACTCAGCCCCAAATCTGCAAGATAGAAAAAAAGTTAGAGCACCTTTGCCTCTCGTCGGCAAAGGCCCTCCGATGCCTAAGTTAGTATCTCGTACTTAGAAACTGTCAAATCACAATGCATATGAAGGTAATTCACAGCGTACCTTATTTCGTGGGTTTGACATTATATTTATAGGGGAGATAGCTTGCTCTCTAGGGCATCACATTGCCCTTCTTTCCTATTCCCTTTAGGAATCCTTTCCCTAATAGGAGTTTCCTATTAGGCATAAACCTCCATGTCTTGCAAGATCCCGTCTTGCATTAGTCTTTCTTCCCATATAGGATTCTTTACTATATGCGGTTCATTCCCAATCTCGTTAGGAATGCTCATATTAATCCCTCATTTAACGGGGTTGCTCCTTATCTCGTAAAGAACTGACATAGATTATTCTGGAATGTCTCACTACCCTATACGTGGCAGTGTCGTGCTTCCACGTAGCTCGAAATAATCTGTACATAACTCAACTCATCACGCCAAGCTGAATAATGTATTCCAGAATGCTGTTTAAGCTACACATGTAGCTTAACCTAGCTCGGCCATATCAAGGACATCCCTTCATGTCTCACGCCGAGCTAGTGCATCCTGACTTATTAGTTTACTCTTATTAATATGGCTTTATTCATGACAAAATCAGCTCGGCACATGGCTTAATGACTCCCTATGTGGTGCTGAACTATTCACTCTCTCGTGGTGATTACTTAGAGTGCATACTCTGCACTCCCCAAGGGTAATCAGGTTTTATCCTCTCCAAGAATAGCTTGTGTTTTAACGAATGTTGAGTATATTATGAGGACAAAAACTTATAAGCCTTGTTCATTTTCCAATTTAGTTTTAGTTTTGATGACATCATCATTTTCCTCACTTCTCTCTTTATCTCTCTCTACTCGTTACACATTATGATATCATCAAAACTAAACTATCTAACCAATTACAACCATAATCATTAGAGATTGATATACATATAATTGAAATAAATTTATCTTACAGTTTGTTCTCTAAATATTATTAATCATTCAATTTTCATAAAATAAATAGTATCCATCCATATAACTGTTATATTTAATAATTTAATTTTTATATGACTAATTTACTTAAAATTCCCGATGAGTTGAACGGTTTTGAGTTCAGCCTTAAGGGCCCCCGTCAAAACTTGGGGATGCGAAGCCTGACAAACGAACAAAAAAGGTGGAATCCCTAAATCCTCGGTGGAATCTATTTTAATTCTCTCCGTCTGTCTTTAGCCCGAAACCCCTCCTTTCCAACTTGAAAAACCCTTCTTCCTTGGACTAGGATTTCCAACTTTGCAAAGCACTTACTTGTGCTTCCCGCCCCCTACTACTTCCTCTCTCTCTCTCTCTCTCTCTCTCTCTCTGTGAAATGCTCGGAAGAAGGGATGCAGAAGCTGTTGCATCGAGCTCCTTCTGGCTCCATTCTTTGCTCTGCTGCTGTGGGTAGTAGTAATGCCACCACCATTCTATCCTCTTTCTCACTCCCCTTCACCACCACCACCACCACCACCACCACCACCAGTTGTCTCTCTCTAGGGTTCAAGAAAAAGACCAGGGCCTTCCTCACTCACCTTCCGCCGCCGCAACCCCCAATGCACTCCTACGCCACTGCTTTTCACGTCCACACATCATCCAAAACTTCTATCAGTTCTCGAATTTTTCCCTCCAACAACTCCTGCCGCATATGCCGTTGCAAAATCGACAGTCCAGAGTCTTCTAGGGTTTGGGTTGTGCAAAAGGAGACCCGAGCTGGGTCTCGCTCTGCCTGGTTTCACACGGCTTCCAACAAGGGATTGCCAGCTTCTTCTTCTTCTCCTTCTTCTTCTTCTACTTCTACTGCTGCTGCTGCTGCTGCTGAGGGTACAGATGATTTGGATAAAAGTGAAGAGAAGCCTCAAAGACTGCATAGGAGGCAGAAGGGTTCGGGTTCGGCTGTGGGAGAGGGGGTGGATGGAAATCCTGATTTGTTGACGATACCGGGCGTGGGACCCAGGAATTTGAGGAAGCTAGTGGGAAAGGGTATTGCTGGTGTAGCTGACCTCAAACAAATCTACAAAGATAAGGTATTTTGCCTCTCTCCTCAATCTCACTCCAGAAATATAGCATACATCTGGGGGCATTTTGGTTGATTTTGTTGGGCTTGTGAAGCCTGAATCGGTTTGTGTTGCATTTCGTTGACAGATGGGTTCGACCAGACAGTTGTTGTATTAAGGTAATTGGTGATGTAAACCTAGGTTATAGATACTTGTTACACGCAGCTGATGTAACTTGTGCTCTCTTCTTTGGAATTACATAGTAGAATTGGTACGAGTCATGGATGTGATATCAACTACATAGTTGCGGAGCAAGTAAATATCTTAGTGTCTTGCATGCTTGTTTTATGTTCTTGATATCTTTGAGTGTTGTCTGTGAGATAGTTTGGCCGAATTCTCAATGGATTTATGGTGCTTACCTTCTATATCTGTGTGCGAACTAGTTTTAGTTCTAGGCTGGTTTTGTTGGCTGCTGGATAAAGCATTGGAGTGTGGATGTGATGTCGCAGTGTTTGGATGCTACAATTTTTGGAGTGCAATCCAATTGTTGGCACATTTTGGGATACTCCCTAATTCGTAGTCATTGGGCAGCTTTGGCTGGCAATACTACAAACTCTTTGCTACTCACATGTTGGGGAATGTGGTTTTGCTTTTAAGATTGGCCGGATTAGACGTGGATTTGGATTAAAATCTCATAGGAGATCGTTTACGGTGCTTAGTGGAGGGATTATGTTTCAATTGGCAAACCAATCTTGCAAAACATGATGCAGAGTTGCACACAAGTCTTGGTCCTATGGAGTTTTATATTTTTTCACTAGTCTGTTCAGTGAATCGTATCCTATAAATTGTTTTTTGCTATTTTTATGTTCATTACCTGTAACGAGAATAGGACTGGCTGAGATTAGATGATTTTCTGAATTTTGTATGTTGGCCTCTAGGATGCTCCTATGGTGGGTCATTTTTGGGGTTGAAATGCTACTTTATGTGGGTACTCAGGTTGCATTACTTACTCTGCTTGTCAACTCTTTATTGGGTTTAAATAGTCCTTAGTGGGTTGTAATTCTTCCTTTGTATTCAACTTTTCTGACCTTGTCCATTCCCTTTATAACCAACTCTGAACACATGCTGCAAACTTTTTCTCTGCCTGTTAATGCTAGCAACTCTTGGATTCAGAACAATGGGTTTATTGAGGTGATTTATCTTACAAACTAATTGTCAAGCTCATTTTTCATGGGATTTGAGGGCGTTTAAATATTTTATCTCATAGTTTGATGATGAACCTTTTGCATTACAGACTGAATGGGATTTTCTTTGCTGTCTTGCAGTTTTCTGGGAAGTCTAGTCAGGAGATGGTCATGTTTTTACAAAGCTCAGTTGGAATTATTCACAGAAACCATGCTGAGAGTATTACCACTTTTATCAAAAAGAGTGTGGATGAAGAGTTAGAGGACAGTGCCAAGTCGGATGTGCTGAAAACTCCTAAGAAAAGGCTAACTTTCTGTGTTGAAGGAAATATCAGTGTTGGGAAGACTACTTTCCTGCAGAGAATTGCCAATGAAACCCTTGAGCTACGAGACATTGTGGAAATTGTTCCGGAACCTATTCACAAGTGGCAGGATGTTGGAGAAAATCATTATAATGTGTTGGATGCTTTTTATGCTGAGCCGCACCGATATGCATATACGTTTCAAAACTATGTGTTTGTTACGAGGGTTATGCAGGAGAGGGAGTCGTCTGGTGGCATTAAGCCCCTCAGATTGATGGAGAGAAGTGTTTTCAGTGATAGGATGGTAGGCATCGGATCTTTCTTGTTTTTCTTATATCTTATTTGGGTTGTTTTTGGTGTCCTTAATATTAAGCATGTCAGTACCTCCATATTGTCCTCATTTCATTTTGAATGAAGTTCGTAAAATATAGTGAAACGGAAAATTATTCAGAACTATGATCTGAATTGCCTGACTGAAACTATTTTACTAACATATGGCAGTTCTTTCAGTTGTTCCTTGTTTTTCCCTGTTTAAGGCTGATGCTTTTTATCTTACGTGATTAAAGGTCTTTGTGCGGGCTGTTCATGAAGCGAACTGGATGAATGAGATGGAGATAGGCATATATGACTCATGGTTTGATCCAGCACTTTCTTGGTGTCCTGGGCTTGTTCCAGATGGTTTTATCTACCTTAGAGCAAGCCCTGATACTTGCCACAAGCGGATGATGTTACGTAAGAGAGCAGAGGAAGGTGGCGTCTCCTTAGACTATCTTCGTGGCTTGCATGAAAAGCATGAGAGCTGGCTTTTCCCTTTTGAAAGTGGAAATCATGGGGTGTTGTCTGTCAGTAAGCTACCCCACCATATGGACTGCTCTCTGCATCCTGATATAAGGGACCGTGTGTTTTATTTGGAGGGTGATCATATGCATTCAAGCATTCAAAAGGTAATAATTGTTTATTTTACTTGGCTTATTTGATGATTTGTGAAGTTTTCTCATCCTGTGTTTGTTATGAATAGGTTCCTGCCTTGGTTTTAGACTGCGAACCAAACATTGATTTTGGCAGAGATATTGAAGCAAAGCGAGAGTAAGATAATTCTGCCTTCAATGCCTAGCAAATTATATTTCCAAAATTTATATCTTCCTTTGATACACTGTTTGGTCCTATTTCTGATTTTTATATTTGCTTTATTGGAATAGCATTATTTTGGCTAAGCTTTGTGTAGTTTATGACATCTATTTGCCTTCTAGCGTCATATTACATCATCCCTTGAGAGGACTCAACTTAAGAGCTTTATTCTATCTGCACATCCACGGTGAGATATTCAGTCTCTCTCAGGGACTTGAATATAATCTCGGGGATGTAGTTATAAATCCTGGATTGGGAGTGTTCTGTTTTCTCACTGGTGCGGTCAATATGCATAGAAGGAAGTCTTCAACTAGACCTTTGAGAGGGTTATTTGTGGGGCTTCCTTCATTCACCATTTGGACCCTTGAAGGGAATCAGATTTTATCTCAACATTCTGTATTCCGTTTTCCTGAATTATGGCTAACCCTCTGTAGATTGCCCATAAGTCGGGCTTCTAGGCTTGATGATCACTGTATCATCCCATAGTATCCCAAAATCGATGCTCCACCATTAACTCTAAATAAGCCTCCAAATCCAGCTGCTCTGGAACTTCCATTTTGGCATCTATCTTTGTTGAGTTTGACGGACCCTGCAAGAGGCAAACACCATTTAGTTAGCAAAGTTATGATCCATGAAATAGAGGGGGGAATAAATAGGGGTACCTCATTATTTGTTATTATTTATGGGTTTAATTGCCCAGAGATCCCTCTCCAACTTTTCCTAGTCCCACAAACCTTGGGAAATATGTTCTCAGTGGAAAAAAACATCTCATATGCTTTCCAGGATACTGGCAACGGAAATAGCCCAAGAAGTATCCTCTTTTCAGTGGAAGAGCAAAAGAAGTAGCCCAAAGGTGCTTGATGTGGTTAGAAATAATCTCTTGACTAATACGACGAAAATTGTAGTGGTCCTTATCCTGTAATGGTACTGTTTGGGTCATGCCAATATGGTGTGAGATTATTAACTATGGTCTGGAAGATTATCACTAGTTGACTTTACTACGTAGTAATTCTGTGGTGATACGTATGTCAGTATGGCACATGACAGAGTGTTTAACATTTTACTAGGTGTTTATTTTATGTTCTCTTACTCTAGGATCAGGATTGTTTTTGATCACTGATAAGAGCAGATGTATTTTGGTAATGCTAATGTGCAGGATGCATGCTGTCATCTTGGTAAATATTTTGGTTTCTGTTTGTATTTGTATTTGTGAACATGAGTAGGATATGTACCTAAACTAGTTATTGTAATAAGGCAATTTCTAGGAACAACCCAATAGGCATCCTACAGTGGCCTTCACACTTTGTATAGGAGAGTCCCTATGAAGCACCGACACCTCTAGGGTTCCCCTTATCGCAGAGTCCCGACATGCCACATGGGTGGGGAGACGGGTAATTTGATTTTTTGAGGGGGACATGGATGGAACACGGCTGGGGACACAGCAGTGGTCGAACTGAATTTTTTAAAAACTTTTGGGGGTAAATTTATAATTAATCAATACTTGGGGTAAAAAAGTGTAATTTCTTCATATAATTTGTCATATGTATAGAAGTTTTTCTCCTCTTGTTTTGTTTATATTTTCTTAAAAAAATTATATATTATATTATATATAAATAAATATACATGTGCCCCATGCCGTGTCCGTATCTCCATTTTTTTAGAATTCCCGTGTCCGTGCATCATAGGAGAGAGTCCTTTACTGTGGATTCCAATGCCATGACAGTCTCCCTCCCGTGCCTTTAAGTGATTTAAATTGTGAAGTTAATTGACAAAATTAACCTAATGCCATTTTTTCCCCAATTTGAAGTGTATCTTCTTGCCCATTACTTTCCACCAAAAAATTAAGAATTGTTCACTTGTTTAACAGGTAGTATTTGGTGTCCTAAAATGTTATAAAATGAAGTGTATTTTTTTTTTTTTTTATGCCTTTACCCTCACCAAAGTTTCCCCATTTGTTCTTATATTTTGATTTTTTTTTTTTTGATCTTCATTCTCCATTCTCCTTTGACTAAACTTTCAGAGTCTTTTTATCACTGTTTCTTATTATGTTTTTCTTAATCTTTATAAAATCGGAGTTCAAATTTTTAGATTGATCATTTGTCTTGAAAAATATAATTTAAAAATTTAAAAATTATGATCAAAAGCCTAAGAAAGTTCACTAAAAAGAATTGAAAAACAATGGTTTTTCATTCTCTTTAGATAAAAAATTATGATTAAAAGCCTCAAAAAGTTCACTAAAAATAAAAAATTCAAAATCAATTGTTCTTTACTACATCTTTGTTGTATCTTACATGGAGGTGTTGTCTTTTAGTTCATAGAATTGCACTAGGAAGGAATTTTGATCTCTGAATTTAGTGTTTTAGTAAACAAATTTGAGAGCTGGGGCATCATCACTGGCGGCTTCATGGTATACCATGGGCTGTCAATTGAACACCCTAGGCTCACATACGTTTATGAATGCATCATAGTTGGGCATAAGGTAATTTGAACTTAATGTACTCTACAAATGAATGCCCAAAGTCACCAAACTAAAAAATTTGAACACCCATATTCAACTTTGCTTTCTTTGCCACCCATAATTTATTTGTTTGACATTAATTGAACACAAATCCGAAGGAACCTTACTTTAATTTTTAGAGCCATTGTCAGATGAATACCTTGACTAAAATTTATGGGCAGCCACTGGGCATCATGGTGTGGGTTTTGAGATTGAGGGATGAAATTCATTGTCAAATTTATCTCAAAAAACACAACCATATATATATACAGTCCGTATCCGGTAAAGGATCCCTTACTTTGCTTATGTGAGGACCTAATAGCTCCTGATCAAATTTTGATGATCTGAACCGTTCAATATGTTTAAAACATGTTTTTAAGGCTCCTCGCGACTCGCAAGAAATTACAAGAAAAAAAAGACTAGGAAGGACTTGATCTGAGCAAGTCCGCACTGTAGCAAAGTCAAGGATCCCTTACTTGATCCTCCATGTATGTATATATGTATACAGTAGCGATCCATTGTGGGATCCCTCACCTTGCATTGGTGCATTGAATTTCGATCATCCGAACCGTTAAATGTGTTTAAAACATGTTTTTTTAAGGATCCACGAGAGGAATCACAAAAAAAAAAGACCAGAAAGAGCTTGATCCGAGCAGTTTTCATGGAACTGTTTATGAAAAACTGCTCAGTTCCATGAAAACTACTCGGATCAAGCCATTCCCAGTCATTTTTTAGTGATTCCTTGCGTGGACCCTTAAAAACATGTTTTAAACACATTAAATGGTTCGGATCATCGAAATTCGATCGGGATCTATGAGGTCTGCACCAATGGAAGGTGAGGGATCCCTCAATGGATCGCTATTGCATGTGTGTGTATATATACAATCAGGATCCCGTCAAATGTTGTATGTGTTCGTAAATAGTGGAGCGCTGTAAAGCTTAAAGCCTTCATTCAAGAAGCAAGAGACAACACATGACAATTGAAAGTGGCAGGAAAGGGACAGTTGGTGCTTGCAAAGAATTTTTGTACTAAGAAGGGAGAAATTTGCATTGGGGGCCGAGTTGCGAATGCTTAGTGGGCATTGTTTAGCATAACCCTTGTAATAAAAGGTTTTGTTTGCTCACTTTTCCTGGATGAAATCTAATTCTGCCTTCCATTGTTGTGGAAATCACTCCCACTTCTTTGTCTATACATATTGGAGGTTTGCTACTGTGGTATACTATTATAGCTTATTTGCCTGGGGATCACCTGTAATATACTTCAATCATTGCTGTTCGCCCTATTTATAGAACTAGACATATGGTTCAGAAGGTTTCCTTGTTTGCTTCTATGAGTAGGGATATGTACTTGCCTTGTTATTTGGGCTTGCACTCTTCTTAATTTCGTACTGGTTTAAATGGCAAATGATGCTTGAAATACGGACCTTCCATCAATCATTTAATAAGGTCAGAGCAAGGATAGTGGTATGGAGCCGTAGTGAAGTGTATTGCTGTTCAGGAGAGCAGTAAGAAGATACTGCCTGGTCTGAAAAAGTTCTGCTGGTGTTTAAGTTCATGCCATTGTGGAGAAATAAAGTTGAGATGTAACAGTGAGTGTTGTTATGAGTAAGACCCATTAAAGAGTACTGTTTTCTACCCAGTTAACTTGATACCAGGGCATGAGGGAGGTGTTTTATGTTCCCTTACATCTAATGAGATTCGGATTCCTGATTTAACTGAATGGTGAAAACAATTCACACTTGAGCTGCTGAGTTTGTTAATACTTTGCTGTCAGATTGGAGAAATATCTTCAACCACCAATTATTGGTTTACCGATGGTTCATTTTTAGTGTCCTTGATATAAAAGTTTTGGTCTTAAAGTATGATCACCAGGTTAAATTTCCTTTTTCATTAGTTTTCCAATTGGATATTTTTTTTTCCTGATGTATTCTTGTCTGGTTATTGAAAGTGGGTGTTGATTGTGCATTCTTGTCTATGTGTTTTCTTTGTCCCAATAGTTAGACCTGCAGTTTAAATTGACTCTTTTCAACTTTCATTGTCGGAAGGTATGCGCGCCAGGTTGCAGAGTTCTTTGAATTCGTGAAGAAAAAGAAGGAAGACCCAGCTGAGCAAAAAGTTGGCGAAGCGGCAAAGAGTACCAAACAATCACAGGTGTTGATGCCCCATAAAGGAGGGCTGTGGTTGCCCAGTGGGAAGCATTTCTCAAGATCCACGCTTAAGCCTGTGGACTTCAGGCGACCAATGTCATTCATGTCTGGATAGTCCCTTTGCTATATTCTCTGATCCTTATCTTTGGCATTTCTGTAGATGCTGAATTTGTCTTGTTTTGTGGATGGTTGGTTTAGTTAGGTTCTTTGGATGTAAAAATGTTGGTAATTTGAAGCTTAGAACTTCTAGATGCGTCGTGTAGAGTAAGATTGTGCCCAAACTCAATTGCTGTTTAGTAGGTGAAGTGTTCTTTGAAAGAGTGGGATTAGGTCTTTGATAACATTCTAGATTTGAAGCACTTTTATTGTTTTCGTAATTTTTTTTCGGTTCAATTAGAAGCTCTTTGATTGTGGCATCGGTTATGTTGCATCGCTATTGTACAAGTACCGGGTGCGTCTCCCAGCATCATGCTTTCTTCAACCGGAATCTCTTGGTTAACTTAATTTTATCGTTAATCTCTTTCTTTTGGCATGTTGAAAACTTAGAAAGTACTAGCATTTACTTAAAGCAACCAAAGCAACTGAATGTTTGGGGATTGGGGAGTCTCAAGCACAAATACACACATACATACAAGAAAGATTCGTGGTTTGGCCGAATTACCCGGTCCTCACACTTGATGAAAAAATAAATATTCATTTATATTTAGAGGGTAGACCCAAATTGATATTCGATGTGGTAGCGCGTAAAGATTTGAATCTACTAAGTCTAAGTGAACAAGCAACACTTGACAAAGCTCAATGGATACCTCAAAATTATATATTTGGAAATAGAAATGGAGCGTTAATCTCTATCTTTTAGCATTTTGAAAACTTTGGAAGTAGCATTTAATTGATGCAGCCCAGGCAACTGAACGTTTGCGGAAAGGTCTGGGTCCACTTGAGAAGTCACTGTTATCTAAGTCTCAGCCCTCTCAATAGCTGATCGAAACAGAGTGGTTGGTTGTAATGATTTTGTTGAACTTTCGTGGTTCATTTTGGAGGCCTTCATGCCCTTGTTTCGTGGCGGAAATCTTACGTGTCTCTTTATGATTTCAAGCTTGACAGAAAAATAGTTGAACAAGAAAAGGTCCAACCATCTTCAGAACACAAACTCTAAAACATACAGTGCAACATTCTTCAAAAGATCATGTTACTCTTTTACTCTACACTGCACTTGTGTGGAGCTGCTTCAACAACACCCCTGCCTATTGTTTGGCAAATGAAACAGATAGATTGGCTTTAATTTCCTTCAAGGCACCCACTTGGTGCCTTGAGTTCCCGGAATGATTCACTGCACTTCCGTGACTGGAAAGGCATTACGTGTCGTCGTCGGCATCGAAACAGAGTGACAAAGCTGAACCTAAGGTCCCAAGGCCTGGTGGGATCACTCACACCTCATATTGGAAACCTCTCTTTCCTAAGAAGTATTGTTATTAAAAATAACAGCTTCCATGGCCCTATTCCACAAGAGATCGGTCACTTGTTTCGCCTTCAAACACTGGAGTTCAGCAACAATTCGTTTGGTGGCCGAATACCAAAAAATATGTCTAGCTGCTCAAATCTGAAATACATCAACTTAATTGACAACCACCTCACAAGCAACATCCCGGGTGAGCTAGGCTTTTTGGCAAAGCTTGAAGCTTTATGGTTGGGTGAAAACAACCTTTCGGGAACAATAACTCTTTCGATTGCGAATCTCTCTTTGCTTTCTAAACTCTCTCTTGCAAGTTGCAATTTGCACGGGGAGATTCTAGTGGAAATTAATAGGCTTCGAGCCTTGAGATTTGTCCAATTAGCAGGTAACAAACTATCTGAAAAGATTCCTTCTGGACTTTTCAACATCTCCACCATCAAATTACTTGCATCTAGGCTTTAACAAACTTCATGGAAGCATTTCCTCTGATACAGGCTCAAGCACCTTCGCCCTTCCTAATCTTCTGGAAATTTCTTTATCTTTCAATTAGTTAACAGGAATGATTCCTACTTCATTGCTGAATGCTTCATGGCTTGAATTTATAACATTCGATATGAATTATTTCACAGGGCCCATGCCAAATGATCTTGGAAAACTTTCCCGTCTTCAAATTATTAGCGTTGTTGATAATCAGTTACAAGATGACTTTAGTTTTATTTCGTCTCTAACAAATTGTACCTCTTTACAACTTATTCAGCTTACTAGAAATCTTCTTAGAGGTTCCTTGCCCGACTCCATAGCTAATCTCTCTACAAACATGAGTCTTGACGATGACGTACAATCAAGTGCAAGGAAGCATACCTTCAGGTATCGGGAGCCTCATAAATCTAACTGTCTTAAATATGGGATCGAATCAAGTAAGTGTTGGGACACTTATCATCAGGTCACCCTTGGATCCCATAATTACCATCAGGTCAAACCCAACTCTGAAAAATTCTCATCAACTCCCCAACCCGTATAAAAATGCCTAGATCATAGGTTACCCTATGAAAGTGCATAAAAAATTCTCGGGTACTTTATGAAAGTGCCTAAACCACTAAACCTTATAATAGGAAAGTGCACCATAAACCTAAACTCTGGGGTACCCTTATTATTAGGGTACTGTTTGGTTCTTTTTACTTCTTTGCAATGGAAAATAATTGTGTGCGAGCGTGCCAGAGAGAGTTTCAATCTCCTCCCTTAGATTAACTTTGGAAAAACCAAACCTAATCAGGCGATTGTGTTTTGTTGGTTCAATTACCTCAATTAAGAGGATTTTCTCAATAAGTGAAGAAATGCAAACCAATAAACTTAGGAAATCAAAGAACAATAAAGAAACAAGACACTTTGATTGATGAATCAAAGATAAACTTACTTCGAAATTGTCTCCAACTTCAAAAACAGAACTTCGAACATGTGATTGTTGCAAGAACAACCGAGATAGGGGTGATTGTTACAAGAACAATCGAGATAAATCCTAAATCTAATTCCTAATCTACTTTGAACAGAGTTCGAGATCCTAAACTACTTCGAACAGAGTTCGAAATCCTAAAACTACTTTGCCAATGAACAAACCAAGCATCAGTTTTTTGATAGCTGTTTGTTGAAGATTTGTCCGGGGCTCTTCACTCTTCAATTTCTTCTATTTATAGACGTTGCTTGTGGTTTGAACTTCCCGCTCCATGAATTTGAATCTAGCTTGCTTCAAACTCTAACTTCCACTCTGAGAGTTGGTAGTTATTCTTCCTGAAATTATGCAAATGAACAACAAGTCCTAGAGGGGGGGTGAATAGGACTAGTAACTAAAAATCAAGCAACACAAAGAAATGGTTTATCAACCACATTCCATGACAAAGCAATAAAACCAACAAGATCAACAAAGCTAATTCAAAGCAAGGAAACAAGAACACACGATATACGTGGAAACTACTTAGGGTCTAATACCCTAAGCATAAAACCACGGCCTTATACTACTTCTATACCACAAATCAAAAGGTTTACAAGAGATGAAATACAAGGAATTTACCCAAAGCTCCTAGCTTTTCCTAGCTCCACCTCTTGATGTAGCACCCCGTGCTCCTTCTTGATTCCATGGACACCACGAGAGTCACAATCTCGATCTCCGCTTCAATACGGCTCCGGTTCACCCGGCCAAGTAGATTCCAAGGCATGCACTCATGACTAAACGATAAAGATTGAATTTTTAGAAAAGTTTTTGGATGACTACCTCCTTCTAGAACCGATCCATGGAAAGGAAAGCACTAGAAGGAAGAAAGATGATTGGGAGATACCCAAATCATCTCAATAAGAGAGAAACTCAACAAAGGGAAAAGAGTGCAAATGGGGAGCACTTTCTCTCTCTAAAAATGGTTGATGTTCTCTCAAGTGCATGTGTGAAAATGAATGAAAAATGCCTTTTATAGCTCACATTTTCGTGCTCCACAATGCAACCAATCAAAACAAGACACTAGGCCACTTAAAGAGTCTGTCAGACCCGTGTAGACGCGCGCAGACGCATCGTCAGGATTTAGACACTTGGCACAATCTCAACAGACAAGGCCAGACGCGTGTAGACGCGTGCAAACACAATAAGCTCAAAGTTAAATCCTAATGTCTAACTGATTTGAAATGTAAGATCCGAGTTAAGCATTATTAGGCTAACCTAATGCACATTAAAACAGCTTATTTTGAATGGCCTACATGCACACATGATATGCAAAGGTATACCTCATTTGTTAGAGCTTCGGAGTCCTTGACTTAGTCTTGGCTTGATCATGAAGCTTGAAATACACCGATGGAGCATCTAGACACGACTTACAAACACTCTAAATCCCAAACCCCAATAACCAAATTACAGACTCCGAAAGGCTTGACATAACCCGGAAAATGCCAATAAACCTAACACTTCGTCCACGTCTGAATTTGAATTCTTTCTTCTTCCAGAAGTTTTAATTCTGCACGTTTGTTCAACAAACTAAAATGATAACACGTTAAGGAAATAACTGCTTTCCAGAAGTATTCTACGTGTTCTAACTGCCAATTACCTTGTTTCACGAATTTACACGTGGAGCTTGTATGTTTGGTAGTTGATATTATGGCTTCGAAGCCAATCTTTATTTCAGCAATGGCTCGTAACTGCCAATAACAGTCTTTCTAAATTGAGAAGTGATACGACATCGTATTTAACTAACTTTATCTTATTAATCCAGTGTATCTTCATTGACGAGTAATTACCAATGTTTGACACTTTCGATTACGTGTCAATTAATTATTGGATTGGTTAAATTTATATGTAAACAGGTACCCTACGATTCGGGTACCTTATGAAAGTGATTAAAATCCTAGGCTACCTTATGAAAGTGCCTAAAATTCTAGGGTACCCCACGGCTAGGGTACCCTATGAAAGTGCCTAAAATCCTAGGTTATCCTACGACTAGGGTACCCCATGAAAGTGCCTAAAATCCTAGGGTACTCTATGAAAGTTCCTAAACCACTAAAACCCTATAATAGAAAAGTGCACCTTAAACCTAAACTCTAGGGTACCCTTATGACAAGGGTACCTTATGAAAGTGCCTAAAATCCTAGGGTACTTTAAATCCTAGGGTACTTTATGAAAGTGCCTAAACCACTAAAACCCTATAATAGGAAAGTGCACCCTAAATCTAAACTTAAAAAAAGAGTGACTTACCTTAGTGGTAATTAAAAAAAATGACTTACCTTATTGGTAATTAGACATCTCTTTTCTAGACCTAGAGGTAATAATCCCTTAAGTGTTCCTATTCCTGAAACCATTGGCAAACTTCATAAGTTGCAATTACTCTATTTATGGGGAAATAATCTTACAGAATTACCATCTTCACTTGGTAACTTAACTATGTTGATTCGTCTTCACTTGGAGAAAAACAATATCGCTGGAAACATACCATCGAGTATTGGCAAGTGCCGGTACTTGTTCGAGGTGAATATTTCGTACAACAAACTCAACAGCTCCATACCTTCTGAACTTATGAGTCTCTCTTCCATTTCTATACCCCTCAATTTAGCCCACAATGGACTAACTGGTGCTCTTCCATCAGAAGTAGGGTCTTTGAAGAATAATGGGGAGTTGGATTTATCAAACAATAAACTATCGGGACCTTTACCAAACTCTCTACAAAATTGTTTGAGCTTGGAACGACTTGTGTTGGGAGGCAATTCGTTGGAAGGTGAGATACCTACAATTTTGAGAGAGCTAAGAGGTTTAAGGGAGATAGACCTTTCGCATAATAATTTATCGGGTTCTATCCCAAGTTATCTTGCCGATCTTCAACTAGAAAAGTTGAATTTGTCTTTCAACCACCTAAGCGGGGAAGTTCCAATGGAAGGGGTGTTTCACAATAGAAGTTCAATTTCGGTGGTTGGAAATAGTGATCTTTGTGGAGGTATTCCAGACTTAAAGCTTCCTTCTTGCCCTTCCTCAAAACCCCAAAAATATAAGCTCTCTAACAAAGTAAAAGTGATACTCTCCGTCGTCATCGTCATTGTCTTTTGTTTAAGTTCAATGGCTTGCTTCTTCATACTCTTTGGTCGACGGCGTGCCTCAAGAGATAAGGCTTCTCACATGCCTTCATTTAAGCACCAATTGTTGAAGGTGTCTTACGCAGAGCTTCTCAAAGCAACTGATGGATTTTCAAAGGATAATCTAGTTGGTGTTGGCAACTATGGCTTTGTTTACCGAGGAATTCTCGGCCAAAGCCAGACAATGGTGGCTGTGAAAGTACTCAATCTCCAGACCAAAGGAGCTTCTAAGAGCTCCATGTCAGAATGCAAAGCACTAAGATCCGTAAGGCACAAAAATCTCTTAAAAGTTGTGAGTGCTTGTTCCAGTATTGATTACAATGGTAATGAATTTAAGGCTTTGGTATGTGAGTTTATGGCCAATGGAAGCTTGGAGAAATGACTGCACCATGATGGAGTAGAAACGATGGGCAAATAAAGAATCTAGAAGCCTAACAATGATTTAGAGACTGAACATTGCCATAGATGTTGCTTCCGCGTTGGAGTATCTTCACTGCCATTGTGACTCAACAATTATTCATGGTGATCTGAAGCGAAGTAATGTTCTTTTGGATGACAAGATGACAGCCCATGTTGGAGACTTTGGTTTGGCAAAAATCATATCAAGTGTTTCAAGTCACTCGGAACAGGATCAGAGTAATTCAACTGCAGTGAGGGGAACCATCGGCTATGTTGCCCTAGGTATGAATTGTTTATTATCCCTTTAACCATTGTAACATGCTCTTATGCTGCCTTGAGTGGATTACTAATTTTGAATTGTTATTTTTGATGTGTACGTTTGGATATCAACTTACTATAAAAATGTCATATAAATTATAATACAGCTAAGTTCATTTCGAGTCGATCTATAAAAGAGACATACTTTTGAAGTGAGTCTAAGCGCTTGATCTGATTCCTAGTTGTCTTCTTTTAGTTATGATTTGTATGTCAACGTCTTAAGCACCTCAAGAACCATCACTTTTTCCTTTGAGAAACACTAGTTCATGGTAACTCCATTTCCCATAAACTCAACAATTTTACAAAAAACGAAATAGGAACTCCCAAACTACTCAAGGGTCTTCCCCCAAAAAAAAAAAATTTGCTGAAGGAAAAGTTGACATTTTCTTTGGATTCATTATTCATACTCTAATGTTAGTCTATGGTAAAAGTGCCTTTGGCCCTGTTCGTTTGGGGGTTTTTCCCTCAGTTTGGCACTATTCCAGTTTTGATTACATCATCACTTTTTTCACTTTTCTCTCTATCTCTCTCCACTTATTACACCTGCTTACATCATCAAAACTAAACTAAACTAAACTAAACTACTCAACCAAACAAGGCCTTTGTAACTTAGACCTCATGATGTAATCCTTGAATTTATAAAGTTGACACATGGTTGTTTCATACTCTCAAAGTGCTTCAGTAAGCTACGTTCATGTGCTCTAAATAGATTAACATGCAACTTACTAATGTTCCTACGGCAGAGCCCAATACAAAGACCAGATATCTATTTACCCAGCGTCATTGATCGATCATTTATTAATTGACCAGGTTTGTAAAAGACATGAAATTTTGAATTCGTGAAATAAAAAAGGAACAGTTTATTCCTAGTGGAAATTTAAGATGACTTGGAACGTTCTCAAATGTATAACATATTGCTTTGACTGAAAAGCGGCCAATGCATGGAAAGATAAGGGCAAAAATTATCAGCATAGCACTTTTTTTTTCCCCTTGGATTCTTCCATCAACTTCTTGAATCATAGGTAGAAATGAATATTCAAAAGCCATCTCAAACTATGAATCAACGCTATAAAAATTACGAAGTTCTCTGGACAAAATATTGATGTTGGATTCATTAGCTTTTGATTCAATCAAGGACTTCAACAAGTGAACAAAATGCAAAAGCATGTATTGGGGTTCTTTCGCAGTTACAACTATTTGAATCAGTGACATACTCAATTTGTACACCATTACATACTAATAATTAGATCAATTTTGTAGAGTATAGCCTGGGCGACAAGGCTTCCACAGAAGGAGATATGTATAGTTATGGGATCCTCCTATTGGAAATGTTTGCAGGTAAAAGACCAACAGACAATGTATTTAAGGATACCATGAGTCTTCATAGCTTCGTTGAGAGTACTTTGCCAAACCAAGTGATGGAGATTGTGGACCCTTGCATTTGTTCGGAACACGATCCTAAAACTTGGTTCAAGGACACCTTTGTTTCCGTATTGAGAATAGGAGTTGCATGCTCGATGGAATCACCAAGAGACCGGATGCAGATTCAAGTTGTAGTAAGTGAAATCCGCAAAATAAAAGATGTTTATGGAAATCAGGCACTGAGCCAGAGTCATCATATAGAGAACATCATTGAACATGAAGGCGAAGGTGTGTCTCCTATTAACTCTCTTCAAAATATGTCTTCAGGCCAAAGTAGGCCAAAATCCATTATGAACCCAGTGGAAAACTCATTTGAATATCTCATAATTTTTCCTGGTGGTTTCGTTTTTGTTTGTGTGTAGGGATTGAGGGATGACAAGCAAATTAAAGCATGCTGAGGAGTACCCAGTTTCTTGAGAATCCATGCACCATTCTCAGCAGCTGAGAATTCAATTACTCAACTTTTACTTATAAATTGGATGTCATATATTTTTCATGTCAGATCTTAGTTATATATTATGATTACTATCTTCATTGATTTTGTAATGTATCATCTGTACCTTATTAAATAACTAATCAACCTTTTAAGCATAGTTTTGGTTCTTGAAATTCAACCTTACCAGTACCGGTGGTCTTTCTAACAAGCACGGAGCGTTCTGTAATTTCTTATTGCATTAATTTTATAGGTTTCTTGTATGCCGAAATGACTTGTTGTCAAGGCCAACTTCAGCAATGATTTAGTCTGTGTTCAGTCTTGGATGTTTGGGTGTTGCATGGTAGGGGCAGGGTTGGTTTGGGAGTATTGGTGTGTTATTTTTGGGTCTAATTTTGGGTTGTTACTTGTTGTGGTTTGGGCTATTTGGGTTTTGTGTCTATTTTGTGTCTGGTTTTGGGGTTTTGTGTCTGGGTTTGGGGTGATGCTTATTGGGGTCTGGTTTGTCTTCACCATTGATTTTGTGTCTGGGTTGGAGGCTTGTATTGATCTCTCTTTATCTACATTTCATAAGTCTCATTTGGGGAATTATTTTCTGACAATACTAAGCCAGATTTCTGGGTTGTCTTTTCTGGTAGTATTATTCTCAAGATCAAGTATGTCGGCTTAATTATCATCAAGTATATTGGCTTAATACAGCAGAGAAATGCTGGAATGTTGATTCTTTTCATAGGAGAAGATTATTTTTCAATCTGATAAAGGACTGAGTTGCTGACTGATTGCTGCTGCATTTCTCTGCTGCATTTCTTTTTTCTGGTTTATAGTTGTATCTAGAATTCATTTCTGGACTGGGTTATGAAGAAGTATCATGCACCAATGAGGTTATCTCTTACACATGGGGGGCATCTTCTGCTACTGGTTAAAACATTATCATGGTCGGCTGGATCCTGGGAATTGGATCAATATTGAAGGGGAAAACCATTCCTTCAAACAAATGCAGACGCTGATCTGGTGCTATTCTTGATTTAGTTGTTTGCTAGATGCATAATTTTTGACCAATCCTACTTTGCTTTGGGGAGTATTGATTGTAACCTCATTGTGGCATGTCCCTTTGAGTAGCTGTTTTCATTTCTCAATTACTGTTGGCTTGGCAACTTATGTAATGCCCCACCCTGACTTATATTTAAATATCGAATATTGATACTAAAGAAAATGATTTATTGGAGTACAATTTATAGCTCAAACAAGCGTTTCTCATTTCAAAATACAATTTCCAAAACAAATCACCATAGCTACTGAATCCTTTCCCTAAATACAATGGTTTCAAGCTTCACTACATTAAGTGATTCTATAACACCATAATCCTCCAAATCTAATGTTTTAGTAGCTATTACAAAACAAGTATTCACATTGGCTTTACGGCTCCCAAGGATTCTTAATCAATGCAAGTCCACACAAATGAACTATACTTCAAAATCATTAAACTCCCTATAACCTTGATTCTTCATTGCCACCTGAAATTGGTTAAACAGCATGATTTTAGGGAAAAAATACACTCTGAAAATATTTAATTTGGAAAGTGCAGTGATAAAATGCCATGTATATGAAATTATTTTTCTTCATGTCATATAGTGGTCATTTCCGAAAGTATAACCACAAAATCATAATTTCTTTCCCTCCGTGCCACTAATCCATCATTCTCCCCCCAAATAATAATATTTTTTTTATCCGACCCCAAATAATCACTTGCATCCGCATTCCCCTGAATTGGAGAGCCCTTGCCATTTTCAGTATTCCTTCTATAAATTTGGATTAGTGTTTGTGGATATGTTACTTTTTGTTGGACTGCTTTTTCACAAGCACTATGTTACTTTTTGTCGGACTAATTTTCCACCAGCCCTCCTAAAATTAATTGGTGTTAGAGAGAGTTTCAATTAGGGCCTATTTTGGCCTTATAAGTCATTTTTTTGCGGTTTTATTCATCTTCGTTTGATTTTTTTCACGTCAGTTACTTTCGCGTTAAATTTTTGTATATTATTGATTCGTCTTGATGAGAGAAATCAGAAAGTAAAAAATAATGATCCAAACTCAATATTCTTTGAATAAAGACAAAAACAATTTAAAAAGACAGATTTTTTTGAGTTATTTTCGATTTTATTAAAAAAATAGAGAGTTTCAATCATAATTTTTTACTTTTCTGATTCCCCTAGCCGAGACGAATTAATATCGCACGCACCCACAAGTCTGTTTTTTTAAGAGCAGTCACAATGAGTGAATTGTGTAACCAAATCTATGGAGACACTTAGGCCCAAACACTTTATTTTGTTTTTTTTTTACTACAGATAAGTTTAATTTATCCTTTCCGTCTAAGGGAATTAGTTTAATTTGTATCATTTCTGTTTTTAAGTATGATAAATAAAAGTACAGGTTCATTTGAATTTTATGTGAGTTTGTCTCTCACACACACACACACACATATATAGGTGGATTTTCTAGTCCACACTCCCGGATTTAAGGAAAAATAGGGTTTTTTTTTGTGTTGCAAATTTTTTTTGGAAAATCCGATCCGTCCAATGTGTTCAAAAGGTGTTTTCTAAGGTCCGCGCTAGAAATCTTCTAAAAACAATACCGGGAAGGGCTTGATCCAAGCGGCTTTACATGGCCCGTATTTTATAGTTTTCATGGAAATCGCCGGACAAAAGCCCTTCCCAAATGCTTTTTTAAAGTTTTCGCTAAAAACAAAACATCTTCAACACACTGGACCGACGGATCACAAAATTTTTTTTTATAAAAAGTCCGGAAATTAAAAGTCCGGATTAAAAGTTTACCTATATATATATATATATATATATAGAGAGAGAGAGAGAGAGAGAGAGAGAGAGAGAGAGGGAGGGACAATGGTTTTTTATTCCTACTAGTATTAGAAGTGTAGTCTTGTGATTGGGCGAACACTGTATGAGGGTGCATTTTGTCTTGGTCCACTTGGAAATTATATTCGTGCATTATCATATCAAACGTGACACGTAGAAACTTTGATTTGATATTTAGCCACTGGAAATTAGGTCTTGGTCCACCTGAGATGTCTGTGTAATCGAAGTCTTGGCCGTCTTAAGTCAATAATAGCTGATTGAAACAAGAGTGAAAAGCTACACCACATTTCCACCAAAACTGTACTGCTATTGAAGTTTCATGCCTACTTGATACGGTGTGGAAATCTTATGTTTGGAGTAGGGGTTGATGTACAGTCTTAACCCTGCAAGCAGAGATATTGTTTCCGAGAAGAACAATGATAGGTACACACCCTCTCAACCACTTCACCACCCCTGTAGCTTTCACACGCCACGGGGCACCCGCGATCTGGATCCGCCTGGGCCCAACCACCCACGTGGTAGAAATGGTGGGGAAATGGTTGAAGGGGGGTGTGTACCTATCATTTTTGTTCGGAGAATTGAACCCGTCTGTGACTAACAACCACATGGGATAGCATTTCGGGAGTAATTTGCAGATTCAAGCTGTAGCTAGCGAAATTCACAAAATAAAAGATGTTTATGAAAATCACGCGTTGAGCTTGAGCAAGAGTCAAACTAAAAGATATTTATTATTTTTGTAAATTTATTTCGTGGTTTAAGTTAGAGGCTTTTAAATTGTGGCATCGGTTATGTTACATTACTATTGTATGAGTACTGGGTGCGTCTCAAAGCATCATGCTTTCTTCAACTGAAATCTTGTGGTTAACTTAATTTTAAACACAATTTCAATTTCTGTGTTTCCAGATTATATGGGTGAATGAAATTTGGCAGGCTTCAGATAGTAATATGGGTGGTCAATTTCTATGGGCTTGGGAAAATGCTTAGCTTAATACGCATTGTTTAAGGTAAGGGTTTTGAAGTTTTGTGGTCATGTGTGTGGTACATATGATGTGAGTGCACAAATATTTGGGCTGGAGAGATAGCAGTGAGACGTTACTTCCAGATTTTGTCAAACAAAATATGCAAGTTGCCAATGTGGTGAACGAATCTTTCAGTATCAATATACCAGTCCATATAGATAGTACATCGGTTCAATTGGTAAGGACTTATTATTTATAATCATTTAGATCAAGGTTCATCGATTAATCACTCATCAATATATTTAATACTAAAAAGAATGCAAGAGTTTTGAAGAATAACACCATTTTTGCAATACAAAAATAGTTTTTTTTTTTTTACATAGAGGTGGCACATCTCCATCGCTGGCAAGAGGCAACCAACCACAGTTAGTTTTTTTAAAAAATTTATTTTTCACGGTTTTTTATTTGATGTATTATGAGAGAATGACCTGTCTCAATTTTTGGAAAATAGTTTTTTTGTTAGTGGAACACCCCCTTAATGAGTGTGGACCTCAACAATGTCCCCATCCACACCATTGGCGAAGGTACGCCGTGGTTGATCCGGTCCACCTCAACAAAAATGTCTGCTCCTTTCCGAAAAAAACCATCTGCATCCGCACTCCGCTGAACCGGAGTGCCCTGGCCTTTTTCTTATGCCTTGTTCAAATTTTGATCAATGTTTACTGATATTTTGCCTAGAGGTGAAATTAAATTTACCTTCCATTCTCAGGGAAATTTAATTTGTACCATTCAGTTTTTTATTATCATAAATAAGAGTAACAGTATTTCGGATTCATTAGCTCTTGATTTAATCAAAGCCTTCAACAAGTGAACGAAATGCAAAAGCATGTATTGGGGTTCTTTCGTGACTATATCTATTTGAATTAATCACATACTCAATTTGTATACCATTGCATATTAACAATTCGATAAATTTGCAAAATATGGCATGGGCAACAAGGCTTCCAGTGAAGCAGATATGTATAGTGCCCAAATTTTGGGGGCGTTACACAAGCACCCGAATGTTTGGAAATCCGGGATCCCGGACTGGATCACCGGTGTATATGAGTAGTGTTCTAGTACGGGAGTCCCGGATCCGGGACTCCATGTTCCCAATATTTTTTTGACGATCCGAGCCGTCCAATGTGTTCAAAAGGTTTTTCAAGCGCCGCTGAAATCTTCAAAAAAAGCCGGAAGGCTTAATCCAAGCGGTTTTTAAAAAAACTTTATATTTACGATTTTATAAAAACTACTTGACCGCCCCCTTCCCTAATTTTTTCAAGATTTCTCATGAGATTCGAAAACACCTTTGAACACATGACATAACTGATTTCCCAAAAACAATGTTTAAAAGATCAAAACACCTAAAAACGCCCAGGTCCCGTGAAATCCGGGATCCCTGACCTGGATCACCTACAGATAAAAATATATACATATATATATGTATAATTAATCAAAAAATGCAAGGGCATTGACCAAAAGAGTACCGATAATGTTCCAGGCATGGGAATACAGCCGGCTCATGAGGTAAGTCGAGGAAGTGGTGGCTCGCGGGGCCCATTAAGTCCAATCAAGGCCCCCAAATTTAGTAGAGCCCATATATGTTAGATTGGAAATTAATAAATATTCACCATTGATTGTAGGCCCACTGAAATGTAAGGCTGAAGTTCAATAAAATGCAATTAAAAGAATTTACTCTTTCTTTCACAGCCGATGTGGATAGAAATAAGTAAAATGCAAACAAATCACCTTCACTCAGCTGGCAAGAAAGGGAGAAAAAAAAAAAAAAAACCCTTCTTTGGAATAAATGCAGTTTAGATTTCTGTCCTTGGGAATTGTATTTGACAACACTTTATCGACTTGCAAAAATGCAGTATTTTAATGGAGATGCATATCTTTATTTTAAACTTTGAAATAATAAGGTGCATTTCATAGAAATTAGATATAATTTATTTGTTTTGATTATTTGGTATTTTGATTTTATTAATGAAAAAATGGATAATGGCCAATCTTTAGAGTTCGTTTTTGGCTGCATGTAGGGTCTACTTTTGGGTCCCAAACAAATAATCAAAACCATTCATTAATTTTAAAATATTTTTTACACATCTTTAAAAAATTCAGCTCAATTGGATATGCATAGTTGACTGATCTAATATTCCTATTTCTCGTTCCAAATTTAGATCCTAAATTTTGAATGAAATCTTGAAGCTTCGATCAACCACTTACGCATATCCAATTGAGCTATTTTTTTTTTGCCGGGGTCAAAAAAATTATTTTAAAATTATCGAACGGTTTAGATTATTCCTGCGGGTCCCAAAAGTGGGTCTTACAAGCTGTTGTACATTTTTGGTAGCCATAGACCACTCTTTCTCTAGTTTCTTATTCTCTCTACACAGTTCACTCTTAAACCCCTTGCTCTCTCGAGTGCAATTTTGTTCACCCTTCTTAAAAGAGCGTTAACAAAATCTTCCTTCTTATTGGTTGAAATGATGTAGGTCCTAATCTTGTAATACACTTTTTCGTAAGGATGACATCATTTTCTGATGGAACCTACACAATTTCAACCAAAGTTTTTACTCTCGTCACGTACGAGAAGAAAAACGGGGTACTACACCTCATATTCCGTTCCTCTCATAATATTGCCCAATACCGCGTGTTCCAGCCCATCTCAGCCATTTTTCGGATACTGGCTGATACCATTCCCTTTTTTCTTTTAAACATTAAATCGTTGTGTAGTGGACTGATATATATCAGGTGGGGTTGTCTTTAAGTCTTATGTGCTAGTCTTTTGTTAAGCTGATTTCTTTAAGTCTTTCTAGAGAACTTATATGCTAGTCTTTCTGCATGCTTTGTCATGTTAAACTGGTTGGGATCTTGTTTTAGATGTTGGAATGGTTGTTGTTGTTGTTGTTTTTTTTTTTTTTTTTTTATTTTTAGTATGAAGTACTGGAATGGTTGCATTTTGGATAGGACCATATGCACTTCGTCTATGGAAAGTTATAATGCTTTATTTCTGTGTCAATTTTTTGTTTTTTGTGTGTTGAATTGCATATTTTTGGAGAATTCTACCGTAGTTTATTGCAATCAATCCAGAACGGTACGCCAGTATGTGCCGGTACCGGGACGTATTGTCCTAGTAAGAAAAACGGGATGCTTGCCGGTATGAAATTAATAACTTTGATTTCAACTAATAAGATTGAGGGAGGATTTTGTTCATTGTGAACAAAATTAAATTCTTACTCTCTCTGCACAACCTAATTTTTAGGAGAGTTTAGAGAGGACAGCATTGAAGGAAATAATGTCCCCCTCCTTCCACACCATTGGAGCAGGAATGCGGTTGTTGATCCAGTCCACCTCAACCAAACGTCTGCTACTCTGCTAAAAGAATCATCAGCATCCACACTCCCCTGAATCGTATTGCCCTTGCCTTTTTCGGTGTTCCTTTTAGAAGGATAAATTTTGATTAGTGTTTGTGGAAGTGGTTACTTTTTGTCGGACTGTTTTTCCACTGTTCCTTCTAAAATCAACTGGTATTAGAGAGAGTTTTAATTAGGTCTTTTATGACATTCAGTACCGCACGCACCCACAAGCTTGTTTCTTAAGAGCGATCTCAATGAGTAAATTGGATAACCAAATCTATGAAGACATTCAGGCCCAATAATTTATTTTGTTTTTGCCAAGAAGTAAGTTTAATTTACCACTAGTATAATCCTGTCATAGGGACAATGGTTTTTGTTCCCACTAGTATAATCTTGTCATAGGGAGAACACTGTATGGGGTGCATTTTGTCTTGGTCCACTTGGAAATTATGTTCATGCATTTGTCAAGTATATCAAACATAGAAACTTTGATTTGATATTTAGTGATTGGAAATTAAGTCTTGGTTCACTTGGGAAGGCTGCATTATCAGAGTCTTGGCTCTCTTAAGTCAATAATAGCTGACCGAAACAAGAGTAAACAAAACAGTACAGACATGGAAGTTGCAGCTGGTTGGCTGTAAAAATTTGATTGACCTTTCGTGGGTCCATTTCTCGAAGTCTTCATGCCCTCTTGATACGTTGTGGAAGTCTCACATTTCCATTAACTTCTACTATATGATTTCAAGCTTGACAGAAAAATAGTTGAACAATAAAATGTCGTCCAAAACTGTATTCATACCCAGCCTCTGAAAAATACACTGCCAATATTCCTATTTTGGAGTATATTTTACATATTTTCTTTTGTATAGACATCTATAAAATAATTATAAAATTTTGGCAATAATTAAAATGTAAGAACAATTTTCATTTTGAAAACACTAAATTATGGTGAATTATACACTGCAATAATGATATTGCATTCCTCAAATGATATAATAACAATATTTAAAATTAATTTTTCTATTTATCAAAACCATAAAAACTCGAATAAGTAGATTTAGCCATGAAAAATCTTTGAACCAATTTTTTTTCATAATTCGGCCCCCTCCGATTTCAATTTCTGGCTCCGCCACTTAATATTCTTCAAAAGATCATGGGAAAGTGGGTACTCTTATACTATACATTGCCCTCGTGTCGAGCTACTTCAGCAGCTTCTGCTCGTGTTTAAGCCCTATAGAATTGAGCTTATGACTTTCGCTATCCTTTAATAAGTGTGTGTATAATTTGAAAAGTTGACGGGTAAAAATTTGTACAATTATTGTTTTGCTTCCTTTGAAAATTTAATAGGTAAAAGTGGAAGATAATTGAGGAAAATAGTGAATAATTGTGGAAAGTGGATGTAAAAATTGGTGTGAAAGATGTAAAGTGGAGGTAAAAGTTGATGTGAAATGAATAGTATTGATGTTTCTTTAATAAGTTTGGTTTACAAAGCAACACACTTAAAAAAGGATAGAGGGTATTAAATTTGAGTTTTCACACCAAGAACCCTTGAGATTTTAAAACATTAGGAATATGGCCAAATGTACGTATAAAAGTATCCAATGCTGTACCAATGAACTGTCACTGCTGGTACAACGCAAAAGTACCCAGTCTGTTTTTTCCAATATCGGCTATGGGTACTAGTGCCATATCCATACCCGTAGCCGCTACTCGCACGACACGATTTTCAAAGCACTCGTGCTTCGTGGGACACATTACTTTGGAAGTAAACCTTAATTGAAATGAACATCGCATGTAAATGCACTAAAACAAAATTGAGCCATGAGAATCCTCGACACTTGCTAAAATAATGCAATTTGTGGGAGAAATTAAAGGAGACTGATTTCTACACTCCTCAAATTGTCATCTACACTATTTTTTTTGTCTTCTAATGAAATTTTCAAGTGTAAAAATCTCACTAAAAAACAAAAAGATTGTGTGAATAACAATTTTGGGATATGAATATCAGTTGCCAAATTAAATTGTCACGAGAAACTTGAACTGTTGACTTAATTATGCAATTTATGTGGAAAAATCAACTCATGGCTAACAGATAGAGAGCTTTTTCATAGTTTTGAGGCATTGAGTTTTGTTCCAATTGAATTGTCTCGAAATATTTGTTAGGGTAAAAGTTGGGTGTAACACCCTGTGTTTTTAATTAACGAAAAAGACAAAAGAAAAAAGAGCCATCACTTCACATATCAAATCCCAACACATTCCTTGTTGCGTGTAATTTATGCTCTAGTCAGTGCATTAACTTGGGAGTTGAATATGACCAAGAGAGAGACGTGAGGACCTTGGCCAATTAGTTTTCTACTATATAATCCCCCCTCTATTCTCTTATAAGTATTCCACTCACCATTCATTCTTTCTTCAAGTTATTACATTTGTTCTCAGCAACCGATCGTGATTCATACAGCATCTAATTAAGCCAAGATCTTCACTTGAGGTACCGGACGTATACAATATATTTTAAGTCTTCTGAGTAATTTTATTCACTATTCTATTTTTTTTACTCTTTTACTATCCTGATCATATTAATGGCTCTAATTATGTAATTTTATTGTGAATTGTGGTATATTATGTTGCGCTGATAATTATCATGTATCAAATTGGTATATCTGTAAGCCCACCGGGTCCAAGGAATTAAATGAAATATAATTGATTGATTAATTGTCCTGCAAAGAACATGATATTAGGCCTGGTCTTTAGATTTTCTGGACCTTAAGCAAGTTTTGTCAATTGGTATTATATTTGTTGTTCAACACAAGTTTCAAAAGCACCTTCTGGTGCAGTGGCCATTTGAGATTGGTAACACTAGAATCACAAGGTTTCAAGTTCTATTCACGCCGTCTACGTTGTTTTACAATTTTTTGTGCATATTCCAAATACCAAGTGTCAAAAAAATGTGGTAGGAAGTCTCGAACATGATACTGGATGGTCAAGTGAAGGATGTCTAGCTACTGAACTATTACAACACTATCTACAAGGCAATGGACTTCTATAATATTTATTATAACTTAGAAATTTGGGGGTCCTATTATTGGGCCAAAAATTGGGGACCCTGAGCGATGAGCTGGTGAGCTTATGCTCAGGGCCGGCCCTGCAGCATATTATTGGTTTATATGGCTTGCAGGTATTTTTAAAATTATATTTCAACTCTGGTGGTGTTTAGCATGTTATTGATTATTTGGTGTGAAAGTTTGTTCGGTGATTCATTTGATTCAGTTAAGATTGTGAACATCATTTATTGATTCCGTTATGTCTTTTTATTTTTTTGTTTTATAAGTGTAATGATGTATATATGTACATGCATATTGATGCTTCATGCTTCGGCAAATAACTATGTTTCACTGGTTAAACATAAATATTATTTAGCTTTTATTTACTTTAGCCATCTCCAAGCATGTCTCCTTTTTTCTAGAAAGCCAATGTCTTATGTCCATATCCTTTTTTCGAACGGTTAACCGATCGTGATTCATACAACATCCAATTAAGCCACGATCTTCACTTGAGGTACTGGAAGTATACAATACATTCTAAGTCTCGGGAGTAATTTTATTCATCATTCTGTATTTGTACTTTTTTGTTATTCTGATCATATTATTGACTCCAATTATGCCATTATATTGTAAATTGTGGTTTATTATGTTGTGCTCATAATTATCATGGATCAGATTGGTACATGTGCAAGCCCTCTGAGTCCAAGAAATTAAATGAGATATGATTGATTCACTGGTTTATATGGCCTGCAGGTATTTTTAAAATTATTTTTGGCCTTCGTGGTGTTTGGTTACTTTGGTATAGTATTGAGATGGGCCGGTTACAAGAATTAAGTTATTTGCTGTGAAAATTGATTCGGTGATTCGTTTGATTCGGTTAAAGTTGTGAACATCATTTATTGATTCCGTTATGTCCTTTTATTTTTTGTTTTATAAGTGTAATTATGTATATATGTACATGCATATTGATGCTTCATACTTCAACAAATTAATAACTATGTTTCACTCATTAAACATAAATATCATTTAGCTTTTATGTACTTAGTCGTCTCGGTGTCTTTTTCTTTTCTTTTCTAGAAAGCCAATGTCTTAAGTCCATATCTTTGTGTCATGTCTATATCTGTATCCATGCCAGATATGTGATCTCACTATTTATGGCTGTGAAGTTTGTTAATTTCTTAATCATGTGGTTACATCACTACATGTAACTAAAAGCAGTGCGATAGATTAGTTTAGTTTTTCTTTTCTTTTTTCTAAGGGCAAATCTTAAGTGAGAAGAAAAGCACAAAGAAATAAGTAAGTCAAAAAATGGGTGGAAAATGCAATATTGGAATGGTTACTGGTTTTTGAACCGGTAGCGGTGTTCGTGGATATGTTTGCTTTTTTTTTTTTTTTTTTGCCCAGAGGTAACTTTAATTTTAGCTTGCGCACTCATGGGACTATAATTTGTACAATTCCTGTTCCTCTGTAATAAAACACACTCTTATACATTTCTTTTAGTGTTCAAAATATAAATAACGTACACACTAAATGATGAAAGGGAGAGTGTATTTATCAATCTATGGAGTGTGAAAATCGATTTTCCTATTTTGGAGGCTTCATGCCCTTGTTAGGTTGTGGAAATCGTATGCGTCTGTATTAACTTCTTTGTGATTTCAATCTTGACAGAAAATAGTTGAACAAGAAAACGGCCAACCACATTCATACCCAACCGAAAAAACACTGCAATATTCTTATTCAAAAGATCATGGCGAACTGTCTTACTCTTTTACTCTACATTGCCCTTGGGTGGTTCTGCTTCAACAACACCCCTGCCTATTGTTTGTCAAATGAAACAGATAGATTGGCTTTGGTTTCCTTCAAGAATTCTATTGATCAAGACACATTTGGTGCCTTGAGTTCCTGGAATGATTCACTGCACTATTGTGACTGGAAAGGCATCACGTGTAGTCATCGGCATCGAGACAGAGTGATAGAGCTGAACCTAGGGTCCCAAGGCTTGGTGGGTTCACTCTCACCTCATATTGGAAACCTTTCTTTCCTAAGAAACATTGTTCTTGAAAATAATAGCTTCCATGGTAATATTCCACAAGAGATTGGTCGTTTGTTTCGCCTTCAAACACTATTTCTTAACAACAATTCGTTTGGCGGTCAAATACCCAAGAACCTGTCTAGCTGCTCAAATTTGAAAAACCTCCACTTAATTGTCAACCACCTCACAGGGAACATCCCAGGTGAGCTAGGCTCTTTGGCAAAGCTTGAAGCTTTAGGATTGAGTAAAAACAACATTTCTGGTACAATACCACTCTCACTTATGAATATCTCATCGCTTTCTAGAGTCTCTATTGCATATTGCAATTTGCATGGGGAGATTCCTGTGGAAATTAGTAGGCTTCAAGGCTTGAGTTTTGTCCAATTAGCTGTGAACAATCTATCTGGAAAGATTCCTTCTGGACTTTTCAACATCTCCAGCATCTATCTCTTGTCCGTAGGCTCTAACCATCTTGATGGAACCATTCCCTCTGATATAGGCTCAACCCTCAGTAATCTCAAGGGAATTTATTTTTATCTGAATAACTTTAAGGGAACGATTCCTACTTCATTGGTGAATGCTTCGGGGCTTGAAGAGTTTGACTTCGCGGATAATGAATTCACCGGACCAATACCAAAAGATTTTGGAAAGCTTTTGCATCTTCAATTGTTTAGCATTGAGTATAATCAGTTACATGATGACCTCAGTTTTATTTCGTCTCTAACGAATTGCACCAATTTGCAAGAAATTTATAGTGGTGGCAATCTTTTTAGAGGTTCATTACCCAAGTCCATTGGCAATCTTTCTACAACTATTACATTAATAGAATTGGGGGAAAACAACTTACAAGGAAGCATACCTTCAGAGCTCGGGAACCTCGTAAATCTCTCTCTCCTCAATATGCAATTGAATCTGTTAAGTGGCCCTATTCCTGAAACCTTTGGCAAACTTCATAAATTGCAAGAACTCTATTTAGAGGAAAATAGTCTTACAGAATTTCCAACTTCACTTGGTAACTTGTCTTTGTTGAATCTTCTCCATTTGGAGAAAAATAACATACATGGTAGCATACCCTCGAGTATTGGAAATTGTCGTAACTTGTTAGAGTTACATATTTCTTACAACAATTTCACCGGTTCCATACCTCCTGCACTTATGAGTCTCTCTTCAATATTTCTTGATTTAGCCCACAATGGACTAACTGGTGCTCTTTCCATCGAAGTTGGGTCTTTGAAGAATGTTGAGGAATTAGATTTGTCTAACAATGTATTATCAGGACCTATACCAAACTCTCTGCAAAATTGTTTGAGTTTGGAGCGACTTGTGTTGGGAGGTAATTTTTTCGAAGGTGAGATACCTACGATTTTGAGAGAGTTAAGAGGTTTAAGGGAGTTAGACCTCTCACGGAACAATTTATCGGGACCTATCCCAAGTACTCTAGGCAATCTTCACTAGAAAAGTTGAATCCTGTCTTTCAACCATTTACACGGGGAAGTTCCAATGGAAGGGGTGTTTCGCAATGCAAGTTCGATTTCAGTGGTCGGAAATAGTGGTCTTTGTGGAGGTATTCCTGACTTAAAGCTTCCTTCTTGCTCTTCCTCAAAATATAAGCTCTCTAAGAAAGTGAAAGTGATACTCTCTATCGTCATCGTCATTGTCTTTTGTTTAAGTTCAATGGCTTGCTTCTTCATACTTTTTCGTCGACGACGTGCCTCAAGAGATAAGGCTTCTCACATGCCATCATTCAAGCACCAATTGTTGAAGGTGTCTTACGCAGAGCTTCTCAAAGCAACTGACGGATTTTCAGTGAATAATCTAGTTGGTGTTGGAAACTATGGTTCTGTTTACCGAGGAACTCTTAGCCAAAGCGAGAAAACAGTGGCTGTGAAAGTACTCAATCTCCAGACCAAAGGAGCTTCTAAGAGCTTCATGTCAGAATGCAAAGCACTAAGATCCATAAGGCACAGAAATCTCTTAAAAGTTGTAAGTGCTTGTTCTAGTATTGATTACAATGGTAATGAATTTAAGGCTTTGGTATGTGAGTTTATGGCCAATGGAAGCTTGGAGAAATGGTTGCACCATGATGGATCAGAAAACGATGAGCAAGTACAAGAATCTAGAAGCCTAACAATGGTTCACAGACTGAACATTGCCATGGATGTTGCTTCTGCGTTGGAGTATCTTCACTGCCATTGTGACTCAACAATTATTCATGGCGATCTGAAGCCAAGTAATGTTCTTTTGGATGATGATATGACCGCCCATGTTGGAGATTTTGGTTTGGCAAAAATCATCTCAAGTGTTTCAAGTCACTTGGAACAAGATCAGAGCAATTCAACTGCAGTAAGGGGAACTATCGGCTACGTTGCCCCAGGTATGAATTCTTTATTATCCCTGTCACCATTGTAATGTGCTCTTATGTTGCATTGAGTGAAATTAAATCTGAATTGCGATTTTGACGTGTAGTTCTAGCTATCAACCTACTATAAAATTGCCATATAATACTGCTAAGTCCATTTCGAGTCAATCTATAAAAGAGAACTGCTTTTGAAGTGAGTCAAAGCGCTTGATCTGATTCCTAGCTTCTCATTCTTCTTTTAGTTATGATTTGTATGCCAAACTTTTATGTACCTCAAGAGCCATCACTTTTACAATTGAGAAACACTTGTTCATGGCAACTCTATTTCTCAATAACTCAACAATTTTATGAAAAACGAAATAGGAATCCTCATGAGCTCTGAATAGATTGACATGCATGCAACTTACTAATGTTCCTACTGCAGAACCCAATGCAAAGACCAAATTTCTATTTGTCAGTGTCATTGATTGATCATTTATTTAACTCACCAGGTTTGCAAAAGACATGCAATTTTCAATTGGTGAAATAAAAAGGAAACAGTTTATTCCCTCTAGGAATTTAAAATGACTTGGAATGTCCTCAAATGTATAACATATTGCTTTGACTGAAAAGCAGCCAATGCATGGAAAGATAAAGGTAGGAATCATCAGCATAGCACTTTTTTTTTCTTTTTAGATTCTTCCGTCAAATTATTGAATCATAGGTAGAAATGAATATTGAGAAGCCATCTCAAACTATGAATCAATGCTATGAAAATTATGAAGTTCTCTAGGCAAAATGTCAATGTTGGATTCATTAGCTCTTAATTCAATCAAGGTCTTCAACAAGTGAACAAAATGCAAAAGCATTTATTGCGGTTCTTTCGCTGTTACGACTATTTTAATCAATCACATACTTAATTTGTATACCATTATAACAATTAAATAAATTTGCAGAATATGGCATGGGCGACAGGGCTTCCATAGAAGCAGATATGTATAGTTATGGAATCCTCCTCTTGGAGATGTTTACAGGTAAAAGACCAACGGAAAATGTGTTAAACGATACCACGAGTCTTCATAACTTTGTTGAGAGTGCTTTGCCAAACCAAGTGATGGAGATTGTTGACCCATGCATTCGTTCGGAACATGAACCAAGAACTTGGTTCAAGGACACCCTTGTTTCTGTATTGAGAATAGGAGTTGCATGCTCGATGGAATCGCCAAGAGACCGGATGCAGATTCAAGTTGTAGTAAGGGGAATTCGCAAAATAAAAGATGTTTATGAAAATCATGCATTGAGCTAGAGTCATCAAATTGAGAACATTGTTAAACATGAAGGCGAAGGTGTGTCCCCTATGAACTCTCTTCAAAATATGTCTCCATCACAAAATAGGCCTAAATACATTGTGTTCACTTCACATTTCCTAAAAAATTTCTAAGAAGATTCTTTCCACATCTCTCATTTTTCCAATCATTAATCACATTTCTCTCTCTACTCATATCCCTCCCTCCAATTATTATTCTCATTTCTCTCTCTATCTCTCTCTCTCTCTCTCTCTCTCTAATTATTACTTTTTTCAAAAACTCATCCAAACACTATGTCAAAAATATTTCTCAAAAAATTCTTCTCAAATGGAAACAAGCAAATCTCATAATTTTTTCTTGTTCGTTTTCGTCTTTGTTGTGTGTAGGGATTGAGGGGTAACAAGCAAATCAAAGCATGCTTAGGAGTATCCTGTTTCTATTGATGCATTATTCTCATATATTTTTCATGTGAAATCTTAGTCATATGTTATGATTATTATCTTTATTGTCTTTGTAATGTATCATCTATAGCTTGTTAAATAACAAGTCAACCTTTTAAGCGTAGTTTGGTTCATGAAATTCAACCATTGCGAGTACCGGAGGTCTTTCTAAAAAGCACTCAGCGTTCTTTAATTTCTTACTCTATTAATGTAATAGGTTTCTCGTGTGCCAGAATGACTTGTTGTCAAGGCCAATGGCCAAACCAATGCCAATTTTCAGCAATTTATTAAATCTGCCCAAAAAAACTAAAAAAGATAATTAGTATATCGTGTCTAATGGATACTATTCTTCTCCAGTCCCTTTTAAGAAGTGTGTGGCACTTTTGAGCCGAGCCCGCTTTTCTTGTCCACTTTGATAATCAAAATTATTCATCTTGTTAAAACTCATAGAGAATGTTGATCACATGAAATATCTTGATGGTATATTAATAATTGCATGATCTCAATACATCTATATTGAGATAAATGAGTGCTTTGAGTGCCAATTAATCATTTTTTCCAACATAAATATGTTTGAAGTCATATTAGTAGAAACCAATTCAAAAGGGTTTTGTTTTGAAGTCATACTACTTTTAGAAAAGAAAATTCATAAGGGTTTTGGCAAGATAAATGGTGTTGACAAATTTCAAACAATGAACTGTTCACGTTATTGAGGTGAGCCTGGATAGAATCCATAGAAGGCCTCAAACAATCTAATTTAGCCTTTCTATTCGTTAAAGAGAACAAGCATCTATTGCTCTTTTTTTTGTTTTGTTTCTTTTTCTTTTCAGGAGTAGGATATACTGAGTGCACGAAACTCCTGCATATGCGGGGTTTGGGATAGGGTTGATGTACATAGTCTTAACCCTACACGCAGAGAGGTTGTTTCCGAGAATTGCACGCTTCCGTGACTATAGCTACAATGGGACAGCTTTGCTAGAGTAATTTGCATATTCAAACTGTAGATAGTGAGATTCACAAAATAAAAGATGTTTTTGAAAGTCACACATTGAGCTAGAGTCAAAATAAAAGATCTTTACTGTTTTTGTAAATTTATTTTGTGGTTTCAGTTTGAGGTTTTTAAATTGTGGCATTGGTTATGTTACATTAATACTGTATGAGTACCGGGTGCGTCTCCAAGCATCATGCTTTCTTCGACCGAAATCTTGTGGTTAACTTAATTTTGAACACAATTTCAATTTTCGTTAGGGGTGCACGTGGTCTGGATTGGACCGGCTCTTTAGATATCCAGTAACCGGGCCATTATGATCGGTTCTAGAAAATTGAGAACCAAAATCTAACCAGTATCAGTATATGTTTAGAACCTGTTCAAATCCAAACCATAGGACCGGATGGGTTTTGGTTTAGTTCTAGTTCCACTCGATTAGCATTGGAACATTTTTCACAACACATGAACTCAAAGTTTATTTAGAAGTTGGAGCACTAAACAACTCATAAAATAATTATAGGATTTTTATAAGATTCGAAACCAAAAGAAGAAAAGAATACCTTATTAAAAATTTGCTAACAAAATAGATTTCTACTCTATATAGATACAGTAAACTACCTTATATAGGGGAAAAAATATTTACTTACCAAATCAAGATACATAATAATGTACACACACACACACACACACACACACACACACACACACACACACACACATATATATATATATATATATATATTACACGGTCTGATTCGATTCTAACCGTGGTTCTTAAATTAAGATCCAGAAATCGAACTATAATTACCGGTTCTTATTTTTTCAGAACCATAACCAGACCAACGAACCGCATAAACTAACCAAATAGAATGATTCGGGCTGGATCGGATCAGTTTAACAGTTATATCAGTTTTCTTGTGCACCCCTAATTTCTATGTTTCCAGATAATATGGGTGAATGAAATTTGGCAGGCTTAAGATAATATGGGTTCAGTGGTTAAAGGAAGTCCCTCCTGGGCCCATGAAGTGAATGGAGTGACTCATTGATTGTACAATTGATTCTTTTTGTCATCTCCCTTTACACGTGTTTATTGCATATGGAAAATGTGGAAGTGAAGGAAAGGCAAAAGCAAAGGCGGGAATTTAAAGTGTTTGGGCTTGGAAAAATGCTTAGCTTAATACGCATTGTTTTAGTTAAGGGTTTTGAACTTTTGTGGTCATGTGTGTGGTACGTATAATGTGAGTACATTGTTTGAGCTGGAGAGAGAGTGAGATGGGAGTTCCAGATTTTGTCAAACAAAACATGCAAGTTGCCATTGTGGTGACCGAATCTTTTAGTATCAATATGCTAGTCCGTATAGATAGTGCGTTGGTCCATTTGGTTGGTAAGGACTTATTATTTATCATTTCATCGATTAATCACTCACCAAAATACTTAATACTAAAAAGAATACAAGTGTTTTGAAGATTAATACAGTTCTTGAAATACAATTTTTTATTTTTTATTTTCTGACAAGGGGTGGTGAAAATATTCGAGGGAAGAAGAAGAAGATATATATACAGTAAACTACATTATATATATATATATATATATATATATATAGAGAGAGAGAGAGAGAGAAACAATTCTAAATAACCTCTTACAATTTATACAAGAAGCACAAATGAATCCTATTGGCTAACAAGAAACCACACGAATTGATGAGTCATCAACAGTTGCAGAGCTATCAAGAGAGAGCCTAACTAACAATTAACAACCTACCTAATAGAGCATCCTCATTTGGCTCTCCACTTTAACTTTAAAGTTAAAGTAGAGAGCAAAGTCTCCAAAACCTTAAAAATCCAGGCTCCTCAAATGCTTCTCTAATTTGTTACATTTTGTAACTTTGCTACAGTAACCCCCCAAATTTAGGGAGGCACTATTCACACACCAAAAAATGAGAGGGAGGGAAGAGTAAAAGTTTGAATAGATAGTCTGATTTTGAAAGTTTTTTATAAAGTGACTTGCTAAAGTTTTAATAGAGACTCTGATTTTGTGAATTTTTTGAAAAGTGACTTGTCAAATTATAAAAGCGATTTTTGAGGTTAAATTTTGTGTGTGAGATAAGGATGCTCTTAGTGGGCTTGCTTAATAGACCCCCTCAAATGGGTGGAGAACCAACCATTAGTTTGTACTTGAGAAGAAGAAATCTGGACACTGATAAACCTTTGGTTAAAATGTCAGCCATAGGGCAAAGGACCTATGAAGTATAACACAAGCTACTTAGCTAGCACTTGTTCTCTAATGAAGTGATAGTCAATCTCAATGTGTTTAGTCCTAGCGTGGAAGACAAGATTTGATGCCAATGCCATGGCAGAGCGATTGTCACACCATAAGACATGAGGTGGGTGAACAAGAAAATGTAATTTAGTGAGTAGATGATGTATCCAGACAAGATCTGTAGCAGGTCTGGGCCATTGCCCTATATTCAGCTTCAGTATACAATCTGGCAACAGTTGGTTGTTTCTTGGCACACCAAGAAACCAAATTTGGACCAAAAAATATGGCATATCCTGTGGTTGATCTCTTGTCCACAGGATCTTCTGCCCAATCTGCATCTGTAAATGCAGTTAAAGCAAAAGGACCATGGACAAAATGAAGACCATGATCTATAGTCCCTTTGACATATCTAAGGATCCTATTGACTACATTATAATGACTAATCTTGGGTTAATGCATGTGTTGACAAACCATATTAACAGGAAAAGCTAGCTCTAGTCTGGTTATAGTTAGATACTGTAAAGAACCAACCAATGATTTGAACAAATGCACATCTGGAAATAAGGGATTAGAGGGTTCTAAAGGCACCTTAGCAAATGTTGGAGAAGGGCTAGGTTTACAGTTCTCTATGCCTGCATTTTTGAGAATGTCACTAGCATATTTGGATTGTGAGAGAAAAATTCCATTTGCTGTAGAAGTAACTTCCAAACCCAGGAAATAATGCAAACTACCCAAATCTTTCAGTGAGTCAATAAATTGAGTATCATTCCATGTGATGATGACATCATCAACATATATTAAACCGAGTGTAATCCATGATTGTTTGTGAAGAATAAACAATGATGTCTCTGCTTTGCTTGAATGAAAACCAAGAGTAAGAAGATAGGAATAAACATTGCAAACCAGTCTCTAGGAGCTTGTCTCAAGCCATATAATGCCTTAGTGAGTTTGAAGACATATGATGGATGAGTAGGATCTTGATAACCGAATGGTTGTTTTTTGTACACATCTTCAGAAAATTCTCCATGGAGAAAGGCATTGCACACATCCAACTGCCTTAGGGACCACTTATGATGCATAGCCAAACTCAGAATGATCCTAAGAGTGGGGTGTTTGATAACAGGACTAAATGTCTTTGTATAATCTAAGTGTAGACACCCCAATTTGAACCTACAAAAATCCATCGCATTCCTGATGATGAAAGTGAACTTTCAAACACGCTTAAAGCTTAGAAAGGATGATTGAAACCGTCAAACCTATTTCATGCACCTGAACCTTCCTCTTGCACCTGAAGCACATCCCTTCAGGCGCCTGAACCATTCTTAAGGCACCTGAAGCACATCCCTTTAGGCGCCTTAACCTTCCTCTTGTACCTGAAGCACTCCCTTCAAGCGCCTGAAGCCATTTCATGCACCTGAAGCCATCCCTTTAGGCGCCTGAAGGGTCCCTTCAGGTGCCTAAAGCATTTTTCCAGAATTTTTAAATTTTGAGTGGGAAAATTGGATATAATGATTATGATACGATTTTGGTTGATTCTGCAGAGGAGGAGCGTCTAGGCACTAATTGAACCCCTAAATTGACCCCTAGGAGGCCTAAACAAACCTTTAAAGGCTTATAAAAACCTCCACACCCCTCATTTGAAGGGGTTCCACCATTTTTCTGAAAAAATCAACCATATTCAACCACCTCATTCATCTAGAAAACATCCAAAAACCACAGAAAAGCCTCATCCGAACTTCCATCTTCCCACCAAACCCCTTTTTCACCATTCAAATCATCCATTTCAAGCTTAAAAGGTAGTGATTTTGCCTAATTAGTGTGGAAAAGTTCTTTTTGAGGGAAGTCAGCAGGCTCATGTTGGTTCTCAATATCAACAATGGGTTTACAATGACTCAAATATATCAAAAGAGTATTTTTCGTTAAACACCTGAAGCAGCAGCTTTTGGCTCAGTTCATTTCACTCATTTTCATCTTAAAATGCTTTATCTTGGTCTATAGTTATATTGATGGTGGATTAAATTCCAGGAGCAAACAGTTTTCTTTCTATTTTCCACTCAAAAAAGGTGAAAATCATACTTTTAAAAGGGGAAAATGACCACCAATATAGCCAAAACTATGTATTCATCACAAAATTTCTATTGAAGGTCATTTTCTTTGTATTTAAGAGTGGAAAGTCTCTGTTTTGCTATTTGAATGGATGAAAAAAACATGTTTTTATGAGAAATAAATGGTGTTTTATGGTACAAATGAGTTCTTAGATGAAGCTTTCCAGTTTTTTTGCCTCTCAAAAGAGTTTTAACATCATTATTTTATCTGTTCCAGTAGCAAAACAAAGGTCAAAGTTGGTTTGATCAAGCACCTGAAGCAGTAGCTTCAGGCACTTGATCCTCTCAGCTTCAGGCTTTGAAACATATCTTTAGGTGCATGAAGAAAAGTTCAAATATCAGGTTGTATTTTCCAAAAATGTTCTCAAATGGTTTATGCTACCAGTTTCAAAGACAAGATAGTAGTAAAAATGAGTTTTGAGTAAGCACCTAAAGCATTGGTCCTTGGCACCTGAAGCTATTCTTTAGGTGCCTGAAGCCCCTTTTCAAGCGCCTGATCCTCTCAGTTTCAGGCGTTTGAAGTATTCCTTCAGGTGCTTGAAAGAAAACAAAAGGGTTGATTTAATCTTGCATAAAGGGTTTCAAAAAGCTTTTGCGTCATTTTATTCACAGTTTATAGGCACTATTATCAATATTCATGTCATTCTACTATCAAGCCATGACATTTGCATGATCACAAGCATCCACTTCCATATGATTAATTGTGATGATCTTTAAATTGTTATCTTGTTCATATGATTTGAGTTTAAAAAGCAAGTGCCTTCTAAAAATCCCTTAAGGACTTAGTAGAGACCGGTTTTCACAACCGGGCGAAGGGGGGGTGCCTTAAAAACCTTCCCCCTTTGTAACGTAGCTCCCGAACCCAAGAAATCTTGGTAACGATGTGCCGGTAATAGCTTTTTCCAAAACAAGGACAAAAGAGTCATTTTTGAAAAATTGGTTTCTCGGGTGCGATCCTTAAATCCGAGTGGCGACTCTAAAATCAAAATCAGATTTTTCAAACCATTTTTGCAGTTGTCCACACTAAGCCTGTAGTTTGTTGATTGTCACTGGCTACTAGCCTTGTTTTATACCTTGCAACTGAGCCATCATAGTGACGTTTAACTTTGTAAATCCATTGACACCCAATAATATTCCCATTAGAGGGAGGATGAACTAGTTTCCAAGTACCTTTACTAACCAAGGCTCGATATTCCTCAGCCATGGCTTTCTTCCACACATCATGTTTAACAGCTTCATGGAAATTCCTTGGTTCGGAAGAAAGTGAAGTGGTGAGCAATGAAAGAGGATGTTTGGGTTTAAAAATTCCAGATTTAGACCTAGTGGTCATGGGATGGACAGAAGTAAGAGGAGCAATAGGAGATGATATAGCTAACTGTGAAGATGAAATATTAGAAGTAGATGATAGAGGTTGAGAATCAACTGTGGGAGACAATTGGACTGCACAGGACAAAGGAATAAAAGTTTGAGAAGAATTAGAAGTAAAAGAAGAAACAACTTTGGGTAAGGGAACATGTACTATAAGATGTAAGTGAAATAGGAAAGGAGTAGAGGTAGCAAGACTTGAGGATTCTGTAAAGAGAGAGGAAGACACAATACTATGATAAGGAAAACAAAATTCTTCAAATTTAACATGCTTGGACACATAAACATTTTGCTTGAGAAGATCATAGCATGTATAAACTTTTGTGGTGGAACAATATCCTAGAAAGATACAAGTTTTAGATTTGGGAAGCAATTTGTGAGAATTGTATGGATTAAGCCAAGGGAAACAGGAACACCCAAATGGTTTGAGTGCTAAGTAATCTAGAGTTTTATGGAAAAGAACTATATAAGGAACGTGAAATTGAAGAGAGCTATGAGGTGATCTATTTTCAAGATACACTGGTATAGTGAGGGATTCTAACCAAAAGATATTGGGCATACCAACATGAATGAGTAAAGTTAGAGTGGTTTCTATCAAGTGTCTGTGTTTTCTTTCTTCAACTCCATTATGTTCAGGAGTATAAGGAGTAGAGGTTTGATGAAGGATACCAGACACAAGAAACAATTGAGTCAAGAAGTGATTAACAAATAGGCTTTGAATTGACTAATCACAATTTTAACTTTAGACTTATAATGCAAGGGAAACATCCAAGTATATCTACTGAGATCATCTATAACAAGCAAGTAGTATTTATAGCCTTGAAAGGAAGCAACAGGTACAAGACCCCACACGTCCATATTGAGAAGATCAAAAGGCTAAGAAGTCTTAGAAACAGACAAAGAAAAAACACTGTTTATGACTCTTAGCTTTATTACAACTAAAACACATTACATCAAAGGGCTTAGTGATGAGCACACAAATATGTAATATTAGATTAAGTCTTTGGTTTGATCGTGTTATTATGTTTATTGTTGAATTTTCTAAGATATTACACATAAGGTGTGTTTTGAGTGTTCCAGGAGAAAAGCAGTGTAAATACGGTACTTTTGATGCCGTGGGGAGTGTGACGCATCACATTGGATAATTTTCCAGGACACCAAATGGGTGAAAAAGAGCAAAAGTGAAAGCTGGCGGTGGAATTTGGAAATGTCGGTTGGGAATCTCAAAATGGAAATTAATTGCGGAGTCTTGTTGATATCAGATTTTGTCCTACGAAACACATGCTAAGCACATAAATTACATGAGCTATACCATTTTATTCACAGCATTAAAAGAAGAAAGCCGACTGTTCCCGTGGCCCAATTGGAATCCGTTTTGGGAATTAGTTGAGAGCATCGCAAACCGGAATAATATTCAAATGTCTCCCAGTGGAGCAATTACATTGCGTATCCAAAGCAATCTAGTGGAACATCTCGTTGAGGAATGGACCTAGTCAATGGAGGATTGATCCAGTCCACCTCAACCAAAAGTCTGCTACTCTGCAAAAAAAAAAAATCATCTGCATCCACACTCCCCTGAATCGGATTGCCTTTGCCTTTTTCGGTGTTCCTTTTAGGAATATAAATTTTGATTAGTGTTCGTGGAAATGGTTACTTTTTGTTGGACCTTTTTTCCACTATCCCTTCTAAAATCAATTGGTGTTAGAGAGAGTTTCAATTAGGTCTTTTATGACATTCAATATCACACACACCCACAAGTCTGCTTCTTAAGAGCGATTTCAATGAGTAAATTGGATAAGCACATCTATGGAGAAATTTAGGCCCAATAATTTATTTTGTTTTAGCCAAGAAGTAAGTTTAATTTACCACTAGTATAATCTTGTCACAGGGACAATGGTTTTTGTTCGATCTAGTATAATCTTGTCACAGGGACAATGGTTTTTGTTCGCACTAGTAAAATCTTGTCATAGGGAGAACACTGTATGGGGTGCATTTTGTCTTGGTCCACTTGGAAACTATGATCATGCATTTGTCAAGTATATCAAACATAGAACCTTTGATTTGATATTTAGTGATTGGAAATTAAGTCTTGGTTCACTTGAGAAGGCTGTATTATCAAAGTCTTGGCTCTCTTAAGTCAATAATAGCTGACCGAAACAAGAGTAAACAAAACAGTACAGCCATGGAAGTTGCAGCTGGTTGGCTGTAAAAATTTGGTTGAACTTTCGTGGGTCCATTTCTCGAAGTCTTCATGCCCTCTTGATACGTTGTGGAAATCTCACGTTTCCATTAACTTCTATATGATTTCCAGCTTGAGAGAGAAAATAGTTGAACAAGAAAATGTCGTCCAAAACTGTATTCATACCCAACCACTGAAAAATACACAGCCAATATTCCTATGTTGGAGTATTTTTTTACAGATATCTAAAAAATAATTATAAAATTTTGGCAATAATTAAAATGTAAGAACAATTTTCATTCCGAAAACACTAAATTATGGTGAATTATACCCTGCAATAATGATATTGCGTTTGTCAAATGATATGATGACAACAATATAGTCAAAATTGATTTTTCCATTTATCAAAACCATCCCATAAAAAGTCAAATAAGTGGATTTAGTCATGAAAAATCTTTGAACCAATTTTTTTTCATAATTCGGCCCCCTCCGATTTCAATTTTTAGCTCCGCCACTGAATTTAATATTCTTCAAAAGATCATGGGAAAGTGGCTTACTCTTATACTATACATTGCCCTCGTATTGTGCTACTTCAGCGGCTTCTGCTCGTGTTTAAGCCCTATAGTATTGAGTTTATGACTTAGGCTATCCTTTAATAAGTGCAGATTCCTTCTGGACTTCTCAACATCTCTACCATCAATTTCTTGTCCGTAGCTGCTAACAAACTTCATGGAAGCATTTCCTCTGATACAGGCCCAAGCACCTTTGCCCTTCCTAATCTCCAATTTCTTTATTTAACTCTCAATCAGTTTACAGGAATGATTCCTACCTCATTGTCGAATTCTTCGGGGCTTCAAGAGATAGTCTTGGCTAGAAATTCTTTCACAGGACTAATGCCAAAAGATCTTGGAAAACTTTCCCGTCTTCGATTGTTTATTGTTGCTTCGAATCAGTTACAAGATGACTTCAGTTTTATTTCATCTCTAACAAATCGCACCTCCCTACAACGTATTGAGCTCAACAGAAATCTCTTCAGAGGTTGCTTGCCAGACTCCATAGCTAATCTCTCTACAAACTTGATATGGTTGTCGATGAATACCAATCAAGTGCAAGGAAGCATACCTTCAGGTATCGGGAACCTAATAAATCTCACTGTCCTAGATATGGCATTGAATCAGTTAAGTGGTCCTATTCCTAAAACCATCGGCAAACTTCATAAGTTGCAAGAACTCTATTTAGGGGAAAATAATCTTACAGAATTACCATCTTCACTTGGTAACTTAACTATGTTGATTTGTCTTCACTTGGAGGAAAATCATATCACAGGAAACATACCCTCGAGTCTTGGCAACTACAGTCACTTATTAGTGGTGGATATTTCGTACAACAATCTCAACGGCTCCATACCTCCTGAACTCATGATCAGTCTCTCTTCCATTTCAATATTCCTCAATTTATCGCACAATGGATTAAGTGGTGCTCTTCCACTGGAAGTTGGGTCTTTGAAGAATGTTGGGGAGTTGGATTTATCAAACAATAAATTATCAGGAACCATACCAAACTCTCTACAAAATTGTTTGAGATTGGAACGACTTATGTTGGGAGGTAATTTGTTCGAAGGTAAGATACCTACAATTATGAGAGAGCTAAGAGGTTTAAGGGAGTTAGACCTTTCACAGAATAATTTATCGGGACCTATCCCAAGTTTTCTAGGCAATCTTCAGCTAGAAAAGTTGAATCTGTCTTTCAACCACTTAAGCGGGGAAGTTCCAATGGAAGGGGTGTTTCGCAATACAAGTTCGATTTCAGTGGTCGGAAATAGTCGTCTTTGTGGAGGTATTCCAGACTTAAAGCTTCCTTCTTGCTCTTCCTCAAAATATAAGCTCTCTAAGAAAGTGAAAGTGATACTCTCTATCGTCATCGTCATTGTCTTTTGTTTAAGTTCAATGGCTTGCTTCTTCATACTTTTTCGTCTACGACGTGCCTCAAGAGATAAGGCTTCTCACATGCCATCATTCAAGCACCAATTGTTGAAGGTGTCTTACGCAGAGCTTCTCAAAGCGACTGATGGATTTTCAGTGAATAATCTAGTTGGTGTTGGGAACTATGGTTCTGTTTACCGAGGAACTCTTAGCCAAAGTGAGAAAATAGTGGCTGTGAAAGTACTCAATCTCCAAACCAAAGGAGCTTCTAAGAGCTTCATGTTAGAATGCAAAGCACTAAGATCAATAAGGCACAGAAATCTCTTAAAAGTTGTAAGTGCTTGTTCCAGTATTGATTACAATGGTAATGAATTTAAGGCTTTGGTATGTGAGTTTATGGCCAATGGAAGCTTGGAGAAATGGTTGCACCATGATGGAGTAGAAAACGATGAGCAAGTACAAGAGTCTAGAAGCCTGACAATGGTTCACAGATTGAACATTGCAATGGATGTTGCTTCCGCGTTGGAGTATCTTCACTGCCATTGTGACTCAACAATTATTCATGGCGTTCTAAAGCCAAGTAATGTTCTTTTGGATGATGATATGACCGCCCATGTTGGAGATTTTGGTTTGGCAAAAATCATCTCAAGTGTTTCAAGTCACTTGGAACAAGATCAGAGCAATTCAACTGCAATACGGGGAACTATCGGTTACGTTGCCCCAGGTATGAATTCTTTATTATCCCTGTCACCATTGTAATGTGCCCTTATGCTGCAGTAAGTGAATTTAAATCTGAATTTGCGATTTTGACGTGTGGTGCTTGCCATCAACCTACTATAAAATTGCCATATAATACTGCTAAGTCCAGTTCGAGTCAATCTATAAAAGAGAACTATTTTTGAAGTGAGAGACCTGCTTTCAAAGTGAGTCAAAGCGCTTGATCTGATTCCTAGCTTCTTGTTCTTCTTTTAGTTATGATTTGTATGTCAAACTTTTATGTACCTCAAGAGCAATCACTTTTGCCTTTGAGAAACACTTGTTCATGGCAACTCTATTTCTCAATAACTCAACAATTTTATGAAAAACGAAATAGGAATCCTCATGAGCCCTGAATAGATTGACATGCATGCAACTTACTAGTGTTCCTACGGCAGAACCCAAGACAAAGACCAAATTTCTATTTGCCCAGTGTCATTGATTAATCATTTATTTAATTCACCAGGTTTGCAAAAGACATGCAATTTTTAATTGGTGAAATAAAAAGGAAACATTTTACTCCCGGTCGGAATGTAAAATTACTTGGAATGTCCTCAAATGTATAACATATTGCTTTGACTGAAAAGTAGCCAATGCATGGAAAGATAAAGGTAGGAATCATCAACATAGCACTTTTTTTTTTTTTTCCTAGATTCTTCCGTCAAATTCTTGAATCATAGATAGCAATGAATATTGAAAAGCCATCTCAAACTATGAATCAATGCTATGAAACTTATGAAGTTCTCTAGGTAAAATGTCGATGTTGGATTCATTAACTCTTGATTCAATCAAGGGCTTCAACAAGTGAACAAAATGCAAAAGCATTTATTGGGGTTCTTTCGCTGTTACGACCATTTTAATGAATCACATACTAAATTTGTATACCATTGCATACTAACAATTTAATAAATTTGCAGAATATGGCATGGGCGACAGGGCTTCTGCAGAAGCAGATATGTATAGTTATGGAATCCTCCTCTTGGAGATGTTTACGGGTAAAAGACCAACTGAAAATGTGTTCAACGATACCACGAGTCTTCATAACTTTGTTGAGAGTTCTTTGCCAAACCAAGTGATGGAGATTGTGGACCCTTGCATTCGTTCAGAACATGATCCAAGAACTTGGTTCAAGGACACCCTTGTTTCTGTACTGAGAATAGGAGTTGCATGCTCAATGGAATCACCAAGAGACCAGATGAAGATTCAAGCTATAGTAAGCGGAATTCACAAAATAAAAGATGTTTATGAAAATCATGCATTGAGCCAGAGTCATCAAATTGAGAACATTGTCAAACATGAAGGCGAAGGTGTGTCCCCTATGAACTCTCTTCAAAATATGTTTCCATCACAAATTAGGAGTATCCTGTTTCTATTGATGCATTATTCTCATCAGCTGAGAATTCAATTACTCAACTTTTGCTTATAAATTGGATGTCATATATTTTTCATGTGAAATCTTTGTCATAAGTTATGATTATTATCTTTATTGTCTTGGTAATGTATATTATGTAGCTTGTTAAATAACAAGTCAACCTTTTAAGCGTAGTTTGTTTCATGAAATTCAACCATTGCGGGTACCGGAGGTCTTTCTAAAAAGCACTCAACGTTCTTTAATTTCTTACTGTATTAATGTAATAGGTTTCTCGTGTGCCAGAATGACTTGTTGTCAAGGCCAATGGCCAAACCAATGTCAATTTTCAGCAATTTATTAAATTTGCCCGGAAAAAAAAGATAATTAATATATCATATGTCTAATGGATACTATTCTTCTCCAGTCCCTTTTAAGAATTGTGTGGCACTTTTGAGCCGAGCCCGCTTTTCTTGTCCACTTTGATAATCAAAATTATTCATCTTGTTAAAACTCATAGAGAATGTTGATCACATGAAATATCTTGATGGTATATTAATAATTTTTTGATCTCAATACATCTATATTGAGATAAATGAGTGCTTTGAGTGCCAATTAATCATTTTTTCCAACATAAATCTGTTTTGAAGTCATATTAGTAGAAACCAATTCAAAAGGGTTTTGTTTTGAAGTCATATTACTTTTAGTAAAGAAAAATCATAAGGGTTTTGGCAAGAGAAATGATGTTGGACAAATTTCAAACAATGAACCGTTCACGTTATTGAGATGAGCCTGGGTAGAATCCATAGAAGGCCTCAAACAATCTAATTTGGCATTTCTGTTCGTTAAAGAGAACAAGCATCTATTGCTTGTATTTTTTTTTCTTTTCAGGAGTAGGATATACTCAGTGCACGAAGCTCTTGCATATGCGGGGTTTGGGGTAGGGTTGATGTACGTAGTCTTAACCCTGCACGTAGAGAGGTTGTTTTCGAGAATTGATCCCTTCCATGACTTATAGCTACAATGGGACAGCTTTGCAGGAGTAATTTACATATTCAAACCGTGGATAGAGAAATTCACAAAATAAAAGATGTTTATGAAAGTCACGTGTTGAGCTAGAGTCAAATTAAAAGATCTTTACTGTTTTTGTAAATTTATTTTGTGGTTTTGGTTTGAGGCTTTTAAATTGTGGCATCAGTTATGTTACATTAATACTATATGAGTACCGGGTGCGTCTCCAAGAATCACGCTTTCTTCAACCAAAATCTTGTGGTTAACTTAATTTTGAACACAATTTGAACTTCTGTTAGGGGTGCACACGGTCTGGATTGGACCGGCTCTTTAGATATCCAGTAACCGGACCATTATAACCAATTCTAGAAAATTGAGAACCAAAACCTAACCAGTAGTAGTATATGTGTAGAACTTGTTCAGATCCAAAACATAGGACCGGATGGGTTTTGGTTCAGTTCTAGTTCCACCCGATTAGCATTGGAACATTTTTCACAACACATGAACTCAAAGATTATTTAGAATTTGGAAGCACTAAACAACTCATAAAATAATTATAGGATTTTATAATATTCGAAACCAAAAGATGAAAAGAATACCTTATTAAATACTGTTGGAAATTATCAAAATAAATGGGTGTTTATTTTGGGGTTTTATCAAAATATTCCTTGTGCTCTTTAAAAAGCTTTTTTGTAGTGTTTTGGTTTTGTCCCACATTGACTAGTGAAGAAAAGGTTGAGTGGTTTATATATGGGAACATTTCTATAATGTTCACGTAGTGTTAAGTGGCATGGCACCTATGGCGCTACATGCATTACCGGCGTAGTTGGGGTGGTGGAACACACTCATACGCATAAGCACTCACACCCGCACGCGTGTGAGCGTGAGTGTGGTAGTGGGCTGTGTGGCTGCAATGTGGCACTTTGATGGTGCACTTTGTACTTCGGCGCATTGTAGGCGCCCTTTGTTATTGCCACTTGGCGGTAAGGTGTCACTGATGTGGCGTACGGGTCGGAATGGATTGGTATTGATACCAGTGATATTGGGTATCAATACGTTTAGGCTCTCTTACGAACATAATGTTTCTGTATCAATACCCCGGTTTGGAGGTATCAATACCAGCGGGTCTACGTGTGGATTTCAGACATTGGTTCGTGGACGGATGCAACTCAAAACAGGGAGTCATGACCCAAACTCATGTCTATTCACTAAGGGACGTGTGGTAAAGTGAAAAGGTACATTTGGGTCTATAAATAATACCCAAATCACATTCGTTACACACCAAATTCTAGCCGTGTTACTTTGCCAAAATTACTACAGATTGCTTTCTAGGTTTTGCTGTAACGTTACTCTGCAGAAACGGTACCAACATTTCCTTGGTCTTTTTGATCCTATTTTTGACTTGGTATTCTATCTGTACTTCGTTTGTGCGGACACAGGCAGAAGATCATTGAATTGATCGGGCTTCATTGTATGCTCGAACAGATTCGCTATCAACCCAGTGCACACCAAACGGTGGGGGCGAATACTGTTTTTGAAAAACAACTCAGTAACGTGCATCGAAGCAAGTACCATCATCAAGCCGTTCAGTTTGTCAAAGACTCCTAGATTTTTGAACTAACAATTGAAAACAAATTTTGCAGATTGGCGTCAACATCAAGGTCTCTGTGACAATTGACACAGGATTTTGTGAAATTGGACAAGTTTGATGGCGGGAATTTCAGGCGTTGGCTAAAGAAGATGCACTTCATGCTCACAACACTGAATGTCGTGTATGTTCTCACTGCACTGTATCCAGAGGAGAAAGAAGATGAGACTTTGGAGGAGACACGGGTGAGGATGAAATTCAAGAATGATGACTACATCTGCAAAGGGCACATTTTGAATGCACTCTCGAACACACTATTTGATGTGTATTTGAATACGGAGATGGCAAAGGAGCTGTGAGATTCATTGGAGGGCCGCTATTTGACTGAGGGTGCAACAAGCAAAAAGTTTCTAGTCAGTCAATTTATGAGTTATAAAATGGTAGACAACAAGTCTGTGATTGATCAGTTACATGAAATTCAGCATATCCTAAACCAATTTAAGATTAAGAACATGAACATGGATGAATCAATCGTGGTGTCTTCTGTGATCGATAAACTTCCTCCTTCCTGGAAAGACTATAAGAAAAGTCTTAAGCACCAAACCGAGGAACTTATGTCGGAGGAATTGGCTATTCATCTCATTGTAGAGGAACAGACAAAGCGTCAAGAGAAAGAAGAACTTGAGGCTGGTACCTCCAAGGTTCATGTGGTGGAAGAAGGAAAAGGTTCCAACAAGGGTAAACATAAGAAACAAAAAGTCCGACAAGTCTACGACCGGGGAGATGACCCGAAAGGGAAAAAGCCAAAGGTTGAGTGTTGGCATTGCAGTCAACCGGGGCACTTCAAAAAGGATTGGAAGTCTAAGAAGAAGAAGGATCCAGAGGCATCTGATCCAAAGGGTAAATTTTTGGCTGTTGTGTCCAAAATTAATATAGTTGGGGATGTCGAAAACTGGTTGGTGGATGGACTCAGGGGCTACAAAGCATGTTTGCATTGATAAGAGTAGGGATGGTAATTTCACCCAAAACCGATGGATACCCAAACCAAATCGACCTAATTGGTGTGGTTTTTCTTTATATATTTTTTCCTACCCATGGAGTGGGTTTGGTTTTCAAAACATAATACCCAACGAGTTTGGATTTGGGTTTGGTCTTAGCAAGTATTCGGCCAAACCCAAACCCAAACCAATCCATATAATATTATTTATAGGATATATATATATATATATATTATTTTTTTATGTACATGTAATTTTTATTTTTCAATCCATAACTTTCAGTAACTCTTTATTTTATCTCCCTCCTTATTCTTTTCAAATCCCTTAAAAATCTCAAGAGTCTCCATAGGAACCTCTTAAGAAAAGTTTATTATTTAGTTATTTTCTTTGATTATGTTGGAATTTAGATGTTTAATAGAAAAATCATATGGTATACTGTATTACCTTTTTATTTTAATATATAATCTTTTTTCTTCATATGTTCATTAATGAAATGAATATTAATGCGGGTTTGGTGTGATTTGGATAAAATTCAAATCCATATGGTTTGGTTATGGTGCACTAAAATTCATACCCATCAGATATCGGTTTGGATTTGGGTATAGATAAATACTTTGGGTTTGGGTATGGTAATCGCAAAATCCGGACCAAACCGACCCATTGCCATCCCTAGATAAAAGGTTCTTCACCGACTATGAAGTATTTGATGATGGTTCATTTCTCTACATGGGGAATTCGTCGACTGCTTCTATCAAAGGCAAGGGCAAAGTGGATTTGGAGTTCACTTCTGGGAATGTTTTCATTTTGATCGATGTTTACCATGTACCAGAAGTTAGGAAAAATCTTGTATCTGGTAGCCTGCTTGATAAGCATGGCTTTAGGCTAGTCTTTGAGGCGAACAAATTTGCTTTGTCTAAGAATGGCACATTTGTTGGAAAGGGCTTTGTTTGTGAGGGCTTGTACAAACTCAACGTTAATAACACATTCACTGTTTCTACTTACTTGTTTGATTCTCTTTCTTTATGGTGTAATCGTTTAGGACATGTTAATAGTAGGAAGATCGATAGAATGGTAAAATTAGATTTAATTCCTAAGTATGATGTTGATATGGTTGATAAATGCAATGTATGTTCACTTACTAAAATCACTAAAGTTCTATTTCCTAAAATTGTTAGAACTACAACTTTGTTAGAACTTGTTTATAGTGATGTATGTGACATGCATAACACCCCTACTAAAGGAGACAAGCAATACTTTGTAACTTTTATAGATGATTTTTCTAAGTATTGTCATATTTATTTGTTGCACTCAAAAGATGAGGTTCTAGAAAAGTTTATCACTTTCAAAACTGAAGTTGAAAATCAATTTGGAAAAACAATAAAGCGTTTAAGGTTTGATAGGGGTGGTGAATATTATTTTCCTAATTACTGTGAGTCAGTAGGCATTATTCATGAGAAAATGACACCTTATACTCCATAACAAAATGGAGTGGCTGAATGGAAAAATCGGACTTTAACAAAGATGGTTAATGCTATGCCCAATTTAGGGTTATGCACTGGTTTTGTGGGGTGAAACCATACTTACCGCTGGTTATTTTTTTAATAGAGTATCTCTCAAGAAGTCACAAATAACTCCATATGAATTATGGAAAAAGAAGAAACCTAACCTAAGTTATTTTAAAACTTGGGGTTGTAGAGCAATTGTGAGATTGCCAAAATACAAAAGGAAGAAATTGGGTAAAAAAAGAATTTAATGCATATTTCTTTGTTATGCTTTACATAGTAAGGCATATAGGTTTCTTGTTTCCGAGCCAAATGATTCATATGAGGTTAATACCATAATTGAATCAAGGGATGTTGTGTTTTATGAAAATAGGTTTGTTCTTATTCCGAAAGACGTTAATGAAGAGAATGAACCAATCGAACTTAGGACAAGTAAGAGGGCTCGGGTGGCTAAGTCCTTTGGTCCTGACTTTATAGTGTATTTAGTTGAAGGAACTAAAGACACTACTTGTAATCATACCATGGTTTCATATCATGTGGAATCAGATCCCTTGACCTTTGGGGAGGCTATGAAATCACAAGATTGTGCTTTCTGGAAAGAAGCAATCCAAGATGAAATGGATTCTATCATGGGTAATGATACATGGATTCTTGCTGATTTGCCACTAGGTTCCAAAGCCATTTGTTGTAAATGGATTTTCAAGAAGAAAATGAAAGTTGATGGCATGATAGATAAGTTTAAGGCATGGTTGGTTGCCAAGGGCTTTACGCAAAAGGAAGGTATTGATTACTTCGATACCTATGCGCCGATAGCGAGAATCTCTACTATTAGAGTTCTTCTTTCCATAGCTTTGATACATAAACTTCATATTCACCAAATGGATGTAAAGACTGCATTTTTGAATGGTGAATTAGATGAAGAAATTTATATGAAGCAATCAAAAGGGTTTGTTGTGCAAGGACAAGAACACAAAGTATGCAAACTTGTTAAATCTCTGTATGGACTTAAACAAGCACCTAAATAGTGGCATGAGAAGTTTGATAAGGTAATTGTATCAAACGAGTTTAGGATACACCAATCATATAAATGCGTTTATAGCAAATTTATCGAAAACCGAGGTGTAATCGTGTTTTTGTATGTCGATGATATGCTTATCTTTGGGAATGATTTAGATAGCATACAAAGCACAAATGATATGCTTCCATCTAGTTTTAGTATGAAAGATATAGGTGTAGCTGATGTAATTCTAGGAATTAGGATTACAAGGCAAGGAGGAAATATAGTTCTTTCTCAACCTCATTATATTGAGAAAATACTAAAGAAGTTTAATCACTTTGATTGTACTCCAATTTCTACACCTTATGATCCACATGTAAAGTTGTATCCTAATATAGGTAGAGCAATGTCACAACTAGATTATTCTAGAGCGATAGGAAACTTGATGTTTGCCATGACATCTACTCGGCCGGACATTGCTTATGCGGTGAGTAAATTGAGTAGGTATACGCATAACTCGATTGATATTCATTGGGATGTAGTTAATCGGGTTTCAAAATATTTAAAGTAAACTATTGACTATGGGATAGTCTATAGTGGGTATCCATCGGTTCTGGAAGGATACACGGATGCTAGCTAGATAGCTGAGAATGAAGATCACTTGTTAACAAGTGGACGGGTCTTCAACTCGGGTGGTGGAGCAGTTTCTTGGGGATCAAAGAAATAGAGCATAATAACAGACTCCACTATGGCAGTCGAGTTTGTGGCACTAGCATCGGGTAGCAAAGAGGCTGAGTGGCTAAGGAGTATGTTGTGGGAGATACCCATGTGGCCAAAACCTATGCCATCGATATCTTTGCATTGTGATAGTCAGTCAGCACTATCACGGGCTTACAACCAGGTATATAATGGAAAGTCTAGGCATATAGGACTTCGACATAGCTATGTGAGGAATTTGATAATCAATGAGGTGATAACCATTGATTACATCAAGTCAGGTCAAAACTTGGCAGATCCTTTAACAAAAGGTCTTGCAAGAGATTTGGTGTGGAAAACATCACAAGGGATGGGACTTAAGCCCACTAAAATATAATCACTCCTGGTGGAAACTCGACCTAACGCTTGTTTAACTTCAAGTCATTGGGTTCAATGAGCAAACTACACCATAAGTCATGATGGCAAGCACTTTCCGATTACACCCATCTTGTGGTAAAGTGTTTGGTATCTATAATTTAAAAGAGGAGGTGAGTTACTTAGCTCTTAATAGACTTCTAATGGTTTAGTTACACGGATGCTATTGTTACATGGGCATTCTTAACAGTCTACCTATATGAGTGTGAGGGTGGTGTTGCCTTTTATAGGTTCATGGGCTAGATCTTTAGAGCACTCACGAAATAGGATATAGACACATGGCCAATCAACATGTCGGCAATTTTGAATACCTGAGTCAGGGAAGATGCTTATGTGGAACGTGTCCTGTTGTTCATTATACGTTCGTTGGTTAGAAGACAAGTCTACCATGCGTTCTGACTAACTTTGATGTGTTTCACTAGGTGATGGTTAAAATCGTGAGATACCTTCATTGATGCACAAGTCTTTTCAAAGGAACCAAGGCTTCATCTTTATTTTGAAAAATGGTGGGGGATTGTTGGAAATTATCAAAATAAATGGATGTTTATTTGGGGTTTTATCAAAATATTCCTTGTGCTCTTTAGAAAGCTTTTTTTGTAGTGTTTTAGTTTTGTCCCACATTGGCTAGTGAGGAAAAGGTTGAGTGGTTTATATATAGGAACACTTCTATAATGTTCACATAGTATTAAGTGGCATGGCATCTATGGTGCTATGTGTATTACCGGCGTAGCCGGTGATGGAACACACTCAAACACACCCGCACCAGTACCTGCGCGTGAGCGTGGCAGTGGGCTGTGTGGCTACAATGTGGCGCTTTGATGGCGCACTTTAAACTTTGCACTAAAGGACATGTCCTAAAGTGAAAAGGTACATTTTGGTCTATAAATAATACCCAAATCACGTTCGTTACACACCAAATTCTTGCCGTGTTACTCTGCCAAAATTACTACAGATCACTTTCTAGTTTTTGCTGTAACGTTACTCTGCAAAAACGGTACCAGCAATTCCTTGGTTCTTTCGATCCTATTTTCGACTTGGTAGTCTGTTTGTCCTTCGTTTGAATTGATCAGGCTTCGTTGTATCCTCAAACAGATTCACTATCAACCCGGTGCACACCAAACGATAGGGGCGAATATTGTTTTTGGAAAGCGACTCAGTAACATGCCTCGAAGCAAGTACCATCATTAAGCCGTTCAGTTTCTCGAAGACTCCCAAATTTTTGCACCAACAAAAACTTCCTAACAAAATAGATTTTTACACTATATAGACATAGAAGAATACCTTAATAGGGGAAAAAATATTAACTTACCAAATCAAGATACATAATAATGTATACGTACAAATATATAAATATATATATATATATATATATATATATATATATATATATATTTATATGTATGTATGTATTACATGGTCCGATTTGGTTCTAACCATGGTTCTTAATTATAACCAAACCATAATCACCGATTCTTATTTTTTCATAACCATAACCAGACCAACGAACCGCATATCCTAATCAAATAGAATGGTCCAGGTTGGATCGATCGGTTTAACAGTTATATCGATTTTCTTGTGCACCCCTAATTTATGTGTTTCCAGATAATATGGGTGAATGAAATTTGGAAGGCTTAAGATAATATGGGTTTAGTGGTTAAAGGTAGTCCCTCCTGGGCCCACAAAGTGAATGGAGTGACTTATTGATTGTACAATTGATTCTCTTTGTCATCTCCCTTTACACGTGTTTATTGCATATGGAAAATGTGGAAGTAAAGTAAAGGCAAAAGCAAAGGCGGGAATTTCAAGTGTTTGGGCTTGGGAAAATGCTTAGCTTAATACGCATTGTTTTAGGTAAGGGTTTTTAACTTTTATGGTCTTGTGTGTGGTACATATAATGTGAGTACATTATTTGGGCTAGAGAGAGAGAGTGAGATGGTAGTTCCAGATTTTGTCAAACAAAACATGCAAGTTGCCATTGTGGTGACCGAATCTTTCAGTATCAATATGCCAGTCCATATAGATAGTGCGTCGGTCCATTTGGTAAGGACTTATTATTTGTAATCATTTAGATCAAGGTTCATCGATTAATCACTCATCAATATACAAAAAGAATACAAGTGTTTTGAAGATTAATATTGTTCTTGAAATACAATTTTTTTTTTGACCAGGGGTGGTGAAAATATTCGAGCGAAAAAGAAGATAGAGAGAGAAACAATTCTGAATATTCATTTCATTCTGTTTTCTGTAGTTACAAACTAGTGACCTCTAACAATTTATACAAGAAGCACAAATGAATCCTATTGGCTAACAAGAAAGCACACGAATTGATGAGTCATCAACAGTTGCTGAGCTGTCAAGAGAGAGCCTAACTAACAATTAACAACCTACCTAATTAACGGTTAATGCGCTTGCTTAACAGACCCCCTCAAACTAATGGGTGGAGGACCAACCATTAGTTTGTGCTTGAGAAGAAGAGATCTGCACATTGATAAACCTTTGGCAAAAAAGTTAGCCATTTGGGCAGAGACCTATGAAGTATAACACAAGCTGCCTAGCTAGCACCTGTTCTCTGATGAAGTGATAGTAAATCTCAATGTGTCTAGTCCTAGCGTGGAAGACAAGATTTGATGCCAATGCCATGGTATAGCGATTGTCACACCATAAGACATGAGGTGGGTGAACACGAACATGTAATTTAGTGAGCAGCTGCTGTATCTAGACAAGATCTACAGCAGTTTGGGCCATTGCCCTATATTCAGCTTCAGTAGACGATCTGGCAATAGTAGGTTGTTTCTTGGCGCACTAAGAAACCAAATTTTGACCAAAAAATATGGCATATCCTATGGTTGACCTCCTATCCATAGGATCTCCTACCCAATCTGCATCTATAAATGTAGTTAAAGCCAAGGGTCCATGGACAAAATGAAAACCATGATCTATAGTCCCTTTGACATATCTAAGGATCCTCTTGACTGCACTATAATGACTAATCTTGGGTTGATGCATGTGTTGACAAACCATATTAACAGGAAAAGCAAGCTATGGTCTAGCTATAGTTAGATACTGTAAACAACCAACCAACGATTTGAACAAATGCACATCTAGAAATGAGGGATCAGAGGGGTCTAAAGGCACGTTAATAGATGTTGGAGTCTTGGAGAAGGGCTAGGTTTATAGTCCTCCATGCCTGCCTTGTTTAGAATGTCATTAGCATATTTGGATTGTGAGAGAAAAAGTCCATTTGCTGTAGAAGTAACTTCCAAAGCCAGAAAATAATGTAAACTGCCCAAATCTTTCAGTGAGTCAATTAACTCAGTATCAGTCCAAGTGATGTTGATATCATCAATGTATATCAAAACCAATGTAATCCCTGATTGTTTGTGAAGAATAAACAATGATGTATCTGCTTTGCTTGAATGAAAACCAAGAGTAAGAAGATAGGAAGAAAACATTACAAACTAGGCTCTAGGAGCTTGTCTCAAGCCATATAATGCCTTAGTGAGTTTGCAGACATATGATGGATGAGTAGGATCTTGATAACCCAACGGTTGTTTCATGTATACATCTTCAGAAATTCCTCCATGGAGAAAGGCATTGGACACATCCAAATGCCTTAGGGAGCACTTATGATGCACAGCCAAACTCATAATGATCCTAAGAGTGGGGTGTTTGATAATGGTTGATTGCCATTGGCTACTAGCCTTGTTTTATACCTTGCAACAGAGCCATCAGAGTGACATTTAACTTTGTAAATCCAATGACACCCAATAATATTCCCATGAAAGGGAGGTGGAACTAGTTTCCAAGTACCTTGACTAACCAACGCTTGATATTCCTCAACCATGGCTTTCTTCCACACATCATGTTTAACAGCTTCATGGAAATTCCTTAGTTCAGAAGAAAGTGAAGTGGTGAGCAATGAAATAGGTTGTTTGGGTTTAAAAATTCCAGATTTAGACCTAGTGGTCATGGGATGGACAGAAGTAACAGGAGCAATAAGAGATGATATAGCTGACTGTGAAGATGAAATATCAAAAGTAGATGATAGAGTTGAGAATCAACTGTGGGAGACAACTAGACTGCAGAGGACAAAGGAATAAAAGTTTGAGTAGAATTAGAATTATGAGAAGAAACATCTTTGGGCAAGGGAACATGTACTATAAGATGTAAGTGAAATAGGAAAGGAAGTAAAGGTAGTAGGACTTGATGATTCTGTAGAGAGAGAGGAAGACACAATACTCTGATAAGGAAAACAAAGTTCTTCAAATTTAAATGCCTAGACACATAAACTTTTTTCTTGAGAGGATCATAGCATCTATAACCTTTTGTGGTGGAACAATATCCTAGAAAGATACAAGTTTCAGATTTGGGAAGCAATTTGTGAGAATTGTATGGTTTGAGCCAAGGGAAACAAGCACATCCAAATGGTTTGAGTGCTAAGTAATATGGAGTTTTATGGAAAAGAACTGTTTAAGGAACTTGAAATTGAAGAGAGCTATGAGGTAATCTATTTGCTAGATACATTGTTGTAATGAGAGATTCTAACCAAAAGATATTGGGCATACCAACATGAATGAGTAAAGTTAGAGTGGTTTCTATCAAGTGTTTGTGTTTTCTTTCTACAACTCCATTATGTTCAAGAGTATAAGGAGCTGAGGTTTGATGAAGGATGCCAGATACAAGAAACAATTGAGCCAAGAAGTGATTAACAAATTCCCCCATTGTCTGATCTTACCGTTTTAACAGAAGTGTTAAACTGAGTAGCAACATAGGCTTTGAATTGGCTAATCACAGTTTTAACTTCAGACTTATAATGCAAGGGAAACATCCAAACATATCTACTAAAATCATCTATAACAAGCAAGTAGTAATTATAGCCTTGAAAGGAAGCAACAGGTACAAGACCCCATATGTCCAGATGTAGAAGATCAAAAGGCTGAGAAGTCTTAGAAACAAACAAAGGAAAACACTGTTTATGACTCTTAGCTTTATTACAACTGAAACATATTACATCAAAAGGCTTAGTGATAAGTACACAAATATGTAAAAAGGTGACCCAACTCCAAATACCAAGAACATCAACTACAACACTCTATATGTAGACACCTCATCTAGTCCCACAATACACAACTCCAACCAATCAGCACCCATTAACAAAATCACAGTCCAAACCCACATCTCTAAAAAATACAAAGAACCCTCTCACAGTTCTCCACACCCTTGGTGTATAAAGAGCTAGAGTGGGTAAAATTTGATTACCCTATTGATAGGCGTAGCTCGTGCCTATGGCAATCACCACGAGAGGGTGAATAGCTCAGCACCACATAGGGAGTCTGTAAGTCATGTGCTGAGTTGTACTGACCATGAGTAAGGTCAGAATAACTAAAGTAAGTTTACACATCAAAATGCCATAGCTTGGCGAGAGACAAAGAAGGGGTGCCTTAGATATGTCGAGCTACGAAGGCTAGGAATATAGCTTAAACGGCATTCTGGAATACATAATTCAGATCGGCGCGATGAGCTGAGTTATGTACGGGTTATTCCGAACTATGTGGAAGCTCAGCACCGCCATGTGAAGGGCGGTGGGACATTCTAGAATATTCTACAAGCGGTTCCTTACGAGATAAGGAGCAATCCCGTCATGTGAGGGATTAATATGAGCATTCCTGCAATGGTTGAGAATAGGCCTCATATAGGAAAGAGTCCAATATGGAAAGAAGCACTACTGTTAGACGAGATCTAGCAGTATATGGAAGCTGTCCCTTGATAGAAAAGTCCTATTGAGAGAAGGATTCCTAAAGAGAATAGGAAACAGGGGCATGAGATGCCTAATATGAAGGACATCTACACCTATAAATACAAGGCAATAACCACGATAAAATGTACGGCTGGAAACCCATTTCATACACGTTGTGATTTGAATTCGCCAGAACGTGATACTAACTTAGGCATGGGAGGGCCTTTGCCCACAAGAGGCAAAGGTGCTCTAACCCTTTTTCTGTCTTGTAGATTTAGGGTTGAATCAAGGCAGCACGTGATCCAGGGCTACGTGGATTTATCCCTGTACAATTGGCGTCGTCTGTGGGAAATGCTTACGAAAAAGCTTTATTCCTTTCAATAGAGATCAACAATGGTGCTTTCAGATCCTATTTTATGCACTCCACGAAGGGAGGACGTGGAAGACAATGGTGGAACCACTCTTGTGTATAATACGAGAAAGAGCACAAGGGTGGACAAAACTCTCGTGGCCCTAAAAAAACCACAGAAGAAGCCAACAACTAGGAGGTTCAACATAAGGCACGTCCCAGAGATTCCAAAATTCAGGGATACACACTTAATATGTTACAATTCTCCAAGGACAGGTGAGAGGCGAGGACGCTCAAAGACACCACCAAAGAGGTGGGGAAGCCTCTACCCGACAAGAACGGGGGAGAAGCCCCCCGAGGAAGGATGGTCATAGGCAAACAAGGAATCAAGAGAGAGAGGATAGCTTCGATAGAAAAGAACAGGAGGTAGAAGAATTGGCCCGTGAAGTCACTCGACGAGAATGATAGATTCGGAACTTGAAAGAGCAGCTTCAAGAAAAGGAAAAAGATTTATGCTCGCGGACGAGATCCATGTAGTATGAGAGAGGAAAGAAAAGTCGTCATCATAACAATATCTCCACCGACCGAGCGGCCTCTCCATGAAAAAGGAGAGACAGGAGCGTTTATGTTGAAAAGAGAGAAAGAAGGAAGTATGCTAGGGACAGATACGAGAGATCTGGTTCCAACGAGCATGCCCCTGAACAGTATATAAGGAGGGAAACCGGCTGAGCAGAAGGACTTAAAACTGCACAAGAGGCTGCCAAGGAAGCTCTAGCTAGGCTAGATCTCTAAGTCACCACTGGCCCACTAGATCCGAGAAGAGAAGACACAAAGCAGAGTAAAGCATTTGGTCTGCATCCCTTATGAGACTAGCATGGATCATGTGGCTCACATCCAACACTATCAACAAGCCAGGTCCATGCATGAACAAGATGATGCCTTGTTATGCAAAATGTTCCCATCCAGCTTGGGAAAAGTGGCTCTGAGTTGGTACCACAAGCTCCCAGAAGGGTCATTCCTATGTTAGACCCAACTAGCCGAAGAGTTCACTGTTCGGTTCTTAACAAGCTGAGTGGCCCCAAAGACCTTTGATGCACTAACCTCTATGAGACAGAGGGATGACCAGACTTTGCGGCAGTACTCCAAACGTTATTGGGAGACTTTCAACGAGATTGAAAATTGCAGTGAAGAATATGCTTTAGCGATGTTCAAAACCAGCCTGCCTATGCACAGTAAGCTACGGGAATCGCTTGCCATGCATCTAGTAAAGACAGTGGCCAAACTCATGGAGAGGATTCAGGAGCATGCATGGGTGGAAGATGACATCCTGCACGCTGGAGCTAAGATTGTGGCTAGACAATTCCAGCTCCCAGAAAAGAAAACGGTGGAGTCAATGGTACACAAGAAGGATTTCACAACAGGAAGGAAGGACTACGCACAACAGAGGAAGGACAAAGCTGATCCAGACCCCGAATTGTACTTCAGCGTCATCGCAACATTCAACATCCCGATCTACAAGATGCTGTATAGGATCAAGAATGAACCATGGTTCAGGAGACCCCCAAAGATGACAGGGAATCCGAAGAAGAGAAGGGCCACCAACCAACAATGCAGCTGTCACAGAGATTGGGGACACATGACTGAAGATTGCATGGAGTACAAAAATTTCCTGGACGAAAAAGTGGCAGAAGGCCACCTTAAAGAATATTTGGCTGAAAACAAGAATGATGCCGAGCTAATAGAAGAGATAGACTATGAGAAAGGTCCAAAGGGTACAATCCACATGATACATGGATTAGTTGCCCCGTACACAAATAATGAGATATGGCACATTCAAAAGGTAAACAGCCAAGCGAGACAGGTTATGAAGCTCGGCATGAAAAGGCCGAGGGCTGAGGGAGCAACGGATACTCCCATTACCTTCATAGACGACGATCTAGATGGAGTAATAGTACCCCATAACAATGTGTTGGTAATCACCCTACGAATAGGGGAGTATGATGTGGAAAAAACACTCGTTGATTAGGGGGCGAGCATGGAAATCATGTACTATGAAGAAAATGGAACTCCCGACAAGCTCGTTACAAAAGTGTCTCGTCCCTCTGGTTGGCTTCAGTGCATAGACAGTATGGCCTATGGAAAAGGTCACACTGCCCGTCCGAGCTGGATTAATAGTCCTGAAGATTGATTTCCTTGTGGTAGACATCCCTTCCTCCTATAATGTGATTATAGGAAGAACAAGGATGCACAAAATGGGGGCAGTCTCTTCGAATTACCACCAGAAGATCAAGTGCCCCAGAGTGGATGGTATAGAATGCATCAGGGTAACCGGAGAGTAGCCGATTAATGTTTCAACATGATCTTGGAAAAATCCCCAAAAGCTGAGCTAGTGTAGACAGTTGAAGTTTCGGATTAGCCAACCTTGAAGGACGTGGGAGGTGATCCTACCAAGAAGATGGTGGAAGGATTGAAGAAGATACAGGTTCAAGAAAATGATGCAGAAAGATATTTCTTGATCGGTGAGACCCTTGCGAACAGGGAGGAAAAGGTCTTGGTAGCTTTTTTGAATGAACACATTGATGTTTTTGGATGGACCCCCCAGGAAATGCCTGGGATAGGCCCCAAGGTGATTTGCCACCATTTAAATTTGGATCCTCAACACAAACCAGTTCTGCAAAAGGCGAGAAGATCGGCACCACAGCATGCAGACGCTTTGATTGAAGAAGTAGAGCGGCTACTCGAGGCAGATGCCATACGAGAGGTGAGCTATCTAGAGTGGTTGGCCAACACTGTTGTGGTCAAGAAGAAAAACAGAAAGTGGAGGGTCTGTGTGGATTTTACCAACCTTAATAAAGCATGCCCCAAGGATAGCTTCCCACTTCCCAGGATTGATCAACTAGTAGATGCCACATCAGACTACGAAAGGATGAGCTTCTTTGATGCGTATCGAAGATATCATCAAATAGCTATGTACGAGCACGATCAAGAAAATACGTCTTTCATCTCACCAAGAGGGCTCTACTATTACAAGGTCATGCCATTTAGGCTAAGGAATGCCAAAGCAACCTATCAAAGGTTGGTCACCAAGATGTTCAAAGAATAGCTCGGCAAGACCATGGAGGTTTACATCGATGACATGGTGGTAAAGAGCAAGTTGAAACCTGATCATCTTGCCGACGTAAAGGTGACTTTCAACATTTTAAGGGAGTACAAGTTAAAGCTAAATGCCTCAAAGTGTGCTTTTGGGTTCAACTCAGGGAAGTTTCTCGGGCACCTGGTAATGAAGAAAGGGATCGAAGCTAATCCAGACCAAATTGCAACTCTGCAAAACCTTCAAAGCCTAAAGACCACAAAGGAGGTCCAAAGGCAAACAGGGATGGCAGCGGCCCTTAACCGATTCATCAGCAAGTCCTCAGATCGTTGCAGGTCCTTCTTTCAGCTTCTTAAGAAGAGAGAAGGGTATGAATGGGGAGCCGAGCAGGAACAGGCCTTCCAAAAGTTCAAAATTTACTTGTCCTCACCACCCTTACTCACAACTCCAAAAGTTGGGGAGCAGTTGATATTGTATCTAGCAATATCCGATCATGCAGTCAGCTCGGTCCTCCTATGAATAAAGGAGATGTAGCAGGCTTCGATCTATTTTGTGAGAAAAACTTTCCTAGATGCGGAAACACGGTACTTACCATTGGAGAAATTGGTGTACGCTCTTGTTATTGCATCAAGAAAACTGCCTCATTATTTTTTACAGCATCACATCACTGTGTTCACTGGATATCCACTAAGGGCCTTACTTAGGAAGGCAAACTTCTCAGGACGAATATCCAAGTGGTTCATTGAGCTGAGCCAGTTTGACCTCGATTTTCAGCCTAGAACGGCAATAAAAGGGCAGGTCTCGCTTGATTTTGTAGCAGAGTTTGCTCCCACTGTAGCTCCACCACCACCAGCTTTCCATGAGAAGGAGCAAAGCAAACATCCCGGGTAGATAGAAAGAATGGCCGATCTAGATCCAGAGGAGTGAAGGCTTTACGTTGATGGGTCAGCTTGCATCAAAGGTTCTGGACCAGGAGTAGTGTTTTTTTCTCCAGAAGGATTGGTCTTGGAGCAAGCACTACACTTGGGATTTAATGCCACTAACAATGTGGCCGAATATGAAGCCTTGATCGCCGGACTGAGGAATGCCCTAAAACTCAAGGTAAACAAATTGAGAGTATTCTGTGACTCATAGTTAGTTGTTAATCAGCTCTCAGGGGAATATTCAACAAGAAACGAGAAGATGACCACATACTTAGAAGCGGCCAAAGATTTGCTTGACAAATTTGACAAAGTCCACATCCAACAAATCAGCTCAAGCCAGAATGCGCATGTAGACTCACTGGCTTGCTTAGGGTCAGCAGTCAAGACAGAGTACCGTCGCACGGTGGCTGTGGACTATTTTAGTGAACCGAGCATCAGCCGAGCAGTGGTGATTGTGTTGGAGACAGAGTTTGGGCCGAGCTGGATGGACCCGATAGTGGCATACCTAAGAGATGGGACCTTGCCAAAAGATAAAAGGGAAGCTCACAAGATCTAGACCAAGTCAGTACACTTCTAGCTCACTCCAGAAGGTAAGCTTTATAGAAAATCCTTCCTTGGTTCATATTTATTGTGTGTGAACCCAGCTCTAGATCAGGAGTTCCTCCATGAGATCCATGCTGGAACATATGGAGGACACACGGGCAGGAGGTCTATAGCCCACCGAGCAATATCCCAGGGGTATTGTTGGCCTTACATGCAAGAAGATGTAAAGGCCTTTGTCAAGACTTGTGAGAAGTGTCACAGATTCTCTCCCCTAATCTGAGCACCAGCTGAGGATCTACTACCTCTAACCAGCCCGTGGCCATTTACCCAATGGGGATTGGACATCGTAGGTCCTCTCCCTAAGGCAACAAGGAAATGAAAATTCCTACTTATTGGCACAGACTATTTTAATAAGTGGATAGAGGGTGAAGCTTTGGCAAAAATCACTGAAGCTATGGTGGAAAAATTTGTGTGGAACAAGATCATCACACGATTTGGAGTACCTTACTCCATTATCTCAGACAATACGGAATCAAAAATTACTATTCAACCCCAGCTTACCCACAGAGTAATGGGCAAGCAGAAGCTTCAACTAAGACCATCCTAAAGAGTCTTAAGAAGACATTGGAGAGTAAAAAAGGAAAATGGCCAGACATGCTGCCTGCCGTGTTCTGGGCATATAGAACCACCCCACGGCTATCTACGGAGGAGACGCCGTATTCCCTTGCTTATGGGACAGAGGCAGTTATTTCATTAGAAATTGGCTTACCAACCACTCGCACCACTCTTGTGGAGCCAGGGGCAACAATAAAGCCTTGGCCGAGCAGCCTGACCTTGCCGAGGAAAAGAAGGAGCATGCACTTATCACCTTAGCAGCATATCAAGAGTAGCTACGAAGAAGCTATAATAAGAAGGTGTAGCCAAGAGAGTTCAAAATTGGAGATCTAGTCCTGAGGAAAGTCTTGGCTAACACCAAAGTATCCACTGACGGGAAGCTTGGACCGAACTGGGAAGGCCCATACAAGATTGTGGGGATTGCTGGCATTGAGGCTTATCGTTTGGCCGACCTGGATGGAGACCCAGTACCACAGCCATGGAACGTCCAGAACCTGAGAAAGTTCTACCCGTAATTTGTCTATGTGATTACGAATACAATCACATCTTTTTTTAAGTGAATACGAGTAAATTCACATCTGTTTTTGATGCCTAGTTGGGATTACGAATAAAATCACCAGCATAAGTTAGTTAGATCCTTTATCTTTATTTCAAGTATGAATACAATATTCATTTGTTTTCTTATTGTGGTATTGCTTAAATATGAACCAAAATTGCTTCCAATTTGGATTCCTGTTGGGGAGCAGAGAATATGTATTAATACAATGAAGACACTCGAAAAATCTCTAAGTGTGAAGAAACTTAGATTTGCAACGAATATTGCAATGTTTAAATCTCTAAGTATGAATAAACTTAGATTTGCAACGAATATTGCAATGGTTAAATCTCTAAGTATGGTTAAATCTCTAAGTATGAAGAAACTTAGATTTGCAACGAATATTGCAATGTTTAAATCTCTAAGTATGAAGAAACTTAGATTTTCAAGGACTATTGCAATGGTTAAATCTCTAAGTATGAAGAAACTTAGATTTGCAACGAATATTGCAATGGTTAAATCTCTAAGTATGAAGACACTTAGGTGTGCAACGAATATTGCACTAAAACACTAAGTATGAATAGACTTAGATTTGCAACGAATGGACCCTAAGTATGAAGAAACTTAGGCTTGTAACGAATATTGCAATAAACTTCCTAAGTATGAAAGCACGTAGGTTGTGAAGAATGTTCAAGTATGAAGACACTTAACTACTTAGCATTCAAACAGACATACTTGGAAACATTTGCGAAGATAAGAAAGTAGGACAAAACTTAAAACCAAAAGTACCAGAGTATTAACAAGCCACAGACGGCTGAACAAGACCTTGCAGGGTCACGAGTAGAGTTCAGATGATAACAAACAAGATTAATAAAAGCCATTAAGCCTCTTCATCGTGCTGACCAGCATCAGTGGCAAGATTTGGGGCAGGGTTGTCACCCCGAAGGCCTTCAACAACATCGCCTCCTACGATGGTAAGATCTATGATGGTTTCATCTGTCGGGGTCTGCTCGGCAAGGGACTCGAGTTGGGCCTCGGAGTTAGGCTGAGCTCTAGCATCAGAATTGGCTTGGGTAGTAGCTACCTCACCGGGAAGCTTCATGTCAGTCCAGTGAGGAGAGGATGGGTCTACACCAAACTTTGTGAGGCACCTCAAGCTGCACCGCAAACGACGTCTTGTACAACTGGCATCTGCGACATGTAGTTGTCTGTGATCACGAAAATAGCATGGTCGTATTCAGCTTTTGCCTTAGCCTCTGCAGACGCTAGCTGTTGATGAAGCTCATGCTCAACTTCCTTAGCTTTCCCCTTCAGATCGGCGTTCTCCACCTTCAGTGCCTCCACCCCTTCCTGAGCATCCTTCAAAGCTTGAGCATGATGAGCACTTTCTTTCTCTACTCTTTTTGCCCTTTTTTGCTCCTTCTTCAACTCCTTCTCAGTGTCCTTAGCTCTCTCCAGGCCAACTGACAACTTTTGCATGATCTGCAAAGGAAGGAATGACTAATAAGTAGGATAATGACGCAAAAAGGAAATAGAAGAAAAGCCCTTCTTACTTTAGCACTAGATTGAAATATGGACTTCATAAGGCTGTCGTGGAGTTGCCTTTTCCCCTGTCCATGTCTAAAGGGAGAAGAGCAGCTCAGGAGATGCCATAGGCAACATCCACGGAGGAAATCTTATCAATCGCAGTAAGGGATGTGCCATCAGGACGGGCTAGGGTAGGCTCCCATGGTTGCACCAGTGGAGGGGAGTTAGTAAGGCGTTGGCTAGAGTTTGAGTCTCCAGTCCTCCTCCTCTGAAGGGGCAGTTGAGTATCTTGAAGGCTTTGTGTTGGCCTCTTATCCCCTTGTTGCTCAGGGTGAAAGGCAGTAGGTGCTTGAGAAGTACTGGCAGTAGGAATGGAAAGGGGGGGCATGAGATGCTTGCCCACCAAGGTTCAGCACGTCCAACAGATTGATCAGTTGGATAGGCATCTCTTCTCGATCTAGAGAGGGAGAGTATCCTGGCGAATCGTCTGAATCTTCGAGGAGGGCGGACTGCTCGGTCAAGGATTGGATGAATGCACGGTGCTCAAACCCACCTACTCCTTCTTCATCTTCATCTTCTTCTTCTTCTTCTTCTTCTTCTTCTTCTTCTTCTTCTTCTTCTTCTTCTTCTTCTTCTTCTTCTTCTTTAGTAATCACCCTCTCGGATGTACTCGGCTCCTGGTCAATTTAGACAAGGATCGGGATGGCTGTAGGGATCTTGAGGATGTGAGCGAAAGTGATCTGTTGCTGAGGGTCTACTGAGGCTCGGGAGCATTTTGACCCTCTCCTAGCTCAACCCCTTTTAAATCGGCTGATCCTCTATTCAGCATGGGGTCGTGTGGCGATCAGATGAGCGGCTGGCAGCCAGGGATGTCTTGATCTTGGCTCTCCTACTCTCCTTATGCCACCCAGTACGATGGGGTGTGCTCCAATAGCAGGTGGGCCACACGACCGAGACCTACATGTGTGGGCTCGAAACCGTCAAAATATAGGGCCGAGCAATGTCCTCACAGTGAAGTTTGTCGTGGATTAGGTGACCGCCCTGGTTAAGGTTGCTCGATGTGAAACAATACAAGAGAAAGTATGATTAACTACAATTTCCAAAAGGACAAAAAGTAAAAATAACACACGTGTAAAATACTAACGTGGTTTGCCTGTGGTAATGGGGCAAGCAAAGCCAATAGTATTCCCCTCAACATCCCTCGGCTCCCAATTGTCGGTGACTACGAGATAATCATCCGCCTCGCCCTTTGAGGAGTTGGGTAGATCGGTGATGAGCTTCTGCTCGGGGTCCTTGGCCTTAAAATAATAATTACTGTCGGCTATGGGGACTACACTATATATGTAGTGTAGATCCCACCAATCTAGGTGCAGGCCGAGCAGTCTGTTTAGGGCAAGAGTTCCCATAACCACTCTAATGAAATTAGGGCATAATTGCATCAGATTAAGTCTGCACCTACTACAAACTTCAGGAAAGAAAGGGTGCAGGGGGAACCTAAGGCCACCATCTATTATGAAGATCAGAGGGATGTGAATCATGTTTTTGTCTTGGCCCTCCTCTCTAAAGTCATCACTGTTGTTTAGCCGGAATTGAACGTTGGCGGGGATGTTATATTTTTGACGAAAATCCATTATTTTTTGGGGATTGCTTAGAAGAGCCCTATGTCTTCCCATTCTTCACTAAGTTAGGGTTTCACTGTTGAAACTCAAAGGAAAACGAGAAGACAATGAGCAGGAAACCAGAAAGAACAGGAAGACTAAAGAAAGGTCATTTACGTGAAAATGGACCTAAGATAAGGCTCTCCAACGAAGATGGAGGGCACTCTTGGACAGGAAAATGAAGGTAAAACGGCAGAAAAATGAACTTTGGAGACGTCGTTAAATGGCGGACGAAGCTCTTTCTCTCTCTTGTTTTCATTGCTTCTGATGAAGAGAGTAAGAAAAATAAAGTAGGGGACGGGTTTTTTGAGACTTGGAAGTTTTAGGGGGGAAAAGAGATCATTATCCTTCTCGAAATCCCATAAAAGTGGGGTGCGACACGTTTAACACGTCAGTAAAGCCGTCCTTTGGGCTTATCTGGTGACCAATGAGTCACTTCGCATTTAATGGGAAAACAACCCTGCACCCCACGTGAGGGGGAGGCATGCTGAAAAATGCATCCAGAGCCGTTGAAAGCTCTGCACACTGGTGATGAATAACAGTAGTAACAAAGCTGGGGAGCAATTGGAGTGGGTAAAATCTGATTACCCTATTGATAGGTGTAGCCCGTGCCTATGGCAATCACCACAAAAGGGTGAATAGCTCGGCACCACATAGGGAGTTTGTAATTCATGTGTTGAGCTGTACTGACCATAAGTAAGGTCAAAATAACTAAAGTAAGTTTATACATCAAAATGCCATAGCTTGGCGAGAGGCAAAGAAGGGGTGCCCCCGATATGCCAAGCTAGGAAGGCTACGAATATAGCTTAAACGGCATTTTGGAATACATAATTTAGATCAGCGCGATGAGTTGAGTTATGTACAGGTTATTCCGAACTATGTGGAAGCTCGGCACGGCCATGTGAAGGGCGGTGGGACATTCTAGAATATTCTACAAGCGGTTCCATACGAGATAAGGAGCAATCCCGTCATGTGAGGGATTAATATGAGCATTCCTGCAATGGTTGGGAATAGGCCTCATATAGGAAAGAGTCCAATATGGAAAGAAGCACTACTGTTAGACGAGATCTAGCAGTATATGGAAGTTGTCCCTTGATAAGAAAGTCCTATTGAGAGAAGGATTCCTAAAGAGAATAGGAAATAGGGGCATGAGATGCCTAATATGAAGGACATCTACACCTATAAATACAAGGCAATAACCACGATAAAAGGTACGCTGTGAAACCCATTTCATACACATTGTGATTTGAATTCGCCAGTACGTGATACTAACTTAGGCATCGGAGGGCCTTTGCCGACAAGAGACAAAGGTGCTCTAACCCTTTTTCTGTCTTGTAGATTTAGGGTTGAATCAAGGCAGCATGTGATCTAGGGCTACATGAATTTATCCCCATACAAAAGCTCCAAGATGCCGGTCTTCTTAAACCACTCCCTCCAACTCAAAATCTCCTAGCCTACCACAACCCAAATGCCTTCCGTGCCTTCCATCAAGTGTCCGATCATGCTACTGATGAGTGTATCGCCTCTGAACACAAGATTCAAGATCTCATCAAAAACAGATCCATCTCTGTTCCACTGGGGAAACCAAGCACCTCACCGAAGCAATGAACCATCAATGGTCATGCAATAATCCAATCTTCCACAAACTTGGAAGTTTTCAAGTGTCGAGTCAAGTGTTCACTTTTATTGAGTCAGTTTGTACTTCGAGTCTATCGTGCTCTTGCGTCTGTGAGTTTTTCAAGTTCGAGTCTGTAATATCTTGTTGTTGTCCAGAAAAAAAGAAAACTCAAAAAATAGAGTCAACCTTTGTAGTCCCGAACTACGCACGACCTAATTCCTTGCAAAAGGATACATAGGCAACCCTCAGTGGTTCAACCATTTCAATTTCAAAATCAATGTCATCCTCTGTTGTATCGAAATTGCCATCATAAACTTTGGTTTTTGCAATAATCCCTCAACTTGGAATTGTTTTTCGCCATCATTTGAGAAACATGATAATCAATTCAAAACACGAGATGAATTTTGATTGAACCATCGCCCCACAATAGGAAGATTTCCAAGGGACCACTCCCCTGCGCCATCAAGAAGCAATACTTGGACACAGAAAAGCCGGCTAGGTTGAAAACCTGCAAGGGCGACCTAGGTGAAAGTTAAGGCAAAAAGCTCGCTAGATCAAACTTCAAAATGAAATCTAGGCAAAAGTTAGAACAAGCATGAGTTCTCCCAATTGAGTTGCACAATTCACAATGAAGAAAGACATTCTTTGTTTGATTCCCAACATAAATATCCATTGCAAGCCCCTTTAAGCCTGAATCAATTTCTTTGAAAAAGAAATTAGCTATATTGCTATCCCCCACACTGGGGTGAAAGGAAAGAATAAAAAGGTGCCCAAGATGTAGGTGCATGAGAATTCAAGCCATCATAGGAATACAAGTGTTAAACTCGTTGGCACATGAAAATGCGAAATGCACAAACACAACAAGATGAGGTGCACCGAAGAAATGGAACAGAAAAGTCAAATGGAAAGAAAGTGCCAATCAAAAATAGGAACAAAGGAAAAGAATAAGCGTCGATCAAAAAGCAAAAAGGGCACAAAAAAGTTCAAGATAGCTGCTAGCTCTGATAACTCAATAGAAATGAATTTTTTTAGCCTTCTACTCTTTCTTTGTTGAGCCTAAGCCTTGGCCCAGTTATAACCTAGATAAAGTCCTTTCAGATTGGAGAGTGCAACTTGACAGTGAGAGTTAAGTAAAAAAAGGGAACAGTCCAATCTCCCTTAAACGTGAAAAGTCAAAGCATTGTACAAATAGTGTGGCATCAGTCAAAGCAAAAATCTAAACTGGGACACATCAATGGGGCTTCATCAGTAGCCATCCAAATTGGGGCATTTTAATGAAAAATCAATAGGGCATCACCATCAGCAATCTAGAGCATGAGTTCGTGATAAGAAATCTTGTATTTTGACAAAATAATCAATTTGAATTAACATCATTTGATGGAGCAAAACAATTTTGAAATCCCAAGGGGAAAGTCATCAAAAATATAATTTTATCATGACAATTTTGACATCAATTGTGAGGCATGTTTGCCATCTTTCAGAACTTCAAGTCAATGCGGTCTTCCCTAGCATCAAGTAGTCAATCTACGCCCAGTCAGGGGCAATCTTAGGAGAAGTCACTTGGTTGATAAAAGACCTTTCCTATCCTTCGAGTCAATCCCGTCGAAGTCCAACTCTTTCTTAAAAGGTCAACCAAATTTCTCTATTTTGTCCAAGTCCCCCATTTGTGAAAAAAGGCCGATCAAATTCCTCAGCCTTGTCAATCTTAACAAAGTCCACTCCTTTGTCTAAAAGACCAATCAAATTCGTTGGTCTTGTCCAAGTCCACCCTTTTGTCAAAATTGCCAACCAAATTCCTCGATTTCGTCAGTCTCAAATTCATTGGTCTTGCTAGTCTTGTCAAATCCATCTTGGTGTCAAAAGAGTCAAACCATCTTAGTCTTGTCTATCCTCGACTCGTGAAAACAACTTCAATGCATGAAAGGACCCATGTTTGGGTACATGGTCAATTGGTTGGGAAAACCATAAGCAAAGCCAAGAAAGGGAATCGGAACTGAGGTTCATGATCAGCCCAAAATTGGGGCATGTCAACCCATTGCCATTCACCGGGGGGAAACATGCGCCCAAATTCAAGACTGAGGCATAAGAGCCCAAAGCCTCACCAGAAGCCAATCCAAAGCTCAAATCCATGTTGAAAACCAAATCTAAAGCACAAAGTCTCAACCCAAAAGTCAACCCAAAGCTCTAGGTCAAATCCCCGACAAAAACCAATCCAAAGACTGAAGCCTCAACGAAAAACCTACCTAAAATTCGAGCCTTGAGAAGGGCAAACCCAAAACTTAAAACCCAAAATACAAGTCCATCCAAGCTCAAATCAAGCCCTGGCCAAAAGGAAAGATAATGTAGACACCCCAACCTGGACCCACGGATTACGCGACTTCCCCAAAGATGAAAGTGCCTAAAGCGAGCATACGAGGCTTGATTGAGGACTTGAAAACCCCCATATACCCTTCAAGAACTCGGCAAAACACTTCTGAAACCCTACAAACTAACCCGGAACTAGCAAGTACATGCATTGGATGCACTCATTGGCACCTGGATGGCTCTATTCCAGGCGCCTTGATGGAGTCCAGGCGCCTGGATTGATTGATTCTAGGAGCCCACATTTAATCTAGGTGCCTGGATTGGATCAATATGAGCGCCTGCACCATAACCCAGGTTGAGTTTAACTTGAGTTCATAATGGGCAGGAAGGTGATTTTCTAGAGATTTGCTGCAAAATTAGTTATAGATGGGAGCGTGGGAGAAATGATGGTACTATTAGACCTCCTAATGTAGTCCTTTAAGGGTTCAAGTGGCCCTTTTTTACCATCCCATTTTGCCTATTTATACTCTCATCCTCCACCATTCTGAGGGAGCTTAATCACACTCAGTCACTTTACTGTTATGTTGCCATTTTTCCTCCAGAAACTGATCTCCAGTGAACACCTCCCTAATCCCTCTCTTTTCTACCTCAAAAACTCACCCTTACATCACATTCACCATCTAGACTTCACCTACCTCACTCAAACTCCCACCATCCAACCATAATCAACTCTCATTAGCCCTAAGAAACTAAGTCCAGTAGCTACATCCCATCAAATTCACTTAAAAATCCCATTCAAGTCCTTATATCAAGCCTCCAAAGGTAGATATCTACCAAATGTGTTCAAATTGGCCCTGAGGGGAATATCATCTAACCCTTACTGATCATCAATATCAATTTGGGGCTTAGGAGGGTCGAGAATGTCACAAAAGTAAAGATTTTCTACATGTACCTGCTTTTGATCCAGGCGCCTGGACTTACTTAATGCAGGCGCCTAGATCCCCTTTTTGTTTGCTATTTTTTTGTCTTGTTCATTAACATCTGAGTTATTTGGAGAATTATTAGGCCATTGACGTTTGTGTTTACCTTTGTATGAGCAAAATGGATATTTCAAAGTGTAATTTGTGGTGTCTTGGAAAGTAGATTGACATTTAAAAGAGGAAATTTTGCACGTAGATTGAGTAATACATATTGTCATTTGATCATTTCTTGAGCAAGATTAGGGGTATTGCATTTAATTAGGAGTATGATTTGAAGTCATTCACTCTAATCATGTAGCTTTCATAACATTTCATGAGTAGATCTCAATCATATTCTATTTCTTCCTTTTCTTTAGTCTTGAACTCATTTAGGAAATCATCAAATGCATAAGTGAACAAAATGTTAGTTTAAGATCAGTTTAGTGGAACTTATCTCACTCACAAAGCATTCAAAATCACGGTTTTATGAGCTTACATTTTGTTGTGAGGTACATGTTGAGGTCCATTCTATTCATAACATCATTAAATGACATTCTGAGTATGTGAGAATAGGTCACAAAGTCAGTATTTAGCATTTGCTTTGGAGCCTTGATTGAGGAATTTTTAGTCCGATTGGTGTTCTAGGCACCTACTTTGGTTCACTCCAGGCGCCCATAGTGATTCCAAGAGCTTAGATCCCCCTTTTTTCCGGGCACCCACTTCTAGTCCAGGCACCTAGTCTTACTTGATCCAGGTGTCTAAAGAACAATCCAAGTGCTAGTTATGTGTTTGTTCTTGGATTTGATTTGAGGGGTTTCCAACATTGTTCGATCATGTTTAGGGCTGTTTGTATTTCATTACACCTTGCACATTTTCACTCATGACATATTGCACATGTATACATATGCATCACTTTTGCTATCTAAATGTGTTTACGTGCTCTTGAATATATTTGCAGTTAAAGTCCATTAAATGACATTTTCAAAATCCCTTAAGCATTGAGTAGAGACCGGCGGTCGTGCCGGGTGAGACAGGTGCTTTAAATTCCTTCCCCAAGTATTGAGTAGAGACTGGTGGTTGTGCTGGGCAAGAGGGTTGCTCTAAATTCCTTCCCCTCTCGTAACCTAGCTCCTAGACCCGAGAAATCTCAATTTGAAAGACCAGTGAAAACATTTTCTACTCCAAGGGCAAAAGAGTCATTTTTCAATTAATTTGTTGGGTGTGGTCCACAAACCCGGGTGGTGACTCCATCCGATCAATCAAAATCATTTTCAAACAACAACTATTTTCGTGGGCATTTCCCGCGGGGTGTTCACAGATAGTAAAGCAAAAAGGTACCCCTGTTGTGCCACCTACCTTTTAAGGAAGGAATGTTGCCTTGTTGTCGTCAAGCACATAACCGTCTTGCGGGACAACTTTCAATCAACCGTCCTGCGAGACAGTATCTTTTCAAACGTCATCAATCAATTTTAAAATTCAATTTCAAGACCAGAAATGTTCACCTTTTCAATCATATAATTCGGCATAATCTTTTCAATCAATTCAAAGATAAAGTCATTACATGTTGTAGCTGCCTAGCTGGTGCACTCTGATCATTTTAACCACCTAGTTGATGCATCAATCATATCAAATTGTTAGTCGTCTTAATTGCTTAATTGGTAAAATCAATCAGTTTGCCCTGAGTCCTCAATGTTGATAATCGTTGTATTGCTAAGTCCATCAAATTATTGTGATTGGTTCAATAGCATATTGGTCGCTTCTTTGCTCAGTAGGTGATCACATCTTCTTGATTATCTCATTGCTTAGTAGACAATCATCCTATCTTTGGTCATCTTGTTGCTAAAAGGATAGCCCCATTAGATTTAGCTTCCCCGTTGCTCAAGGGGTAGCTACATTTAATCAAGTCAGGTTAAGAATTGTTTTAACCACCAAGCTGGTGCATATGAATGAATGGACTGATGGTATCACTTGCATGTGTGTGTTTAATCATGATTTAATAATGTTTTGTTTAGCATTTCGACTCGCGAAGGCTTGTCGACTCGCATGTAATCATTTGCTTTTCTTTGGTGTTTCAACTTGCAAAGGCTTGTCGACTCATGTGTTATCATTTGTTTGCTTTAGTGTTTTGACTTGTGAAGGCATGTCGATCCGTGTAAAATCATTTGTCTGCTTTAGCATTTCAACTCGCGAAAGCTTGTCGATCCGTGTGAAATCATTAGTTTGCTTAGCGTCTTCACTTGGGAAGCCTTGTCGATTCACTTGATTGTTTGTTTCACAGGCCAAAAAAACCCGTTGAATCTGTTTGTCTATGCCCTCAAGAAATAAGCCGCTCTAATCCCTACAATGGGGTATGTAGGCAATTTGAGTGGTGCAGTCGTGATTTTAATGTTTTTCTATGTAGCTTGATAAAAGCTCAGGGAACAAATCGGGATGTCTCTGTCTTAGATGTAACTCGTATCAAGCAATGATATGAAGTTTCGTCTAAGAGGGACAACTGTAGACACCTTGATTTTGACCCGAGAAACTTATCAAGCATTCCCGATGATAAGATAGAACAACCATGTAAACCTCGAGGCTAAGAGCAAGGCTTGAACTCACCAAACCATCCAATACACCCATAAATCCTCCTAGAACAACCCTAATGACCAAAATACCCTTAAAACCACGCAAAAAACTTCTTCAACCCAAACCCAATCCTACACAATCTTTTAGTACATTTAAAACCCTCTTTATTGATATATAATACGTCTCAATCCGTTTTGAAATAAGGGAGATGTGCACGTTTTACCAAAATAACTTGATTTTCTAACCTTTTGAGGGTAAAATGGTCACACACTTAGATGTACAAATTATCTTGGGTTCAAATCACTTTGGTTAGAAATTACACTTGACAAGCTGTCCAACCCTTCAAACCACGCACAAAACAGAGTTCGGTAGCATTCGGAGTAGGTTTTTCAAGTTCGGTTTGTTGTGCAGACCCTTTGAGCACTCAAAGCCCCTTTTGAGCGCTCAAACCCTGCGCACACTAGAAATTTTCAAGGTATTTTTCAGATGGTTTTCCAACCAAACTATGGGCTCCTCCTGGTTTCCAAGCATCGTTTTCTCTTCAAAAAAAAAAAAATCCCTCCTACAACATCTCCCTCTCCAATTTGAATTTTAAATCAAAACCCATTTTCCCTCTCACTCTCTCTCTATATAAACCACCATTCACCCATTGTTTAGAGATTCTTGGTTGATCCTCTCTCTCTCTCTCTCTCTCTCTCTCCACACTCCTACAGCCCTCCCCACTCTCTCTCATCACTTCAATCACATTTTTATCTTCTCTCTCCTCCATAACCACAATCCTCCATCATCTTCAACCTCAAAAAAAACCTTAAGACCTCATTTCTAAGACCAAATACACTTGGGTCTTTAAGAAACCAATTGATGATCACTTCACTCTTTCTCTAAAACTCCATTTCCAGTAGTTCTTTGTCATTACCACCCATCAATTCAAGCGTAATCATCCTACACCAACAAAACTCACTTGATCATCACTCTTCAAGTCTTAACACACCATCATCCATCCAAATACCACTCAATCAGCCCCACATTACCACTCCTCTGTCCAAAACATCACTCGTATAGCCCATAAACACATTCACTATCCATCCATTCACCAAAACACCAAGTTCAAGTCTTGATCAAAGCCAAAAGATAGAAAAACCATACATAAAGCTACGGGTTGGTCATTCTGAGGATGACCAGTGAGTTCATGGGGGTCCTTTATACCTCCAATGAGCTTACAAGGTCCTAAATATCCAGAATAACAAACTTCAAAACTCTCAGCTCGAAATGATTTGAGTGCTCAAATTGTTTTGGCCCCTTTAATGTTTTAGTGATGGAAACACCTTTTTGTGGCTTATGGAAGATTGATATTTCATAAAATTAGTTTATTGTTCCTTTGATCATAGTTTGACGAGTCCAAAAGCAATGAAAAGGATGTTTGTCATTGTCTAGTAAGAAGTTAACATGTTTTATGAAGCAAACCGAAACATCTTACTCTTTTGAACTATGATCAGTTGGTTTGAGTTCACAAGTGTACCAAAAGAAGTTAGAAAATCACGAAAACTCTCATCCTATGAAAAGGGTTTGAGAGTTCAAACCTTATTCATTGAGCGCTCAAACACTTTCCTAATTTGTGTCTATTTGTTGCTTATTTTGACTCTATATCATGTTACAAGTTTATTCCAATGTGTGTGTGTGTTGTTGTGGAAGCAATACTAGTCTAATCCTCTTTAGCTTTCTCACTCAAACTATGTTTATGGTTGATTCATGACTTGTAATCTACTCATACAAGTTTAGCCATGGATGTTTCTAAAAGATTATGTTCAATATCATTGTTATATGTTGTTTTGAGGTTGGTGATGATCAAACAATGGGCTGGAAAGCACTGAAATGCATAGGTCTTGGATAGGGTTTAAGCGCTTGAACCTACAATGAGTGCTCAAACTGTTTCTCTAAAAGTCAAACATTTTTATCATATAGTCTTCAAATGTTGTGATCTGGGTATTCTAGGGGCTCTCCAGTGCTTCATTTGCATTCATTTTATCTCTATTGTTTTGTTTGGTTCATCAATGACCTTGGAATGCATGTTAGCATGATTATTCTACTCTGATAAGTCATTAAAACATCATTTCAAGCAAGTGACAGTGTTCAAACCATGTTTTCAATAAATCGGAATCATCAGAGGTATGTGTGCGTGAAAGGGGCTTTGAGCACTCGAACGTATTCATTGAGCGCTTAAACTCTTGTCAGAGATCAGATAGGTTTTTATTTCATAGTAGCTTGTAGTGTCATTTTAAGTCATTCTACTACTGTTCATTGTGTAGTAACATTGTTCTCTATTGTTTGTTAGTTAGTATTTGCATATTATCATTATCACTCATGTAGTTCACAATGCACAAGCATACACCATAATCCATTCTTGTGTTTAATGTTATTATTTGGCTCCCATCCCCCATTCTCCATTACTTGTTCATCATTGAGTTGCATAAATTTCATATGATCCCACAAAAGCCTAGTAGAGACCAGTTTTCAAACTGGGCGAGGGGGGTGCCGTAGAACCCTTCCCCTCTCATAACTGAGCTCCCAAACCTAATATAGTATGGTGAAGACGGGTTAGTATCTAAATCTTATCCAAAAAATGAGGCACGAATCAATCGAATTCAGTTCCTCAGGGACAATCCATTAAAACCCGAGTGGTGACTCTGAATCAAACAATCCTTGGAGGGGCGTCCACAAGAAGCCTCATGCTTATGGATTTGCATTTCCTCAGAATGAAGAATTATGGTTAATTCTTTAAATGACACTTTTCCCCTAGTCTTTATATATAGTAGTTTTCAAATTCTTGAATTCTTCAGTAGGTAATCCATTTAAAGCATAAAAAATCAGATTATCATCATCAATATGATGACCCACTGCTTCTAATCTATGAGCATGAGTACGTATCTCATCAATATAGTCATCCATTGATCCAGTCTTTATCACGTTATACAATTGACTTTTCAACTCATGAAGATCAGATTTAGACATTGAATTGAATCTCTATTCCGGAGATTGCCACATTTGTGACACATGGTTTAACACTAAAACATGAGGTAATTTTGTGGTAGATAAACTTGCAGTAACACAATAGAGAATTTGATTATCTATTAGAGTTCACAACGTAAAATCAAGATTCACAATTGTATTATTCCTCGTAGAATTAGGGCAGATTATTGTTCCTTCCAAGAACCCAATATAACCATTTGCTCAGCATGCATTTAAGACTTGTGTTCTCCAGAGTAAGTAATTGCCAGCATCGAGCTTGATATTCACCAAGGAATGGAAATTCGACACAAGGAAAGCCAGGTTGGTGGAATTGAAGCCGTAGATTAAGATGATGATGATGTTGACGAGGAAGCCAGAGTTGATGTAGTCACCATTGATGAATTTCTTTAAGAAATGATTCAATTCTTGCAAGAAGAAGATTGCAGATAATGAATCTCAGGATCGAAGAAAATGACTCACGCTATAGGGCTCTGATACCCTGTGGAAACTTTATTTCCATCTCAAAATCAATTGGCAATGAGTGGAGAGGTCCTGGCATATATTAGGTGATCACTCATTCTAGTACTCCTAAGCAATGTGGTACAATACTATTTATTTACATCCTTCCTCACATGCAGCTACATTTGAGGTCTGTCACGTGTGGCCACTTTTTGGGTCCTACCCTGCTCTGATACTATGTGAAAACTTTATATCCAACTCAAAACCAATTGGCAATGAGTGGAGAGGTCCCAACATATATTAGGTGACCACTCATTCTACTCCTAAGCAATGTGGGACAATACTATTTCTTAACAAGTGACATGTCTTGTCCTTGGCAACCAACCACACTTAATGAGTGTGGACCTCAACAATATCCCCATCCACACTATTGGCGAAGGTACGTCGTAGTTGATGCGGTCCACCTCAACAAAATGTCTACTCCTTTGCTAAAAAAAATACCATCTTCATCCGCACTCCTTTGAACCAGAGTGCCCTTGCCTTGTTCAAATTTTGATCAATGTTTACTGATATTTTGCCTAGAGGTGATCTTAAATTTACCTTCCATTCTCAGGGAAATTTAATTTGTACCATTCTGTTTTTTTTATTATGATAAATAAGAGTAACATTATTTCGGATTCATTAGCTCTTGATTCAATCAAGGGCTTCAACAAGTGAACAAAATCTAAAAGCATATTGTATCACACAAATTTTGAATCTGTGAAAAAGACAGAAAATTGTTGAACAAAGTTGATTTTATTAATTTGAGAAATTAGGGTTTACAATCTCTGTAGTTTCTAGTGAAATAAAATAATCCTCTGATTATTCTCTTCAAACGTCGAAACGAGGGGCTTAACAGCTTGATCCTGAATCAAACAGCAAAATCTTCTCTGATATTTATGGAAAAGATTGATGATGTGGCTTGAAGTTCTTTAGAGCTTTGAGGCTTTGATTTGAAAAACCATCTCACTTGGTGTAGACTTGAAAAGTTCTGAAAGGCTTGGGAATTAGGGATGGCAACGGGCCGGATTGGGGTATAACCCAAACCGAACCAAACGACCACGCCACTGCCCCGAATCCGCCCCGAAAACCGAACGGGTTAAGAATGTATGTTCCATGGCTAAATCGAAAAGGGTTCGGGGCAAACCCGAACCAAATGGGTACCCAAAAAATATATATAAACACAAACACAGATCTATGTATAAATATACATACGAATACATATACATACATAAGAACACAGATCGAGAGAGAGAGATACTACTATATGCCAGTTAACAGATCGCGAACACGGAGTCATGGACCAACCATTTGTCATAAACTTGGTCGCCGTTTGTCATCGCCTGGGTCGCCGTGATGGCTATGTGAGTTGGAGATTTGGACTGGGTTTAGTCCTTTGGCGAGAAAGAGACTGAGATGAAAGAGAATGGGGTATCGCCATTTGGAGGAAGAGAAGATGAGAGGGTCTTGGGAATTTTGACCAAGGTAAGCGCCGCCCTCTCTCATGTGGAGAATAGTGAAGATTGATGAGTGATTTACGGAGTAGGGCTTTGGGAATTTAAAATGGGTAAAATAAATCCTTGCAAGTAATAAATATTTTTATTACCCAACATTAAACTAAATGGTTGGTCAGCCAAGTGGATAGGTGTCATGCCTTCTTTGCGTTTGGGTGTGAGTTCGAACCCCACCCTTTACCTTTTTAGTATAATTAATTTAACCGGTTCGGTTCGGTTCGGGTATCTGTTTGGTTTATAGATAAACCCATAACCGAACCGAACACATTCAGTTTCCTCTCTATCTAAACCACACCTGCACCCATAGGGAAAAAATCGGTTACAGTTCGGGGAAAAAAACCGATTTCGGTTTGGTTACCCATTGGTTCGATCAATATTGCCATCCCTATTGGGAAGCTTGAATCTTCATAGCTCTGCTAGCTAATGAAAGCCGGAATGTGTATTGAATATGGGAGAGGGGACCTCTATTCATAGAGATGTAAGATGGAGAGTTTATGGCAGACTATAATTCTTTCCATACTTTCCTCTCAAATTATTTTCTTATTTGATTTAAAGGAAAAATAATTACAATTTAATAAATATATTTCTTCTTATTGATTTTAAGAAAGATATTCATAAATAATGAGATATAAAATTTATTTTACCAAGTGACATAATTTAATTGGACAAACTTGAGAAATAAATTATTGTGTCTTTGTCTTTCTTACATGTGGTGCCTTTTAATTGGTCCTTTCAAATATCTCTGACATTTGACTTCTAAACACTTGGCAACATTTGATTGGTCATTATCGTGCTTGGTCTTTTGATCTACGGACACTTGGCACCATTTTATTGGCTTGTCCATTAAAACTTATACTTTGACTTTTACTTGTGACACTTGGCAACATTTAATTAGCCAATTTGTGTGTCCTAGCAACACGTGGCGACTCATAATAGGCTAAAATTTTTACATGCCTACAGATGCCTCCTCGAGAATTGCTCACGCTTGAAAGGTGAGTGAGTCTCGAATTGTTGACTTGACTTAATACCGAAAATTTGTGAATTGAGCGATTAAATTTTATTTGCTTGACATTTGATGTCTATTTAATTTGTAAAATTTCAATTTTCTGATGCAATAGAATTTTTTCCAATTTTCTGATGCAATAGAATTTGATTGCCCAAATATTTGAAACCTTCTCTGGTGAATAAACCCGACTTGATTTTTCCCATTGGAGACATTGGACTTGATCGGATGCCGAAAATTTGGATATTCGGTGATCTTTGTCTTGACATTTTTTTTTTGGATGTCAACATAAATTTGAATTTTTTCCTTGTAGACCGAACGTAAAATTTTTTGCAAAGGAATTGGATGGCCCAGATAATTGAAACCGTGCGAAGTGTTCATCGAACCAATTACAATTCCTATTCCTCCTTGGCTAATAAACTTGACTTGGCCTATTGATATTTGCCTTGCCACTTCCAATTAATGACATTAAACTTCTTGAAGCATAATTCAAGGGATTAAATCTCCACCAACGTAATAAGGAAACTTTGCACCGACTCTTTGCCCGGAGAGCACCGCTTGAACTTATGGAGTGAATGAATTAGGATAGTAAATCCACCGAGCTAAATCTGAGTCCGAGTAGGAATTTATTTTCCTGGCCGCTAGAGAAAAGTTCATCTATAGAAAACCTTTTCCAATTAGGATAGGACAGCCCATGCATGACCACTATAAATTCAGAGCAGTAGCTCTCTCGTTTCTCATAACTTTGGAAGAATTCTAAAAACTCACGAATTGGTAGACCACCACCAGTAAGCTTCTCCTTCTTTACTTTGTCCTCTAGCTCCTTATTTTATTTGTCTCTTTTTTCTGTATCAACCACACCAAGAACATAGCATGCACTAAATCTTTTCCCAAGCATGACCTACAGCAAAATAAGGTGATTTGTTATTGCACACAGCACGTACTCAATTTTTCCCTTCCACTGCATGTTTAATTTCACAACTCGATTCATGCTAGCTCTTGCTCACCAAATTGGCGTTTTTGACAGTAACATGGCCTTTTTCTCGTAAAAAAAGAAAACAGTAGCATAGTTACTACTTTTTTTTTTAGTACCTGTTTGTAAATTGCAAAACCAAATCAGTAACAAGAATTTAGACTTGATTTTCTAATTGATTCGGTCCACGTTAGTCCTCTTATGTGATTGCCACCATCGATCAGAACTTTTGATATACATTTATATTTTGGTGCCACGTTATTTTTCTCCTTCCTTTCTGTTGATCAGAGAAAAGAAAAAACAAAAACCTTGTAGCTGCCCTTTTTTGCATAAAACCTCAGGACCTTAGGAAACATAACACTGTTTCTTCCCTTGATTGTCGTGACTTGACCCCAGGTTATAAGAGCCAGAGAGAGTCGGTTTAGATTTGAAACTTCTATCCCCTTTGGCATGATCAGAGATTGTCTCTTCTGTAATCGATTTTCCACGATCCCATGCATACCGAAAACCAATTGTCTCTTCTGTAATCGATTTTCCACGAGGCCAAGTAAATCCCATTTTTACCGAACAGTGCCTTCTTTAGAAGAAATATACACAAATTTGGTTGTTATTCTTTCTTCTTCTTTTTTTCCACGTCACTCCCGCACCCATGCAACAGCAACGTATTATTTTCACTTGATCTCTTTTATGTTTTTGCACAAGTCCACATAAATCTGAGCAATACCCTCCTTTTCCTAGAATTCCTTGAACTGCAGAATTAACAAGTTTGTTTATTTTTATTTTTTATTATTATTTTTTTAACATTTCTGCAGCTACAAGGAATCTTGATCTTAACCTTTGAACAAATGCCAGAGTCCAAGTCTGGATTTCTGAACAGTACTTTATCCCTTTCTCTTTTCATAACTGTAATTTGAATTTTCTTTACACAGCCATGCTACAATGTCTGGTTATTGTTGTTGTTGTTATTGTTGTTGTGGATTCTGATTGTTCCCTTTTTATTTTTTTTTCCGGTTTGGTTCTTCACAATTTAGTTCAAAGATGGCAACTTTCACAGATAGCGGGCTTCATGGCAACCAATACTTTCCATCGTTGAAGGGAAAAGCACATCCGCAGAAGCAGTGCATCTACCGGTCTTTGAGCCAGTCATTGGCTCTCCTTCCCCAAGCCATCCAGCTATTGCCAACCTTTCTCACTCAACACAATGGTTCATCAATTCTGAAGAGGATCTATTTGACTCTACCGATTCAATCACCATTCCTTCTTCCACGACAATTTTGCTATGGTCCTCCCTCCATTCCAATGAAAATGGTTCAGAGCGCTTCATTTTATTGGGTGACCAGATTACTGCACAAAGAGCTACTTGGACATCGTCTTACAAGCTTTGGCCAGTTTTCCTTCATTGAGCAATATTGGGAGAGGCTAGAAGATGTCCATGGACAATTTTCAGAAGTGCTCTCCTCGGCGAGGATTTATGTTGTCTATGCTTCCTTGTTCATATACAGCAGCGACGAAAACTTCATTCGATCATTTTGCGAGCTTTGGTGTCCTTCCACGAACACGTTTCACACCCCAGTAGGAGAATTGTCGATTTCTCTTTGGGACTTGACCTACATTGGTGGTTCGCCGGTCTATGGCAAATTCTACGACAAAGTCATTCTGTCAACACGTGATCTAACAAGCCATGGTGAAAGCTTCAAGTAACGAAGAAGGAGTATTCGATAACTTGGCCATCAAAACAAGCGTACAAGAAGAAGCCTATCTTGTCGCCTTCCTTTCATACTGGTTGTCTATATTTGTTCTACCTAACAAAGAGGTCAACCAAAATCATCCCATTGTTTTCAAGCTTGCAAGCATGATGGCGCACAGATGTACTTTTTCTTTGGCAGTGCCTATTCTTCCAAGCATCTATCATGGCTTGAAGCAGATTTCATCTTCTCCAACTCCAAACCAATGCAATGCAATCCTTACTATGCACAAGGTTTATGGCTAGCTCAACAATTACTTTGATACATACCATCTGTCTGCAAGCGTCCAAATGGTGAGACTTGTCGGTGATCATATGGCCAAAAACTTAATTGCCACAATAGCCCACAGCCTCCTAACAAGAGTTAATCTTCTGCATCTATTATCCTTGTCATTATCTACCAAGGATGAGCTACTGATAGTAGATGACGGGGCTCAATATCATTCTCGGACGAACTACATCATCAGCCTTCATTCAAGCTATTTGACTCTTCATTCACCACGACAAGGAGTATGTTATTGAGCTTTATAGCCCTCATAGATTCTCAAGGCAGTTCAACTTTTGTCAAGACATACTAGAAAAATTGGTGGAAGAAGTTTACCACATCAACTTACCAAACATTGTAGGACTTTGGCAGTTTTGCACAAAGTTGGGTACCAAGGCAGAATTTAAAATTCCGGCCCATTCATGCAAAGGCCATGCCACAAAACGCTACATGGAGTGGTGGGCGATGCATTTGAGAGACTTTGTTAAAAGCAACATTGAGCCCTCCACAAAGCAAGGAAAGCCCAACCCTCAAGTCAGAATTAGACTAAAGAAGTCTAATGTAGTTGCATCCATCCCTTCAAAGCCTAAAGCCCTAACCACGAAAAAGTCAAAACCAGTCAAGGAATTTGTTTTACCCTCCAGCAACACCCTCAAAGTTTGGAGGACCAGTGAAAAGCAAACAAAGGCAAGGAAGCAATCTTACCTTCTTCCACCACCAATGAAGTTGAAGGGAACTAGTACAAAAACAGGTAAAGTCAAACCAAGCAAAACCAAGCACAACCAAGAAAAGGATACATAAAAGATGCACCCAACAATGTGGAGAGATCAATTCCCAAGGCTAGGACTTTGTTGAAGATCCCTGCTCCAAATCTTCAATCCGTAGTTGTCAAAGATCCAATCACCGAGAATGGAAGAAAGAACACAAGAGAAATCCAATCCATAGCTTTTTTTTTCTTTTTCTTTTTTTTTTCTTTTTGCAGTTGGAAATTAACAATCTAAACCTTGAAGATGTAGTATATTCTCAACTGCAAAAAAAGAAAAGAAAAAAGGTAGAGCTTAGTACAAAATCCTCATAAAGCCAAAAGAACACAAAAAGAGAAACTCAAAACAAGTAAATGATGGAGGGTTTGTGTTACTCTTGCTCCTAAATCCTCTAAAGGTGTTTCAGTACGAGGATGGTCCTTGAAAAATTCATCTACATCAAAGGGTATGTTCGCCAAGTCAAGGATTGTGGTTTTCATCCATAAATCAAAGACCTTGGGTTTCTTCTTCAAGCGTTTCCAGTGACGATCACCATGGCTAGAGCTGCTCTCTCTATAACATATTCAAAGGCTTCTCTTCTTTCTTCCATTCTCAGTGATTGGATCTTTGACAACTACGGATTGAAGCTTTGGATCAGGGCTCTTCAACAAGTTCCTAGCCTTAGGAATTGATCTATCCACACCGTTGGGTGCATCTTTGGTTGTATCCTTTGCTTGGTTGTGCTTGGTTTTGCTTAGCTTGGCTTTGCATGTTTGTGTACCAGTGCCTTCAACTTCATTGGTGGTGGAAGAAGGTAGAATTGCTCCCTTGCCTTTGTTTGCTTTTGCATTGGTCCTCCCAACCTTGAGGGTGTTGTTGGAGGGTAAAATAGGTTCCTTGATTGGTTTTGACTGTTTCGTGGTTGAGGCTTTAGGCTTTGAAGGGATGTATGCAGCTGCATTAGACTTTTTTAATTGAATTCTGACTTGAGGGTTTGACTTTCCTTGCTTTGTGGAGGGATCAACGTTGCTTTTAAAAAAGTCACTCAAATGCATCGCCAACACTCCATGTATCGTGTTGTGGCATGGCCTTTGCGTGAACAGACCGGAATTTTAAATTCTGCCTTGGTACCCAACTTCATGCAAGACTTCCAAAGTCCTACAATGTCTGGTAAGTTGATGGGGTAAACTTCTTCCACCAATTTTTCTGGTATGTCTTGACAAAAGTCGAACTGCCTTTAGAATCTATGAGGGCTATAAGGCTCAATAACACACTCCTTATTGCAGCGAACGAAGAGTCAGATAACTTGAACAAAGGCTGATGATGTAGTCCGTCTGAGAATGAGATTGATCCCCATCATCTACTATCAATAGCTCAACACTGGTAGATAAAGACAAGGATGATAGCTGCGAAAGATGGTGAAATTAACAAGGAATTAACAACTTTGTCAACAGCAATTTGAAAGCATTGAAGGAAAAGAGGCTCAACTAAAGAGAGAGTTGAAAGACTTGGGTGTTAAGAGAAAAGAAATGGAGGTACAGCTTCTCACACGTTAAAAGAAGCTATCCAAGCAGAAGGCCAATGTCTCTCTTCTTAAAGAACAAGTCTTCAAAATTCAAAATGATGAAGTGCAGAGTGATGCAAACATTGAGAATTTAGAGCAAATGAAAAACTTTCTAGAAGCACATCAAAAGGAGTTGGCAGATTTCAAGCTTTTCCCTTAGTGTCCCTTTTTGTTTAAACATTTGTTATGCTGCTAGGAAATATTGCAATTGCTCTTTTTAGACAATTTCCATGTCATCCTCCTTTTTTGGTTGATGTATAAAACTTAACAGTTTATCTACTTGTCCTTTGAAGAATAAAGTAAACAAAAAAAAAATTTGTTATGACTGTGTTTGAAATGAAATTTCAAAACTGTCTACATACCCAAGATGGGATCAAGTCAAACGTAGTTCAAATGAAAGATTGTTTTTTCTTTTTAGATGACTGAGCTAGAAATTCAAGCTGCCTACATACCCAAGATGGGATCAAGTCATTTATCCAAAAAAAGATGGGATCAAGTCAAACGTAGTTCATACATTTTATTTTATTTTGGGTTTACCGTCCACAATTTAAACTCATACAAGCCAGGAGTAACATGCAGTATAGGCTCTTGCATCGTGGAGTGTGTTTGCTCTTTAAGGGTAGAACCTCTTCAAGAATTTGCCGTTGATGGGGCCAACAACCTTTAAGCCATCTTCGGCGACCAATTTGTAAGCACCACCGGAGTAAACTTCGTACCACATATGGTCCATCCCACTTGGAAGTAAACTTTCCTTTGACTTTTTGGTTTGTATTGTTGGGTCTTCTCACAGCAAGAACCATGTCCTCTTTCTAAAAAGAACAAAGCGAACCTTCTGGTTGAATGATTTGGACATGCGGGCTTGATAACATTCAAGATGTTGTTGTGCCTCAAGCCTCTTTTCATCGAGTGCTTCTAATTATTCGAGGTGCAGGCAAGCATTATCCTCATGAGTGAGACCTTATAAAATGACAATTCTTAAAGATGAAATTTGACGCTTAAGTGGCAAGACAGCCTCCACACCATAAACTAACAAATATGGAGTGGCTTGTGTAAGTGTTTGATACGTGGTTCGATACGCCCAAAGAGCTTCTTCCATTCTTTCCGGCCAATCCCTCTTCGCTTTGGAAACCACCTTCTTTAATGAGCTCCCAAAAGTATTGTTGAATGCTTCTACAAGGCCATTGGCATTTGGGTTGTACATAGTAGAGGTATGCTACTTGAAGCCAAATTTTTTACTAAGTTTAGTCATGGAACTATTGTAGAAAGGCATTCCATTGTCAGTTATGATGTAGCATGGTACATCATATCTGAAGATGAGGTGGGTACGGATGAAGTCGACGGCATTTTTCATCTTCACCTCTTTCAGTGGGATGGCCTCAGCCCATTTAGAGAAGTAATCAGTTGCAGCCAAGATGTATAAGTGGCCACCAGAAGACTTTGGCAAAGACCCCACGACATCCAGTCCCCATGCATCATATGGCCATGAAGCGATAGTCGGATGGAGGAGTTGCGAACATCCCGCAGAATTTCACAAAAATGTGTTGGAAAATTGTTTGATCAATTGGATGGAGTTGCCACCCGAGTTTGAGGACCATACCCGAGAAACCTGTTAAAAATGACTCTTTTGCGCTTTACAAAGAAAACATTACACCGGTCTGCTTTTATTGAGACTTTTCAGGTCCCGGAGCTAGTTACGAGAGAGGAAGAAATTTAAAGCACCCTTCTCGTCTGATGTGACTATGGGTCTCTACTCAACGCTTAAGGGATTTTGGAAAATGTCATTTGAACGGACTTTGTTCACGAAAAGCATGCAAGAGCATATACATGCATTTGTAAAGCCAAAGCATGGTACATGGATTCTTGTGCTAAGTGTTATGAGTACATGATAACAATGTATTTCCCCTCTGGAATCCTCAAAATGTGATCAAATGACTGTTAAGCTTCAAAACAAATTCACAAACATCAATAGTGCACACCTAGAAAACAATCTGGACACCCGTGCTAATCAAATCTAGGCGTCTGGAATAGATGTAGGTGCCTAGATTAGGTGATTCCATGCGTCTGGAACTTGTATGGGCGCCCAGATTACTCAAGTATCGGCGCCTAGAATGTTGTGCATAGTGATTTCCTCACAATCTGAGCCCTTGAGTAATGAGTTTTCATAACTTCATTGAGAGGTCCAAGAAATTGGTACATGGGCACCCTTGTTTTTGTATTGAGAATAGGAGTTGCATGTTCGATGGAATCGCAAAGAGACCGAATGTAGATTCGAGCTTTTATTAGTGAAATTCACAAAATAAAAGATGTTTATTGAAATCATGCATTGACCAAGAGTCATCATTTAGAGGACATCGTTGAACATGAAGGCAAAGGTGCGTCCCCTATGAACTCTCTTCAAAATATGTCTCCCTCCCAAAATAGGCCAAAATACATTACAAACCCATCGGAGAACTCGTTTTAATATCTCATAATGTTTTATGTTGGTTTTCGTTTTTATTCGTGTGTAGGGATTGAGGGATGACAAGCAAATCAAAGCATGCTTTGGAGCACTCTGTTTCTTTGAGAATCAATGCATTATTCTCATCAATTGAGAATCCAATTACTCAATTTTTTTATAATAAATTGGATATGTGTTTGTACCCATTTTTGGCCTTTTTTGCAAAAACCAAAAAAAATACCAAAATGACAAGAGCCCGCATTGTTTGTCAATGGGAAAGTCAAAGTTGATCAACTCAAAGTGCTAAAAGACCAATGGTGGAAAGATCAATTGCAATATGAGAAGGGAACACCGGATCTATTATTTAGCAACCAATTCCTATATTTCAAGGAAGTTGAGATTTTTCAGGGTACGGTTGTATTCCCTAACAAGGGTGTATCCAGGGAATATTCTTCATATTTTCTTGGATTTTATACATTACAAGGGTAAATACACTAGGATTTGGTCATAAATGCCACGTGGTATTAAATTATGCAAGTTACAGTCAGATATGGTCAAAGAGATTAAAAAAAAAAAAAGGAAATATACCTTGAAAAGTAGGAAGCATTCAAGCTTTTGACCAATTCAAAGGGCCACGTAGCAGCCATCAGGGGACTTCAGTTTGCAATCAACATCTACAATGAATAAGAGTTCCTAGAAGTAAAAGGAAGTGTTTTGGAGACATGGGACACGAGTCCATTTCTCGGGGGCTAGTTCAGGGGATAACTAGCATCTTTTTTAGGGTATTCTAGAGGGAAATTTCTTCATTAATTGATATTTACAATGGCTAAAGGGTGGTTTTGCTACATGGAAGTTAAGTGAGCCATGAATATAGCCAAAATGGTTCGTGCACAGGGGGAAGTAAGATTAGGCCCTGAAAAATAGGAATTATGTCTGTTTTCGGCCATTTTCAAGGGGACACGTGGGAGCAATCAGGGTCTTTGTTACGAATATCAACGGTTGGGCATATTTTGAGTTTTTTGGAACAAGTGGGAGTAGTTTAAGAAGAATTCGAAGCGTGGTCCACTTGGCACACTTTCAAGGCTTGTTGTACTGTTTTTCAGGGTATTCACTACTATAAAAAGGGTAAAATAGGGCAGGTCAATGGCTCCACGCCTCAAGACTCAATGTCTTTTCATTTATTATAGTTTTTTTAACTTTATCTACATTCCAAGCTTCTAATTAGACATTAGCAAGCTTTTATCCCTTTATTTTTCTTTTCAAAATTCTGCAACTCCGATGTTGTGATGACGATAATGGAGAATCCTGAGTATTTTCCATCTTTACGGTGTTACAAGGTTCGAGCAACGACTCGTATTTTTCACAAGCGGCAAGCTTCTAATTCTAATATTAGCAAGCTTTTAACCTTATGTTATCACTTTATTTCCGATAATACAATTGATGTTTGGTCTGTTTCTTGTCTTCATGCAATTATTTACTGTATTTGAATTCCTTAACGTGCAAGACAACCTCGGATCACTTTCACAACCTTCCCAAAGGGTTGTATCGCAATCGTTTGTTAAGAAGTCAGAATTAGGCTATGTAGTCTTATTCACAGTTAGACCACGTCACAATCTTGGCATACCCTACATCCATATATTCACCATTCCCTGCCTAGGGGAGTGACTATACCCTGTGTTGTTTTCCTTAGAATCCCCTACGGCATTTTTTGGGGAAACAATAAGTCATATTTTTCATGTCGGATCTTTGTCATGTGTCATCTTTGTGTTGTGTTTGTAATGTAAAGTATCATCCATATCTTGTTAAATCAGTTATCAACCTTTTAAGCCAAATTTTGCTTCTTGAAATTCAAGGCCTACTGACCGAAATGGTGTCAATTTTTAGCAATTTATTTAATCTGTCTAAATAATTCAACCTTTTAGAAACTCGATAATTGATATTGTTAGTTTTGTTAGCATTTTTCGAGTTATGTCAAACCTTTCAGAGTTTGTAATTTGCTTATTTTGTTATTGGGGTTTTCGGAGTTAGAGTGCTTAAGGCTTGAGTCTAGACACTCCAATCAAGAGATCACAAGCTTCATGATCAAGCCAAAGCCAAGACATGTGTTTCGAAGCTCAATCCATTGAGGTATATCCATGCATATCATTTTTCATTTAGGCCATTCAAAATAACATGTTTTAATGTGCATAATGTTGGCTTATTAGAGCTTTGTTTGGGTTTTGCAATCCCATGATTTTGGCATTAGGATTTAGCTTTGAACTTATTGCGTTTGCATGCGTCTGCATGTGTCTGCAAGGTTGTGGCTTTAACTATTGAGATTGTACCACGTGTTTAAATCCTATCAGAGCGTCTTCACGCGTCTACACGCGTCTGCCAAACTCTTTAAGTGGCCAAATTCTTGTTTTGAGTGGCTGGATTGGGGAGCATGAAAATGGGCACTATAAAAGCCATTTTTCCTTCATTTTCACTCACCCACTTGAGAGAAAATTAGCCTCTTTTTAGAGAGATAAAGTTTCATCCCTTCTCTCCTTTGTGAACTTGATGTTCTTGATGATTTGAGCTTGCTCTTCTCATCTTTCTTCAATCTAGAGTCTTCCTCTCCATTGATCCACTCTACATTGATTTTAGTTTTCAAAAATTTCCATAAAAAACATATCTTTCATACATCATGTTGTGTTGCCTACAAATCTATGTGGCCAGATGATCCAGAGCCGTCTTTGATACGGAGATCCAAGGTGTTGAACTCGTGGAGGCTATGGAATCAAGAAGAGACTCGGGGAGCTAAATCAAGGATTGGAGTTTGGTGTAGCTTGGGCCAAGTTGGTAATTCCTAATCTTGTAACTCTCTTGATTTAACCTTTTGATTTATAGCAATTAGTAGATTAGGCCGTGGTTTTATGCTTAGGGTATTAGACCCTAAGTAGTTTCCACGTATATTGCGTATATTGTCTCCTTGCTTTAATTTCCTTACTTTGAACTTTTTGGTTTGATTGAGTTGCCATGGAATTTAGGCGATTGACTATCAAAATGGATTGTTTAATTTTTAGTTGTTAGTCCTATTCACCCCCTTTAGGACTTGTTATACCTTTGCACAATTTCAGATATGATTCCTCACTAGTCATTTTTTCTCAAAATTTGAACCATCATTTCAAATAACCACAGGTATTGTTGCCCAATATAGAAGGGATGTGGTTCACCGATGGGAAGCATTTCTCAGAATCTGCCCCTAAGTCCGTGGACTTCAGGCGAACAATGTCATTCATGTCTGGATAGTCCCTTTGCTATGTTCTCTGATCCTTATTCGCTGTGCCATTTCTGCAAACTTAAATCCCACTCCTTCAAAGGAGTACACTTCACCTACTAAACAGCAGTCAATTGCCAGTGTTCAGGCACAATAGAACCTTACCCTGCGCATGACACATCTACAAGTTCAAAGCTTCAAATTACAAGCATTTTTTGTAAACAAAATTTACATCCAGAGAGTAATGAATATTTTTATTTCTTCATCCGAAATCTTGTGGTTAACTTAATTCTAAACACAATTTCAATTTCTGAGATTTCAGATAATAAGGGTGAGTGGAATTAAGCAGTCTTAAGTTAATATGGAAGGTCAATTTCTATGGGACGGGAAAAATGCTGAGCTTAATACACATTGTTTTAGGTAAGGGTTTTGAAATTTTGTGGTCTTTTAGGCTGTGGAGAGAGAAATGGTGGTTCCAGATTTTGTTAAAACAAATATGCAAGTTGTGAATGTGGTGACCAAAACTTTTGGCATCAATAAACTCGTCCAATTGGTAAGGTACATATCTATATTGACTTGATGCGTCTCGTAAATTTTATACTTAAAAAAATCGTAACTTTTATTAATAAGAGGTACAATTGATTCGTAACTTTTATAGGGGTAGATATGATACACACTCAAATAGGGATGTGTATTGTAGCCTTTCTCATTCACTTATATATCAATAAACCCATCCAGCTGGCAAGGTACTTGGTGTTTTTTTAAATACTAATTTAAAAATAAAATTAAAAAAAAAGGCCATCTGTGGCTTTGCAAGAAACACAAAAAGCAAAGCAAAAAAATAAAAAGAAAAACAAAACACCTGTTTAAAAAAACAACAAATTTCCCAATGAAATTAATGAGTCCCATATGGATTGCTTCATTGTTTCCTTCCCAATGCTCACTAGACATCAAGAATTGAACATTCATGAAATTAATTTGAGCTGTTTTTATGCCACAAAATTATACTAGATTTTGAAATAGAAATGTATCGTTACTCTCTTTCTTTTGGCATGTTGAAAACTTTGGTAGTAACATTTAATTAATGCAACCTGAATGTTTGGGGATGGAGGAGTCACACAAACATATACATGTACACGAAAGATACTCCTTCCGTCCCAAAACTTTTGACACTTTTTGGACAGTGTGCCATTTTCAAATGTCTATATCTTTCAATGTAAATGTCAAAAAATATGCAATATAGATCTTGTTTGATAGATTTTAATTAGTTCTATTAAACAAAATTTTCAAAATCACATAAAACTTTATAAATAAAAAGATATAAGCAATTTAAAATGGCATGCAATCCCACAAAGGTCAAAAGTTTTGGGACAGAGGGAGTATGTGGTTTGGCCAAATTACCCATTCGACACACTTGACGACAAATATATATATCGCAAACTTTCAGTCAGGAATCCCTGACTAGAGCTTTTTGGGTGTTTTGAAGATTTTAAAAATTATTTTTGCAAAATCCGAACCGTCTAATGTGTTTGAAACGTATTTTTAAGAGTTCTCGCAAGAAATCATCAAAAAACATTAGCGGAAGACCTTGATCCAAGCATTTTTTCACAAAAACTATACATATACAGTTTTGTGAAAAACTGTTTGGATCAAGCCATTCCCAATATTTTATTTTTTTTGATGATTTCTCGCGGAGGCCCTTAAAAATACGTTGTAAACACATTGAACAGTTCGGATCATAAAAAAAATATCGGGAAAGTGGAGGTCTGGAGTCCAGACTAGAAGCTTGCCCATATACCGCAAGCTTCAAGTCAGGGATCCCTGACTAGAGGTTTTTGGGTGTTCTAAAGGTTTTTAAAAAAATTGCAAAATCCAAACCGTCCAATGTGTTAAAAACATGTTTTTAAGAGTCCCCGCGAAAAATCAGAGAAATCATCAAAAAAAAAATTACCGGGAAAACCTTGATCCGAGCATTTTTTCACAAAAATTGTACATATAAAGTTTTGTAAAAAACTATTTCGATCAAGCCCTTCCTGGTATTTTTTTGATGATTTCTCGCGGAAACCCTTAAAAACATGTTTTAAACACATTGGGCAGTTCGGATCATAAAAAAAATATCGGGAACGTGGAGGTCCAAATTCTCGGAGTCCTGACTAGAAGCTTGCCCATATACTAGGGATTGCGTGTGCCTAAAGGCACATGGCACATCGCTGCATGTTCTGAACACAATTTATTCTTCTTTACCGTTGAGCGTACATATTTATATAACCATTTTTAAAAATTCATTGTTACCCATGCCTAAAGGCACGTCCGCACATAATTAGATATTAAAATTAAAGCAACCATCTTGTTCTACCTGAAAAATACTATTTGAGTACACCAAAAATCCACACAGCATTGGTCCAGATACACCATTTCAATCAAAATTGGAAAAATACTATTTGAGTACACCAAAAATCTGTAATGGCATATCAAAAGTAAAATGAAAAATCAACATGCTTATAAGCAACCCTTTTCTACCAAGTTATATACCCAGTCAAATGACTAAATGAGTGCCATGATAACTAAAGAAAAAAGAACACGAGGAAAGGAGGAACATAAGTTTCTACTATTATGGAAAAGCAACACCGCGGGTCTCTTCTAAAAAGTCACCATGCTCAACGTGGGTGCCTTTAATATTAAGTATCTTTAATTTCTTCATCATTATTCAAAACATCTTCGTATCCGCTTGCCATCTTCGTATCAACTTCTTCATATTAAGTAGGGGTGAACAAAAAACCGACTGAACCGAACCGAGTACAAGAACCGAACCGAACCGGTTGATTTTTTCGGTTTTTAAAATATTTATGTTCGGTTCGGTTCTCAGAAATTCAAAATTTTCAAAACCGGTTCGGTTCCCAGTTCAAGGAATTTACAGGCGAACCGAACCGAACCGGTTATGTATATATATGTTAAAAAACAAAGCCATTGGAGATCAATCCCATTCCCTCACGCATGAGAGGCCTGCCATTCACCACTGCGCCAGCCATCCCTTCGATTACATGCAGGGTAATGAAATTATTTATTACCTCAATACCTCCTCACTCCTGAGATTTGTTTTACGCCTTTACCCCTTATAAATTCCATAACCCTAAAAATCAGTTCAGTTCATTTCCCCCAAAACAGACGTGCGGCGGCTCCTCTCTCTCTCTCTCTCTCTCTCTCTCTCTCATTTCACCCCATCAGAGATAGAGAGAAATCTAGTCGATGCCGCGGCGCCGCCACCAAGATCCGTCCATCGGTGACTCCTTGTATCATCGTCATAATCGTGGTAGAATCATAGCTCCATCATCGCCATCGCTACCATATGTATTGTCTCTGTAAATCTTAGATCTGATGTATATGCGGATTAATATGTTCATTTCTGAATATTAATCGAGATCTTTTCGTCTTTTGGAGTGTATAAATCTATAGAGCAAGTGGGAATCAAGTGGTTTATGTTCTATGAATCGAGATTTGTATATCTGTATGTTTTGACTTTGATGTTGATCTTGATTGATGTAGAAAAATTGATGTCTCTCTCTCTCTCTCTCTCTCTCTCTCTCTCTCTCTCTCTCTCTCTCTCTCTCTCTCTCTCTCTCTCTGTGTGCGTGCAAAGAACCAAACCGACGTCCGAACCGGGACGAACCGAACCGGACCAAACCGATCCCTAAAAAGTCGGTTTCAGTTCCATACTTCCTCCGAACCGGTTTTGCTCGGTTCAGTCAAAAACCCCTCTGAACCGAACCGAACCGGTTACAGCCTTAATATTAAGTACTTATTTGGAGCACACACAACAACAAAGTTATTACAATTAGCATATATGTTGTTGAATTAAATGTTACTCATTCAATAGTACTCTCCATGGCAAGCTCGATCTCAGATTCTCAATACAACAATTTCCAAACGCTTTTAATTAAAGTAGCGAAACACAACAAATATACAACTTTTCAGTCAACCAATATGCTCTAACATGATGGTTTAAAGCAAGAAATACATTACGGATGTTATTGCTGACTCATAATATAACAACCAACCGTGTGTGGCTTCTATAAGAACAGATCTTTCTTTTGTCTACCCATCTTCTTTTGAGTGTTGCACTTCAGCATTCTAGTGAAATTGGACAACTAAAAAAATGAAAAGAAACATAATTTCCCAAGAAAATACTAATTAACACCTGAAATAGAATAGAGATTAGAGCTAGAGAGGCTGATAATCACCTTAAGATAACTCTTTATTGAAGATCTTAAGCAACACCTGCAAAGTAGAAAAAAAACTATTTGTTCCCAAATAGCCTTTTCACTAAAACTTTAAAAAAATCAACATATTATACCTTAAAGATGGCAAATAGATTCATCAGAAAACTGTGAAACTCCATTTTCCAATACGCCTATTGCCTTTACTTTCAGATTTGTAGAATCGTGGGTACAACACTATACCTTGCATGCAGCTTTCAATGCGGCTATTGACATCGAGAACTCCACGTCACCAATGGTTGCAGTGGATTTTGTAGGTGTAGATCCAGGAAAGAGCAGAGAGAGGGAGAGGAGAGAAGACAAAACGGAAGAGATATGGCATCTCCCAATTTTGAAAATAGAAATCCCTCGGATATTTTTGGAATAATCTCATCCCATAATTTGACTTAGGCCTAGTTTTCCAAGAGATTGTAGCACCCAGATGCTAAAATCATGATTTTTCAACTTAAAAAATGAAGTGGTTCTGTATATCGTTTTTCGATTTTTTTGCACCAAACTAAAATACACGAGACTCAAAAAATGAAGTGGTTCTGTATATCGTTTTTCGATTTTTTTGCACCAAACTAAAATACACAAGACTCAAAAAATAAAGTGGTTCTGTATATCGTTTTTCGATTTTTTTGCGCCAAACTAAAATCTCGTGTATTTTAGTTTGGTACAAAAAATCGAAAAAAAAATATCCAGAACCATTTCATTTTTTGAGTTGAAAAATCATGATTTTAGCATCTGGGTGCTACAATCTCTTGGAAAACTAGGCCTTATTATCAATCCTGGCCATAAGAAAAAAATCCTATCTATATGGATTTTGAATTTTGAATAGGAGTGATAAAAACTTTTGGATCAACCGAATCATAAACTTAAAATTCTATCATGGCCTTCTAATGTGCCACGGAGGACACTTGTGAGTGAGACAATTCTCAAAATCGTTGTAATGTTAGTTATATATATATATATATATATATATATATATATATATATATATATGATAAGCTTCCAATATGGTCCCTTATTGAAAATATCATGCGGACCTAGCCTTTTTGTGTTTTTCGGAAAAAAATTTAACGACTGGACCGGTTCAATGTTTTTAAAATGCATTTTTAAAGGCCTTCGGGAGGATTCGTCCAAAACAAATACCCGTAAGGGCTTCATCCGACCAATTTTTGTTAAAAACGCTATATATAACATTTTTAACCAAAACTGATCAGATGAAGCCCTTACGGGTATTTTTTTTTTTGACGAAACCTCGCGGAGGCCCTTAAAAATGCATTTTAAAAACATTGAACGGTTCAGATCGTCAAAATTTGGCTCGGAAAGGTGAGTTCCGCATTTTAACTTCAATAAGGGACACTTATTTGAAGTTTATATATATATATATATTCCACTTCTTATCCGGACTTTTGATTTCTGGACTTTTTATCCAAAAAAAATTTTGACGATCTGATCCGTCCAATGTGTTCAGAAGGTGTTTTCAAAGATCCTTGCGAAAAATCTCCAAAAATATATAAATATTTTTAAGATTTTCCGTGTAGACCCTTGAAAACACCTTCTGAATACATTGGACCAATCAGATTTTCCAAAAAACAAATCGCAACACAAAAAAAATCACTTTTTTTCTTATTTCAGGATCCAGTCAGGACTCCCTGACTTTAAAAAAATCAGACCTCTCCTCTCCCGGCTATTTCCCGGCCAAATGGTCGGGATCCGAACCGTTGGATGTGTTTACAATGTGTTTTCAAAGGCCTACACAAAGATTTGGCAAAAAAAATGATCGGGAAGGGCTTCATCCGAGCAGTTTTCATACAAACCGTAGGATATATATTTCATGAAAAATTGCTCGGATGAAGCCGTTTCCGATCATTTTTTTTTTTGCCAAATCTTCGCATAGGCCCTTGAAAACACATTTTAAACACATCCAACGGTTCGGATCCCGACCATTTGGCCGGGAGAGGGGAGGTCTGTATTTTAACAAAGTCAGGGAGTCTTGACTGGATCCTCTCTGTATGTGTGTGTGTGTATATATATATATATATGGGGCTCCTTCTAGTCCGGACTCCGGACTTGCGGACCTCCATGGTCCAAGCAATTTTTTGACAATAATATAGAGTTTTTGCGAAAAACTGTTTGGATCAAGCCCTATCCGGTTTCTTGTTTTTTTATGATTTCTCGTAGGGCCCTTGAAAACACCTTTTAAATACATTGGATGGTTTGGATTTTCCAAAACAATTTTTTTAAATAAAAAAAATGCATTTTTTCTTAAATCCGGGGGTCCGGATAAGAAAATTTGCGTATATATATTACTATTTCGAGGAACACAACACTCATCTCTCTCTCTGTGTGTGCAGTCTGCACAGTTCACTCTCACACCCCTTGTTTTCTCCGCACAATCTAATTTTTAGGAGAGTTTAGAGAGGAAAGCATTGAGGTGGGTGCATGAGGCAAACAATGTACCCCTCCTTCCACAACATTGGAGAAGCAACCCGGTTATTGGTCCAATCCACCTCAACCAAATGTCTGCTCCTCTATTCAAGAAATCATCTGCATTCGCACTCCCCTGAATGGAAGTTCCCATAGCTATTCTCGGTGTTCGGTGTTCCTTCTATAAACTTTCATTAGTGTTTGCGGCTATGGTTGCTTTTTGTCGGATCACATTTTCACCACATATGTCCTAAAATCAATCGCGCGCACCCACAATTCTCTGTTTTACGAGCAGTCGCAAGGAGTGGATTGTATAACCAAATTAATAGAGGCACTCAGGGCCAACACTTTTCTTTTTTTCTTTCTTTTTTTTTTGGCTAGAGGTAAGTTTAATTAACCTTCGGTTCTCGGGAATTAGTTTACCTGGTACCGTTTCTGTTTTTGATTATGATAAGTAAGAGTAAGGTTCATTTGAATTCAATGTGGGGTTTGTCTGAGAGAGAGAGGGAGGAGAAACAATGGTTTTCTCCCCTTTTTTTTTTTCCATCGGCAAAAAAATTGTATTATCCTTGAACAAAAAGTACAAAGATAAATGGAGAAGGGCATACCAGTAAAAATGCCACGTGACCTCTCCAAACTTGGTCAAAAACCAACCAAAGAGAAACATCAAAATGGGCTAAGCCCAACCCAACCAGCCCAATGGTTTTTGTTCCTACTAGTATAATATTGTGATAGGGAGAACACAGTCTGGGGGTTGCATTTTTCTTGGTCCACTTGGATATTGTTTACGTATGTGGGCTAGTCCTTTTAAACATGGAAACTTTGATTTGATATTTAGTCTCTGGAAATTAGGTCTTCGTCCGCTTGAGAATTCTGTGTTGTCAAAGTCTTGGCCCTGTTACTTTCGTGGTCCATTACTGGAGGCTTCATGCCCTCTTTGATACGTTGCGGTAATCTTACGTTTCCATTAACTTCTCTGTGATTTCATTTTCAAGCTTGACTGAAAAATAGTTGAACAAGAAAATGTCCAACCATATTCATAACCACGCTCTAAAAAAACATACACTGCGATATTCTTCTTCACAAAAATCATGGCAAAGTGTCTTACTCTTTTACTCTACATTACCCTTGTGTGGTTCTGCTTCAACAACACCCCTGCCTATTGTTTCGCAAATGAAACAGATAGATTGGCTTTGATTTCCTTCAAGGGTTCTATTAATCAAGACCCATTTGGTGCCTTGAGTTCCTGGAATGAGTCACTGCACTATTGTGACTGGAAAGGCATTACGTGCAGTCGTCGGCATCAAGACAGAGTGACTGAGCTGAACCTAATGTCCCAAGGCCTGGTGGGATCACTCTCACCTCATATTGGTAACCTTTCTTTCCTAAGAAGCATTGTTTTTGAAAATAATAGCTTCCATGGTCCTATTCCACAAGAGATTGGTCGTTTGTTTCGCCTTCAAACACTATATCTAAACAACAACTCGTTTGACGGCCAAATACCCAAGAACTTGTCTCGCTGCTCGAAACTAAAAAAGCTCAACTTAATTGACAACCACCTCACAGGGAACATCCCAGGTGAGTTAGGCTCCTTGGCAGAGCTTGAAAATTTTGGATTGAGTAAAAACAACCTTTCGGGAACAATACCCCTTTCTCTTACAAATCTCTCATCACTTTCTATATTCTCTCTTGCATATTGCAATTTGCATGGAGAGATTCCAGTGGAAATTAACAGGCTTCGAGGTTTGGGAGTTGTCCAATTAAGCGAGAACAATCTCTCTGGCAAGATTCCTTCTGGACTTTTCAACATCTCCACCATCTATTTCTTGTCGGTAGCAACTAACCATCTTGTTGGAACGTTTCCCTCTGATATAGGCTCAACCCTCAGTAATCTCAAGGAAATTTATTTGTCTCGGAATTACTTTGAGGGATCGATTCCTAATTCATTAGTGAATGCTTCAAGGCTTGAAGATATAGAATTCGCGGATAACAAATTCAGCGGACCAATACCAAAAGATCTTGGAAAGCTTTTGCATCTTCAATTGGTTAGCATGGGGAATAATCGGTTACAGGATGACCTCAGTTTTATTTCATCTCTAATGAATTGCACCACTTTGCAATTTATTCAATTCAGTGGCAATCTTCTCAGAGGTTCATTGCCTGAGTCCATTGGCAATCTCTCTACAACCGTTACATTTATAGGATTGTGGCAAACCAAGTGCAAGGAAGCATACCTTCGGGTCTCGGGAACCTTGCAAATCTAGCTTTCCTAGATATAGCAACGAATCAATTAAGTGGCCCTATTCCTAAAACCATTGGCAAACTTCATAAGTTGCAAGAACTCTGTTTAGGGGAAAATAGTCTTACAGAATTACCATCTCCACTTGGTAACTTAACTCTATTGAATCGTCTTCACATGCAGCAAAATAATATATATGGCAACATACCCTCAAGTATTGGAAATTTTCATTACTTGTTAGAGTTAAACATTGCATACAACAATCTCAGTGGTTCCATACCACCGAAAATTATGAGTCTCTCTTCCATTTCAATATCCCTAGATTTAGCCCACAACGGATTAACTGGTGATCTTCCATCGGAAGTTAGGTCTTTAAGCAATGTTGCGGAGTTGGATTTATCAAACAATAAATTATTAAGACCTATACCAAACTCTTTACAAAATTGTTTGAGCTTGGAACGACTAATGTTGGGAGGTAATTCTTTCGGAGGAAAGATACCTACCATTTTAAGAGAGTTAAGAGGTTTAAGGGAGTTAGACCTTTCAAAAAATAACTTTTCGGGACCTATCCCAAGTTACCTAGGCGATCTTCAACTAGAAAAGCTGAATCTGTCTTTTAACCACCTACGCGGGGAAGTTCCAATGGAAGGGGTGTTCTGCAATGGAAGTTCGATTTCCATGGATGGAAATAGTGATCTTTGTGGAGGTATTCGAGACTTAAAGCTTCATTCTTGCTCTTCATCAAAACACACAACAAATAAGCTCTCTAACAAAGTGAAAGTGATGCTCTCTATTGTCATCGTCATTGTCTTTTGTTTAACTTCCTTGGCTTGCTTCTTCAAACTCTTTCGTCGACGATGTGCTTCAAGAGATAAGGTTTCTCACGTGGTATCATTGAAGCACCAATTGTTGAAGGTGTCTTACGCAGAGCTTCTCAAAGCGACTGATGGATTTTCGGAGAATAATCTAGTTGGTGTTGGGAACTATGGTACTGTTTACCGAGCAACTCTTAGCCAGAGCGAGACCATAGTGGCTGTGAAAGTACTCAATCTCCAGACCAAATGAGCTTCTAAGAGCTTCATGTCAGAATGCAAAGCACTAAGATCCATAAGGCACAGAAATCTCTTAAAACTTGTGAGTGCTTGTTCCAGTTTGGACTACAATGGTAATGAATTTAAGGCTTTGGTATTTAAGTTTATGGCCAATGGAAGCTTGGAGAAATGGCTACACCACGATATAGAAACTGGGCAAGTAAAAGAATCTAGAATCCTAACTATGATTCAAAGACTAAACATTGCCATGGATGTTGCTTCCGCGTTGGAGTATCTTCACTGCCATTGCGACTCAATAATTATTCATGGTGATCTGAAGCCAAATAATGTTCTTTTTGATGATGAGATGACCGCCCATGTTGGAGACTTTGGCTTAGCGAAAATTATTTCTAGTGACGTGGAACAACACCAGAGCAATTCTACTGCAGTGAGGGGAACTATTGGCTACGTTGCCCCAGGTAAGAATTCTTTATTACTATCTCTTTAACCATGGTAAGGTACTCTTATGCTACTATCAGTGGAATGCCGATTAAGAATTGCTATTTTGATGTGTTTTATTGGTTATCAGGTAAAGTCCATCTTGAGTTAATGTATAAAAGAGACATGTTTTGGTAACGAGTCTAGGTGCTTGATCTGATTAATTTCTTCTGCTTTAGTTGTCATATATATTTCAAATTTTTTTAACACCTCAAGACCCATCACTTTTGCCTTTAAGAAACACTTGTTCATGGCAACTGAATTTCTCATTACTCAACAACTTTATGAAAAATTAATAGGAACTCTCAAACTGTAATGACCCGAATTTTCATAAATAAAAATTTCGTTTAAAAACTTAGTGAATTATTTTAAATTTCGGTTTATTGGAATATTTTTCTATTTAAATATTATTTAATTCTTTTAATTCGAATAAATAAAATTCTAGCCATATATTTGCGCGTATGAGACCAAGTAACACATTCGTTACACTACCGTAGCACCCGGGGACTGAGTTTAATACCCGAAACCTACCCCACCACCGTTTCCACCCTAACCAACCACCTTGGTACCACCTAGTCTCATCACCTCCCTACCTTGGAATTTGGTGTTAACCAAGTTAGAGTTAGAGTTAGAGTTAGAGTTAGAGAGAGAGAGAGAGAGAGAGAGAGAGAGAGAGAGAGCTTGGTAGAGAGAGTGTGAGGTAGAGTGTAAGTGTGTGCATGGGGTACACTTCACATGCAAGATTCCTTGTTTGTTCACTTGCACAAGCAAGTTAAGGATTTTTAGGGTAACCACCTAAGCCTACATTTTGTACCCAAACTAGTTAGAATAAGCCTTGCTATTTTGGTAGTAACCTATGCATACCCACACAATACATGCGTTTTGTGTATATCTAACCCTATAAACACCCCATAACCAAGGTGACCATGCAAAAACCTACACAACTAAGAGCATATTTTTCCCCCACTACTACTTTCCACCTTACATCAGTGTACTTCCCCAAGATTCTCCCTTTGCTTCCAAGAAACAACCTAAACCTAGCCTAAAACCTAGAGAATCTACTAGTGTACTTGCCATGCGCCATATAAACACCATTTATTCTCCCCCCATATGAAATTTTCGGCCAAGGTCTGTGTGTGCCGTAAGATAGAGAGGGAGGAGAGAGGTCCATCTTGTCTATAAATAGCCACCATTTGTTCACTTTGGGCCACCTTTATGCTTTCCACAATTGTGTGTCTCTCTTATTCCCAACAAACCACCTACTTCTACCACCTTTTAGCCAACCCATTTTAGTTCTATTTAGCCACTTACTAAGTCAATTAGTGAGTAAGCTTGGAGCCTCCACACCAAGGATAAGCTTTTCGGCTTCCGGTTTACACCCGGAAAACAAGGTAGTTTACTAAACTAACCTTCTCATTAGCTATTTCTAGATTTATTATGATGTTCTAATTAATTTTTTAAGCATGATTTTAGAGTTTGATTGGGTTAATTTATATATGCATTAAGTTATTAAGCATGTTACTTAGTGTTTAAGAAAGAGGATTTCATGTTGAAAGATTAACAAGAATGTTAATGAAGTTTTAATTAGAGTGATTCTTCATGAAATTAGAAGTGGGATTAGTAAGATTAAAGTGATTAGAAGATTATTAGAAGTGATTAGAATTTGATTAGAAGATATGTATTTTTCTAGACAAGATTCTAGTGTCAATATGTTAACCTATCATGGAAGAATTAGTTATTCATTGTTGTTTCAATAAATGGTTATTGTTCAATATGATTTTCCTAAAATAATATATGTACTATATTTAGTGAGAAAATTGTTATTTACTAGAAAGAAAAAGTAAATACATTATGGAAATTTTTGTAAGAAAGTATGAAATTTTTGATAAATAAATATGAAGAGAGAATTTCTACAAAAAAAGCATCCTAGAAATGTTTTTACTAAATTATTGTGAGTATAATTTATGGCCTTGAAGAAAAACAAAGAAATAAAGAGAGTTGATGAAATTTTCTAGAAAGAAAATTTTGATTTACTAATTATAGAAAGAGATTATTTAAATGAGTTTATTGGAAGAAGAGTTTCCAAGAAAATAAAGAGCATATTTTTGGAAAGATGAAATATTTTTAGAAAAGTCATAACTAGTAGAGTTAAACCTTGATATGAAATTTCTAGAAAAGAAGTATATGTTTAAATTATTTTAGAAAGAGCAAGTTGACTAGTTTTATTTCTTTGGAAGAGATAAAAAGTAAAGATAGAAAATGAGATTTTGATGAGAAATAAATTTGGTAGATTTGGAAATATTATTTTGAAGAAAGTTGGTGAAATAAATGTATGATTTTGCGAGAGAAATTTTCTAGAAGAAATATTATATTTTAGAGAGTGGATGAATTTAATTGTATGATTTTATAGGAGAAATGTCTATCTGGAAAGATATGAATTCTCGAAGAAATTACGGAATATTGCATGGGCATGATTTGAGCATGTGGCATTGGGCACGTACGCAATACGTTACGACACCGGACTTGAAAATTTTGAATAACAATTGACGGGAAAATAGAGATGAGAATGAAAATGGATTTTTGAAACGAAAAATGAGATTTTCGGGAAATGAAATGAAATGAAATTTGAAAATGAAATGTGATGAAATGAATTGATACCACCTCAAGTTCGCGGAGAGAACTTGGAGGAATGGTCATGATGTGGTAGTGCAGCGAGAGCGCCACTTCCAGTTCGCGGAGAGAACTTGGATGTTTGGGCTAAGCGTGCACAACACACGGTGAACGAACCTCATAAACAGACTGGTTAAGTTCAGTGATGTGAGACGGCCGGGACTGTGTCGTGTGAGTCGCAGGGTGGACGGATCGTGCAAATAGGCTGTTAAGATTGATGATGCACGACGGCCGGGACCTCGAGCGAAAAGGTTGGTACCGTCAGCTGAAAGGAGGCGTAAATGAACTAATAACTTTCGAGTGGTGGGAGATATATAAAATTTGAAGAAGAATGCTGAAAGAGGCATTGATTTGAGAAAAATAGATTTTTTGGGAAACTTTTGATAAATGCGTTAAGTTCGAGAAAACTGATTAAGATTGTTAAGAGAAATGACACGTGGCAAAATTTCGAGATACTGAAATGAGACATTGCTTTCTGCGCATGTTTACTTTGATCCACATTGACACGCATGGTGCTTTGTATAGTTTTACCACTCATAAGTTACATGTACTGTTTTTACACATATTGTTCTGGGCTTTGCTCACCATGTTTCACTCATGTGACCCTAGCATAATACCATGATGTTGCCTAGGCGACTTGGACGTATTATGTCAGATTATCTAAATGGACAGGGACAATATTGTGGAGACCGGTCCTATGGAGCAGGGAATCCTGCCAGAGTGGGGGATGACCCGGCGCAGGAATAGACGTCACCCTAGAACCACCCCAGTTACTATTTATATAATGATTATGGATATTGTAATTTGGATTGAAGTCTAAGGATTAAACTTAATTATGATTGTAATAATAATATTTAACGTGCCCAAACTTTGGGGGCGTTACACAAACTGCTTGAGGGTCTTTCAAAATAGATAATAAAAAATAAAATAAAACTACTCAGGGAAAAGTTGACATTTTCTTTGGATTCATATTTTGATGTTAGACCGTCTATGGTAAAAGTTCCTTCCTAACTTAGGACTCATCATATAATGCTTGAATTTATAAAGTTGACATGGTACATGATTGTTTTAGACTCTCAACATGCTTGAATAAGCTATGTTACGAGCCCCTAACAAATTTACATGCGACTTACTAATGTTTCATGTGGTGTTTCCTATGGCGGACTCCAATTACAAAGACCATTTTTCTATTTACAAAGTGTCAATGATCAAGATTTATTTAACTTGATTAGATTTGTAAAATACAAAAAATTTTGCCTTGGTGAAATAAAAAGGGTAAATTCTACTCCCAGTAGGGATTTAAGATGACTTGGAACATTCTTACATGTATACCATATTAAGATGGATAGGAGGCATCCAGAAAAACCAGGAGAAGTGCACAGCCTTGTTATGATGAATCACCAGCATAGCACTCTTGTTTTTCTACATTCTTCTGTCAACTTCTTGAATCGCAGGTATAATGGAATATTGAGAAGCCATCTCAAACTATGAGTCAGTGCTATGAAAATTATGAAGTTCTCCCGACAAAATGTCTATGTTTGATTCATTTGTCAATCAAGCGCTCAACAAATGAAACAAACGCAAAAGTATTTATCGGGGGCTCTTTCAGGGTTGTGACTATTTAAATCAATCACATTCTCAATTAGTATACCATTGCATACTAACAATTAAATTAATTTGCAGAGTATGGCCTGGGCGATAGGGCTTCCACAGAAGCAGATATGTATAGTTATGGGATCCTCCTCTTGGAAATGTTTACAGGTAAAAGACCAACTGAAAATATGTTTAAGGATACCATGACTCTTCATAACTTCGTTGAGTGTGCTTTGCCAAACCAAGTGATGGAGGTTGTGGACCTTTCCATTCATTCGGAACATGATCCAAGAAGTTGGTTCTTCAAGGACATGATTGTTTCTCTATTGAGAATAGGAGTTGCGTGTTCGCTAGAATCGCCAAGAGATCGGATGCAGATTCAAGCTGTAGTTAGCGAAATTCACAAAATAAAAGTTGTTTATGAAAATCATGCATTGAGCCAGAGTCAACATTTACAGAACATTGTTGAACATAAAGGCCGGCAAAGGTGTGTCCCCTTTGAACTCTCGTCAAAATATGTCTCTGTCCCAAAATAGGCAAAAATACATTTTGACCCAATGGAGAACTCATCTCAATATCACATAGTTTGTTTCCTGTTGGTATTGGTTGTCATTTTTTGTTTGTGTGTAGGGACTGAGGGATGACAAGCAAATCAAAGCGTACTTAGAAGTACCCTGTTTCTTTGAGAATCCAGGCATTATTCTCAGCAGCTGAAAATTCAGTTACTCAACTTTTGCTTATAAATTGGATGTCATATATTTTCATGTTGGATCTTTGTAATATATTATGGATGTTATCCTTATTGTCTTTGTAATGTATCATATGCAGCTTTTTGAATAACTTGTTAACGTGTTAAACATAGTTTTGGTTCTTGAAATTGCGCAGGCACAGAACTTTCTTTTTTTCCTTACTATATTAATTTTATGGGTTTGTCATTCTCCAAAATGACTAGATGCCAAGGCCAACCGGCCGAAAGAAATGATGTCAATTTTAGCAATTTATTGAATCTATCCAAATAATACAGAAAATTAGAAACCCTATAATTGATAGGATTCCTCTCCGGTGGCTTGTTTTATTTTCTTCGCAGAAAATTAGAAACACTATAATAAGTAATCTTTTGTTCTTTTTTTAAGGTGTATTATCTACTTAAAATAAGGGAACCGTTTAGGGAACTAAGCGTCTGTTGCTTGTTTTTTTTCTTCGCAGAAATAAGTAATCTTTTGTTCTTTTCTTAAGGTGTATTATCTACTTAAAATAAGGGAATGTATAGAGACTAAATCCATATCCGATAAAAGTGTATTGATATCCGAAAAAATATAATATATAGATATCCGTGAAATGTGTGTTGGTATCCGAACTTGTTTATCATTATATGCATTATCCTCCACCTACTGGGCAGAAGATAGCAAGACTCTTGCTTATTTTAAGGAAAAGAATAACAATGATAGGAAATAAGCAATTTATGAACAAACAAGCTCTCCGCTCATAAAAAAAAACTACTTTTATTATTATTATTCTTATATTTGTTTATTTCTTAATTGGGAAAAAGCCATTTAAACAACACGACTGCTATTCGCAATGACATGGAAGAATCTTGTGTTGTTTTTCCTTTCAATAATTTCAGAAATTAACCTCAATTGCTTGACCGTGATTTCAGGGATGGAGCCAGGGGTGTTAGTAGGGGTGGTCGCCTCACAGGAAAAAAAAAAAACCTCTTGTATTATATAGAAAATTAAATATTTTCAAAAAAATTCTTATGAATTATATAACCCTAGGCAGGGACGGAGCCAAGATTTCATATCCGGGGGGCCCACAACATAAACAACAATACTGGAGTTGAAAATGGTGATTAAAATTCTTTTTTTAGGGACCACTCAGGTGATGTTTTCGTAGGGTAATTGGTATTTTCAGTATTCTTGGACTACATACATCAACTAATTTGACAACTTGTAGTTTAAAAATACCAAAAATATTGAAAATACCTTAGTGGAAACTCAGTCTAAAAGACAAAATTTGTTGGCCCATGGAGTTCTATATTAAAGCACGGGTGGCTCATCCATAAGATATTTGAATAAGTAGTAAAAAAAAAACTCAATGGAAATTTGCTACTGGGGGGTGGCCTTGGCCCCCAATAGCCAACAAGTGGCTCCGTCTCTGACCCTAGGCCCCCTACGTAGTAAACTTACTGGTTCCGTCCCTACATGATTTCTCATGCAATCTTGCTAGACTTGGCATCAATTACTCAAGGTTTATCTATCAATTTGGGATGGCAACGGGTACAGTATGGGTCAGGGGACCTTATTTCTCACTAATCCTCAATTGTGAAATTCTTCTCCAAACCAATGAACATTTCACCTTACTCGCCTCCCAATGGGGATTGGATATATTCAGGTAAATCCATATACAAATTACATGAACAAGAAAGAATGATCAGAACTTAATAAAAATAATTTATTTAAGTGTGTTAAAGACAACAAAAAAACACCACTATTTCAATACAAAAGTAATGGAGGCCACAAACAAATACTACCCGTGGACTGTTGGAAAAATTACAGTGGCAATTCCGAATTCCAAAGAACAATTTCATTCGATATAATCATACATGAACTAATTAAAATGAAACACAATTACATGAACAGAAATAAACTTGACAGAAACTAAATACGGAATACAAATAGTAGATTGAATGCCGAGTCATGTGCAACCACAGTCTTCTTAACAAAGATGCGCCGCCTACCGTCGGTGTTGTAGGTTGACTCGACGTCTTCGTCTCAGGATACAACGGCTAGAACCACGGCCAACAGAACACCGCTGTTGACTGCCTTGGCGAACTGAAACTTGCGTTTGCCTCTCTCTCAAAACACAATTTCAGGAGTACAATATGATGCATGAATTTCTGGTGATCAAAGCGCACAACAGAGCTTGCCATTTTATAGCTGAAAAATGGACCTGTAACTAAATACGGGATTAATGGGGAGCCTCCCCATTCAATGACGAATTCAAATGCTACAAAATCAAAACTCCCGTGCCATAATATTGCTTTTGAATTCTAGAAGAAAAACTGCCACATAATTTGAATGGGATTTGATTGCTACCATTATCTCCACTTTCATGAGGGGAGTTACCAAGCATTAACCATACACATGTTGAATCTGTGGGGTGGTCGTGGTTCCCTCGGGAGACCCTCTGAGTGTCCCGGTTTCATTCACAAAATTTCATACACGGACAAGAGAATATATAAAATTTTAACAAATATCATACATGAACTCTTTTTTTTAACTCTTAAGTATGTATCCATAGCAATAAACGTACGCACACATATTTGTAAAGGTATGAATATTCGGAGGTGGGTATCACATAATCATAATCATCCTATATATATTTGATTGGGGATTTTTTAGGTTACTAGTAAAGGTGCACGTGCTTCGCACGTGGAAGTCTTCAAATTAAGATCACAATTGCTGTCAGTAAGCATGCAACTAATGTTTGTGTGACTTAGAAAATGTAATGGCATTTCAAATTTGCTAAGTGATTGGCCAACTATATATGTACGACAGTGTTTTTTGCAAAACCTTGTTATGAGCAACTATATGCCAATTTCCAAAACAAAGATTTTTCAAATTCGTTTGCTGGTTATGTACCCAAAAAAATATCATCTACTTACAAAGAAATAGAGGACTTCTCAATTAAATTCTGTGATGTCATCTCATTTACCACCAATCAGTTCGTCTAGGAATGAAGGCTATAGACCAACTTCATAGACAATTTTGAAATGGTTTATTTATCATGGAGATAAGCGAGGATCAATTGGTGAGTGGAATGAATTAATATTCCGAAGCAAATTTGATTTACAGTTAAGCATCTCTCTCAATTAATTACTCCTCTCTCCAATTATTAGTCACGTTTTTCTTTCTACTCATTACCTCTCTTTAATCATTATTTTTATTTTTCTCTCGTATCTCTCCACCTATTACTCATTTCTCTTTCCAATCATTAACCCAAAAGTCATTTCCAAAAAAAAAATCAAACATTATCTCAAAAATATATTTCCAAGTTTTTTTCTCAATACTGACAACCAAACACAGTTATATAGTATAAGGAAATACTTGGTTTATTGAATTATGTGAGTGCACCCGTTGCAAGAAAATGCACTCAAAGTGAAATCGTAAAAGTGACAAGATGTCATGTAGCTAATTCATTGAGCAATCTAATCCATGGCCACCCCAACTATTGAGCCCTTCGTGTTACGCACAACTAAGCCTATACCACAATAGCCGATTGTTTATCAACTGCACCATCGACATTGATTCCAATAACACTATCGGTGGGTTAGCCTAAGTTTGCATCACCCGGTGAGGTGGAGGCTGCCCCGTAAATATCAAAAACTAACCCAACTTCCAATGCATTTTCTAGAATATTCAAAGGAGTCGTGCATGTCACTCGAAGTAAAATTTGTTTCTCCCCTCCCAAAGAAACCTAACATATAAATGCCTCGAGTGCTAATGATTCCCGATTGCTCCCATAGCCACAAAGAGCAGGAGGACCACCACTGTCTGAAGGTCATGTCCTTCCACTCTAAAAAAGGGCTGAATTTAACCTGGGATAATTTCCAAAAACTCCCTCGTCTTTTTGCACCGGAAAAGAACATGTTCAGTAGTCTCGAACTCCTTATGACACCTCGGGCATAGAGGGTTGACGTCAATGCCTTTATGATGTAAATTAGCCAGAACTGCAATAGCATTATATAGTAAACACTTCCAAATCAGATCCCATACCTTATTTGGGGTTGGGATCCCCTAGATTTCTTGTCATCTCATATGGATGGTTCCACCCGAACTTGACTCTCCTTTTTCCTTGGGACCAGGGGCGGGCACATGTAGGGTCAAGCGGGGTCAACTGATCTCTGCTGGATTGAGATTTTAGACATTTTGGTAATTTTTTTCTAATACCAATACATTATTTTCTATATCTTGTCCCAAGTAACATGAAATAAATATGAACTTGTCCAAATAATTTTCCAGATCACCTCTAATCTTTTCAGTTTTTAGTGGTCCCAGAACTTTTTAACTCTCTCTCTTATGTAAAATGATGGGGACAACCGCACCCAATTATTTTCCTTTTTACACCCACTACTTTAACTTTGCTCTCTCTCTCTCTCTCTCTCTCTCTCTCTCTCTCAGTAAAAAAAGAAAAGAAAAAAATTTGAGCAAAACAATGCTTCTCATTATCTCTCTCTCTCTGATATTTGGACAAAAAAAATGTCCATTGAATGGAAACAGAGAGGTCTCAGAGGATCCGGGTGTTTTGGGGGTCTAGTATTTCAAAGGAAATTTTGAGAGGTTAAGAAAGGTGAGGTTGGAACCGTATGAGTGACCAGTGAATGCAGGATATTTTGGTTGTGTACATTGAGCGAGAGATTTTCGATAGTATTACAAATGAGACTATTATGAATCGGTTTCAAAATATGAAAAATCATCGGGGCAAGTTATAAACAAAATGATATGTTATGGTTGACAAACCACGTACTTTTTGATTATATATATTAAATATCTTTTGGTTAAATATTATATTTGATCTACAATAGATACTTAACCCCGCTGGTAGTATATCTTGCGTTTGTCTCTACTTCGGACCCTAGGCTTGCAAGTGATTTTGCCACCTAGTATACTTATCGAACTTTGAATCATCTATCCCCGCTGGTAGTAAATCATGTTTAGCCAAAAGGGCTAAGTTGAAAGTGTGGATTAAACCCCAATCCTCCGATGGCTTTGTTCTGACACATAGCGGCCCAAGTGATCCAGTGAAGCCCTCTCTCTCCTTCCTTACGTCCCCACCAAAACCTAATAATGGCCCTGCAAAGCTCCTGACAAACACTCTTTGGACTTTGGCAACAAAAACCACTGCATAATGTAGTTTAGGCATTGGCATTAGGCCCGACTTAAGTAAAACCTCCTTCCCGGCTTGGTTAAGCCTAGACTCCTTCCACACCCCATTGATCTCGATAAAGCAGAGTCCTTAACAAATGCAAATAGAGCCCACTTTGATTTCCCAATGATGGATGATAAGCCCAAATATTTCCGACGCTCCCTTTCCAGTCGAATATTAAGAGCCTTGGCTGTCTCCTCTCTCCTCTGTCTAGGCGTGTTGGGGCAAAAGAATAAAGATGATTTACCGCGACTAACTAGTTGCCCCAATGTGCATTCATACTTTTCTCGTGATTAACTAGTCAATAATGCAACCTTAATTCATAGATTACCGTCGGCCAAAGAAAATTATCTTTAGTCGTTGAATGAAACTGCCTACCGTTTTGTGGGTAGCTGTCGTCGTCGTCGTGGTAAATTGGTGCAACGAGCTTTTTGTAAAAGGGATTTTTTATTTTTTTTTAACCCTGTAATGTAAATTAGGCCAATTGTCATTGTGGAGGATACATTTTTTTTGGCGGAGGTATGTCCAACATGGAAAATGAAAGCAGGGGAGACTTTTAACGAGTCTGCCACACACAAAAGGCGCAAACAAAAACATGAAGAATGCTACTCTATCAGAAACTAACATTAGAAATTTACAAATTAAATACAACACCAAAAGCTTAAAATAAGCAGCACTCGTTCATTCAATCAAACATTAAAATAAATCAAGTCGCCCAAAAAAAACAAAAAAAAAAAAATCAATCGGAATCATTTTTAGGGTTTTCATCACCACTCTCATCACTGTCTTGAGATTGATGAGAGTGATGGTTTTGATGCTCCAAATTCATACCCAACTCAACCCTACTTCCGCCATGACCGCCGCCGCCGCCGCCATACGTGTTCATCGGACCCGAATTTCCCATACTACCCTCGGAAACACCCAACCCCAGTTGCTGAACCGTCTGCCCTTGTGGCACCAACTGAACCGGACTGAACCGGCCTCCACCGGGGAACTCCAACCCACCCATTCTCTGGACCGGTGGGCCCCTGTACGGCCACATCTGGTGGTGCTCCGCCTGACCTGGACCCACCATAGTGGCAGCAGGAACCATCCAGAACCCGTGTGCTGGGAAAAAACTTGAGGCGTGGAATGAACCGGGTTTTGGTTCCGACACCGGTTCTTCATCCTGATTCCCGGTTCCGTCCGGTTTGACAGCTGGAGTTGAGGTTTGCATAGCTGTATTTGTCGGGTTGTGGTCAGAGTCTTCTTCTCTCAACCGCTTTTTCATGTAATTGGGGAGTTCCCCGTAACCACCGCCGCCGCTGTGGAACCCTAACGCGGCGGCTGCACCACCGTGGATGAAAATCGGGGCCGGTTTGGACGGCGGAGCAGAGATGGTGGCGCCGCCGCTACGAAGCGAGACGTTGAGGGAGGAAAAGTTAGCCGGAATCGTCCCCGTGCCGGTGGCGGCGATAATGGCCGGCTCCGCCTGCTGTAGGAGCCACTCGATGGTCTCTCCTTCTGACTTGTGACCCAGTTCCCTAGTCAACTGGAAGACCCTGGCGGCGCACACGGCGGGCATGCGGATGCGCCTCCCTCGGCCGTCGACCTTGGTGTGGCGGTCTTTGGAAGGCTTTTTGGTAATTTTTTCCGTGGCGGCGGAGGAAGTGGTTGAGGAGATTATTAATCCGGATTCTGTGGAGGTGGAGCCCATGAATGTGCCATGATGGGCTTCTGGGGCCTGGGTGGGTTCTGATTGAATTTTTTGGAGAGGAGCTTGTTGGTTCTGGCTGTGTTGGTCTGACCCACTGTTTGACTCCATGAATTTCATTTGGGTATTACAGAAATCGAGGTCATAACTCTCTCAAGACAATGGCCGATTGACGAAACCCATCTGGAGAGAGAGAGAGAGAGAGAGAGAGAGAGAGAGAGAGAGACTTTGGAGATTGATTTGCAAATGTTTTAGAGCCAAAGTGCGCAAAGTGGAATTGGTGGGTTCTTCTTCCTCTCTACTTCCTATGTGGTTGACTGCTGTCTTGAGAGAGAGAGAGAGAGAGTAGGTTAAGGAGCCACACCAGGTAGAGGAGAGAGAGAGAGAATCAGGGAAAATACACTTGTACCCTTAGATTTTAACTACAACATCAATAGGTATCCATTACTCCATTTGGACCATTAACCTGTGTATCGTGTTAGGCTCCGTCCCGCTACTTGAATTTTTCGGGTTTTCGCAAGTTCTTCAAGTTAGATTATTTTCTTCACATACATCAATTAAAATGCTAAAAAACTTTTAAAAAGTCAAGTCTAGTTGAACAGAACATATGGACTTTTGTAGTTTAAGTCAATGAAATAAAAAATTTTAACCTCTATCGATAAGGCCAAAAAAATTGTATTTGATCTTTAAAATTCTAGAAAAATAGAAGAATTCTTTTAAGCTTGGGAAAATTATGAAATTTCTACTTTGGATAAACAATTCAAATAAAAAGAGAGAGAGAGTATTGTATTTACAACAAGAAAGAAAAGACAATGTTGTATTGAACGAAGTTTCTTCTATATATGGTTTGGAGTGTCATACCATTAGTGACTTGGGATGGAACTAATATTACGCCTTAATTGGGTCTTAATGAGGCAATATGGACATCTCATATTCCTTCATTCGTAGCATACGAATGAGATTTAAAAAATTAAAAAAAGAGAGGGAGAGATGCAATAATTGAGGCAAACGACATTGTAGTTCTGATTAAAAACAAGAATTGAATTTTTTATAAATGACATAATAAACCGAGTAATTAATTACACCCAGTCACTATATGACTTGAGCTCTTAAAGAAAGCTCTCTCATACCACACGTTCCAATCAATATCGAGTATTCGGCGGAAAATTTTTCATGTGCCCTACCTTCTTCTACCACTTAATTATGGAGTATTGAAGTTACAAACAAGGTCCACATTTAAACTTGAGATGAAGTACTGGAGTTGACTAAAACGATTACAATTAGAAGGTGTAAAGTGAAGTTATAGTGAAATACAAAGGTAAAAAGGTGTAGTTATTTTAACCGAATAAATGTGTAGCTGGGCTGGTGAGGTGGGGTTCAACTAGAGGAAGGTGGGGGGGACCACTGTGGGGACCTATAACTTTTGCAGTCTTGCCCCACGCGTGGGGTCACATATTATTCACAGAGATAAATGACTGGATGCTTGCTGATACACCGTAGCGCTCCACCGAGAGGTGGCAAATGAATAAGTTGGGTTGGATTTGAGTGGGTTGATATGAGTTATAAGTTAAATATAAGTTGAGAGTAAATAAGTTGAATATGGGTGGGTTGAATATAGGTCAAGCTAAACTCAACCCAACCCAACCCATCCCATTTTCTTTTTTAATCTGTTTAGAGTATATCTTGTGCATCATACAAGGAAATTATTAGACCAAATAAATTACTATTCCCTCCATCCCAATTTCTTGGTCCTTCTTTCCATTTTGGGATGTCCCAAAATGTTTTTCTCATTTCTAAAAATATATATCAAAATTGGGTCACTTTTCAATTTTACCCTTAAAAAGTACTTTTCTCATCTTAATTGGCTAGCTTATTATCTTTTATTTTATAACGGTTTTTATGATTTTGAAAATTTTGTATAGTAAAACTAATTGATATCTATCAAACAAGATCCATATTGAATATGTTTTGACTTTCATATAATAAATTAGCCTCACAAATTTGGTCACAGTAATATTGACTGGATTTAGGGGTAAAATAGAAAAATCAATACAAAGTTTTCACACTCCTTAAAAACCTGCTTCCCCAAAAGGGGCCAAGAAATTGGGACAGAGGGAGTATTACTCTAGTTTGTTTAGCGTGTTGATTTTGGAACTCCTTTTTTTTTATGCAAATACTCCAATATTTAATGAAGTTACAAAACTACCATTTTTAAGATATAAAAATTACTAGAGGCACTCTACCTGAAATTATCTCCCCATTTACTAAGGCACTCCAAACGATAAAATGAACCAAAACTAAACATAAATATTAGGTTCTAAACATTAACGTTAACATTAATTTCAAATATTAAACATCCACAATATTAACATTAGGTTTCGAACATTAAACATGCATCTATGTCAGATTACTTCACATCACTTTGCAAAAAAAAAAAGACTAAACATCTTGTTAGAATTCTCCAAAATAAACAGCACACAATTGAAAATGTTGATGCTGTAAAATCTTCATAACGGCTGCGACACAAGATCTTTATATTTTTGTACTCATTATCTACCATTTTTCTCTTAAAATCTTAATAACGGCCGTAAATTCACATTTATAATATGGGTAGGTTGGGTTGGATTTTAGGAGGGTGAATTTGGGTGGGTTCATGGGTTGAGTTCAAAATCGCCACCTCTAGCTCCACTCCTTCATCTCCAATCCACACTTTCAAACTCCACTTGAGGATAAATTTGTTCTGAAAACTTTGAGTTAGAATGCAAATGGGTTTGTAGTACTCGGTTCTTTTTCTTTTTCTTTTTTTTGGGAATTCAAAAATATATTAAAAACTAAAGGATAGGAACAGTCTGCATTAGAGATGCATTAATTGATTACACATTATTGCTAGAACGGAAATAACCATAGAACACTAGTCAAGAAATTGCCTAATGTTGTTGTTATCCCTCAGCATGAATTCCCTAATGGACAGTGGTGAAGTAGGAGTAACAATCAGGTCTTCCTCTTGTTCTACTCCGAGATGTGCGAGGTGATCGGCGCATTGATTGGCAGAGCGATAGATATGAGTGAGAGTGCATCCTGAGTGGTTGAGTAGGCACTTACCGTCGTGTTGACATGAAATTCTTCAGGGACAGGAGAATTGTTAATGCAAACACCAAGTGGTGTTGTGAGAAAGCAGGCATGCCAAGAGATAGAAGATCTCTAGAAATAACTTAATTAAGATAAACTAAGTTACAAAGGTTTGAGTCCCTTGAACAAAGACTTCAACAACAGAAATAAAAGAAGATTATATAGAAAAGAAAAAGGAGAAAGAAGAGAAAATAGGAGATGAGAGATGACGGACATGATTGAGAGAATAACGATCGACTAACTCGATAGTTAGGAAAACAATTACAATGTTGTTGTGAGCTTTTGGTGCATGGACCTTTGCAATGTTATACTAAGGCCTGTATTTATAGAACTTCATAAGTCTTGTAACCACTATGAAAAAACTGCCCACGGTCCTGAATCATGTTCCTTGATTTGTGCATTTTTTTAATGTCTTCCATTTCGCCATTGTTCAATGAGTGACAAGTGTCCTCTTCAGCCGAAAAATAACTTCTCATTATCTTGATAATTATAATAGGGGTGAGCATGGACTGGATTGGTTTGGATTTGTAGTAAACTAAGAACCAAACCACTACCTACGGATTATGAATTTGGTGAACCAAACCAATCCACAAAGGCGTCCGAACCAAACCAATCCAAACCATTAAAATACGGATCGGATTCGGTTTCGAACCACGGTTTGCTTAAAATTGAGATATTATTTCCGTAAAATATTTAGAGTACTTAAAATTTGGGTTTACTACGTTAGGTTTATATATAGAATACCAATAGGTCCTCATATATAGAAATTTAGGATAATTAATCATGGTAACGAAGGTAATCATAGAATAGGAATAAGCTATGGCCAAATCATGTATAGAAATTTGAAAAAATAGAAATGTGCTGTGGAATCAAAATTAGAATGGAGAATTTCATCACCGAATTTATTTGCTATGATTAAACCACTATTGGTGTATTAGAATTAGCGGAATAAGTCGTGAATCTTAGGCAAAATAAAATCTTGTTAGAGAAGGAATAATGAAAAAATTACATTAGGAAATTAGTTGACTATGGCTTATAAGTAATAATAATAATAATAATAATAATAATAATAATAATAATAATAATAATATGGTTCGGATCGGATTGGAATTGGAACCATAAATGTAAATCCACAAACCAAACCATTGACTACGGATTCTAATTTTTTTAAACCAGGACCAAACCACGCTACTAAAAATCCGAACCAAACCAATCGGTTTGGATTGGTTTGGACTGGATTCACAGTTTGACAGGTTTTCTGCTCACCCCTAAATTATAACATGTGTTTTTCAGCTTAAAGAGAATTCAATTTTCAAAAAATGTAGCCCCTAAGATTAAGGTAATCGTCTTGTCACGTTTCTTGGAGATAAGCATCTCCTGAATTGTAGGGATTTCTCATTGATCAATTGTGTGAAAATTCTCTGCCACGTGTCCAGTCTAGATATGATACAAACACGTCGGTAATGATAGTGCTCTGGGGATGGTTGGAAGAAGCTCCTTCATTGAACAAGAGAGTCGTTGTTTGGGAATCAGATTCTATGTGGATGTTTGATAGCCCTTTCTACAGTATGATTGTGAGCCCTCTGTAGATGGCCCAAATCTCCGTTTCTAAGCTGGAATTTGCCACCATTTTGCCGTAGTATCCAAGAATCCATGCTCCTCGCTCATTCCGGAATATGCCACCAAATCTCGCTTTCGTGTTATCATAATACTTGCAGTAGTAGTCGGTTCTACTTCTATACAAACTATGACTACATAAAAGTTTTGTTTTTCTTTTTTTTAGAAATATAAAGGAAATTGTATTAAACACCAACAAATACAAGAAAAAAACGAAAAATTACAGAAAAATGAAAGAAAAAAAAAAGAAGAAAAATACTATGACTACATAGAAGTTTGTTTATACAAATGTGGTACTCGTGCTATGAGAGAGAACACGAAACGAAATTAATTACTATATTTAATGACATTTAGCCTGCATGATTTAACATCAAGGCTTAAGCAGAAAAGTAAGCTTTTTACTTTTTGCCTTTTTCTGGAAAATAAAAATAAAAAGGCCAAAAGCAAAAAGCAAAAATTGAATTGATTTGGTCACTTTTTGTGTTTTTTTTGCTTTTCACCTCTCAAATTATAATTGCTTTTTGTATTTTTTTTATTATAACATTGCTTCCTTTAAGCCAAATGCTATGACTTTTTGAATCTCAAAAAGGCAAAAAGCTTGTTTTTCTATTTTGGCCAGAATAGGCCTAACTCTGACAATTGTATTACAGATAAAGTTTGAATAGAAAGGAAAATTGTGAGAGAATATGTGAGTTTTTTTTTTTTTTTTTTTGTTAGGAGAAAACACAGTAGGGCGAGCGAGAAATTAGTGGCTGGGTACTTTGATCTTATTGATTTTCTATTTCTTTTTAAGAAGATTGCATATTGTGTGTCATTGAAGTGATTAGTATATAGAGCACATAGATAAATAGATAGATAGTGGATATGGCAGGAAAAGTATATAGTTTTTTTTTTTTGGATGAAGAAATAGAAATTTCATTAAAACAAAACATGACAGTACCCAAATCCAAACAAAAGCAATCTAAAATCTACCAAGATAAACCTAAAACTACAAACAAATAAATAACATAACATAACAAACAGACGATGCCATCGGCGCCGCTCGCCGTCTGTGTAGGAGGCAGATCGGCCTCCCCTTGGTCCAAAATTCAAGATTCCGACCACTCACACTAGAAGGAAAGCAGATCTAGCCATGCATAGGGAGTTACCTGTAAATCGGGAAAAGTAGTTAGATTCTAAACTTTGACAAGATTTGGAAAAAATAGGTGCGACCAACGAGAGTGAAGTTTTGGAGTATTTGACATTAATTTGAAAGTAGGGAAAATATTCTGAAGTAATCAACACTATAGTTCTCACTTAGTGTTCGATTATTGATATGTTCGGTTGCTAATGCTACGGAAACTAGAATGAAACACAACTCCGGATACAATTCCATTCGAAACCATTTAATGTACATGGACTAACATGAATGCATGTAACAGCCTTAGACTCAGTTGTATCTGAAGTTGTGTTTAAAATTGCATTTTTATTGTTTTTGTCACACTATAGTGTTCAGCTATTGAAAAATTACACTCTGGCCTAGTGGCCTACATATACATAATAATTCAAAGAATATATTACCTTAGTTTTTTCTTTCCGACTCCGCCCTTGGTAAAGCAAACGGTTACGTAGTATCAATACTTTTCAACGAGCTAATTTGTGTGAAAAAAATACTTCATGTAAAAGGGGGTAGAGGAAAGTTTAGAGAGGGGAGGCGGCAAGGAGAAGCTCTCCCTAGAGTTTCCCAGCGGCCGCTACCCTCCCCCACCGCCCCCCTTCCACCTTCTTCCTCCTCCTCTCATCCTCTCATCTCCCCATAGATTCCAGCTACCCCCATGGTGTTCGAGCTCCTCTCCTCCTCCTATGGGCGACTAGAATCCGATTTTTGGGCGAGGAACCGGATCTGGAATTTCTAGATCCAGACTTCCATCATCGATGATGGCATGACAACTTCGGTGAAGGCTCTGGCGACTTTTTGTTTTTGTTGTTTTTGGTTTTTTCTATTTTTCTTTGTTTTTGTATTTTCTTTTTTTCTTTTTTGTAGGTTTTTTTGGTAGGTTGTATTAGGGTTGTGATTTGTTGGGTTAAATGGAATTCTTTCTCCCAGCTAAAAAAATTTGCGTGAAAATATGAATAAATACTGTAATATTTGTCCTTGGAAATACTATATTTACCATTAAGTAAAGCTAAGAATACTAAAGATATTAAGATATCTATGTCCTTTTCAAGTTGATGTGCAGTGCTGACTTGGAAAACTTGGCAACCTCACAAATTATAAAGTCAACAGTTATTGTTATTGATATTTCGACTGTTTTCGTTCACAAAATCATTGGAGTACAACATAATAAAGGGACCCAATTTGGTGTACAAAACTTAGGGCCAGAAAATGTGCAGATCTCTGCTTGGGAGATCTACTTTTGGGTCTCACACTAATGATCCAAATCATTCATTATTTTTAAAACATTTTTTTGAGGGGCCATTCAAAATTTCAACTTAATGAGACGGTTAGAAGTGCTTAAACCAAAGCTTCACTGCAACCTTGCAAATTGAAAAGTCAACAGTTATTGGTGTTTCAACTGTTTTCGTTCACAAAATCATTACAACATAACAAAGGGACCCGACTTGGGGTACGGAAACTTAGGGCCAGAAAATGTACTGATCTACTTGGGGGATTCACTTTTGAGTCTAACACGAGTAATACGAACTGTTCATTATTCTTAAAATATTTTTCCGAGGGTCCCACAAAATTTTAGCTCAATCAGACGGTACATTTTCTGGTCCTAAGTTTCTGTACTCGTAAGTTTTTCCATAATTTGGGTGTGCATTTATAAGAAAATAGGGTGTAAAAATTATTTCCCTTAAAAGAAGTGGAGAATATATGTAAATGTAACATCACTAAAGCAGAAAGTCAAAGGTATGTACCTTACGTAAAATATGTCAGTGGAGGCTCCAGGAATTCTCGTCAAAGTGTTCAAAAATTCTAATATGGTTCTCTAGAAATCATAACTGTACTTAAATAATAATAAAAACTACAAATACCAACAGTGCCACCAAAAAACAACAAAGTATTTAGCATATTACAATTGCCCTCTACGACTTTTCATATTTTGAAACCATTGCATAATAGCATCATTATCAACGGCATCAAATACATCACGCTCAATATAAGTAACCAAACAATCGTTCATCCATTGATCTCCCATTCGATTGCGCAAATTGCTCTTTATGTACTTCATGGCTAAAAAACTTCTTTCAACTGTTGCAATAGCGACAAGACAAGTCAATCCAATCTCACAAACCAATAGACCAATCTATATATGACATGCCTATCTGTCTCCACTAACTTTGTAGCAAGATCACCTATCCTCTTTAGATTTGAAAACTTTTCATCGAATCTCATATCTACAATGGATGTGTTTGGTTAGACAATTTAGTTTAGTTTTGATGATGTTATAAGATATAATGAGCAGAGAGAGATAGAGAGAAATGAGGAAAATAATGATGTCATCAAAACTAAAACTAAACTAGGAAACGTACAGGGCCAATGAAATTTTGGAGTTGAATGTCCAATGCCATTAAATCCACCTTAGAAAAGTTAGATGAGTAGAGTTCTGCAAGACTAATCAACTTTTTCCTATCAAAACCAGAAAATGAATTTCTAGGATTCAAGTAAGCCATACAAAGTAGCAACTTTGTGTTCCTCTCCATGAAATGATTGTTTAGCTCTTGAAGTTGCATGTCTAAGATTGTATAGCATAGGTCAACGCAATAATGATGTGAGATCGTTATTTGTGGGGCTTTCTGTTGTGGCCGATCACTAGATACAAACATTTCACTCATGTTCGGAAAAAGAATATTACATTTGCTACAAAACGAAGACAATCAACAAAGAATCCCACCCATTTTCCCTCATCATTTGCAATCGTTTCTTAGATATTTCAACCAGTGCTATAACATTTACTATATCTTGTGTCTTCTTATGTATTGCTATAGACAACTCATTTGTGATTCCCATCACATTTCTAACCAAGTATAAACTAAAGACAAATTCGAAGGAAAACATCAATTTCTTAACTGAATGAGCTTGAGCTTTGTGATCTGCCGATGGTTCGTTCTCTTGAATCATTCCAAGTACCTCAATCGCAGATGAAAACATCAAAATCAAGTTATTATGTTATCAAGTTATTAAATATGAAAACAAGGCCACTCTGCCATTTACAATACCCCGTCACGTATCAATCCATTTGTTGGCTCCAAAAATTACTACCTGGAGGAGAAAATTTTGGTATCGAAGCCAAAATATGGCCGTACTCGGAGTTAACGAAAAATCAATAAATTATACAGAACATTAACTTACTGCAAACTTGAATCAAATCAAATGACATGAATCTCACATGAAAACCTTGAAGAATCGTTCACAAAATATCATAGTATTGTTGCGGGTTCACCCTTAGCCCTAGCTAGGGTGAAACCGCAACAGAAACTTAATAAGAAAAAGAGGCTCACTAATAAGAAAAAGAGGCAAAAAGATCCTATCCCTACTAGAGATTGCAAGTATTTATAATAGGAGGCTCACTAAGACAAGCAAAACCCTAATTAATTAATGTAAATTCGGATTTAATAATGGGCCCAACTTTAAGGTGCTAGAGAAGTCCAAATATGGCTCTTATGTGTGGAATCGAGTGATGGGCCACCATATATTGGGTTGAACCTTACTTCTCAATACAGAAAACATGTGTTGGGCTTCTTCTTCGGCACTTTCCTCCTATCTTGATCAAATTATCCTTAAGCTCATTTTATAATAACTACAAGCTCCTGAAATTGTCTTAAATCCCCATATTTCTCTGCAAATATAAAATTAATCAGTTACTAACAATTAAGCATAAATTAGGAGAACTAATATAATAAAAGTGCAATGTTACCCAAAATTAATGGAATAAAAAATACACTTTTGACTGTTCATCACTAACGCAAAATTTCGATTCACTTTAATAACGTTTTTTGATATTTTCAAGCAAATTATTTGCAAAATGTCAAATGGAGACACTCTTGGTTCATCTTATAAAGTAGTACTGAATACTCCCACTCTTATTTCCCTTTTTTCAGGACATCAGAAGAGGTCCAAAATGCCTTTCATTGCCTGAAAATCGGCTCATTTTGTTGCCCGTCGGCTCTTTTTTGTTATCCACAGGGGTATTTTAGACCAAAAATGGCCAACTTGGAGCTCTCGATTCCGTGGCGCGCCTCAACAGAGCAGCCGTAAACGTCCTACCTATTTAAAGTTTGAGAATAGGTCGAGCACGGCCATTTCTTGCGAGAGTTGTGATCTAATACAAATGCAAGTGCAGGAGACTAAATAATGACTTTAGCACCGTTTGAGCACATTTGTCAAAACTAACCAAATATAAGCATTGCAAGTCAAAAAATGAGTTTGACCCAAAACCATCGGTGATGCTCATTCACCAAAGGATTTTATCAAGATTTGATAAAATCAAGTCATTCATTTTATCCATTGATGAAGAGATTTGATAAAATCTTAGTATATTTTTGCATTAAAAAATCATCAAAAATTTAAATTTTTATCAAATCTCTTCACCAATGGTTAAAATCAAGGGCTTAATTTTGATAAAATCCATTAGATAACAACTAGAGTGACAAAAAAATGCTCTATTAGACATGTACTGGTCTTATTTAATGACAAAAAAAAATGCTCTGTTAGACACTTTGAGGTGTTTTTTAAATTTTGGTGTGAGTTATGACAGTAGAAAAGGAAATGACTAAAGTATACTGTGTACACAGCATATATGTGTACACTATTTTACCTCTCTCTCCTATCTTTCCTGTCAGAAAAAGGAAAAAGGAAAAAGGAAATCCAAATGCTGCCCTGAAGGCCCTCAACCACTTCCCCTCTGCTTCTCACTCTCTCGGAATATTTGTTAGCTTTTGTTCTAGGAATTGACATTGACACTCTCGTTTCTTTGATTGACGCTCTTTTTTTTATCTTTATATATAAAGTGTAAGAGTAAATTTACCTAATAAAGATAACAAAAATAGAGTGTCAGTAGAGAAAAGTGAATGCCAGTATCACCCCCTTTGTTTTTCAATATACCAATAAATTCGTACATTAAAATTAAACTACGACAATGCCCACAAGCTTATTCTTTTATTTATGAAAACAAACAGAGATATGAGAATGTAATTAAAATCAAATCAAAATTATTAACATTATATATCACACTAATAATATCAATAATATCAACAAATTACATATCATATTGTTAGAATTTTAACAAATTTTCTAATTTTCCATGAATAGAATGAAAAAAATGTAAACCCAACAACAAAAAATGTAAACCCATATACTTGGACATATTTTAGTGTTATGTGGCAGATAGTTGTTTTTGTGATGATTAGACATTTGGTTGTTGGTAGTGGCGGAACGGTGTTCAGTTTGTTTGGTTGTTGGCATTGGCGGATTGACTTAAGCCCAGTTTTCCAAAAGACTCGAGTACTATAATTTAGTGCGAAAAAAATCGAAAAACAATACACGGAACCACTTCATTTTTTTATTTGAGATATCATGATTTTTAGCACCAAGGTTCTAAAATCTTTTGAAAAACTGGACCTTAGATGGGATAATACGAGCACATGTAGGTGGGTATTTGCTGGACCAGTGCGTGTAGGTGTGTATTTGTTGGACCGGAAATGTTATCCGATTGGAATTTGTACTTAGCTCAATGCATTGGGCTCCATGGTTTGGCTGATTGGGCATTTACATTGGTGGACTAGTTGGTCTAGTTGTCGACGCTTGGGTTGATTCAGGGGATTGGCTTCTTGGGGCTGATGGTTTGGAATGGGAATGTTCCTTTAGTTACAATTAGATGCTAAGAACCTCTGAGAGATCACCACATATATAAACGGATCTCCACAGCAGTTTCTTTTAACAACCACAGTTGCGACTCTTTCCGGTAGTTTCTCTACCCACGCCCCAGCCCCCACTCTTTCCCCTGCAGTTTCTCTACCCACAACCCCGACCCCAGTCGCAGTTCGGTCTGGGCGGTTGAAGCCCATACCCACAAAGTGTATGTGGAGCTCCTTCAGAAAATTTGGGTACTTCAAATAGTCTAACCCTTAGGACTAAAAACCCACTTCGAGAGAATTTCTCATTCATCTCCAATTAGAATTTGTGCATTCCTCTACTGGATTAAACTCCTAACATGAGAGAGTCTATTGCCACTAGGGGCCCACCTCTCGCGGTGTGGTTCCCACTTAAATTTGAGGGTCAAAACTCATAAATATTTAATAGAAAAATTCCAATTTTCCAACATAAGCCACACTTAACTCATAGTTTAGGACATGTCACGGCTCAGGACACAGCATGGCTTGAGATACAAACTGCTCAAAGTCATAGCATCGCTCAGGAGATGGATCTAGTGAACCTTCTTTTTTTAGCGGTTACCATAGAAAGACAGATGCAGCAAGTTTGTGTTTTTTGTGGTTTCAGATCCTCTCTTTCCCTCCCAGTCCTATGCCCTCATATCCCTAACAGAGAGGTGGGACAAGAATGCAAACAGAGGGGGGCCAATAACAGAAAGACGGGACAAGGATCCAAATAGAGGATTCGTAGCCATTGCTTTCCCGCAACTTCAAGTTGCACGATAACTAACCAAAGAGTGATGTGAAAATACTGTGTTTGTTTTGGTAGTTTTGTTTTGTTCGTAGGATTATGAGTAGGGAGAAAATTAGGGTAATGTTTGGAGATGTGGGTAACGTGTGGAGGGAGAGATAAATATAGAAATGAGAATGATAATTGAAAAGACTAATAATGATTGGAAAGGGAGATAAGGTAATGATTGAAAAACTAAACTAAAACTTCTAAACAAAAACAGCCGTTTCGTATCTTCAGATGACTTGTTTTTTTGTAAAAGATAGGGAAAAGAAAAATAAGCCAGCAACTCTGACAACAAACCAGACTGAGAAGACATTAGTTAACTTCAGAGAATTGTGTGACACAAAACATGGAACGTATGTTAGTTCACAAATTTAGCTTAGAAACATCATTGGAGCGTCTTACTGCATAGCATCGACAAGTATACAAACACAGATAAAAAAAAAGTCTCTTATTTCAGAAACAAAGTTACTAGTCTGGCAAATTCCAATGTACACAGTACCCAAACTTCAAAATAAAACCCTACAATTGAAATTTGCCAAAAGAATAGTGTTCTTTTTCTGTTACAATAAAATAGCAAGATCTCTCACCTTCTGTTTCTCTGTCTACTCTTTTGTGCTGCTATGTTCTCTAGCAGGTCCAGGAGGAGGATCTCTTAATCACAGGCTTCATTTGCTTGTCCTCTTCAAGGGATATCATCCCCAAGTGTGAAGGATCCTCCAACATCATTTTCGCCACCAAATATCCTGCGATTGACCACGTCTGATATTTTCTGGCTTGCTTTCCGATATATCTCCCTAGTTTCCCATCGTAATATTCTGGCCAGCTGTCTTTGAGCAGGCGGCTCTCAGCAAGATCGATTGCTCGTCTTGCAATTTGGGGCCGTCCCGTTTTAATGCAGGCAGCCGTTAGCAACCATAAAAGCACTGCATTCCAAATAGGGAGAGAGAATGAAAATGCAAGGGAAAGCATGTCAGCTCATTAGCATTACCAAAGAACCGTATTACTAAAAAGCCATCTACGATTGGTTCCATGGTGGATATCTCAACATCGAAACAAGCAGGAGAACTGAACAGGGTACAACAAGGGCAACAGACATTAGCTCTCGATGCAGGGGAGTAAAAACTTAGAGAAAAACATGGGACTTCTGCTTGGATAATAATAGTGAGAGGAGATTCTGAAGGATTTCATACCGATTCTAATGTTTACATGGACTCTGGTACGGGCATCGCACGTGGGTACGTGTCAAAGTGTTGGATTTATCCAGCTCTCATTTCAAGTACAAGAGGAGACAAGGCCAAATATTCATTTGTTTTAGTAATTGTTTGCTATTTCTTGTGTAAAAAATGGTAGGCAGAAGGTGCCCAGAGTATTTCATGCATAACATGAGAGTTTTTTATGCATGGTTTTTACAGTAAACTGTAATTACAGATATGCTTTCTAGATGAATATCCAACCACACATGTTGGACACAGATGCTATAATCTTAACCAGGTTTCATGGTGTTAGACACAGTTCCTTCATACATTATGAAGAGTCCTCTCTCTCTCTCTCTCTCTCTCTCTCTCTCTCTCTCTCTCTCTCTCTCTCTCTCTCTCTCTCTCTCTCCATGTGTGTATGTGTATGTGTGTGCGTGCATGCGTGTGTGTGGTAATGCAGTTCTTTTTGTAAGGACCAAATTTCAGAGTATTATTGTTTTGGCAATTCGTATGACAAAACACATTTATATTGAGTTGTAATTTTATAATTTTTCCTTAATTTTCTAAGGAGCAAGTTTGTATAGGAATAGAGTGGAAGGAATCATTTTTATGTAATTCGAGGGATAGTAGATCAATCGACTTCAGCTAGGATCAATCGGCTTCACAAAGAGGAACAATGTGCAGTTTTAGTTCGGATAGAACAATGGTCCAATCTATTGGCTTATCAATCGGGCAGTGGAACTCTTAAAGTGAATCGGTTCACTAATGGACCAATTGATCAGTTTTGAATGCGATCGATCGGAACTGCAGCAAATATAAAAGAACGTCGTTTTTTTCATTCTAGGGCATCCAAGCAGCCAAGGTAACGATTCTCAAAGCAAAAACAAGATTTATGGATCTTTGATCTCATTCAAGAGCTTTGAGAGGTTTCAACATCATTAAACTATCACATTGAGTTCTTCCAATGGATTTATGGAAGTAGTTTTTTGGAAGGTTTGTGTGGTTCAAGGCGTTGGCGATTAAGATCACTTGGTGCAGTGTATGTGTGATTTGGCAGGTGATACTTAGAACGTTGTGAGAATTTACTTCGTTGGGATAGGTATATGTATAACTGCACAATGATTATAGTGATTTTGATTCCTTCCCGTGGTTTTTTTACCCATTCAAGGTTTTCCACGTATATCCCTGTGTTCTCTGATTGATTGCTTGTGTGGTTTGTTTTAGGAGTTTAACTTAGTGATTTGTGTTCATACTGTTAGGGTTTTTTACGGATTGGTAGGGAACCCTAGTTTTTCACTTTTTGATAACAAAAATGCAGAAACTCCATCAATGAAAGTAAATCAAGAAATGACGGAGTCCCATTTAGTCAATTCGTATCCATTTACGGATTGTGTTATGTCTTGCACTAAGCAAGGTCCCATAGAATACAAATCAAATACATAGGCAATAAATCTACCTCAATACGTGGACAATCTTTCGAAAACCAGCAACTAAATCAAAATAAAAGCATAAAATTACAATGACTAATCAAGTTAATCCTACTATCCCAAAATCTTAGAGGAGGACAAAACTAGGATTCAGAACTCAACATTCCTTACTGTGAGCTTCGCAGAATATGAAAACTATGATAAACAAGAAGTGTTGCTTAGATTATTCAATAAAAATAAGAATTGATGAAGTTGTCTCATGGACTCCCATACCTACAAATCATTCTTGCATGTACAAAAGTGAAATACACGCTTAAAACATTAACAGTAACGGGGTTAATACTGTACTAGGTTAGATGGTTAAGATGGGGAGAACCATATAATTTTGTCTCAGGCAAGCAAGAGCTATCGCATGTCTGTTAGCATCTATAAGCGGACTAAACTGCGTTTCATATCAGTAATGAATCATTATTTATATGGTTTTTTCAGCTTATTTACCCCAGAAAGGTGAACTTATTTAAGCCAAAACTTTGCTTATTAGGAGTTCCGAAAATACATTGGACGAATGAGTCCATGCTCTTTCCAATTAAGGAAAGTGTGGACGAAAGGAAATTGTGGATATTCACCTCATAAAACTAGCGAAACAGCTTTTACCAAAGTTTACTAAACAACTTGAATTTTTTTGGCACGCCTTATAAAGAGTGACACCAAAACGGAATTATAACTTATTTAAAGTGATTTAAGCTAATAATCTTAATGGTTAGAATCTAAAAAGCTAACTTATAAGTGATACAAAAGGGGCCTGGCTTAGTGTACTAACTAAAATTTGCATGAATACGCAATAGCAAGTACTGTTTCATCAATGCTGTATGATAACATAGTTGCAGAAAGCAAAACCGAGGAATTAAAAGAACATATAGAACCCAGTGGAAGAACCTGGCCAAGATCCTCCATTATGATAACTCCATCTGGTATTCTTCGGGTCACAACCAGTTACAATTCTCCATTCATGACCTTCTATGCAAGGATGGCATATCTTCAAAGGCATTTCTCCAACCAGCTCCTCCCATCGTGCTTCTATAAGATCCATTATAGCAGCAGATTGCTCAGGAGTCGCCAAGGAAGCTAAAATAGCGATACAATTGCCTAAAGCAAACCATCGGAAATCCATCCTTGCAGGGCTCACATTACCAATGAAGTAGCCCCCACGCATTGGCATAAAATCAAATACCCATTCTGGGATTGAATCTGGAATAACATTAAATTTATTAACTGCCGTGTGAGAATACTCCTCCGTTTTATAGCGGTAAATGTCATTTAGTTGTTGGAAATCAAGCCAGAAATAACTCCGCATGTGATAACTCAAGGCATGCAAGCGCTTAACTATTCTCTCCACCATCTCTTTTCCCTCCGCATCATGTTTCAGCATTGCCAAAGCACATCTCAATGCCATAAAGAAAAGTGCCTGAATCTCAATTGGATAACCATAAACACCCTGAAAAATGATGATATTCATTAGTATATGCCAACAGGTAGAGTTGGGGGAACAAGAAATCTCTTATAGAGCTTCCATGACACGAAATGAAAGAAGAGTTAAAGTCGAGTGCGGATTTGTTTTATTCTTTTTTCTGTTTGGAAACTAAAATTGAATTAAGTTTCAGTGATGGTTGAATAACAGAACCAAGTGATCATGTTTCCTCCATGATATTCACACAGACTTGCACAAATACATCCATATATATCAGTTCACAGACTGGCCAGCCATACTGGCAAATGTGGAACTGCCAAAGAGCTGGGTCACTTCATAGATTGTAGAGGATGCATAGTTTTCATTGCTTGCATCAATTCTGCTGATTTTTGCATTCAGCGCTGCGTCAGTGGCAGACCTACGGCTTGGGGTGGTAACCATGGCATCCCCTATTTTCTGTATGTAGTATACATATCATAGTAGCAAAATTGTGGTGCAATGGCACCCCCTAGATAAGGCCCAAACCTCGTATAATATAGGAAACCAAATTGTATAGGTGTGGCTCCTAATCAATTGTTTTAGGTTTTAACCCCCAAGACTTTGAGTAAGTTGGGCCTCTAGTATGCACCAATTCAAGAGAAGGTATTTAACCCAAGAAATAGAAGTAAATGAAATACGTTAATTGTAGAAAATCTCATTAGTATATGATCCAATGGCCTTGGAAGTTAAGAACTCAACAAGCCTTTCATCTTTAGCAATTGGTTGAGTTGTAATGTTGTATGTACTATGTAGTAAAAACAATTATGCTTTTATTAACTATCACACAAAGCCAAAATGGTAACTGTTAATATTTTTCCTGGGGGCTTGCATTCTAATATATTTGTTACACTTGAACTTGTAAGATCCAGCACCCTCGATAAGTAAATCATGGCCCGCCCCGATTCATGAAGCCCAAAAAAATGTTATGAACAAGCTTCCGCAAGTCATAGATGCAGCTAGAAAAAGATTTTATGTTCCCATTCTCATATTTAAGCATCACCAAAAAAAAATGCAAGAATCTAAATTAACAAACATAACTAGGAGAATGTTCATGCATTTTACGAACAAAAGTAATCATGCAACTGACTTTTGCATTGAGTTGAACTCACATTGTTGGCAATCAGCAGTATTAAAAAATTTTATTTGGTTCATTCACTAAGGAGCATAACTATTTCAACTATAAATTGGCTTAAAAATTCCACTTTCCCATCATTTATGGTCACAGCTCCGCTCCTACGAGCAAAGCCTTTTAAATGTAATAACAAAAAAACGAAATGAATATGGGATAAGATTACTACATCAGTCCAGCTAACCACAGCACAATGGGCGGCCTGATCCGGTGGTGTATTTGAAGATGGTTCAGGACTGTGGTTCTCTGTCTCCGGTTAGCCGAGCCCGCATGCGTCAATGCCGGCCCAGCTTAGCAAATTGCGTCCTCGAGCAACGATAATACTCATACAATGCCGAAAAGGTTAGAATTCCAATAAACATTCACATAATTCAGTTTAATTTTGATATATCGACGTATTTTTTACACATTATTCACCGCCCTAGAAGCAGTCATTAGCATTTTCATATCATAGCTTCTATTTGGGTATCAGAATCTCCGTCTTTCAAAGGAATGCCATTTGTGCCGATTAAAAAAAAAAGGAATGTCATTATCTACGATCATTCAAGATTTGGAGACCTATTTGTAGACTTTGAGGACTTGTCCTCCTACCTTTGCAATCTTTTTTTCTGATTCCTTCATAATTGTGACAGGAACCGAACAAAAAATATTAGCCAAAAGGAATACTTAGAGTGGTCTTAAAAGAGAAAGCAACACAAGCATTTTGATTCGAACGTTGGGTCTTGGAAGAGCTATATACTACGTTTAGAACTTTGATAGTACACCTGAAACTTACCATTCTTCGATCAATCATTGAGCATCCATCTGCACATAGCAGGGTTGGAAACGTATCAAATCCTTCTGACAGACACAGGGACATTATAAGCCTCATTCCCTTTTGGCACTCGGGTGTTTCAGCTAGAGTTAAATCACCAGTAGACTTTGTATATGCACGCAGCAGGATAATCCACCAGAATCCAGAGTCAACAGGAGCAACTCTTCCAATTGCACTCTCACCAAAATCTGCTACTATACTATCCGTTTTACGAATGGGGTCATGAAGAACTTTGAAACTAGCTGGCATTGCCCCTTCCCCAAGTTTAAATCTGTCTATTCTCTTTTCCCACCCTTGAAGCTGTAGTGTCTTTAGTAGAAAGTTCTTTACAATCTCAGGCTCGCCATTCATTAGAAAAGCGAGGGCACTAGGTACAAAATCTCGTACAAAAACCTAGACAACAAACAAAAGCCAGGTAAATTTTTAAATTCAATAAACGCCATCAAAATCAAACCTGACTTCAATGTTTTTTGTCTGTCTGGGGTGGAACTTTAAACTGATTACACTTTACTTCTATCTACATACCAGTTTTAGAATCCAGACAATCAAATTATGAAATCCCATAATGTGCAAAAAAGGAATGTTTGTAGCAACCAGACACGGTGACTAATAAAAAGCCGGTAAAAAAATATTCTCAGATTTTGGAAATTTTCACCCAGCAAATGTAGGATGTTCTATTTATCCCCTGTTCTTACAACTGTGTAACCAACCGAGTGTCAGGCCTTGTTTGTTCAGTGAAACGGCATATTAGTTGAAAACTTAATTTAGCCAATAGTAGGAATTTATCTCCGATACTATATTGACGAAAGTATTAGTTGCATTCTCATTTTTGGTGCATAGAAGTTTCATTATCTTATCATTGTTCATTATGTAGAAATACTTGCGTTAATAGATTCTCCCATTGGAGTAAATTCCTGGCTCCGCCATTGGTCCATGGTGAAAATTTCCAAATCAACTCCAAAGATTGACACGTTCAGAGTGTTAGATCAAAACATCATACCTGATCATAATTAAGAACCTCCTCAGAAGAATGGTCATACGCGGCAATTGTGCCAACCGGTTGGCCACGAAAGAACACCATAGATCGGCGAAGAGCTTCCCAGGCTTCAGCAACCATTGGGTGAGGTTCAAAAGAGTTTCGAGCCGATGAAGCAGGGGTATCTAGTATCGACCGTCCGACGGGTGAGTAAGAACTCTCATAGATATCTAGGCCTCTTGCTAAGCCAATTGATAACTCGCTAAGCGATCTCTCATCAAAGGATCTTTTCCTCTCTATATTGATCCTAGGCTTCTCAAGAAGCTTTGAGAGATCGTAATCGTCCATTTCAGAGATTGAGCAATGAGAACCCACATTTCTAAGCCCATATTCCTTAATACCATCCATGCTTTAGAGCTATTCAAGCCTGAGATAGCCTGATTCAAAAAGAGAGGTTTACATTGAGGAACAGCATACCTATGGATACTAATAAAAAGGCAAATCACAGAAGGAAATCCAGATAAAAAACCGACCGAAACAGGAAAGTCTACAAACAAACAGGAACAGGGCATCAGCAAATGAAGCCTAACAATATGTAAACCAAAATTTGATGAAGTTTTACTTCCGCGCAATGTTATGTCACCGGATTTTTGTAAATTTTTCTGTCACTGCTAATTGGATGATCTTTGATGGTTCCATGTTTGGAAAGATTACATGAATGAAGAATCAGGTCGAATCACAGTTTCGATATATAGCGGCCCTCTGTTATCCATAGTACAAACCAAAACAAAAAAATTACTTTTATCCATCAGCAACACTTCCAAAGTTAGAAAATAAAACAAAGAGTATAAAAACCTTCCAAATGTGGTTGATAAATTTAGAAAACAAAATAAAAAGTATAACCACCTTCCAGTTGTGGTAGATATTCAAGATAAAAATAACTAACCAAATTGGACTTATCCCATACAGTATCCACAACCAATAACAGATAAAATGGAGAGAATCGAATAAATTAAATTTTCGTATGCACATTCATCCACAGGATAGGTAAAGAAAGAAACAACTGCCATAGTAAACCTTCTCCTTCAAGATAAGTTACCCAAAATAAATAAATACTAAAATTTAAGAGAAGATCAATAGCTTTATTTGGCACTACATTGCCATATCCCCATAAAATTACGAAATAAAATCGAGATCCGTCGGAAAGGAAAATTCAGAAAATATATATCCAGCCCACTAATAATATGAAGCCAAATAAACAAATAAAACCCAGTAAAAGCGGCAAAGTTTTGAGCTTTAACGAGGAAATGGGGGAAATTGACTAGATTGTGGCGGAGAAATCAGATCTACAACTTTTATTGGCGTGAAAAAAGAGTATTAAGAGATGGAGAGAGAAGGGGAAACCTTCGAGAGGTGAAATGGCGGAAGGAGAGATTTCCCGGCTGTGAGGAGTCGGAAGCCGGCGGAAATATCGCCGGAAATTTGCCGGGCGAGAAAACCAGAGAATGGGGAGAGAGAAGACGAAGAAGGGGAAAAAAAGAGCATATTTGTGGTAGCTCGTATATATAGAGGGGGAGAGAGAAATATTAGAGAGAGAGAGAGAGAGAGAGAGAGAGAAATTTGTTTACGGACAGTTCCTATCCAGTCCTCTAATCTAACCACCAAAGTAGTACTAGAGCATACCGGATTAACCGGTTGTAGTGAGAGAAATTTGGTTACTGATTCCTCCGTACCAAAATAATACTAAAGTATTACTAGCTCATTATCTCAATCATTTTAATTTTTATTATGATTACTTGATTTTACCATATTTTATGTTTTGTAATTTGATTTTTACCATGATTATTTGAATCATGGTAAAACATATCAACCACATAATCAACATTTCATGGTAAAAAAAAACGATCAAAAATCATGGTAAAAAAATCAAAATAACCTCTGCACGATCTTGTACAGATAAGGAGTATGTACGCTCTCCTTGTACTTTTGAACATGGTAATAATTATTAAATTAACATGTTGAATCATGGTGAAAAAATGTCAAAAACCATTAACATGATTGCTAGTTTGATTTTAACCATGATCGCTTTTCTTAATGAATTTGGCTTGCGCATGCAGCACCCTAAAAAATTAAACCATGATTACTGGATCAAGAATTTTTTGATGAAAATATAAAGAACAGCAGCAAAAATAATTTATGTTTTCATCCCAAAAATCTTTACTCTATAGGCAAAGAAATTTTGGATGAAGTTCATCCAAAATTAATTATGTTTTCATCCAAAAATATTTACCCTATAGGCCAAGAATTTTTTAATGAAAACATAATTAATTTTGGATGAAATTCATCAGAAATTAATTATGTTTCCATCCAAGAATATAGGCCAAGAATATTTTTGGATGGAAAAGTAATTAATTTTGGATGAAATTAATTATGTTTCTATCCAAAAATTCATCCAAAATTAATTATGTTTTTTTCTTCCAAAATTAACTATGTTTCCATCAAGAAAATCTTGGCCTATAAGGTAAATATTTTTTGGATGAAAACATTCGTTTTAGCCCTAATCTCTTAGTATATATATTTATATATTTAATCAAGGGCAAAAGTGGGTTTATTTGAATATCGAGATGGAAACATAACTCCTAAAAAGGCTTAGGATGGTTTTTCTAATTTTAGGTGAGTAAAATGATGATTATTTAAGTGTCCCATTTTTTTTAATGATTATCGGATATCTCAGCCAGCTTGTGTGCACCTCAACTAAATTCGAGGCTTTGGAAGTAACGACCAAGCATAACCCTAGTGGCCCCAAAAGTTTGCTAGTAGGGGAATCAAACTTAAAACCTTAGGTGGGAGTAAACCTCTAAGTTCGAAGACAATACCACTTTGTCAATCATTTGGGGTTAAAAAGATATGGGTCTTGTTCGGTTAGTAGGTTTAGTTTAGTTTTGATGATGTAACCAGGTGTAATAAGTGGAGAGAGATAAAGAGAAATGATGATGTAAGCAAAACTAAAACGGAGTCAAAACCAACCCAAAACTCCCAACCGAACACGGCCATGGAACTTTCGGATTGAAAAATATTGTATTTTGTTTTAATTTTCTGCTCTAATCGAAATCTTTAATTTGATGCGAAAAAACTTAAAAAATTATGCATGGAAGGAGTTACTTTGTCTTTTGATTCAAGGAGTATATATTTAGCAAAAATATCAAAAAGACACTTGACTTTTCAAAATGTCTCATGCATACATGGGTTTTAATAAATCTCAATTAAACACCTGTGGTATCCCTTCCGTCATCTAATTCCACCCTGGTTTCATTAGGTCCAAAAACTAATGGATAAGTTGACCTGGCTTTTACTAGAACATTTTGGGACACATCGGCTAATATTTGGTGGTGAAGCTAGGTAGTTAGATTCAATGCCAAAACAAGCACGCAAGCTCAGCCAAAAGAGCTTACAAATTTAAAGTTCTTCGACCCCAGCCTTGCATAACTTCATAATGCCTCCGTGCATATTGTTTGCCTCGACGAGTTCAAAGACTGGTGAGGGAAAATTAGGTTTTTCGTATAGCTTTGGAGATAGAGGATGGGCTTTTGTCTTCTCTGGTTCTTGATGGCTCTAGTGAATATGGTGAGAGAGAGAGAGAGAGAGAGAGAGAGAGAGAGTAGAGGGGATAGCCTGCTAGGAGTGAAGAAAGTAATTTTCCGTTTTCTTATCAAAAAATTTCCCTCCAAATGCTAGAGATTATAAGTGAAAGGGTGACATCAATGTTTTAAAACCCAGGTTGCCTTGGTCGGTTAGATGGTTAATCATAGTTATTTAATTGACATTTAGGATATTTCAAGTGTACATGAGACATTTGTTGAAAGGTTAGGTTTGTTTTTATAAATATCTTCCCATTATTTATACCTACTGAGTGAGAGAGAGAGAGAGAAATGTTATCTTTTTACTTTTGTTAGGAGAATTATATTTTGTTCAAATGAAGGAAAATTATTGAATTGAGTAGTATACAATATAGGAATACTATAAGATAATAAATCAATTATGATAAAATTATTTATTTGGATAAGTTTTGATCCTTTGGTGAGAGGATGTAACATTTAAAGATTAAGGACAAAAAAAAATGTTGGAAAGGAAATATCAAGGGAATATAAAAATTAGTTAGATGCCCACAACAACAAATTTGGATATTCTTGATCCTTATTCTTTCTCGATAAAAAAAAAAATTTAATCATCATATAATCATAAATTACGTCTAGATAAACTAAGTGGACCGGTTAGGACATCACCCTAAATCATCATATAATTCTTGTTCTCTAAATTTCGACATCATCTTATTGTCTAAATTAGTATGTGATTTTGACATGCTCTTGTTTCATATTCAACAGAGATTCTTATTTACATATGCAAAAACAAACAAGAAAAATGATAATACATATATATATATATATATATATATATATATATATCACATTTTCACATAGATGAAAGAGAAGAAATCGAAATCTAATTAAAGTCAGCAGTTTAGCTTAAAATCATGCATCTTTTGAACTTCTAACATATTGCTCAAACTGTGTACTTGGGGAATCATGATTGTAGATGAGTTACAAGAAAGTAGGAGTATGAGCTTCGGAAGATTATCTTTTTCTTTTCTTTTCTTTTCTCTTCTCATAGCAATAATATGAAACAGATCAAATTTTTCAGCAATAATATGAAACAGCCTATTAACAACTTATATTAATTTATGAAACAGCCTATTAACAACTTATATTAACTTATTTAGTCCAAATGTCATTATTAAGAAGTTGAAAATTAAACAGAAATAATATACTTAACATATAGATGGTTAAAAGGGAAACAAAAATAAAAATAATCTAATGTCGTCCAATGCCATCCGGTGCAATCGGTACGGGCCAGCATTTGAGGCGGAAAAAAATAGTAATTCTAGGATATTAAATTTCCTTAAAAACATTATATACCCGGGAGCAGACGCAAGATTTATTATCAGTTAGGTCATGTATCTAGAACATATACATCATAACAGTCCGGATCCCATCAGGGATCCCGCATTTGATATAATCCGGGACTCCTCGAATTCAAATTCTCAACTTTTCCAATCAAATTATGACGATCCGAACCATTCAATATGTTTAAAACGTGTTTTTAAGGTTGGTAAAACTGGTCGGATCAAGCCCTTTTCCGATCATTTTTCTTATGATTCCTCGCGAGGACCTATGAAAACTCGTTTTAAACATATTGGACAGCTTGGATCATTAAAATTGATCAAGAAATGTGAGGTATGGACCGAAGCAAAATTAGGGATCCTTGATTGGATCCATGTTGTATATATCCAAACCAAAAGATATCTATTCAACATATATAAGCAAAAGTGGTATGTCAACCATAACATATTATTTCATTTGCAACAGGCCTCGACAATTTTTCAGACTCCGAAACTTCCAATTTTTGGATCTTGATTAGTTCAGATGTCACCCCAGTGATCCATATTTGAGAGAGAGAGAGAGAGGAGTTAAAAAATAGTGGGACCACAAAAAAGAAAATAATGCTTGTGGTTTTGATCAAGGCTGGCCCCGATGTTTGAGTAGCTCAAGTTCGACCCCTAACTTGGTTGCGCATTAATATAAAATCATAAAAAATAAAAAGACATACAAGTTTAAAAAAATTACATTGTACTTTTAGCTTGAATTATGGCAAAAAAAACCCACAATGTTCAATTGTGTTATCGTACTTTAAGTTATCTAAAAACTCATTTTTAATTGAGATTATAGTGAAACTCCTCTCTGCCGAAGCAACCGTAATAGCGCGACCATAACATTTTAGGGGCCCAAAGCAAACTCTTAATATTGGGCTCTCTGCATCTTCAAGAGTTCTTTTTAAAAAAAATTAAAAGAAAAGTACATATAATAACAATAATAAAAGTCCCTATCATATCTTCTTAATTTAATCACGCAATAGTATTAATTTGTCATATATTGAGGTTACTAGGGTTGGATTGGACAGGATCGAGAGCATGAAGAAATTGAATTGTGAACAAAATGAAACGGCTCTGACTTTGTTCTTATCGAAACATTTTTTGTTTGGTGGTTTTTGTCTTGTTATTGGATATTATAATTACACTAAATTTTAGGGAATTTCCCAACTTTCCAACTCTATGGTGTAGTCTTTTTTTTTTCTCGGAATTGGATGGTGTAGTTTTTAATTGCGGGGTTTGCAGAAGGAGACTCAAAATATTCATCGGAATTCTTTACTTTGACATGGTCGTTATACATGTGTATAACAAAGATTTGTTCCCTGACTTTTCTAGTAAGGTTCATGTCATTTTTCATACCACTGGTTTTTTTTTTTTTTTGCGAAACATTTTTCATATCACCGATATCAAGACGTTTTATATTTCCCGATAGAAATTTTGGTATTTATCCAGTGATAATTAACTTAAAAGGTTAAACTTGGAAAACTAATATAAAAAGGCAATGTAGAGTGCCTAATACCTTAATTAACTGGAAAGGTTAAACTTGGAAAACCAATAGCAAAAAGGCAATGTGCCTAATATCTTAACTGTTACAGCAAATTATTCTCATTTTTATTAAGAGTTTAGTTGAAAATGTCATCGATTTTTATCACACACCTAAGCCCTAGACGAGGGTGTTGTATACCGCATAATACTGTAATAACCCAAAAATTTGTAAATAAAAATTTTGATTTATTAATTCGAGTATTTAATTTTGATATCGCGAATTGCAATGATTTATTATTTAGTTTAAATTATTCTAATGAAAATTTGTTTATTTCTTTTTATTTATTTTTTGCACCGTAAATCAACGCGTGCAGACCGGGTACTGCATCGTTTCTCGTATGGAAGCACGGGTTTTTCCCTAAGACTTACTCATTAAGTAAGACAACCCTTAAATGCACCCTCTCCTACTTTTATCATATATTATCCAATCTATCCCATTTTTGGAAACTTATTTAGCCAAGTGACTAATTTAGACTTTTCCTTTCCAATGTTGACTTTAAGTACACCACTTTTCCTACATCCTATTTTGGTATTTTGTGACTTAAGGAGAGGAAGAGGGAGGTGGAAAGGGGAGGGAAATTACGTCCCTTGCCGCGTAATTTTACGGATGTGTTTCTGTTCACACATTCGTGCACGTTTCGGCGTCGTTTTTCTTATAAAATCTTAAGTGTTATACTTTCTACCTATGGATTTCTGAACACACTTATTTATTTCCTTAAAGTTAGTTGCCCTAATTAATTTTTGTTGTACACTAGTTTGTATTTTTAGCGCACAAAATCAACTTTAAGGGGTATTTTTTGCCTCATAAAAAAGGGAATTTATCCCCCAATAAATGGGAGACACTTTTTCTTCTATTAGAACCTAACTACATAATGATATTATAGTTGACTTACAGGTTTACTTTTACTAAAAGTTATATATAAATGTACATATATATGTATGTATATTTATAACACCCTGTTAGCCCAAATGTTTTCTTAGAAAAACTTTATTGATTTTGATGATAACAAACATATTTAGTTAAAAGTGAAATTTGATGCTCATTTAAATAATTGTTGATTTTGTAGGATTTGGTTGATGCGCATATAGAGAGATTCTACACCAAATCCTTACTCCAATAGTAATCACTACTCCAATAGTCAAGATTTTTATTGAAAGGAAAAGATTAAGGACAAATATTTTCCTACAGAAAATAAAATGTTGAAGGATCTTGGAAATATGGACTCGCTCTTTTTGGAAACCAATTCAAATGGCTAAATTGCACAAATGGAAGCCTACAAATTGAAAGGCATTTCATTGCCTTAATTTCAAGTATATTATTCCAATGGCTAGTGGAGCAAATGGATGTTGATTGCTTCAATCAAGGCAATGTGAGAATCAACGGATTTGGTTCAACGGCTACTGCAGGAAAATCAATTGGTCATTGCTCTCATGTATTGTTTCAATCAAGCAAAAAATGGATTGGCTTATGTCCAAACTTGGGATTGGCTCCTAACATCCATATGCATGCTGCATATAAGGTGAAAGCATATTGAAGGAAAAAGAAAAAGAGAGCTTCTAACGAGAACATTACTTGTGCCACCTTTCTCATTCAACTTGAAGCTTTATCTTGGATTTATTCACACTTTTGAGAGTGTTTAATTTGTGAGCTTTTATTGTAAAAGGGAATGTGACCTCTTATATATCTTTTTGTGAGAGGTTCTCTTTTGTGAGTAATTTTTGTGTGAGAAAATATTACTCGGATAGGTGTGACTGGCACCGGAGTCAAAACTAGTTGGTTAGGTGTGACTAACACCAAAGTAAAAAATAGTAAAATAGTTGAAGCGATTGGAGATATTGCTCGTTGTAAAGGTTTCTCTAGCACCCATGAAGCTATAATGTGTTACTATTGGAGATAGTGCAACAAATCCCAAGTTGGACACTTGGGAAGTGAACTAGGCCATGAAGTTGTGGATTGAACCACGATAAATCTCTGTTTGATTTCTCTCTTCCCTTACTCCTTATTTACTGTCATATAATTATTGTTTGTGTGCTTGAATTGATTTAATTTTATAATTGGGTGTTGCATTTAGTAATTTTTTATTCCACATTATTTTTCGAGAAACACAATTCCACACCCCCCACCTCATTGTGTTGCTATCTGGGCCAACACACCCCTTGACTAGTTTCGTGTGTATAACTAACACCCAGAACTCCCCATATCTCTAGTTGGTCATGCACAAACTCAATGAACCTCGACACTTTCAGTCATTTCCTACGAACCTAGAACCCATTTCCCATGGACAAAACTTAGCTAGGGTTGACTTTATCCTAAATTACCTATTAAAGCCTACATTTTACTATTACATAAAGTAATTTTGGACATTTATGGGAGGGTGGGAGACCAGCCATTAACGAGGGAAGGGGAGCTCTCCATGATTTCCTACAAATAGAAGGTCATTCCTTTGGAAAATTCGCGCCAAAACCTCTCCCAACTCTCATCATTTGTATTCTAAGTGTTCTTAAAGTTCTTCAACCATATTCAACCGCCAAACCACCCCCTAATCTTAGAAAAGTAGAGAAAGTTAGCAAGAAGTAGTTCAAGTGAAAGTCAAGTAGCTGTTACACCGCCAGAATCCACCTAGCTTATCGGCTTCCAACTAAATATTGAAATTAAGGTATATACAATATCCTGACTCTAAATTAGTATTTTATATTTACTTTTAAATTATGTCATTATAATGCTTATACGTGATTAGAAATTACTAGTCGAGATTATGGTGGATAATTAGCGAAAATATGAAAAGTTACTCTTTTAAAACACCCATAGTCGTTATAATGCACGATTTGAGATCGACTTTTGAAAATATGCAGTTATAATGTCCGCATGAAAATCAACTATTCAAAATCACACCGTTATAATGCCCGAATGAAAATCGACTTTCGAAATTATGCCGTTATATATAATGCCCGACTGATTTTTGGAAAGTAGCCTGCAAAATTTTTCTAAAAGTACATTTCAAATGTTTTGACTATATTTGGACTGTGACATAACTCAAGACTAACACCCTTGAGGGTCTGTCAAAAAAGACAAGTTTCGCGATGTCTAAGAAAGGAATGGTGACAGTAACTGGATTCGTCTGACTGTCCCACCATCCGGGTTGGGACTCTCCTGGTTATCTCATTTGTCTAAAGAAAGTCACCAAGGATATTTTGACTTAAAGTGACACTGTTGTCGAGAAACGATTTGAAACGGAAGATTTTTTACGAGATTCATAGTTGTACATGATTCACGAAACGATACGACACAACATAATTTTCGGGAAAAGATACGATTAATTTCACGATGAGAAATAGAGATGAAAATGAAAATGTAATAATGATGTGATGAATGAATAATATGGTAGTGCAGCGAGAGCGCCGCCCCCACTTCAAGAAGAGAACTTGGTGCTTAGGGCTAAGTGTGCACAACACATAGTGGACAGACCTTGAAACGTACTGTGGGGATCAGTAAGACAAGACAGTTGGGATTATGTTACATGTGTGTGCGGGGTAAACGGACCTGTAACTGTGCGCCTTGATACAAGACAGCCGAAACCTCGAGTGGAAAGGATGGTAACCATCAGTTGAAGGGAGACGGAAACGGGCCAATAACTTTCGAGAGATATGAGATGTTGACATGGATGAAATTTGAAAAAGAATGCTGATATGAGAAATTGATACGAGATACTGACACCGCACTGTGATTCTGAAAATGATATGAGACATTGATTTTATTACGCTACACTCTGATTTGATTTGACACTCATATTTGACTACGCATGAACTTATTGTTTTCTAAATGATTTTCAACTGTTACCTGCCACCTACTATATTGTTCTAGAATTGGTAGTTTAAGGTTGGGGTAGAACTATCGATTGAGTGTCCTCATTCATGGTGTTGCACTTGTGTGACCCTGGCATAATACCACGATGTTGTTTTGCGACTCTGACGTATTATGCTAGACTATAGAGATGAATATGAGGAGTACTATTACTAGAAGGCCTACGAAGCAGAGCAAGATACCGCAGGGATGGGCAGCCGTGCAATGGAGTAGAGAATCCCTAATTAACCCTGTAGAGAATAAATGTAATAGCAGAGAGATCTATGTAATTTTCTTTTAGAATAGTGTTGTAAACCCTGTTTATTACTTATGTAATCTTTATAAACAAACCCGAAATTTGTGGGCGTTACAAATACAGTGTCCATCCCCTTTTAAATGTCAACTATAAAAATACGTGCATTTTTAAAGTCCAAATAAATATTTCTCTATATAATTTTTTATGTATCTTATTTAAAAAATGCTATAGAAATATATATTTTTACGTCAAAGAAAATACTACACATTTTGCAAATGTGACTCTTAAACACTGACCCAGGGGGGAGAAAATTTTGGGTACGGGGAGGGTACCACATGGTACCCTCTCGGCACATCTGGGTTGTCCAATGCATTCAACCAATGGTCTGGATTGAAAGTGTCATCCGTATTAAAAAAAATAGAAAAGAAAAAAAAGTGTGTTTTAACCCGAACCGTCCGATACATTTTCAAACGACTCGGATGTACCAAAGGGGCACCACATCACCTATATCCTATTTGCACCCAAAATTTTCTCCCGAGGGGGATACGTTGCAAGTTGCAAAATAAGGATAATCTCATGACATATGCCGTGACGTATAGAAGTTAGTTTGTTTTATGACCCTCATTAGTAAAACCCAAGATAAAAAAAAAAATAAAAATAACTAAAAAGAAAAAGAAAAAAAGAAAAGAAAACTAGAACTCTGAAGCAAGGAAGGGAAAAGAATCCAATAAAAAGGTTCTCTTTGAATGCAGCACATGCCATCACGAAGAGAATCTTTCGCTTAAACCAAATTCCCTATTTTCGTTTTTTCTTCTTTTAGGAACCACAAACATGACATTTCATATATTTACTAGGGTGTTCCACTAAAGGTGATTTAATGATTTTTTTTTTGTTTTTCACAGTTTTTTATGTAATGTATTATGAGATAATGATCTGTTTCAAAAGCTGAAATAAGCTAATTCTTTAACTTTTTGAATTATTGAAATAGGGCAAAGGCCTTGTTCTTGAATGAATTTTATGACTTAAAATCTAATTTTGATAAAATGTAGTTTTGTTTCGAAGTATGATAAAATGATATTGTTTTCCCAATGGATTAAATCTAGGATTGATAAAAGTATTTTGTAAATGATTTTGTGAGATAAAATCTAGTGTTCATAAAATCTAATATTGCTAAAATCAGTTGGTAATGTTAAATTTTACCAAAACTAAATTTTATGAGATAAAACTCATTCAAGAACAAAGCCTTAGGCCTTCTTTGGGTAATAATCCGGATTATGATTTTTTGGTTTTGTCTTTATTCAAAAAAAATTTGCATTTGTTAGTTTCGCATCAAGATTTTGTAGTTTCTGAATTTCTCTCGACGAGACGAATTTAACAAGTACTCCCTCCGTTCCATAATATTGGTCCCCTACGAAACTACGTACAATTTTCAAACTAAAAAATAATATACTTATGAACATAATTTGTTCATCAATATGGATCTTGTTTGATAGATCTTATTGTGAACTTTTAAACGGTGCGAAAAAAATCCAAAAAATATTTTATAGATGCGTTATTTTTTAGTTTGAAAATTGCATGTAGTTTCTTAGGGGACTAATATTATAGAACGGAGGGAGTATAAAATTATGGTCAAAACTCAATTTTTTTTAATAAAGCCAAAATACTTGTATTATTAACCAATAATTCAAGTATTTCGGCTTTATTCAAACAAAATATTTGGTTTGACCATAAATTTATATTTGTTAGATTCGTCTCGCCAAAAGAAATCCAGAAATCACAAAATCTTAACGCAAAATTAATAAATACAGAAAAAATTTAAATAAAAACAAAATAAATAATCCAATAATCTATAATCCGGATTATTAGTCGACCTAACAATTTGTCTAGGGAACTTGGTAACAGCAAAAGTTAAATGTGAAATCTCATGTTTGTCCTTGTCCGTAGTGATTATTCATCCAATATTTTGTCAGGTGGTTGGTTAGACTTAATGGGGCGCAGTCAACAAACAAATGGGACGCAGTCAACAAACACTCCCTGCAGTGCTTAGGCCTGGTTTGGGTGAATTGAAAAAATTAGTTTTTTTTTTTTATCCTTATTCAATTTTTTTTCGCATTTGTTGGTTAAAGATTATTTTTCATCTTTATTCATAAAACTTTAAGTTTAGCTAATAATTTTATACTTTTTAGATTTCTCTCGTAAAGACAAGACAAGAAACCACAAAAAATCGACTGAAAACGAACGAATACAAAAAAATTTTGAATAAGGACAAAATAAAAATAAAAAAACCAAAAAACTAGTTTTTTCAATTTACCCAAACCACCCCTAATTCTATGCAAACAAATTCTAAATCAAAGAAAAATAAATATTGATATTTAAATTTAAGTCATCTTGGAGAAATCCAAGTTGATCTCATCGACACGATGAGGTGGTTAGTGACTCCATGGAAGAAAAAGAAAAGAAGAAGAAAGATTGTATAATCCAATTGAGACTTGTGATCCTTGTCGTGAAACGATAGATCATATTGAGCCGTGTGATTTCAAACGAATTACAGGGACTTTCAAAACCATTATTTGACAGAAGAAGACCAAGCCTAGGTTTTGCTAGTGTCACTGTTATTTAGTAATGGGAGAAAAAAAGAATTAAAAAAAGAAAAGAAAAAAGAAGCCCGGAACCCTACTTTTACGTAGTAAGGTTTCCTATTCCCTAAATTTAAATAATTTATGTCCGTTCATTTGCTAGGGAAAAGAAAGCCATGTTAATCATTTCTCCCTCATAGCCTCCCTGCTGGTTGAGACAAAGAATAGCTTCTCCAAAATTATGCAGAGAACCTTAATTAACCCACATGAAGGAATATTATTACTTGATAGACCAAAGTGGAGAACATTGAAATTTCCATGAGGGCCCAGGAAAGCAACATTAAGTGGGTGGAGCTCAAGTTTGGGAGTTGGTACTTTTTTTGAGTAATTTTGGTGGCTAGGCTTTAATTGGAGAATTTGAGGAAATTCTAGTCTTGCTTTGTTGGTTGGTGGCTGTCAGTCAACATTCCGAACTCACTTTTCTTTTCTTTTCTTTTTTTTTTTTATAGCTAAACTCACTTTTCACTAATAACCATAAATTCACTGGCAGCTCCATTCTATGGGGTGAATGGTCATGTGACCATCCCCAAAAAAAAAAAATTGTACTAATAATATATATATATATATATATAAATTTGTACAAATTTAAGGTTAGTTTATGTTTTGAACACCCAATCGACATATGAATGAACACCCAGTGCAAATTTGAATGAACACCCACTAATAAATTAGTCTACTTTGAACAACCTAAATTATATCTCGTTATAGCCTNCAATCATAGATGACACAACATATAAGAAAATGTGGTTAATTGAACCCGATTTTTTATTTTGTTGTTATATTACATCTAGTAGTTTTATTTAATATTTTGTTTGAACACTTAGGGGGTGTTCTACTAACCCAGTTTTTTGAATAAACTGGTTTTTCACGATTTTTTATGTGATGTGTTGTGAGAGAGTAATCTATCTCGGTAGTTGGAAAAAATAGTTTTTTGTTAGTGGAACACCCCCTTAGTCCTATACTATAAACAACGCACACTGCAATTCAAGTGATTTACAATTGAATATTTAATATATCATCTCAAAAAAAGATAGACATCTTAATGACAAAAAAATGGAAAAATATCTATTGGTATCATTATGGTGTAGTTTTTCTTAGAGCAGACAATCCAAAAATAAAAACATGTTTATAAAGATTCGTGCAAACGTATTCGCTACATAATTTCCTAAAAAAATAAGCATATTTATGCTCTTGTTTGATTTTGCTTTGGTAAAAATATAAAAAAACTGAAAACAACTAGTACAACGTTTTAAGTATTTTTGTATTTTTGATGTTGCATTATACACACTAGTATATGAAATTTTGTGAAGATACGACTGATTGGTTAAACTAGTAGAGTTAAAGGTAATTTCTGAACACCATAATAAAATTTCTGGAGCCGCCACTGCATAAATTGTAGTTGAAGGTTTCAAGTGGAGTGTGTTTTTTAACGTACAAGAAACATATCTACTCTAACTAATCTAAGGGGCAAGGAAAGAGATATGATGAGACTCGAACCTTGAACCTTGTCCTAGTAAAGGCTGCGCTTTCCCATTAACATAGAAAGCATTGGTGTGGAAATTCCGGTTGGATTCCATTGACATATCCCATGGTTTCTTAATTTTTTCAAAATTGTTTTACGTTTTTTTTTTTTTTATACAAACTGAGATTACTTGGTCAACTTACATGCGTGTAATTGCTTTAGCATATAAAAAAAAAATCCCAACAGATCTGAGGCCATTGACTTCCTGTTTCTCGGCTGAATACAAACTGTTTCCAAAAACCAATATTGAAGCAACCAAAAGATCCGGTTTACGAATCAAGCACTCATTTGTTAATTTCAATGGGATTGTCCAACCATTCCTTCAAGTTATTTCACGGAATTGGGCATCTTATAATGCGGAGCCGCACTATAGGATTATAATGCAGCATTCGAGTCGTTAATTCGCAATTAATGGTCCTAATTTCATCTCGGCATTTGCATGATTTGAGTCGTCCACTGCTGAGATAAACCAGAGTCATTGATTACCGAGATCAACGGTTCAGATATTACACTATAGAGTTGAAGTGTGGCTCCACGCTACAAGATCCCTAGATTCTCGTTCTTGTGAGAAAAAGTTTTCCAACATCCCAAGTTTACCAAAAAGTCCTTGCACCATCCGTATAAACTGAACAAAATTTCCTCCGCAAAGTAGCTACAAAGCCACGTTGCACCCGACTCTCTCAGGTTGTGTTTGGTTTGGGTTTTGAGTTTTGATTTTTGTAATGATTGGAGTAAGAAATAGGGGTAATAATTAAAAAATAGGTATTAATGATTGGAGAGAGATAGAGATAAAAATAAAAATAATATTTAAAAATAAGAGTAATGATTGAATAATAATTGAGAAAATCGATTCTTAAAAACCAAACCAAACAAGCCCTGCAGAGTCTGCTTTTCAGGGGATTTGGGGCGGAGTGAGAAGTGGTGAAAGTTGGTGGTGGAGTGTGGTGCGGGGAGGAGAAAGAAGAGTGGAAGTATGTACAGTATATAAATAATGAATATGTGAATAACAAGTATGTGGATGTATATATCTATGTATGTGTATATGTACATAAGGGTTTTGGTTATTAAAAAATACTAATTAAGAATTTAAATTTCCTAAATAAAACAATTTTATTTGAAAAAAATTTGGGGCGGAAATTTGGGTCGTTACAACTTATTACTGATTTTTTTTTAATTTTAAATTCCTTAGTTTTCTTCAAATACTATACTTTTCCGGTTTCCCACTGTCATATTTATGAACATCATACCTTCATTGCTCATGTGAGCTTAGTCAAATAATTTGTGTGCAGGAGCACAAGTGAGAGCAGGAGTACGAGAGTGAAATTGACTTTTGAAAACATCCAAAACCACTAAATTTTGCGAGAGTAGATACGCAACAGGATTGAGAGCGAAAATGAAGAGTTCTATGTGACTTAGGTCATGAGGGTAAATTCCAAAGTTGAACTATTTGAAGAGAAAATAGTGTATATGTTGTCATTCTGTAGCCCTGGTAACATAATTAGTTGTGGAATTGCAGCACCCAAATAAGCAGAGCCATTACCAGAGACCAGTGCTGATGCTCTTAGAGCATCTTCAGCCAAGTCCTGGGCATTTTGCTTACATTGGCCGGAACAAGCAAGAGAAAACAACCATCATAAGAATTTCATCCTTGGACCAAACCGGAAACGATAAACCAGCAAGTTACTGTAGCGGAGGAGGTTTCTCTGAGGTCGACGACGACGCTAGGGGTGTACACGGTCCGGATCGGATTGGATTAGCATAAATCCAATCCTAATCCGTGAGTCACGGTTTTTAGAAAATACAATCCGTGTCCGGACCAAAAGTCTCACGGTTCGGTTCCAATCCGATCCACGAGTCACGGATCGGTTCTAGTTTTTCCCATGGATTACATGTTATATATAAATAAGTAACAAAGTTATATAATTGAAATTTTACCTAATGGTGTAAACACAACTAATTAGAGAAGAGGCCTTCGTTGGAATCTCAAATTAATAGTGTAAACACAAATACACAACTACTAATTGAATCTACTATATGTTGTCACAAATCTTGAGTTTATTTACTCCAGATGGGCAAATATTAGACTGCTTCCATCGGTCATCAATAAAAATACACATCCAAACACGGTTATCAACTTAGTTTTGAAAAAGATCACAGTTTATCCCAGAAAAATAAATAACAAGTACATATAGTAGAAGTTAGTGTAACAGTTTAACCCCTAAGTTTTGAAAGATATTGCGGTTTACCCCCTAGTTTGTGTAGTAGAAGTTTGTGTAAAATTATGTGTGTGTATATATAAATTTTAAAAATTTATATATAATAAAAATCTCACGGTCCGGATCGGTTAATCCACGGTTTCGAAATCAAAATCCGTGTCCGGATTGCGAGTCACGGTTTACTAATTTTTCAATCCGTGTCCGGACTATTAATCCATGGTTAAAATCCAAAACACGCAGATTGGTTCAGTTCGGACCGGATTCACGGTTCATCGATTTTTTTGTGCAGCCCTAGACGACGCTGCTGTGTGAGCGATTTGAGGGTTTTGCCTTGGCAATTCGTCCCACAGAGGAGCTGCCGAGGCAGTGGGAGATGCTCTCAGGTAGCCCCTATTTGGATCAACTTAATTTCCTTCCAATAGTTTTTTTCTATAATAAATTTAGGTATTCGAGCCATTTTACGCGCACTTTAATTTAGCTTTGGAGCCTCCATCTGGATTGGCACCAAAGCAATTGACAAAACCTGACAAGTTTCAAACTTGAGAAATATTTAGTAGGGGAGCAAACCTTTAGTTAGTCTCGGTCCTTAACCACCAGGCCAACCTGAAGCCTTTTAATTATTATTATTTTTTTTGTACCTTTGAGCATTTCTTATAGCAAGGAAAAAAACTCATACTAATCATCTGGAGAATATTGACTGAAAGATGCCTATGAAAAACTTGAAAGCAAAAATTTTTAGTTTAACAACGAATTAAGTTGATCCAAACAAGACCCTAAACAATATTCATGAGCATTATGTAGTTTATCACATGCATTTTGTTAGGTGCTTATAATATCATATGACCAACCACCTATTTTAAAGTGACCTTTCACTAGACAATTCACAAGAAGACCAACAATTCTTGAAATAGTCTTCCTGTTCACCATAAGTTATCCCTAGTAAGTAATTATAGGATCCAAACAAGATCTTTCAATACTAAAATAATGCCCAAAATTACTTTATTCTTATTTGAAAATTATACGATTTTTCAATACTATAACTTTAGACAGAAAAAAGCTTGTAATATTCATAAAAGAAATTCCACGTCCACCCTAGATATATGCCCTTTTATCTGCGATGTGCTATACAAATATTGAATTGAGATTCCCAAGGGTTTGACTAGTATGGGACCGTAATCAAATAATGGCTTCCCTGCAAAAATTGCAAGGTTAAATTTGGGTCACCGAAAGTTTTGTCCGGCCATTAATTTTAGAATTTGGAAATTATTAAGCGCATACAAATTGATACGATCACTCGGGTACTAAAAACTTGAATGGTAAATTAAGTTCACAAATATTAATTGACATGTGTTAGGTACACTTTCAGTTATAAGAAAATATATGGATACCAATCCTTGGGTGTACGTTAAGCGTGGGAATTGGGAAAATATTTCTTCTACGAAGCACGCAAAGTAGTTGCAAAGTCGTTGGCTTGCGTGATACACGTGAAAAATATCCGGCGGGGTTCAACATCACCCCCAAGGGCCAAGACTTTCCCCCATATTTGCATTTTAAAAAAAATTTAAAAAAAAGTAGAAACAGAGGAGTTCCCGCATGTATGCTGACTGCAGGGCCACTGTCATAATAAGCCAAGCAATGTTTTGGATCTTGAAAAAATATTTAAAATGGGGCCCATCTATATAAGTTACATATATATATACGGAGAGGATCCGGTCAGACAGGGCCGGCTCTGAATTTTGTGAGGCTTAAAGCGAACTTTTTAAAGGAAAAAAAAATGGATCCTCAGTCTTTTTTTGCATAGTGAACAATAAGAGAAAGAAAAAGCATTCATACGGAAGACAATACAATAATTTGAGACCACAAGTACCTAGAATCGAAGAAACTTATCTTAGCAGAAACCGTCTTCTGTTTCATACGTCGCAGAAACTTATCTTAGCAGTGAGCTGTTGCCAGCTCACACGCCTTCTGCTGATGCCAAGCGAAGATTAAATGCTTCTCTTCCTTTTATAGAAGGAAAAGCAAGAGATGTACTCTTTGTCCCACCGATGTGGGATTGAATACAGGAGTGAAGGTAACCACATTTTATAGAAGGAAAAACAAAGATTGATTATTTGTCCCACCGATGTTGGATTGAGGGAGAATTGACTAGAAAATACTTGGGCTATCAAAGTTCACCTTTTTAAATGCTTATTCTATTAAATTATATATGTATAAATATTATTTAACATAATTATGACATCACGGGTCAATTCCGGTTCGACCGGTGACCCATTCGCCCGATCCCTTTTCCGGTTCGCTCACCGGTCCGGGTTTTAAAACATTGTTGTGCTCATGATCTTAACGCCATGATGTTTAACTCCTTTATTGACACTTACGACCCTTAATTTTTCAAAACAATGAAATAGGTGCCAAATCATATTTCATTTGGACCCTTTCACTTGGGTCTTATTTTAAATTAGGCCCTCAAATTATTAGACAAATTAAACTTAATTTTTTATATATACCTAATAACTATATGAGCCTATATTATTGGGGCCCCCCAAAATTAGACAAAATTTGGGGGCCTAAAGCGGACTAACTTTTTACGCTTTAGCCGGCCAGCGGCCATGCCAACTTCAGCGCATTTTAATAAAATGCGGACCTCCCCTCTCCCAGCCATTTTCCGGCCAAATGGTCGGGATCCGAACCGTTGGATGTGTTTAAAATGTGTTTTCAAGGGCTTATGGGAAGATTCGGTTTCACAAACCATAGGATAAATATTTCATGAAAACTGCTCAGATGAAGCACTTCCCGGTCTTTTTTTTGCCGAATCTTCATGTAGGCCCTTAAAAACACATTTTAAACACATCCAACGGTTCGGATCCCGACCATTTGGCCGGGAGAGGGAAGGTTCACATTTTATAAAATGCGGGAGTCTTGACTGGATCCTCTCCCCAGATATATAAATAAATTTTCTATAAGGGTTCCCCCACAAGAAAATGCGAGAAAACAGTTGTGGGTCGTTGGATCCTATACCCTTCACGCAATCCAACGACTCACAATTATTTTTCCACACTTTTTTTTTTTTGTAAGGGAGCCCCCATAGAAAACTTTTTGTATATATATATATATATATATATATATATATATATATATATATATATAAAAAGACACGATCACATCAGGGATTCCGCACAATGCATGAAGCAGGACTCCCATTTTCCGAACACATTTTGTTGATCTGAACCATTCAATGTGTTTAAAATGTGTTTTAAGGGTTCACACGAGGAATCGTAAAAAAATGACCGGGAAGTGCTTGATTCAAACAATTTTTGATAAAAATTGTATGGTTTTATTGAAAACTGCTTGGATCAAGTTCTTCACAGTCATATATCTTTATGAATCTTCGCGTGAACCCTTAAAAACTCGTTGCAAACACATTAAACAATTTAGATCGTCGAAATTTGATCGGAAAAATTGAGAAATCGGTGAGTCCAACACTTTAAGCAAATTGTATAGTTATGTATTTTTGAATGATTATATGTTTAAGTTTTTGCAATGGCATGTGTTTTGTGATGGTTTTCTTTAATGAGACTCTGTATTAAATAACTTTTTTATGCAAAATATATGGAAAACGTCATTTAAAGAATCCGTTTCGAACCTCCAAAACTCTTGATCGATACGACACTGCATTTATATGTGCTCTCAATTAATTTGTTTCAAGATGAGAATATCATTTCCCAAAGAGAGATGCCATTTTTATGATCTCACCGAGGATAGGTTATTAATTTGATATCCGTGTGGTGCATGAATGTGTTGGATTTTTTTTTATAAAAGATTTGCAAATGAACAATACTATTAAAAAACAAAATAGGGGTTTGCTTCTACCAAATATCTCAAGTTTTATTCCTCATATCAGCAAATTCTTGGGGTCCTGAAATTAGTCGAGGATTCGAGGTGCGTGCAAACTGGCTCAAATATCCAGTTATATATATGTAAAAAACCTCATTGTTTTATTAAAAAATATGATTTACTGTGATCTCTATTACAACTTAGAAATTACTCGGTATTTTTTTAGTTCTAAAGAAAAATTAAGGCCGAATTTTTGCGTGTTCATGACTAGTATGCACGTAAAGGTATCTTGTCAAACAACGATGCTATACCAAAATGAGGTGCGACAAATTTTTAAATTAGTGTTGCTTCGTAGCTTAATACTCCCTCCGTTCTAAATTATTGGTCCCTTTTTACTATTTGGCACCTCTCAAAGAATTGTTTATAACTTTTAATCTGTAGTTCTTTTTATATCCAGTATAGATTTTATTTGATGGATTTTTTTTTATCAAACTCAGAAATTTTTGATTACTCAAAAACCGCCCAAAGGGCTACAAACCCTAAACCGGAGCCCATCAAAATGTAAAAACCCCCAATATTCGGGTTATCCATGTGGTTCGGATGAGAATACACTGAGTACGAAGAACAACTACCCTCGAACGAGAGTAGACAACCACCCTCGAAGGGGGTAAAGATTCTACACAGGGACAGGGAATATAAGAAAAACAAAATAAACAGAAAAAACATAAAAAAGAAACCTCCGGACAAATCCATTGCCAGAGCCAGAGCTGCAGCCACAGCCGCTGCCATGTCTCTAGACTTTTATTCGCCGGAAGGGTCGCCAAATCACCCCAAAGTCTCTTGAGCTCCACGATTCTGACCCCCTTGAGGTGTGGAACGAAGCCGATGACAGTGGTTCAAATCCTCCACCACTATCCACAGTGGAGGTTGGAAGATGGCAAAAAAGGGTTTCGAAGTAGCAGGATCGTGAGATCTGGGGATGGATGGCTTTAGGAGAGAGATCTGGTTTTTGAGAATGTAGAGAAAGAAAGGGAATAGGGTTGCTTTCGCAAGAAATAGGTTAATGTGTCGGCCCTTATTTGATAGATCTTTATTTGTTTTATAAAACAAGATTTTTGCAGTTACAAAAAACATTATAGATTGTGAAATATAGATAATTTGTTAAGTGACACGATTGCCGAAAATGGACCAATAATATAGAACGGAGGAAGTATTAATTTTGGTGGCCTTTTCTCGCGGAAGAAACTTCCGGTCAACAGAAGTTCTCAAATTTCAGCTATAGTAGTTACATGGAGTAAATATTTGTAGTTAACCAAAATGAATATAATTTAGGAGTAATTAATTAAATAAATAAACATGTACTGTATATTTACAGAGTCGAGCTATATTTTTTATTCAGCACATGTTTTCCGTGATTCAGGGCCAATTTCATCTCTCAGTAGATCCCAGCAGGGCAAATGGGGCATAGCTTGCAGACTTGCAGTAGACCAGTAGTACGGTCTGCCACTCGGACCACGGTACGTGGCTATGGAGGCTGGGCCAACTCGAGATAATTTTTTTGGTGTCCTCAGTTTTTTAAAGGATTTTAGCACTCAGGTGCTAAAATCATAATATTTTAAATCAAAAAATAAAATGATTACGTGTATCGTTTTTTGATTTTTTTTCACACTAAATTTAAGTAATCCTCGTGTACTTTAATTTGGAGCAAAAAAATTCGAAAAACGATACACGGAACCACTTCATTTTTTAATTTGAAATATTATGATTTTAGCACCTGGGTGCTAAAATCTTTTAAAAAGCTGGGCCTTAGCTTAATTTAAAATTTGGGTTTTAAATTTTTTTTTGTGTTTTTCGACTCAAGAGGTGTTCCACTAACAAAAAACTATTTTTTCTAAAAATTGAGAAAGATAATTCTCTCACAATACATCGCATAAAAAACCGTGAAAAATTAATTTATTTGAAAAACTAACTTAGTGGAACATCCCCTGAGCTTTTTTTTACATATTTTGTTATTTGAAAAAAACTTACTCCGTATTAACGATCTCAAAAGTACTCCCTCCATCCCAATTTTATAGTCCATTTTGGGAGTTCGTGCCACTTTTCAAAGTATTATATTTTATAATCTACAATGTTTTATGTAATTTTGAACACTTTGTTTATTAGATTAAATCAAGATCTATCAAACAAGATCCATATTGCATATAAAATGTATTACCAATTGAAAGATATAATCGTTTTTTTATCCGGTTAGAATAAAACGATGAACGATAAAATTGGGACAGAGGGAGTACTAAAATGGAAAGTGAAGAGAGGGTTTGAGAAAAAGGTTTCGATTCCCCCTTCACTTAACTATTTTGTTGGCTTGAGTTCAACTCGCGCAGGCTCAAAATGCACATTAGTTGCCTAAGTGCTAATGAAATGTAGGGTGTAGTGTTGTATTAATAAGAGTCTTTCTAAAGAAGGTTTTCCAAAACATCTGATGTAGGATTACCAGTCTACCCTGAAGCTTTGATGGGAAATGGAGAACTCTTCTTTGCATTTAATCCCACATCAACCATTTAGTAACTCAGGAATCCTTTTTTCTATTGGGCTTGAGAAAATCCCTCATCAAGCCTACAACAAAAAAATACTTGGAGTGCCCCAAAAATTGGGACTTTTTTGTACAAGGACTTGGGAAAGGAGCTCAAGGATGAAAGGAAAAAATTTGGCTGGTCTTATAAGAAAGAAAAAGTACTTGTGTAATCCTCAAACGACGGGTATAAGTTGAAAAAAATCGAAGACATACTTAACATTTGGCAACATATGTAAAATCGACTTCTCTCAGGAAACTTACCTTAAGGATTTGAGACTCTTTAATCTTTATGTCTTAAAATTTTGAGAAACTCAATGGACGATATGCCGTGGAACCATGCAACGCACCCAAGTCAAGCCGGCGGGTATTAGAAAGATAACGAAAACAAGAATAAAATAGGGTTGTATGGTTACTCTTTTAGGTGATGATAACCTGTTTATTTGATTATTTTGATAAATAAGATTAATGGTACCGAAATTAACCTAAAATTTGAAATTAACCAAAAATAACTTTCCCCGAAAACTCTAGTGAAAAATGTCAAATAACCACCCAAAAATCTAAGTACTGGAACGGGAGTTATTCTTTTGTTTGTGCATTTTGTTTAGATGCCTCGTAGTGAAAATTTGTTCACCCTCACCTAAAGAGGGTGAACAAAATCCTTACTCTGATTAGTAGAAAATGTGTATGGCTCTATGGAACACCATCACTTTTTGGCAAATATGACGGCCATGTTCGTTTAGGAGTTTAGCTCCGGTTTTGTCCCATTTCTGTTTTGCTGACATCATCATTTTTCTCACTTTTCTCTCTATCTCTCTCCACTTATTACACCTGCTTACATCATCAAAACTAAACTAAACCTTCCAACCAAACACAGCCGTACATCACTTTGATGTAGGCCGAATCACTTTTTGGTAAACATAACATCAATTTCCCCATACCTTTCCCATTAATTACGATGAGGGTTTTGTTCACACTCATTCAGTGAAGGTGAACAAATATGCATTAAGATGCCTCGTATCATATGTGGTGTATTATTAACTACCCATAAAAATCAAGGAAATGTGAACTTCTCACTTCTAGAAATTTCAAATCAAACTAGGGCACAAAATCTTTTTTTTGGTTGTTTTTCCTTTTTTTTCACTGTACTTTTCTACAACTTTTTTTAGCTTCCAATATTTTTTTTTAAGCCAAGCAGATTTTTTATCCGATGACCAATTAATTTACTTCGGCATATAGTTATCATAATCCATCATATATACAGAAGGAATAATCTGTTTGGGGTATGTTTGGTTGTGGCTCAAACATTTATATGTGTAGTTACCTCTTTGCCAATGCCAACTAATATTTTTTTCTTTCCTGCTTTTAATTTTTTTCTCTTTTTTATAGGTGGTTGTATTTTGTTTGATCGGTTGATTGATGCATTTTTATCTCTTCATAAAAAATATATTTTATCTTTCTTCTTGTTGGTGGTAGTGGCGAATTCAGGAATCCTATACAAGGGGCTCACCTTTTAAGTATAACTTTGGAAAAAAAAAACCTCATAGTCCAAGATAACTAATATACCAAGAAAATACTAAAATATTTAATCATTCTTCATTTAGCAAAAAAGTTTAAACTTAAAACACTATGAAACATTTTATACATATTGTGTTCATGACGCTTGAAAAACAGAAAGTAAAATCCTATGGGATAAAGAAAAGGAATCGACAATAACAAAGATAGAGAAATGATCAAATCTATTTCAATTTTTTGATTTGTACATAATGAATTTTGAAGAAAAATTTAATAACTACACATATTCCTATAGTGAACATTTAAAAAGGGATGGTGGAGTATATATTTCTAAAGTTTTTCATGTATAGTTTGGATAAATCACCTAGACATCCCCTGAACTATATCTCTTTTACCGAGACACTTTCTGAACTAATTTAACATACGATGACACCCCATAAACTATTTAATGTTATCCGCTGCACCCCTTTTGTTAGCAATATATTCGTCCAAATCCGTTAATTTTTTTTGTGAAATATATATATATATTTTTCCAAATTTGCCATCTCTTATATTTTTACTCCATCTCCCTCTTCCTCTCCCTCCCAAACTCCTTGCGACACCAAATCGATCTCTCTGAGAGCAAATGTCAACACTGGTCATTTGATTATACACTTTGAGAGCTAAATTGAAATTTTCTAACTTCGTGAGGGCATCAATTAAGAAGTTACAGGTAGACCCTCGCTAGTTACTCACCATTTGGAACATTGAAGATGACAAAGGCTTTGATGAGCACTTTGGCCACCAAAGGCACCGGAAAGTACGACCTGACCGATTTGATTTCCCGTGACCAAGTCACTCTCCAGACGGGATGTAACTCGTCGCGGGTGGTCACTATGGCAATTGATGCTCCGCTGCTGTGCATTTTCACCGTCGATAGTGTGCTCTTTCTGCCTGAGCTTTTTTTGCTGTCTTCGGCTTCAGTGCCGGGGCTAGTGACGTCGCTATCTCCAGCTCCGGTTGGTTCTACTCCGGCTTCGACTCTGGCTCTAGCATCTGCGGAGGCTCCGTTGCAGCTTTCATCACCTCCGGCGCCGCTTATGGAGTTGCCAAAAGGAGCGCCGGTGGACGGGACAAGACAAGTCGAGGAAAGCGATTGGTTTTCTAATGGTGTTTAGTGGTTTCTGGGTTGATAATTTTGGCTATCATATATATAAGGGGGCATAAATGTCTTTCGATAGCATTTTTTAATGGAGTTAGGGTTTTTAAACCTTTTCACTAGTTGAGGGGTGTTGTCGTTGGTTAAATTAGTTTAGGGGCTACCTCGGTAAAAGAAGTATAATTCAGGGGGTGTCTGTCTAGGTGATTTACCCTAGTTTATAGCATGATTCCAATCAAATTGTCGTGCAATATTAGTTGGTTAAATTTTTTTCTTAAATTATTTGTTTGTAAAACTAAAATCATTAATCCGCCATGGGGTACACGTTGACCTTATTCGTTTTGGGTTTGAAGACCGGTTTTCTCCATTACTCTTCAATCATTACTCACATTTGTTTCCAATCATTACTCTTATTTTTAATATTAATCTCATTTCTCTTTCTATCTTTTTTCAATCATTACCACCTATTTCTAAATATTGCCCCCATTTATCACTCCAATCATTACTCAAAAACCAAACCAAACAAGATCTGAGTTTTTGAGAGTGTATACCCTTTTCCAGATTTTTAACTCCAAAAAACAAATAGCAATAAGAGTAAATCACCTAGACACCCCTTGAATTATATCTTTTTTACCCAGACGCCCCTAAACTAAATAAACCTACGAGGAGCCCCCTCAACTATTCAAAACTCTACCCCAAGACCCTTTTTGTCAACCTTTAGTCTCGAAACTCAAAGTTCTGGGTCATGTTTTGATGATCCATCCCATTCAGGTTGTTTAAGACATGTTTTTAAGTGCATTTGGAAGAAATCAGCTAAAAATATGACCAAAAAGTGCTTGATCCAAAGAGTTTTTCACATATGAAAAACTCTAAGGATCAAGCACTTCCCGGTCATATTTAGAGCCGACTTTTGGCGGATCCCCTTAGAAACATGTTTTAATCAACTTGAATAGGTTGGATCATCAAAACATAACCTGGAACTTTGAGTTTTGAGATCGAAGGTTGACAAAAGGGGTCTTGGGGTAAAGTTTTAAGTAGTTGAGGGGGCTCCTTGTAGGTTTGTTTAGTTTATGGGGTGTCTGGGTAAAAGATGCATGATTCAGGGAGTGTCTAGATGATTTACTCTAATAATAATTCTGGAATTCCAGGGGGTCACATGAGCCTCTTGTGCCCTTAATATATCTGCCATTGGTTGGTGGTGTCAGTTTTTAATTAAAAAAATGAATACCTTCGAGAGGTGGAGAGGTTGGTTAAAAATTTGCGAGCGCAATAGTAGAAGAGTATTATCCACTTTTCAAGCCCCTTCTTTTCTTATTTTATTAATTTAATCTTTTGTCTTTGTCATGATGAATGAAATTGTTTTTGTCTATAAAAAAAATGTAGAGAAAAAGTGAACCGAATCACAAGTCAATTGCCTATAAAAAAAAATAGAAAATCTAAGTGCCTAGAAAAGGCACCGAGAATTTATCCAAAATGTTAACATTAATGGCCCAGATTCACTCGAATTTGGACCATTGATTTTTATTGAAATCTAGGATATTAATTTTCCCATTATGAGTAAATTCAAGATATGTAGTGGTACCGATAAAAAATAAAATATAGAAAAAGAGAACCGAATGACAAGTCAATTCAATTAAAGCTACTAGATTATCTAAGTGCAAGTAAAGAGGGGCGTGCAAAATGCAAACCAATGAGAAATATTTGTAGACTCTGTATCGTTTTCGTCACAAACCATAAGTCATCTTTTTGCCCTTTTCCTGACGCATCTTTTGCCTGTTCAAATTATATGGAAGAGTTGGAAAATGGAAGGTGCACGTCGGTGTTGAGTTGGAGATCTTATCCACTTCGTACATATTCTTCCACCAAGGAAAGCACATTTGTAGTTCATACATTTTTGGGAGACACAGATTTGTCTACGGTAGGTAAGCATAGGGGGAGATTTGACCTGGAAAAATAGGGGGATTCAACATTCAAGGATCTAGCTCAGTCGACAAGCCGCAGTTTAATCTTAGCCGTTTATCTTCACAATTAATGTTTTAGACTTGTGAAAAAATCTTACTAGTAACACATTCAATCACATGGGCTGTGTTCGGTTAACAAATTTAGTTTAGTTTAGTTTTGATGATGTAAGCAGGTGTAATCTTAACCGTTTATCTTGACAATTAATGCCAGTAAGCAAAATTAAATACTACCAAAATTGGCCCCAAAACTATGTATTGAACACAACTATGGTAGCTCATGTGATACTTATGTATCACATGAGGTGCTTTCATAAAATCTAAACCAATTGAAATCACTTTTGAACGATTGCGATCACATGAGCTACCATTTGCAGTCCACGATAAGCCGAATTCTTTTAATAAGTGCAAAGTGCCTTCTGTAGGACCCAAATTTGATTTTGCAAATGTCTAAGCCCCACCTTAGGCAAAATGCCAAAATCCGATGATGACTTATAATCTTGTAAGTAGTGGTCTTGGGAGTATAAACCCGACGAACTTTTTGGACTTTTGGGTCAGCCTAGCCTGTAGAGAGCCCAGGCATACACCAATTTAGCCCAAAAACCCTTGTTTCGAGCCCAAAACCTGAAAGCTGTATCGGCTGACACATATTTTGTCCCATGAATTGATCCCTAGGCTGGTACACAAAACCATTGATAACTCAGCCGGCACATCGATTCACAAGCCGGCATATTCAGTGACGACTCCTGAAATTTTTATGAGGGTGTTTATAAATGTTTACACTAGTATATTATCTCTAGAATTTACGATGATATATAAACTAAAATTGGTATATTATCTCTACAATCTACAATCATATCAATGATGTTGTTCAAAAGTAGCAAAGTACAAATACCTCGTACAAGAGCCCTCGACGAGTTTTCATTTTTGAAATCGTTGCATAATAGCTTCATTATCTACGGTATTAAATACATCGCTCTCAATGTAAGGAACCAAACAATCATTCATCCACTGATCTCTCATTCGATTGCGTAGATTGCTCTTTATGTACTTCGTTGCCGAAAAACTTCTTTCAACTGTGGTAGTTGCGACAGGAAGAGTCAACACCAATGTCACAAGTAAATACACCAATTTAAAATCTTCACTCAAAACATGCAAATCTTCACTTTGGGTCACCGAACAACCAAATCTTCACTCAAAGAATGCAGACTAGTGATAAAGAATCAGAGGTCCATTTTTTCTTTTTGAAAACCAAACCTAGCTCTATTTACTCGAAAGAGAGAAGACAAGAACAGGGAACCTTCTATTCTCTTTTTCCTCTGAGTCGGCAAAATGTAAAGTAAAGATATATTACTAAACAGGGAAATGAACAAGACCGTCTTCTGCAATCTCGCCCACGTTCATGCTCCGATTCCCCAACCCAAAGCAACAAATTCTCCGGCTCCCCTGAACTAAAAACACCTGAGCCATTTGAATTTTGAACCCCTAATACCCTTTATTTCTAGGATTTGCTCTGAAACAGCACACAAAAAGCTTCGAGATTCGATCCAGTTCAATAGCGAAATCAAACTATTGAGGATCTAAGGTGGGATGCCACCACAGCCTCTTTGCTGATCAATTTTTGTTTTTCTCCAGTTTTCTAACCTTTGCTTTCACATTAAAATTTTCGGTTCTGGTGTAAGGATGAGGAACATTGGCCAAAACTCTATTGCGTTGGGCGGGACTTGACCCCCACGCGATCTTTGGCAGATAGTTCTATTTTTCGGCCGGCAAATCACTTTTCTGGGGGATATTTTCTTTGTTGGAAAAAATATTTTGAATATAATATTTATTTTAAGTGTGAATGAAAATTAAATTGAATTAGAGATGTGTCTTTTAAGTGACACCTGTTCGCTATGGACGGACGCGTCCTTTTGTGAATAAAGGCGTCTCTTCTCTCTGGTGACTATTCGTAGAGTCACCAGTTTGCCTATATATATGACATCATTCATTTATTTAAAAAGTTTATTTTTCTACATTTTTATTGAGTCGGAGTCTTTCATTGGAGAGAGTACAGACACAAGTCTGGTTCAACAGACCCATCGGTTGTAGTGCTGCTTCCGTGGGAAGTTCGATCAAGTAGTGATGGGAAATAGACGTCCATGCATACCGTAAACACCATAGCTGGTGCGAATCTATCTTAAGTACAGAGTGTTATACACTCGCCTTGATCATCATTTCATTTCATCGTTTTCCAGGTTTTGCATACCGATTTTATTGCATTCATATTTTCGGTTTTATCACAAAAAGTAAATATATTTTCCAACATTATTTTCCCTTTTTTGTTGTATTCTATGGCTAAGTTTGGCTAAAAAAAGCCAACTTTTTGCTTTGTCTTTATTTAATTTTTTTTTGTGTTTGTTATTTTTGCATCGATTTTTTGAGTATTATTGGTTCGTCTCAGTGAGACGAATCCAAAAAGGTAAAAGATTTTTTACTAGGACTTTCAATTTTTTGAATAAAATCGAAAAAAGTGTAAATAGTTGACTTTTTGGCTTATTTTTGTCTTTATTTAAAAAAATTTAAGCTTCGGTCATAATTTATACTTTTTTTCATTCCTCTCGCTGAAATGAACCAATAATACACAAAAAGTTGATGCAAAACTAAAAAAATGCGAAAAAAAATCAAATGAAGACAAAACAAAAAATCAGTCAACTTTTTTAGCTAAAACAGGCTTATGCATTAGCACCGCATGCTCTTGTTTCCATCTCCCAACAGTTTTAATTTCTGTCATCACCCGTAGCTGTCTCATAGCTAATAATTAGTATTTGCAAGTCAACTAAACATTTGAAACGCCTTGTCAAGCAAAGTAGATGCCAACTACATGGTTGGGCAAGAGGGGTTCCTAACACTATTCCCCTTCATACCCCTCGGCTCCCGAAGCTAGAATCTCTGTCTAATTTCTTGGTTCCTAATACCAAATGACGGCTCTAAACGATCAAGTGTGCCGCAACGGATACTTAAGCAATGCAATAAGTATCATCCATTGAGTTCGCGTATTGGCCATCTTGTTTGCGAATCCAAGCAAATCCACCCCGCAACAAGTAGGTATCCACACATTTGTTTTGCATATGATTGTGAAGTTATCATTAGTATTTTGTTAGGTACTGTTTACATATAAAATAAACCAATCCAATGATTAATTGACACGTAATCAAAAGTGCCAAACGTTGGTAATTACTCGTCAATAAAGATACACTGGATTAATAAGATATAACGCACCAAATACGATGTCGTATTGCTTCTCAATTTAGAAAGGTAGTTATTGGCAGTTACAAGCCATTACTAAAATAGAGATTGGCCTTGAAGCCATGATATCAACTGCTGAACATACAAGCTCCACGTGTAAACTTAAGAAATAAGGCGATTGGCAGTTAGAACACGTGGAATACTTCTGGGAAGCAGTTATTTCCCTGAACTCGTAATCATTTGAGTTTGTTTAAACAACTGTACAGATTCAAAATCAAAAGCTTTTGGAGGAAGAATTAGAAGAATTCAAATTCAGACGTGAAGGAAGGAGCAACTGCCAACTCGAGAAGTGGAAGTTAGAGTTTGAAGCAAGCCAATGTTCAAATTCATTGAAAGGGGAAGTTGAATTGCAAGCGGCGATCTATAAATAGAAGAAATTGAAGAAATAATTATTTTTGAACAAATCTTCAACAAACAAATTAAAAAACCCGATCTTGGTTTGTTCATTTAAGAAAAGTAGTTTAGGATTTCGAACTCAGTTCGAATTAGTTTAGGATCTCGAACACAGTTCGAAGTAGATTAGGAAGTAAATTAGGAAGTAGTTAGGATTATCTCGATTGTTCCTGTAACAATCAACCGTTCAAAGTTCTTGTATTTGAAGTTGGAGACAAATTTCGAAGTAAGTTTTTCCTTTGATTATTTAATCGAAGTATCTTGTTTCTCTTTTGTTCTTCGATTTCCTAAGTTTGTTGGTTTACATTTCTTCACTTGTTGAAAAAATCCTCTTAATTGAGGTAATTGAACCAATAAAACACAATCGCCTGATTAGACTTGGTTTTTCCAAAGTTAATCTAAGGGAGGAGATTGAAACTCTCTCTGGCACGCTCGCACACAATTATTTTCCATTGCAAAGAAGTAAAAGAACCAAACAGATACTTTTCGTTACTTAAATTTTAAATAGCAAGCGTGCAGTGCAGAATATTTTAAATAGCAAGCGTGCAGCACAGAATAAGCAGTTGACATGCAGGGGTGACTAATCTTATAGTGTCCATTTTGAAAAGTTTTAGCAGTATTTTTTGTTATTTATTTATTATAAATTACTGTGAGTGTTTGTTAAAAATTCTTATAAATAGATTTTGAAATTATAGAGATTCCAAGAAGTGTGTCAAATCCTACTGTAGAAAAGGGTGGTCTTTAAATCACATTTTCTATTCCAAATATTTTAAAGTTGATTTTTCAAATGTTACAGTAAACACAATTTTAATTACAGCAGATCATAATCACGTAGCTATATGGAAAATAAATTACTATTTTTGTCTATAAGAAGGTAGATTTTGAAGTAGTTTAGAGCATAATTTTTAGAATATGATTCCACAATTGTCATAAACAAGGGAAGACGTCTACGCCCATATGTTACATGGATCTTGGTATCCTTCTGATCAACTTGTGTGGGTGTTCACGAGAAATTATTTTTGTGGACTAACTTTTCAAAATCAGCTTAGAATGTTCACAAAAAAATTGATAACAGATTAACGGATTTTACAGATTTTGAAAAGCTAGAAAAGGACTAAAATTCTCAAAAGCTAGGTTTTGGGTAACTTCTAGAACTTTTCGGACGAGATTTTAGGTTTTAAATTTATAAAAATTATTATTTTTTAGCTTTTTATAGTAACCAGGACTATCTTTTACTGTAACTTAATCTTAATTTCACGGCTATTGAGCAAGTTTTGAATGACTTTATAGTTAGATCGTTCCTGCGTTTCAGATATGACTTTATAGTCACAGCCATTGAAAATACTCCCTCTAAAATCTTGATGTCTCATAAAATTATTTTCTATATCCACCTATTGATGGAGGGTTTTCATAAATATATATATATATAATCCCGATCCAATTTGGGAATCCCGGATCCGGGACTTCACCTTTCCGAGCCGTCCAATGTGTTTAAAATGTTTCAACTGTTCACGCGGGAAATCTTCAAAAAAAATGAGGGGAAGGATCCAGCGGTTTTTCGCAAAAATGTAAAAATACAGTTTTTGCGAAAAATTGCTTGGATCAAGCCCTTCCCGGTATTTTTTTTGAAGATTTCTCATTTGGACACTTGAAAACACCTTTTGAACACATTGGACAACTCAGATTTTTCAAAAATAATTTTTAAAAGCATCAAAACACCAAAAAACCTTCAATCCGGGATCCTAGATTGGATAATTGGTATATATATATATATATATATATATATATATATATATATATATATATATATATATATATAACATCTTCCTATATGGATCCCGTTCTACTAAGGACTCCCTCAAACTCATAATTTGCGGATTTTATGGATTGGGGTCGAATTTCAATGATCTGAACCGCTCAATATGTTTAAAACGTGATTTTTAGGGTCAGCGCGAGGTTTCGTCCAAAAAAATACTCGGAAGGGCTTCGTTCGAGCATTTTTCGATAAATTATATATGTACGGTTATTATGAAAAACCGCTCCGATGAAGCCCTTTCGGGTTTTTTTTTTGTGATTCCTCGCGTTGGCCATGGAAAACATGTTTTAAACACATTGACCAGTTTAGATCATCGAAATGTGGTCCGGAAAATAAAAAAAGGGGTGGTCCTTACGGAGGAGATCTTTGAAGGAGTCCTCAATAAAACATCTTCCTATATATATATATATATAGGTGAATTTTCTAGTCTACACTCCCGGATTTAAGGAAAAAATGGGGTTTTTTTGTGTTGCAAATTTTTTTGGAAAATCCGATCCGTCCAATGTGTTCAGAAGGTGTTTTTTAGGGTCCACGCGAGAAATCTTCAAAAAAAAAAACCTATATATATATATATATATATATATATATATATATATATATATATTTCACACCCGCCTATTCTCCACATGCACTCATTTTGGAATACATAAAATTAGGGATTGTGTTTGAATAATGAGATATTAGGGATTGTGTTTCAACTTTCAAGAACGAAATGTTAGGGATTGGGTTTTATCCCCAAATCCCGTAATTGCAGTGGAGAACCTCCTAATTTTGAAAATGGTCCATTTCGTACAGCTTCCTATATGTAACTTTTAATTTAGTCCTTAATACCCTAATATGTTATAAATTATATATTTATATATGTATAAAGGGCATTTTAGGAATTATTTGAATCTCGGGATGAAAACATAACGCCTAAAAAGGCTCGTGATGATTTTCTAATTTCAAGTGAATAAAAGAATGATTATTTAAGTGCCCCTTAAATATAATTGCAATGCATTACTCTAGTAGTTTTTGTAAGTTTGCTTAAAAGAAGATAAAATCACTCATTAACCGAATAATAATAAGTCAAATTGTCTTTTTCTTTTCAAAATTATTCGACCGTTGTAACTAATATATGCCCCCACTAATGTAAAGGTTCACGTATGACAGCAGGTATATAAACTTTAAATCCTTGCTAGCATACCATTTGGTGCACACCAAGGTGAGAAATGGGCGAGAGCGGATCTTTTTGGATATATAATCCAAGTTGAGAGTAGAGTTATGGGAACAACCATCTGATGAAAAACGACTTTCACGTTCGGTTTATGTGTGTGACTACTTTGGAAATTTACACAAATGAACGAAGCTGCTCAACTTATTCAACATAAGTTTTTTAAGTTTCTTGGAAAAAATCAGCTCAGTCGAGTATTAGTTTGAGCAAAGGATTGATCAAGCCTCTACCGATTTAATCGAGCTGGTTTTTTTAATTGAGATCCTTAAAAATCATTTGATACTTATATTATCGGGTTCCATACAATGACACAATGCGGTGTATATCTGATATACACTAAATGGTGTACCCGTAGTTTTATTGTATACTTATGGACAACTATATATTATCGGGTTATTTCTTTCTTATGGGTTTTACCCCAAATATGAAAACATATAGAACAGGCCAAATGCCCAATAGGTTAGCCATTGAAGTAATGAGCTTATAAGGCCTCATAACATAATACAAGTGTTATATTTTCTTTTCTAACCAATGAAAAAGCCTCATAATACTATAGTATGAGGCCTCAATTTCTTTAGGCCTTTATATGCAAGAATGTATCACTCCAAATGTCAAAATAAAAAATAAAAGGTCGCTATTGGTCATTAGAAGACCAAAATTGAAAAAACCCATTATACAGGCAGGAAATCAATCACCGACCACCGAGTTGTTTTAACAGGAATACGACATTTGTATGTTTATTATTTGAATCAATGTAATAATATTTTCTTGTGATCCGTGAAGTAAAATGAGACACACCAAATCTTGTTTGAAGATTCAAGCCATTGATTGTGTAGACGTTGATCTATTAATCGTCCATGATAAAAATCAAGTCAATCGGATGCAAGTAAGAAAGACATTGGTCGATTGAAAAAGTTTGGTCGAATCACATTTGACCAATAAAGTCCACTCAAAGTCTTCCCGTCTATTTCCTTGTGATAAATTATTTCGTTCAAACGAATACTGATACCTAGTCGATTCAACTATTTTGCGTGGATGATAAATGTTGTGAAGTTTATGAAATAAATAGCTCAAACTAATGTCACATGAAGAACTCATGAAGAGATTATGAGATCGATTCACATGACTCAAATCTTGTATTACTTGTCATTCTATTCCCTCTTTCTTTAGCACTTGTTTTCTTGTCTTCTTATTTAAATGACCGAGCAGGCCCGGCCCATTCAAGATGCTTTATCGCATCTTAGTTTGGTGCGTTAAAATAGGCCCATCTAACCAGACTTCCCCAAAACTTGTCATTCTTGTACCTCTTTCTCTCTTCTTGTTCTAGTAACCTTTTTTGGTAGCCTACTTTAACAAATTGGAAAGTGATCAAAATTTATTTCATAAAAACGAAAATTTTTCGTCTTTCCGTGTTGAAAAATATAGCTGAAATAGTTTTCTAGCATTAACAAATGCATTATTTGTTGGAAAAAATACGGCATAAGTAGGGCCGTAAATGAACTGAGTTTTTTGTGAACTATTCGACGCTCGATTCAGTAAAAGCTCGTTTGAGTTCGGATCGAGGACTAAACAAGCCGAACTTGAGCTCAATTTTAGGCTCGTCTATTAAATGAGCCGAACCTGAAGCTGACAGTATTTAGGTCGTTTAGGCTTGTGAACTAGGAGTATATGTATATATCTCATAAATTTTCACATATAACCTTCAATAGCTATAAACTTTTACATGTACATAATAAAAATTTTATGACTTGTACATGTATAAAACTTTAAAAGTACTATATACTTACATATTTAATATGTTTTTATAATTTTCTATATGTATGAATTTTTTTAAACAAAATGGAAATTTTATTAGTAGTTCTAGACCTATATAGGAGCATAAATATCTAATATTTTTTACTTGTTAAGGCTCGTGAACAAGTTCGAGTTCGACTCAAACCTAGAGAAGCTTGGCTCGTCAAATTTTTATAGAGTTTGATCTCGGCTCGAGTTCGTTTAAAACTTAATAAACGAACCTGAGCATTCTAAAACTCGGCTTGATTTGGCTTGTTTGCAACCCTAGGTATAAGCATTGTAATCCAGAGAACATATTCCATAAATAGTATACAAATTACATAAACAAAACATTGAATACAATTAATGAATATGATACAAACGGAATAGAATAACACGTATTGAACCGAGTCATGTGGTCCTTAAAATAGATTCGCCGCTTATTGAAGGTGTTGTAAGATGCATCAACATTTATCTCCCATGATAAAACGACTAAACTACAAGTTCTAGAATACCTTTGTCGACCACCTTGGCGAACTGAGCCATTGCTTGTCTCTCTCTCACACGAAGAAACGAATTTCAAGAGTTTGTTTTCATTTTGAACTTCTGATGTCTTCCACAAAAATGTGAAGCCAAACATATAAACAAGGAGAGGACCCTTGAGCAGCTTGCTGACAATCAGTACATAAAACGGACGGATTGAATACAAGCGATATACTCCACTTCAAGAGTACCATTGGACTCTTGTCTTTTGAGCTGCAATTAATATCCTCATTCAACAAAACCGGAAGGGACTCCTCGATCGGTTGCCTCGAGAGACCCTCTGAACGCCCACTTCATTCACCTTTAATTTTTAGGAACAGCATTTTTTTGTTTGTTTATTTTATTTATTTATTTATTTTTTATTTTTTTTTTATATTGATTAATGGAAACAAGATTTATATTTTTCTGAAACTTCAATGGAAACAAGTTTCGAATAATGGAAGCAGTAGAAAGTCATGAAGGCGAGGTGAGTGTGACACTTTTGTAGTCAAACAAATTTGGACCTCAAAAAACAACAAAAATTGATTAAATATTTTCAACGACATAAAAGAGCGTTGAGCACAATTCAAGATGTCTCAGTTTAGTAGATAAATTAAATCGAAATTACTCTCTTTTTTTTTGTACTTTACGTGCATTTGACAAATATCGTTGATTAAATTTTTTATGTTATTATAGTTTTTCATTGAGTGAATGAATATTCATTATGATGAAGTTTGCCTGTTTTTTTAGTCACCACAAAGGTAAAATCTTAGCTCCATCCTTGTTTACGCATAATAGACATCATAGTAGGTAATTAGACACCTAGAAAACACATACGGACATCTCTCTCTCTCTCTCTCTCTCTCTCTCTCTCTCTCTCTCTCTCTCTCTAACATCTCTCTAGGATGCACGTTGAACCACTTTACCAACATTCAATATTTCACCTTATCTTATCTTTCATGAGATATGGGAGCCACGCTCTTCTCTTCAGTCATCAATAAACAGAGAGAAGTAGTAACTCATTTGAATTCTGAATGTCGATAAATACGTACATTTAGTTAGAAGAAATGACATACCGTCAAACTAGACCATAAAGACTTAGGAAACTTGACCTGAATGTCCCCCTCCTCGGTTTGGTTCGTTTAGTTTCTAGCTAGCGTTGCTTCATGTTTATTTATATGTTGGAAATACTCGTTACAGTTTCCCGTGCCTAAAGGCAAACACTTCGAGCTCTATATATATGCATGGGTTCTATCACAAGACTCCCCTATCTCTTCCACTGATATAAATTCACTCATTTTTATGAATTATGAGTTGCTTTGGTAATATCCCAAAGAAGAAAGAGGTTGAATATGAAGGAAGGAAAAGAGCTCCAAGGGGGCACTTTGTGGTGTATGTGGGTAGTGAAATGAAAAGGTGTATTGTTCCAACTTCGTATTTAAACAGCCCTGTATTTCAAAAACTATTGGACAAGGCTGCAGAAGAGTATGGTTTCAACCACGCCAAGATTGTTCTTCCTTGTAATGAGTCTACCTTCCAAAGGCTCACTACACACTTGGCCAACAAGTCGTAGACATGCTGTGCACTTACTTGTTTGCTTGCTACGTCAAAATCAAAATCAAATTTTCAAGACTTTTCTGCCTGAAATGAGAAATGCATGTCTTATAAAGTACGAAGAGTCGAAACTTGACGTTCTATATTGTATTCATTATTGAGCACATATGATTTCGTATTTTATTGCCTATAGAATTATTTCGTGTTCCTAACACGAAATAACTTCTCTCCAGTCATAATTGAATTAAATTAGTAATTTGAACTGTTCATTTTCTATCTCTCTACTTATTGGTCATCCGTGAAAATAATTAGCTTGTTCAGACCATGCTAATTGCTAACCCCATGACTAGTGCATCCAAATAGTATAAAAATTGGCCAAAAAAATGGTTAATGAATCAATGTATTTCTTCTAATATTCTATTTGCAAAACGGGTCCATAGAATTACTAACTATTTTGTTGTTTGGAATGAGTTTTAAATCCAGAATCATCACCATGTTAAACCAATGGCCCAATGTGTGCGATGGTACCAAAGCCCAACCCTTTTTTCTAGTAATTCTTTTCAAATCACTAGTGTTGGGCTACGTGCTTTGCATGTAACGGCGTGCTCATCGATTATTTTGTTGCAGTTGTGGAAAGTATGGTGGAAGAAGGTAGTCAAGGTTGATTATGTGAATGATAAAAGAGAAATTGAATTAAGAAAGTGCAATGTGATGTAGGTCCCAAATACCTTGGAAAAGGCCTTTCTTGATTAAGAGCATACATCAAATGAAAATGTAAACAAACCATTGAGTCCATGACATGCTAATAGGATTACAACTGATTATTTAAGTGTTGCCATGTCAAAATAAAACACGTACTGCAAATATTGCCAAATTCTACATTGAGATATTAGTACCATACGTAGACACGCTCGTGATCATTCCAAACAATGATTAAGGCATGTAAGTTAAGGTTGGTATCAAGGCTGAGGATCAACACATTGCCAGCCACCAATGTGTGTGCAATTATGAATTCATTCCATCCATAGCATGTCAGTTGGCTATTTACGTAGTTAGTAGTCCATGTTCGTTCTCTTGTCACCAACTTAAATTCTTTACGGCTTTGGACTTGGAAGGATGTTCAAAATTGTATTGGCATTTCCTGAATATATTGTATTGAATGCGTCAGTATATCAATGCAAAGTTTGTTGTATTTATGTGTTGAAATTAAAAAATCTCTCCAAGCTTTCTAGATCAGCAAACTTTAGCACTATACCGCACCTTAATGGCATGCTCTAAAACAAACTGGTGGACATGCAATCAAAGCAATGGATGAGAGAAGTCATAACTTTATAATCACTTGTGATTTCCTCTCCATTTTATTCTTGCAATATAAAGTGTTAATAACAAAATGAAAAAGTGAGTGAATCTTACATCCACTTGGGTAAATCTTAAATCCATTTGCAGTGGAGATTGCTACTTTAGCATTCCAACCAAATGGAGCATTTGGTTCCTGAATTGGCAAAGTAGTCGACCACTCATAATTCACTTCATGTCACTGAAATATTCATCCAATAATAAATGTAAAATAATAATACGGATCAACAAATGTGGGCCTTTGATTGACAACCATATTCATCCAAGCGTTGAAATAGTCATATTCATCCCACTAAAATACATGCCCAAGATGAAAACAGACAACAATATTTTTTGGCAAAGGCCGTGTCAACAATATTTTTTGACCAGTCTATAATTTGTGTTGATGAGATAATATTCAGCCCCCATCTCAGGTGTGGTTCTTGAATATTGCACAGCAAGACTGCGCACAAATCGTGGACAAGAGGCAGCTAACTGATCTCGAAAGCTCAAAACCATATTGAATTAAACCTATATTCAAACTTCTAATGTATCAAATCGTAAAGGTAATAATATCAAATGCAGATACATAGAAAAAAATGGAGTTTGTTGTACGACTTTCACTTCACTTAATTTCTTCTGTTATATTTCCAGTATTTATAATTACAGGCACACACAACATCCATTTCCACCTCAAATTTTGTTTCAATGCAAATTGCTTCGCTAACTTTTTCCAACATGTTAGTTTGAGAACTTTATAAATATAATACGTAAAGCCGTTCGAGAACAAAAAAATAAAATAGGATCACCTTGTTCGCTTATGGGTGATTTATTAACATTTGCAGATATTTGAAGACGATATTTTTATATGCTTTTTCTCATTCTTAAAATCCAAATGGAAGGTTAGGGAGGCTTACATTCAAAATCTCATACAGTAAGAATTAAACTTTTTAAACTTATCCAATCTCATGCTTAAGCATATCTAAACTACAGAAGATATAACTTTTTAAAAGTTATCCAATCTAAGACAAGATAAACTCATGGTAAAGATTTTGATAGCCAAGACTGTGGCAGGTTCAATGTCCCTAATGTCAACGAATTTGATGTGTTGGAGGTTCAATGTGTGTGACTTCGGTGGCCTGAGAATCTGACATACTAAGTAGTTAAAAGGCATGTTAAATTGTTTCATATACGGTGATGTCGGCATAGGAGATGTATAGTACATTACATTCATAGCTCATTTCAGTAGATAGTCGGCTATTTCGATCTCATGGGTTACTCGTCGTTTGAGAATAATATCTCATTTACATGTTGAACTTTAAAAAATACAGAAACCTTTCTCCTGTGTATAACCTCAATTGATTGTTGTATCAATTATTATTAAGCCTGCTCATGTTTTTTGGATTTGTTTTGTATATTTTGCATTTGGGTGGGCATTCTTTTAGCTATTCAACATTTCTTTTCCCAATCTTTCTCGCTAAATACAATAGGGTGGGTTTTGGGAGATCTATGGTTTTTTGCTTTGTTCCTCACTATTTGTATAGGTAAAGCATGATTCATTCCAAAATTTTGGTTTTAAAGAGTTAATTGAATCTTTATGGTTGCGGTTTGCGGTTCTTATTTGACTTGTGCAAGAGAATATTCAAAATACAAAACAATCTAATGGTTGATATCCATCTGACATAGCATTAGGCAGTGTTATAGAATGCCCCAAAAATCATGAGCAAAAAGGATGGACATCATAAACACATGCGACATTTGATCACTTCATATTGTTTTGTGAGAAATTTTCTCTTTGTTTAAATGAATAGATAGAAATAAGAAGCACCAAGTAAAGCGTAAAAAAAGGAGAACAAGAAACTCAGAAACCAAAAACAAAACAAATTAGGGATATGATTGGTAGTTCCACAACTTGTACATGAATGATTTAGAAGACCTGAAATCTGAAATGAAACTTACCAGTTTGCAGCCAAACAAGCTGCCCCAAAACCAGCAGATTCTTTTGTTCTTTACTAATCTCGATCGATTTCGTTGCCTTTACAAATTAAATTGGACATCACCATAAAAGTATATAGAGATAGAATAAGTCACAAAATACAGTCATGGAGGTGCTGAAATAAAACCAACCTAAACAAGGCACAAGTCTCACACGGAAATTGTTCTCAATTCTTAAACAATGACTCCCTTTTATGTCATTCATTGCTATAGCAACAGTGTTTGAATCAGTAGAGTACAACTCAGTTGCAAGAATAGTGCAAGACTGAAGTAGTTGGTGAGGAGTTAGAAATGGCAGGGAGAGTGAAATCCGATATTCCCTTTTTTGTACAGAGAGTTGTCAAGGACTCCCTTTTGATATTCTTCATTTCCAACTTTTCCATTCCAAATGAATGTGGGGAAAAACCAAATCCGATCCCAAAACGTCTTGTTTTGTTTGGGTTTGGAGTTTTGATTTTTGGGTAATAATTGGAGGAAGAAATAAAAGTAGTGATTGAAAATAGGCGGTAATGATTGGAGAGATATAGAGAGAAAAAATGAAAATAATGATTAAAAATTGCAATAATCGTAGTGCAATGCAAAGAATTGGATCCTTTTAATTTGTTTAAAATATTTTTGTAAAACAAACAATTTATTTGAATATCGGTAAGGACTTGATTGGTTTATTTAGTTTTATCTTATAAAATTTGACAAAATCAACTAAATGAAACCGGTCAAACTTCTACCAATATCTAAACAAGTTGATTTTTCACGTGAACTATTACAAATATTTTTTAAATAAATTGAACATTTTCGATCATTTACATGGGGTAGACACAAAAATTTGTGTCAAGATTTATGTTTAAGTTTGTGTTAGGAGAATCAAGTCTATTTAAGTTATGTTATTTGGTTTTGTTTTATGGTATTGTTTCGAGAGAATTGATATTGAGACTTCCTTGTTTTCTATTGATACATTTTTTTTTTTGCCTTTATTTATCAAATATTCGATGTTTTATGGTAAACATTATTAATTCAAAATTTTTACAAGTTTTTTTGAGTAATTTTTTGAAAGACTAATTGAACACCAATTTTTTGAAAGAAAACCTAGAAGATAGAGTTGAAGAAAGCTCGGCTAACTGACCCAAAAATGCCGATAAATCAAAATTATAGTTTGGTTGAGATTTGACATAGCATGAGGATATAGGGGGACATGAGGTTTGAAGACAGTTATGTGTCAACTTCATTTGGGGTTGGTTAAGATTTAAAAAGAAATTACACTCAATTTTACAAAAATGAAGATGAGGATATAGAGAGATCAATGAATGTGTGAGAATAGCAATGCTTCATGTTTTGCCTTTGGTATTTTTAAAGTGACTCTCAACTATATATGAAATGTCAACTATCTCCTTTTTCCCCCATTTGCCAATGAACATGGTCCTTTCTTTCCCTCAATTTTTTGCTTTTGGATAGCAAAAGTAGAGAGCAATACGTGACATCAGAATGACCTTTTTCTCTTCAAGTTCTACCAGTCTCAACCTTTTTCACCTATTGAAAAAACAGTGTACTTTTTATACTTTCACAATGGAGTGGATCGTGCTATTCGAGCCTATGTGTTTTAACCAATATGAGAGCCATACTTCTGCAATTGTCAGAGATTTGGATGGAGGTCGTTCTAATTTATGCATTACATGGATTAATCGTTGAAGCAGAGAGAATTAGTTGATAGATGAAACCAGAAATTAGTCACCACAGTTATGTATGCTGCCCTTATGCATACACAAATATGTTTTTAATTGATCAAAGAATGATGTCAAGAGTTACATAATTTGTGTTTTTGGGGTTGCAATTAGTAGGCATAGCACTTATAAGACAAAGTATGGAAGCGATTGGATTATAATACAAAAAGTAGAGAGTACTACAGCTACTCAATATATATGGTAGGAGTCAAAATATACACTTCACATTAGGCAACATAGCTTGCCAAGCTCCAAAATATAAGTCAGATGTCTTTTGCCATATACAACCCAGAATTACCTAGCCAAAATTTTTGAGGCAATTACATGTTCAGTTAGTCAACAAACAAATGGATCCCAAAAAAAGACTACTCACCAATCCATCTCAAAAGCCCAAAACTATAAGGTCAAAATGTCCTTGCAGTTGTTTGATTTTTAAATCCAAAGGTCTTCATAATCCTCAAACTACCACAGATAGGTATTCTCCCAGTCATTCAAATGAAGTATCATTGCATGAAGCACAAAGTTAATATATGGAGAGATAACCAAAACATCAAACGGTTTGAGGTTGTAGACATGGACAAAATTCTTCCAGCCAAGACTTGTAAAAAAGCCATTCACATAGCTGACTGTCCATTGTTCATGTTTCGTCACAAGAGTAAGCTCTTGATGCCCATGCATATTGCAATAAGCTCTGAATCTTGGAGTTGTACACCAAATACAAAAAAGACAAAGTCTTAGGAGCTGTAAATTTTAGAATCTACTTACATATATCTAGCATTGTTGTAACATCTATTCTTACCAAGTTCTCTAAATCGCATATTGTCAATACGAGAGCACATCTCAATGCTTGTCTAGCACTTCTAAAACTACTTGGTGGACAAGCAATTAGTGCTGCAACTGGAAGAAATCATAAAAGGAAATATATATTCATTTTAATTCTGATGAATGCAATGCATTGAATTTTGGTAGAATTATCAACAAAGGGTTGGAGCCTTAAAACCATTGCTCTTACTCAGTGCTACTTCTGAATCCCAACCGATCCGAGCACCAACGTGTTCAATTGGTAGAGTGTTGGACCATGACCTTTTTCCACATCCTTCTTCATCAAAGAGGAAGAGATCAAATTCCAAGTGGCTGATGTAAGCAAAGAGTAGGAAGTAATCACGCTCTAAGTTATGAGCATGAACAACTTCATACCATCTATCTGTTAATTGGTTGTTTTCAATCCTGACATACCAAGATTGATTGCCATTGTGAACGATAGCAACTGCGGCCGATGGTGCCAATATATATGGCTAGAATTACTCTGGTATATTCTGTGTATGGGCAATAGCAAAATCAATTGTAGTAACCAAATTACATATTCCAACTACTATTGAATATAAATAATATTACATCTCACCAGTTGCATGTAAGCATGAATCTCATCCACAACATGAAGGAACCTAGAAGGTTGATATGCTATATATGAAACAAAAAATGAATTAGAATTTTTCTACTTTGAGAATCTGATATACTTAGCTCTTTTTTGATGAATAGTTCAAATATTATTTATGAATTGTATGGAACATAACATACCAACTCCTTCTTGAACACTTCAGGGAACAAATAAAGCATTTACAGAACAATTGTGTGGCTTGATGAATTAAGGTCTTGCTTCCAGAAGATCTACCGCCCAATTAGCAAAGTCTGACATTTTGGTCCATTTGAATTCTTGGCCAAAATGAAAGAGGGTTGAATACTTTCTAACGAATGTAGTATCAACAACATACAAGAGATTTTTGTGTGTTGTGCCACACTAAATCCCCAACCAGTTCACCACTTGAATCCAATAAATAGTACTCTACTCCATTTTCAAGGAGTAGTAGGACATCGTACACAAATATCATCAACAAAGTAGGGGCAAGTAAATGTCATAAGGTGTTGAACGCTCAATGTCATAGTTAGTTTAGCCACATTCTAGACAATAAAACTATTAGGACATCAAGTAGAGAGTCAGAGCCATTATTGTGGGCAAGATATAAACCTTAATGTGAGCATAGAGAGCTAAAGTATAAGTACATCTTACAAGATCAAATAAGATTTTTTCAAGGATTTAGATTAAGCTCAAAAAGCATGTTTGTGCCTTTGTAGAAGCTGAATTTGAACACTATATGGGAGCATAAAATAGAATATAGAAGCAGCAGATGGCCCAATGATTGCAAACATCGGTACAATATTATATGATCTAAGGAATCACGTTGGTAAGTTTGTTCTCAAAATTTTGGCTGATTGACTTATTTTTTGAGGTGTTGCTATCATATGCTAAACGATTTGTTTAGTTATCATAGAAGTCATGATGGATTCAAAAGTGTATCTTTGATATTTTGGTCTCTATCTGCCATACATGCATTCAATTGACAATGATCCGAAAAAATGAAAACACAATGCATAAGAATTTATGAGATGGTCTACAATAAACGCTAGTCCAGAAGATGCATAAGCATTAAATTAAATATGAGATGGACAATAGAGGTTAAAATACTATTATTTAACCTTCATCTTTCCTCTACTATTTTGATTCCTATCGTGTGAAGATTCGCCATACGAATCATTCAACACACGATAGTTTAGTTTCATGAATATTTCAATTTAATGATTCAAGTAATTTATTTTACAATCCATCCACATAACAGTTGATTTATGTCGGAAAAATCCAGTGGCAATCCAAAATTCCAAAGAACAAATTCCTCTGATATAATTATATATGAATAGATTACAACGAAACTAAATTACATGAATAGAAATAAACTAGATAGAATATGAAAATAGAATATACAAATAGTATTCGGAAGGCCGAGTCGTGTGTAACCACACTCTCCTTAACAAAGATGCGTCGCCTATCATGGGTGTTGTAGGTTGACTCGACGTCTTCGTCCCAAGATACAACGGCTAGAACCACGACCACCGAAACACCACTGCTGGAAGCCTTGGCGAACTGAAACAACGTCTGCCTCTTTTTCTCAAAATGACTTTCTGGAATAGAATGAGTTGCACAAATTTCTAATGATCAAAGCACTCAACAGAGCTGCCATTTATAGCTGAAAAATAAAGTAACTGAATACGGGATTAATGGGGAGCCTCCCTATTCAATGACAAATTCAAATGCTGCAGAATTAAAACTCCCGTGCCATAATGTTGCTTTTGAATTTTGGAAGAAAAACTGCCACAGAATTTGAATGGGATTTGATTGCTGCCATTATCTCCACTTTCATGAGGGGAGTTACCCCGCATTAACCGTACACGTGTTGAATCCGTGGGGTGGTCTTGGTTGCCTCGGGAGACCCTCTGAGTGCCCTGGTTTCATTCACAAAATTTCCAACAATTTATTGGTAACTAAGACAAGTTTTTAATAAAAATTGGTTACACCTACATGAAAGCTTAATTTATGCCTATATCTACTCTGTTTTCCAAGAGAGGTTTTTTTTTTTTGTAATTTCCATCTCAAGCATCTCTGCAAAGATTTTCATTTGACAGGAAACTTTAATATAGAAAGATATGTGTACATATATACACTTTGTAAGCTATTACCTTTTTCACCCAAAATAATCCACTTCCTCACACAACTAACAAACTTATCGTATGCTCAAACTATCTTGTACATCAGCAAATGAAGTTCTAACAATCAATTAAAATAGGACCTTTTCCACGATGTTGGTGACATCACCTTGTTAAAGGTAAAGCCACCACAAAAGGACTTTGAATTCCTAGTAAAAGGAGCGTCATTAGGACTTTGTTTTGGCAATAATTCTATCTTTCCTCTACTATTTTGGGTGTTCTGCTAGTACATCCGAGAACGGAATTTATTCAAGCTTATAATCAAACACTTTGTGGGCAACTAATTGTAGAGGGTGTTTCATTCTTAAGTAACATAATTTAGAATTATACATACTACTTTAACAAATTATCCGGTATGGAGGAGAGTATTTTGATCTCTATTATAATTAATAAAAGGATAGAAAACTATGGGAAGATTACAAATTAATATCTTAGAAAGTGATTAAGATAATTAGAAATCAGAAGTTAAATTTACTAGCTTGAAGAAAAACAAAGACCTCCACAACCACGAGATTCCTTTGTTCTTCAGCAATAATAGACGATTTCTTCTAGCAGAATCATTGTCCAAGATTGTAAAGGGCTGAATACCTTTTAATGAAGGTGGTATCAGCTACATAGATCGGGTTTTTAGTGTTGTGCCATTCGGATTGTCCAATCTTTATTTCTTTGCTAGTCGAGTCCAGGAAAAAGAATTCAACTCCATTTCCAGTTTCCAAGGAGAATAGAATGTCGGTGTCGACAAATAGCAGTAACAAAGTAGGGGCAAGCAGATGCCAAACAGTCTTACATAGTCAATGCCATACTCAGTTTAAGTCACTGCTTCCAAGCTAAAAATTTTAGAACTGAAAGTAGGCAAACAAAACCATTAATATGGGAATAAAGAGTGGGTGAAAAAGCTAATCATAAAGACTAATGTGACCATTAAAACCAGATGGAAAAAGTATTAAGATCTTATAAAGCATAAGCATACATCAAAAGATCAATATATTTTTAAAAATTATCTATTACCTTATCTAAACATACATGTGCTTTAGTTTGAAATGGATGTCAGCACTATGCAACAAATCAAGGTATACCTTAGGCAAAACAACAAACGAAGCCTCAACTAAACCTCTTCCAAACTTCTGCTAAATATACAAGGGGAAATAAATCAATTCATATACAATATCTTGTGCTCATATCAGTAAGGCACTTTATCCATGTGGGGCATGCACTTTGCCCCACAAACAAACCCAATCTCTAACCTTAGAGATAGTGGTTTCCACAACCAAATCAGGATTACTACATTTTTTAGAGAAAATCCGAGCATTCCTCTCAAGCCAAAAATGATATACAATTAAAACAAAAGCTGACATATATAGAAAGACCTGACATATATAGTACTTTTTATCAGTTTTCATTTATTAGTGAAATATATCCCCCATGAGTCTTTACCAATGTTTAGTACTTACAATATTTGGTTTAGTAGCATTAGGTTTTTCTTATAATGACCGTCTCTGGTATGGCAAGTTAGGTAATTGTAGCCATCAAAAAGTTGAAGCATTTGGTGTTGAGTCAATCATTTTATTTTTTTTTTACAAATTTGACTTGATGTCTGCCGATCATGACTATCATCTTCCATAAGAGTGATTGAGGCAATGAAAGAAGTCCAATTTCAAGTAAGCCAAACAATATAGAATGGCAGCAAAGCAACAAAGGCTACCCATAAAACTGATTTGGAACAAATTTTCTTAAACTTCTCATTTACAATTACTGATATAATAAGTAAAAACTACAAGAATTCTCATGTGGAGTGCTAAAATGCATGCTATTGCTAGAATTTGGCAAGACCCTCAAATACAATGTTTGCTCTTTTCTAGCCAATTAGTTACTTCCTCCGTCCCGTAAAGTTTGTCACTCTCACTATTCCAGTCCTATGAAAAAATTGATTATTTCTTTTAATCTATAATGTTTTATATAAGCAATATGGATCTCGTTTGATAGATTTCAATTAGATCTTTTGAACAAAGTTTTGAAAATCACATAAAACGTTATGAATTAAAAGATATAGACAATTTAAAAATGGCACGCATTTCCGAAAGTGTCAAACTTTGCGGGATGGAGGGAGTATAAAATTCTTGAACACCGCAAAAGTTTGAAGAAGTTCAATGTACCCATTAATTTTCAAATGAAATTATGAGCATAGATCGACTTCTTAGATTTTATTTTTTTTACATAATTAACAAAATAACATAGGATTTATAGAACAAGTAACATAAAGTATCAAACGCAACCTTTAGAAGAAAATTACCAAACTACTTTTAGCCTCTTTCATACGAATGGACCTATTTATTTCTTCCTTTGCCTTCTTCACCAACTGGGTTTGATCAACCTTGAATGGGTATTGAATAATAACACCAGATTAGGCTCCTACATTCACTACCTCAATTGTTATTTATTCCTTTGGTTGTCAAGTAGCTTCTCAGAAAATGAGATTTTGAATCTCCCATTCACATGTATACATAAGGAATGGTTTTGGGTTGTGAGTTTTCTTGTGAAAATTGGGTAATTTAAGGTTTCCTTTTTTTATTTATTGTCTCAGTTCTTTGGCAACCAAATTGGGGATTTGTGAATTATGCATCATCTAGTGACAGTTCAAACACACATACATTATGCTAAAGAAATTCAAGGTAGCAGAAATCACGTGTTCAAATGCAAAATCATGACACAATTAATCTTGAAATTGATTTGCATAATTCCCAATCCAAAATTACCTCTTCTGAACAAAGCAACCAGAATCAAAACTACAAAAGAAAGACGAATAGTCTTCTCCAATTTCAACAATGCCTTATTTGTATACCGTCTAGCCCCGAAGGAACAATGGATCAAACAGAGTAGATGACGAATAAGCCGCGACAACGGTGACATACTGAGGGAGCACGTGAAAAGTATAAAACGTAAAAGCAGAGAGGCGGAAAAATCTGCAATTTCCTCTCTGTACTCCAAGTGTCCGCACTACACAGCTTCGTTTGAGCTCCAATTCCAAACGAACCACAATTTTGTCGAGAATATGAGAAAATTACAAAACTACACTAACCTCTATGAAAATTCAAAACTATCCTAAAGTGGTATGAAATTACAAAAATAACCTAAGGTGGCAAGCAACCACATCTGTCTCCCTTTATATACAAGTGTGTTGATATTTCAATGTATGGTTTTCGTAGCCATCCTACTTATTAATAAGTTACATGACTTAACCTTTTGTTATTATTTGATTTTTTTTTCGTGTTAGTTATTTTTTCAGGGAAAATTGTCAAAATGGTCCCTGTAGTTTCACTCGAGTCTAGATTTAGTCCCTCTAGTTTCAATTGCACTCCAATGAATCCTGTAGTTTCAATTTTCATTGAATTTGGTCCAATCGACAATGGACGTTTGCAAATTAGACGGAAAATCCAATTTGGGGTTTTTTCAGGGTCAAAACTGACTTTTTGACCCTCCTTCTTCTTCCCCAATTTGAAACACTAACCCTAACCCTAAATTAGAAAAAACCAAGTGCCCCAATTGTTGCACCACCTCTCTCTATCTCTCTCTCTCTCTCCCTCTCAAATCTTTTAGCCGCTCGTAGATTCAATTGAAAAATCCCCACATCTTTTGGTCACTTTGTCTTTGAAGAATTCATTTATGAATTTCTTAACCATCATGAAGTCTTTGAAAACTAGAACCAGACCACAGATTCAATTTCTAACCTAAAAAATCACGACCAACAACAAGAGGGAAATGCACCAAGCAATTAACTTTCGGTTTTTGGTGGGAGTGCAGTCCAAATCTCATACATGCATGGTGAGTCACATCATCTCCAACTCATCACCTACTTCAACTTAGTCTCAGCCTTGTGGCATGAGGAGGGACGTGATAAAAAAAAAGTCTATTGGATGATCTTGTGGCAATGAAATAACCCTTGTCGAGATTCACGGGCCTTGTCACCCATGCGTTGGAACTCACCAAACAGTGGCCCGAGAAATCACAAACCAATTTTGAATCCAACATTTTCCATTATATAGTATTCCATGTCCCCTAAGTGTCCTTCATATGTCCTCATTAAACATTGTCCATTTTCTTTCAAAATCAAGTGCATTGCTAGTTACATTAAGTTAACACGTGTCAAGTGTACAAGGATGGTCTCAATTTTCATGGAAGTCACTAACCATACAAGGATAGAGCCAGAAATGAGCACTTCACCAAGTTATGAGGTGTAGACAATGAATACTCAAGTATAAGATCAAACAAATCAACCGAGAATCAAAGAAAAATTTTGGGCTTTAGAACCTCTAGGTATAGATACCAATGATCTAAGTATCGATTCCCTGCCTCCTCAGTAAGACTATAAAAGGAATAGAACCTTTGGATATCAATACCAAAATTCCTGGTATCGATTCCAGGCCCACTACAAGCGAATTTCAGACAAATTTTTACACAGTCCAAAAGGGGTTAAATAAACCACAAGGTAATGCACAAATCAACACATAAACACTTAGAAAGAGTAGAAAGAACTACAACCTCAATGGGTTTAGCTTCCAATTAAGAAATCCAACAACCCCTAGCATCCAAAAATTAGCCCCCAATTGAAAATGAGCTCCCAAGTGATTTCGAAACGAACCCTGAGCTTCAAAAACATGTAGATGAAGGATTTGAGTGAAGATCTAAGTGGGTTTTAAGTATTAGTGAGGATTTGGAGTCGGAGTGGAAGAAATTTGGGAGAGGAGTAGAGAGAGAGAGAACCAGGCGGCTTTGGGAGAGGGGAAAATGAAAATTTTCTCACTCCCCTTGCTATTTAAAGGCCAATCATACCGTAACCCCTCCAAGTTTCAAATGCATTTCAAATAAGACCCATGTATAATTATTTGCACATTGGCCCACTTCCCAAACTTCAAATGTAATTAAATAGAATGTCTCATTTTAATTTTGAAACGTTTTTTGTAAAAAAAATTGGGTCTTTACATCTTAAGCCACTAATGAAGGAGCTCAGGATGACACCCGTTCCAATATATGGCCATGATAAATCAGGGCAATTTGCAAGGACGGATCCAAAACCTTGCATTAGTAAGGGTATAAAAATTTGTAACCTTAACCTCTACATTTATAATTCCTTAAATTATATTTTTTTTGTCGGTAAAATAACAAATTGGTGACTATATACGTGACTTTATTTTCTAATTCAAAAGGAGGAACATGTTTGTAAAAAAAGATGATGTGAAAATTTAGCACATCAAGAAATAGATCACCCAAATATCCTCATAAATGAAATTTATAGTAATTTTATTGTAATACTATCACAAAATTTATTGGGTATAATTACATTTTGGGAAAAATTCAGTTTGACCCCCTATGGTTTGGCTCGAAATTTTGTTTTTGAACTTGCTATTAGTTATGTTAACCCTGTGCCTACTATGACACTTTTTTTTGACATTGTTATGTTGACCATAAGACTCCTATGACAGTTTTTTTTAACAATGGTGTTCTAATTCTAATGTTTTTGAATTTGGTACTTATGATATGTAAAGTCGTATGGAACTTAGTGTAACTGTGTCTTTTGATTACCAACCTGCTATGGTTTGAAACTTCATTTCCATACTTAAGTGGTAATGAAAATTAAATGAGGCAAAATACTTCCATTTCATTACAACCAAAGCAAAAACTTCCATCCCATTCCATTTCATTACAAATAGCAACACAAGCACATATTAAACCCAAAATACTAATTCCTTATAAAACCCTATCCCTAGCTTCATTTCTTTGCCAACATCAAAAGTATGCAAAAGATGCACAAAATACATGTCACTAATCCCATTTCATCGTCATCTGTAAGGATTCAAGATTTGCTCAACTATCACCAATCTACCCACCAAATGTGGGTCTTTAGGAAGTATCATTGCATATGTTTAGGAAGCCCCCTTGGCCTCTCTTCCACAATCTCCTCTCTTACATGACTGATTTTAACAGTTTTGCACCAATTCTAAAAGTCGCAACCCCAGGATGCAGATTCACAAGTATAGTACAATTTTCCCTTTAATGGCTTGTTAGACTCTGTCACTTGAATTGCAACTTTCTTCCTACATAGACACTTCTTTAAAATGTACCTTAAGTCCAAAGCATCACCACCCGGTTGCAGATGAAGAAACCATGGCTTGGTTGTGCAAGATGAGTGGAGGATAAAGAGATGAAGTTGAAAGTCTGAGGTTGAACGAACGGAGAAGAGATTTGAGAGGAAGAATACCTCAGGAAGAGAGAGAGAGAGAGAGAGAGAGAGAGAGAGAGAGAGAGAGAGAGAGGTAATATTCACATCTTAGGGGCATGTGTGTAACGACCCGCCCCCACCTTGCATAATATTGTCCCCTTTGGTTGCCTAAGCTCCTTGAATTTCCTAGAATGTCACCCATCCCTAGATTGCTCTAGGGTGAGCACGTTTAACTATGAAGTTCCAATAAGCTCTGACGCCCACACGACTTTAAAAGACTTTGTGCAAGTTAGGGCATGGTCTATTCTATTATAACATAGAACTCCGCTGCATCCAAGTGGGTCATGCGCTATAACATTCTCCCCTCCTTATGATGCAACATCCTCGTTGCATATTGGCCCAACGACCTTCCCCCAGGAGGTATAGCATTTAGTTTTGCATAGCACTTTGTTCCCACTTTGAGATTTAAGAGGTGGCTCTTTCAGATTCTAGAGGTGGCTCTAATACCAATTGTAACACCCCCGCCTTGTACAATATTGTCCGTTTTGGCCGCCCAAATTTTTTGGACTTCCCAATAGGTCACTCATCTTAAGATTGCTTCAAGGTGAGTATGCTTAACTGTGAAGTTTCTGACAGCGCATGACCCACCTGGATGTAACAAAGTTCTATGATATAATATAATAAATCATGCCCTAACTTGTAGAAGGCATTTTAGTGTCATGCGAGCGTCAAAGCTTGTTGGAACTTCATAGTTGAGCATGCTCACCCTAGAGCAATCTTGGGATGGGTGACCTTAGCACATGACCCACTTGGATTCAACGGAGTTCTATAATATAATAGAATAGAATAGATCATGTCCTAACTTGCACAAGGCCTTTTAAAGTTGTGCAAGCGTCAAAGCTCATTGGAACTTCATTGTTAAGAATGCTCACCTTGGAGCAATCCTAGGATTGGTGACTTACTAGGAAGTCCAAGGAGCTTGGGCGTCCAAAGCAGACAATATTGTGCAAAGTGGGGGTGGGTTATTACAATTGGTATTAGAGCACAACCTCAAACTACAGGGTAGGAGCCACCTATGGAATCGGCATGAGCCACCTCTGGAATCGGCATGAGCCACCTCCTGAATCCCAGAGCGGGAACAAAGTGTTATGCAAAACTAAGTGTTATGCCTATTGGGGAAGGTCCGTTGGGCCAATATGCAACGAGAAAATTACATCATAAGGTGAGGAGAATGTGATAGCGCATGACCCACTTGGATGCAACAAAGTTTGGTGATATAACAAAATAGATCATGCCCTAAATTGCATAAGGCCTTTCAAAGTCATGTAGGCATCAAAGCACGCTGGAACTTCATAGTTAAGCATGCTCACCCTAAAGTAATCCTAGGATGGGTAACCTTGTGGGAAGTCCAAAGAGCTTAGGTGGCCAAAGCAAACAATATTGTGCAAGGCGTGTGTGGGTCGTTACAGTATTGTGACAGCCCAGGACCCGCCTATATGCAATGAAGTTCTATGATATAAGAGAATAGATCATGCCCTAACTTGTACAAGGCCTTTTAAAGACGTGAGGTGTCAAAGCTCATTAGAATTTCACAGTTAAGTGTGCTTAACTTGGAGTAATCTTGGAATGGGTGATCTACTAGGAAGTTTATGAACTTTGGGTGGCCAAAGCGGACAATATTGTGTAAGGTGGTGGCGGGTCATTACAATTGGTACTAGAGCACAACCTTGGACTATGGGGTAGGAGCCACCTCTACAATCTATAGGAGCCACCTCTTGAATCCCGGAGTGGGAACAAAATGCTAAGCAGAACTAAATGCTATACCTCCCGGGGGAAGGTCATTGGGCCAATGGGGACGTTGCATCACAAGGTGGGGAGAATGTGACAGCCTAAGACCCACCAAGATGCAATGAAGTTTTATAATATAAGAAAATAGATCATGCCCTAACTTGCACAGGGCCTTTTAAAGACAGGAGGGCGTCAAAATTCATTGAAATTTCACAGTTAAGCGGGATTCCAAGTTCATTGAAATTTCACACTTAAAGCGTGCTCACCCTAAAGCAATCTTGGGAAGGGTGGCCTATTGGGAAATCCATGGAGCTTGGCCAGACAAAGCAAACAATATTGTGCAAGGTGGTGGCGGGTTGCTACAATGTGGGTCATCAACAACCAATTATTTACAATCCACTCGCACAATAGGGCATGTACACCACGTATAATTACTTTGGATGGAAATGCTCACTATGCATAATATCTACAAAACACTTGGTGGTTATGCACGGATATTGGAATGCGATGGGGTGTAACTGCACCCAAGCCAAACCAAAAGGGGTCAAACTAAATTTTTCCCTTACATTTTTTAGGAATATTAATATCTATATTACAATATAGAGTGATTTTTGTCTCAGTCATCATATTACATTTTATCTCTTTCTCTGCTAGCTCACTCCCTCTCTCTGCCTTTTTCCTCCATGGGTTCACTACACCCAAAATTTCAAACCACATTCTCTCTCTCTCTCTCTCTCTCTCTCTCTCTCTCCCTTTTTTGAAATTCAAACCACATTCTCTCTCGCTATCTCCTCTCCTCCCCTATCTAAAATTCAAAAGAGTATAAATAACGGGTACAGCCACAGGCGTGCACTAGTGATTTTACAAAATCGAGTGGAGGTTTGTCCTTGGTCAAGTTGGCTTAATGGTTAGGTAGTTTCGATTATTCAATTAGTCATCAATCTTAGATTAGGAAAGAGAAATGTATTTTGCTTACAAACTCTGCAAACTCCAAATCTTAATTTCTAGAATTTTTCATTTTTTTATGGGAGAATTAATTAGGCATCTTGTAAAAAAAAGATCATTATGATTCCATCCTATGAGATTTGAATACTTATGATTCCATACTAAAATTCAAATAAACCCCAAAACACCCTTTGTCTCTCCTGATTTTCCTAATATTTCTCTCCTGATTTTCCTAATAATTCTCTCTCCTAATCTCCTAACATTTCTCTTTCCTAATCTTTTCTAATTTATCTCAATCTCTCTCTCTCTCCTCTATGTTGAAAAATCTCTCTTTCCTAATCTTATAATTCTCTCTCTTAATCTTCTCACCTAAAATCTCAAAAAAAATAAAAAATAAAGAATAAAGAATAAAGAATTCCTTATGACAATAAACAAAGAAAACAAAATAAACTAATTGATTTTCATATACTATACAAAAAACATGATAAACTAATGACGACAATAATGTTCATGATTTGATTAACCATGTTCATGGTGAGTTTACGTTGGGAACATTATGATTTATTGATTAACCATGTTTACTACTCTAATGTTGACCATGAACATGAATTATTCATTAACCATGTACCCATTTTCCCATTTAAGTATAAGATATCATGGCAAAATGGTGAGTTGACGCAAGGAACATGGTTTATTGATTAACCATGTTTACTAAACCAAATGTTTATGCATGAAACGTGAATTATTTATTAACCATGTTGCCTTTATCATCACATTGATGGATTATTGATTAACCATGATCATACATGTAACATGGTTTTATGTTTAACCATGTTTATTGTATGAAATAACACAAATTAGCAAATCAATAAACCATAAATCATGGAATATTTCGAAAAAACTTAGAAATCATATTAAATTTCTACCAAAGTTAACACTCACAAGTCAATGACAAAAAGACTTCACTTGAAATTTCGTTCATAATACGTACGTATATGCATCATGTACATATACGGTCGTTTACACCTACCATCATGGATCTGAGATAGGAGGTTTTTGAAGCCTTCATGGAAGACGAAGACTGTGGCATATCAAAATTGCAGCGCGTACAGCCATCGTGTTGTTCCACGTCACGATTATCTACTCTCTGATGATGATCCTTCCCTTTCTACCATGATAGAGGCAACGAAGTCGACGACTTTGACGAGTACGATCACATCCCTTTGCTCTAGAGCCGAGCATCTGCAACCCCTCATCTCCACCACCATCTGCAACTGACTGCCAAAGCCAAGTATTTGCAACCCATCATTTTCACCACCCATCAACAACCCACTGCTCTAGTTCACAGATCTTGGTCCCCCCACACACACACACACAGAGTTTCAGAAATTTACTTAATTGAAATTTGAATAGAAATTGAACCCCATGGAATTAGGGATGTGCTTTTGGTTTAACTAATGAAGTCCCATAGAATTAGGGATGTGATAATGGTTAACTAATGAAACTGAACCCCATTAAATTTACTTGATTGTGCCAATTGCTGCACACCATGGAATTAAGGATGTAATTCTTCAATTACGGAAATATAATTAAAAGATATATAATATAACTAATAACGACACTAATAAGGGTATAATGATCTGATTATCCATTTACAGGATGAAATCATAAGTATTCAAATCTCCAAGGGTGAAATCATAAACATTTTTTTTGTATTGGATGCCTTATTAAAATTCTCTTTTAAAAATTAAGAGAGATAGGGAGAATAGAGTGGAGGAGTGAGAGTTCAATTTAATTGTTTTTATTAAATAACATTGTGTTCATACGATACACAAGATGGGTGAATCAAAAAGTTAAAAAAAAGTTTGGCTCTTTTATCAACTAGCATGTGCCCATTCTATACATGGGGTAGACAAAAACACCAACATGTATTTATTTTTTCCCGTGCATCAAACAGGTAAAACACTAGTTGCAATTGGTTAGAATAGAGTTAGGGTAAAAATGTAGTCATCTACTCCCTCCGTCCCAATTTTATAGTTCCAGTTGACACTTTTTGTCGTCCCAAAAATATTGTCTCATTTCAAAACTACATGAGTAATTGTTAAAGAATTTCCTCTTTTACCCTTATATTTTGAAGTTAAAAGTAAGAAGTTTTAATGATTGAAGGGTAAAACAAGAAAAAACATATTTTCAAAAGTACAATGATTATGTCTCCTTATTAAGTTGGAATCCTCTTTATTAAGTTGGAATCCCCAAAAGGGACTATAAAATTGGGACGGAGGAAGCACTATCTGTTTACATATAAAATTAACAAATCCAGTAATAAGTTGACATGTAATTAAGAAAGCCAAACATTGGCGGCTTAACGTTAATGAAAAGCACTAGATTAATGAGGCATAAATGAGTCAATATGATGTTGTATTAACATCCAATTTGATAAGCAGTTATAACTCAAAGGATAAGTAAGAAAATTGACTTCTGTTTGGTTCTTTTTACTTCTTTGCAATGCAAAATGATTATATGCGAGCGTGCCAGAAAGGGTTTCAATCTCCTCCCTCAGATTAACTTTGGAAAAACCAAATCTAATCAGGCGATTGTGTTTTGTTGGTTCAATTACCTCAATTAAGAGGATTTTTCTTAATAAGTGAAAAAATGCAAACCAATAAACTTAGGAAATCAAAGAACAATAAATAAACAAGACACTTCGATTGATGAATCAAAGATAAATTTACTTCGAAATTGTCTCAAACTTCAAATATAGAGTAACAGAACTTCGAACAGGTGATTGTTACAAGAACAACCGAGATAGGGGTGATTGTCACAAGAACAATCGAGATAAATCCTAATATAATTCCTAATCTATTTCGAATTGAGTTCGAAATCCTAAACTACTTTGCCAATGAACAAACCAAGAATCAGTTTTTTTGATAGTTGTTTGATGAAGATTTGTCCGGGGCTTTTTACTCTTCAATTTCTTCTATTTATAAACGTTGCTTGTAATTTGAACTTCCCGCTCCATGAATTTGAATCTGGATTGCTTCGAACTCTAACTTCCACTTTGGGAGTTGGTAGGTATTCTTTCTCCACGTATGAATTTGAATTCTTTCTTCTTCTAGAAGCTTTAAATCTGCACGTTTGTTTAAACCAACTCAAATGATAACATGTTAAGGGAATAACTGCCTTCCAGAAGTATTCCACGTGTTCTAACTGCCAATTGCCTAGTTTCGCAAGTTTTACACGTGGAGCTTGTGTGTTCAGCAGTTAATATTATGGCTTTGAAGCCAATATATATTTTAACAATGGCTTGTAATTGCCAATAACTGCTCTTCCAGTTTGAGAAATGATACGACAACGTATTTACTCAATTTTACCTTATTAATCCAGTGTATTTTCATTGACAGATAATTGTCAATGTTTGGCACTTTTGATTACGTGTCAATTAATTATTGGATTGGTTAATTTTATATGTAAACATACCCCCCACATTAACATCATTGTTCAAGGGATTTGAATAAATGTTAATGTGCCTTTTGCAGTTTCGAATTCCTGTAAACTTCTAAAACAGAAGTTATTGGCAGTTTTTGTCACTTCCAATGATACAGTTATCATTAAATTTCTTCGTTCTCACGAGAGATTCATGGATAGTGGGCAGTTAACATCCACGTTCTCCATTTCATCAGAATTTGAATCGTTTCAAACTTAAAGTTCTGCTTATAAAAAAAGCTTAATCACTGGTAAAAATCAATCACCAATTTTCTTTGCAATCTGACTTTCATCTTAATTCAACCATGGCTGATATTTCTAGCACCCAAAATGCCTTCGAAAACTTGGTTCTTAATGACCCAATCTTTGCTGATACTAGAAACATTGTCATGCCAATTGTTGGTGAGATTCGAAGGGATCGATCTTACATAGTGGCTCAAGTAGAAACTTCTGAGCCTATTGATCCATGGAATCCTCCAACTTCCCCTACTCACAAGCCCTTTCTATGGGGTTTACCATCTGAAATAGTGGTGGTAAAAATGGATGATCCTGCTGGCTTAACAGACACCATTGTACAGTTTCTGAGTTAATCAATGAAATATCTCTTATTATTCCAATCTCATATATGTTCTTACTGCTTGGAATGTTGATCCCATCATTTGAATCATGAGTTTCAATCAACAAAATCGCTTGTTCTTATGATTTACCTTGAACAGCACAAGCAATGAGAGATGAACTACTTTATAGTTTTATCTTCTGTTAAAGGACTCCCATATAGTTGGAACATAGGCCTTTAAATATCTCCCATTAATCTTTCTTCTATGGACATAACCATTTAAATCCTTTAAATGATATGCCCCTCTTTTAAGGACTCTATGAATTTGGAAAGGTTCCTCCCAATTTGGAGCCCATTTTCCGAGTCCTTGCTTTCTTTCTTTGATAGGCAACACTACTTTCTATACTAAGTCCCCTGTATCAAAGCTTCGAACAGCCACTCTCTTATTGTAACTTCTGGCCACTCTTAATTTTTGCAGCAGAATCTGATTTAGAGCTTTAATTCTTTCTTCATCTATTTCTTCAAGCTCCATGTACATTGCTTGGTGGTATGTTCCAATATCTAGTTCATTCTGAGAAGCAACTCTTTGTGACCTTACCACAATCTCCATTGGTAAAACAGCATCATGCCCATAAGTTAGAGCAAAAGGAGTAGTCCCAGTACTGGTCCTTTTAGTGGTTCGATATACCCATAACACATTTAACAGCAAATTTAGCCGTTGTTCTGGGTTCCTATCAACCATTCTTTGGATACCTCTTTCGATAATCTTGTTGGTTGATTCAACTTGACCATTCGATTGAGCATAATAGGGTGTAGAGTTAATCAAAGAAACTCCATGAAAGGCTGCAAAAGCTTTCACTGCTCTACCTTCGAAAATGGATCCATTATCTACTGTTATAGTTTCTGGAGATCCAAACCTATAGATGATATTCTTAATGAATTCAATCACTTGCTCTTGAGATACATTCTCAAAGGCTTGAGCCTCCACCCATTTGGTAAAGTAATCAGTAGCAACTAGTATGAATTTATCCCCACCTCTAGATGGAGGGTAAATCATACCAATCATATCCATTGCCCAACCCCTAAATGGCCAAGGCTTGATTACATACTGTAATTCAGTAACTGGTAATTTTTTGAGAGGCCCTGTCTTTTGACAAGCTTGGCACCCTTTTGCATAATCAATGCAATCCTTGAGGATAGTAGACCAATAATATTCATACCTTCGAATTAACCATCTCATCTTGATTCCTGCTTGATGAGCTCCACAGATACCTTCATGAACTTCTGCCATAACCTTAAAAGCATCGACTTTGTTTAAGCACTTAATCAATAACCCATCTGCTCCTCTCTTAAACAGTTCTCCATTATACATGATATAATTGACAGATCTTAGCCTTGTTGCTCTATCCGTTTTGGCATCAGGTCCTGTTAAATAATGAATTAATGACTGTCTCCAGTCATTCGAACTAGGAGAAGTAGTAATTTCACATACTTCAAACTCAATATTCCTGACCTTAAGCATTGGCAAAGACTTTCTTAGAGTTAATTGACAAAATTCTCTACTGTCATCAGGGATAAACTTGAATCCTGATGCTCTTTGAGCCACTGCATCAGCTTCTTCATCGAGGAATCTTGGAACATATGTAAAAGAAATCATGTGGAATTGTTTAAACAATAATCTTGCACGTTCATAATAAGGTTTTAAACCAACATTGTGGCAACCAAATTCTCCATTTACTTGGTTTATAATCAACTGAGAATCTCCAAACACTTCAGCTATGTCAATCTTCAAAGTAAGCAAGAGTTCTAGACCCATGATTAGAGCTTCATATTCTGCTTGATTATTAGTACATTCCCCTTCATTTATTTAAAATCCAAACTTGGTTTTCAAACCTTAAGGAGATTCCAAAACAACTCCAATTCCAGCCATTTGAGATGTTTTCGAACCATCGAACCACATTTTCCATGGTTTGACTGTTATTGCATTAACATCTGCTATCTCAGGAGTTTCAATTTCATTTGGATGATCAGCTAAAAAATTAGCCAAAGCTTGCCCTTTGACTGATTTCTGAGGAACATACTCTCGACTGAATTCAATTAAAGATACAATCCACTTCCCAATTAAGCCTTGAAAGTACAAAGTTGGGACAACATATACTTCATAACATCAGTCTGAGAAATTACATAAGTTACTCTAGGCATCATATAATACCTGAGTTTCTTCGAAGCAAAGAACAAGGTTAAACATAACTTTTCTACTGCAAAATATCTACTTTCACAATCATTAAGAAACCTACTTAGATAATAGATAGCTTGTTCCTTCCCTTCTTCATTGTCTTGAGCCAATAAAACTCCTATTGAGTCATGGTTTGCTGCCAAATATATTTTGGACAGCTCTCCCCTTACAGGTGGAACAAGAACTGGTGGATTGATCAAGTACTCCTTGATGGCCTTGAAAGCATCATCATGCTCCTTTGTCCATTCGAAGTCCTCTCCATCCTTCAATTTCAATAAAGAAGAAAAGACTTTAGTTTTCCCTGCAGTATTAGATATAAATCTTCGAAGAAAATTCAATCGACCAAGAAATTTTTGTAGTTCTTTCTTGTTAGAGGGAGGCTTTGCTTCAATAATAACTTTAGCTTTATTTTTATCAACTTGAATACCTTTGCTATGGACTAGATATCCCAAAAAGTTCCCTGTCATTACTGCAAAAACACATTTAGCAGGATTTAACTTTAGTTGATAATGCTTCATCTTTGAAAAAGCTATTTTCAAGTGCTCTACATGATCATCAATAGATCCTGATTTGACAATTATGTCATCTATGTAGCATTCTAGAAAACCCTCTATTATTTCAAGAAAGATAGTGTTCATAGCTCTTTGATAAGTAGCACCAGCATTCTTAAGCCCAAAAGGCATCTTGACCCACTCAAAGGTCCCAAGGTTACCAGGGGCTCTAAATGCAGTCTTATGAACATCTTCCTCAGCTATACAAATTTGATTATATTCTGAATGTCCATCCATAACAGACATGATTTTGTGACCTGTAGAACTATCCACAAGCATGTCTACTACAGGCATTGGGTACTCATATTTAGGAGTTGCAGTGTTTAAGTTTCTAAAATCAATGCACACCCCAATTTTCCCATTTTTCTTGACAACAAGAACAATATTTGATAGCCTCTCTACATATCTTGCTGTTTTGATAAAACCAGCGTTTAGAAGATTTTGAACTTCTTTTTCAACCAATGAAATGGTTTCAGGAGACATTTTTCTTGGAAGTTGTTTGAAAGGTTTGTAATTAGGCTTGATAGATAATCTATGCTCAACCAAATTTCTACTCAAACCTGTTAATTCTTTATAACTCCAAGCAAAACATTCTTTGTTCTTTTTAAGCACTGCAATCAACTTGGCCTTCAAAACAGCATCAAGCTCCTTGTTGATCTAAATAGTGTTTGGAACAATTCCTTCTCCCAATTCTACCTCTTCTAAAGGATCTTGGGATTCGACAAGGCCTATAAAGGCTTCTTCGAATTCGAATGGCTTCAACCCCAGTCAAATATCTCAGCCAATGATTCCTCCCAATCACTTGTTTCTTGTAATTTCTGCTCTATTTCTAGAGCCATAAATTTGACTAAAGCCAAAGAGTTGGCCTCTTCGAACTCTGTCTTGGACTCACATCCAAGCAGCCTCATCTGGTGGATTGTCTGATTCATAATCAACTGCTTGTTTGAGTTTACATTTCAGCTCTGCCAATTCTCCCATTTCCAATACATTGGATGGAGGGGTGGCAGTTTGTGCAATTTCACTCAAAGGGATGATTTCAAGCTTATACATTTCTGCCTCTGCACAATTTGTTGAAGTGCTAAAGGGATGTGGGTCTGCTTTAACTTCTTCGACCCCTACTTCTTTCCCATTTTCATACTTCACAATCATCAAGGCTTGATGCATCGAAGATGGAATGTAGCCATTGACATGAATCCAATCCCTACCAAGTAAAGTATTATACTTACTTGTAAAAGTATCCACCACAAAGAAGGCTGCATCAGTTTCTACTTGGCCAACTTTCAGGCGTATAGAAACAATTCTTTTGGGGTTTTTACTTTCACCAGTGAACCCAACGATGGATGTGCTTGTTGGGATCAATCGAATCTTTTCTTTTCCCAACTTTTTCAAAGTCCTAGAAGGCAAAATGTTCACTGCTGCACCATTATCAACCAAAACTCTGTTTAACAAAATTCCATCAAACAATGCAAATATGTATAATGGTTTCAAATGGTGCCTCATATCATTCGAAGGTGATTTGAAAGGATAAGAAAGATCAACACAATCCAAATCAATAATCAAAGGATACTTAGAATCATTTTCTGTCTCTAGAATGAAAATTGCTTGCTCTTTGGAGGTTACTTCTGGTTCTTCTATTGCATTTACCATAATCATGAAATCCTCCTCCTCGTCCTCTTTTTGAATCTTGGAAATTAAAGCTCCCCAACTATAATTCCAACCATTATCATATGTGAGATTATATTCCTCATCACTTGATACATTAATAACATCCATAGGAGCAACTGTTGGTTGTAATGCTCTTCGAACTGGTGAGCAATCTGGTCCAAAAGGTCCAAAGTTAACAAATGAAAGAGTTACCATGTTAATTTGGACTTCAGGTAAAGTCTCAAACTGAATGGTACTTTTTTCCTGCATTGGTAGCTCTGATCCAACTTCTGATGTGTTCATTTTTTCATAGAACTCTGCTATAGAAGTTTCCATAGGGGAGAATGCTTCAACAGGAGACGAATTTGTCCCTCCACCTTCTTCCTGTTCCACTATCATGGCTTCTAACAAGCCAGATTGATAGCTTGCCAAGGAATTTGGAGAAGTTGGATTATCTTGAGGTACTTCACTGTCCATTCTTGCAGCCAAGCTTTCCAGAGTTTCTCTTTCTGATTGAGAAAACCCCATTCGAAGAGATTCTTCTGAATCTTCTCTTCGAAGTCTATTAAACCTTGGGTTGAATTTATTACCTCCATTAGGATTCTCCTTGGGGGCATATTCCTCCATTTGGAAACTGGTATACCTCCTTTGCAGTTTCCTCTTCTGTGTTCTTGTCAACACAGGAATCATTTGAGGTGCCTTGGTTTTTGGATCTCTGACCACTACTCATTGACCAGTAGGAGCACTTGAAGGTTTAACCATTTTGTTCCCAATTTTAGAAGAAGTTTTACACTCTTGGAAGAGTTCTGGTTTGATTTTTTTTAGAAACCAATCAGGAACTCCTTTTACCAAGGTAAATTGTTCCTCTTCTCCTCCATTTCTTTGGCCTATTGGGGCCTTCCCAGTGTTAACCTTCTTCGAAAGAGGATAATCCCTCTTCAAAGCTAGTGGGACTGGACTAGAAGGCACATTTCTCTTTGAAACTGACAAAGGCCTCTCATTTCTTCCATGATTTGGATTGATACAGGGCTTTCTTTCATTATTTTGATCCAAAGCTTTTCTTTCCATCCTCTTTGGAAAGAAATCAACCCCTTGTCTATCCAAATCCTTGAAGATCAAATAGTTGGCCCTGCATTCCATGCACAAACATTCCAAAAAGGATGCCTCAAGCATGGGAAGATGAGACTGCTTAAAACCTTTACTAAAAGAACTCCCGGATGCAGTGTTTTGACGATAGGTCTTCCCATCATCATTTCGAAGTTGGCCAATTTTTGGCTTTCCTCTACTAAACTGCACTGAATTCATTTCCACTTGCACCTGCTTGTTTTGCCACATTTCCTTGACAGTTTTAGCCAGAGATGTTGGCACATTAGTGTTGGTAGTCACCTCTTCAATTTTTGGAAATGGATCAGTATCAATTCCTATAGCCTTTTTTGGAAACATGATTCTTCCTTTCTTGATCTGCTCCTGAATCCTATCATGGAAAACATTACAATTCTTAGTGGAATGAGTCCATGAAGCATGCCATTTGCAATAACTTTTCCCTTTTATTTCTTCCAAAGTTGGAAGTTTAATATTTTCAGGGAGTTTGATGAACTTTTTCTTCAAAAGATAATCAAAAATTTCATCTGCCTTTGAAACATCGAATGAATATACTTTACTGACTGCTTTCTTGTTGGTCCTTGGCGCTACAGAAGAGTCCTTTCGAACTAGACATTCACACACACAAGGCTCATGTTCAACAATTTCAGCAGCATCAATTTCATAAGTGGGTTCTGTATAATAGGTTGAATAAGAAGAGTTATTTCTATCAACATCCTCTTCTAACAAAGACTCATATCTTGATGTTTTGTAAGCTAAATCAACCAAATCCCTAAATTCAGTAGAATCGAACTTCTTCCTAAGTGCTCTACTTAAGCCATCTTGTGCTATTCTTACAAATTCAACCTCTAGTAATTGAAGTTTACACTTATTTCTGGCCCTTTTAAATCTAGCAATAAATTGAGCAGCCTTTTCATCAGGCTTCCTTTTAATCTTGCTAAGTCAGCCATAGTGACTTCAGGTTCAGTTTGATAAAATTGTGCATGGAATAACTCTTCCATCCTTTGCCAATTTGGAACTGACTCTGGTGTCAAGTTCGAATACCATTCGAAGGTCGTCCCAGTTAAAGAATTAGAAAACAATTTCAACTTAATGAACCCATTATTGCCTAATTCCCTACACTGAGCAGTGAATCTAGCAATGTGTTCAGTTGTGGATTGTTTTCCATCTCCATGGAATAAAGTGAAATCTGGGATTTTAAACCCCCTAGGGACTTCGAACTGTCTATCTATCTATTCTGGATAAGGCTTTCTATAAATTTGAGTTTGTAGCCCCCGGTTCAAAGGTCCATAAACTTCTTGCATAAGACCTAATATTTCATCTCAAAGGGCTGGGTGTTCCCCTAAAGGTACCCTTGAATTAACAGGTGGTTCCCAAGTGACATTTCTAGGCATGTGATCTTCTGGAATCCTCTGATAAGGATCATCAAAGGGCCTACATTGCTTGAAACCTCCTTCCTGTTTTGCAAAAGGTTCATAAAGGTGGTTCGAATGTACCATTCTCATCTCTGGTATCCTTGAATACTTAGGAATCCCAATCTCTGGATTAGGCCTTTTCGCACTAGTCCTATCCTTTTCATTAAAATGATTTCTAGGAGTATACATATACTCATCAAACCCGTAATCATAATTCTTGAAGCCTTTATCCTCATTTACACCATCAAAGTTTGGTTCGAATAGGATATTAGTGTTTTGCTTGAATACTTTCTTAGGTTTAGGGGTTTGATAATCATGAGTTTTTGTAGGTTCATACCAAGATTCTAGTATATCCTCTACATTTATAGGCTCTTTTTCAGGCCTTGACTTGAATTTGCTTGTGCTAGCCTCTCCTTTATCCTTCTCAAATGAAGGCAAAGGATCACTTCTAAGCCCTGATTGCTCCTCCAACTTTTGTAATATAAGCTTTTAGGTCTGAGCTAATTCTTTAAATGTAGCAATCATCTCAATAAACTGGCTAGATGACATATTCCCTCCAATTTCTGGATTCTTTGGGTCATTAACTTGCACGGTTTTATTATTCCTAGTATTCATTCGAGAAGTCTGGCCAATTCCCATATTTAAGTCTTGACCAGTATGAGTCTCTGGTCCTATTTGAAGGCCTTCGACTTGTTTATTCTCTTTTGAATTAACATTGTTCTCATCTTCTGGCATTTGGCCAACCTGAGAATCATCCACTTACTTCCTAAGCTTTGGAGCCATTTAACACTTTTTGCTGTCCCACTGGCGTGCCAAAAAAGATGTGTTTGGTTCTTTTTACTTCTTCGCAATGGAAAATGACTATATGCGAGCGTGCCAGAGAGAGTTTCAATCTCCTCCCTCAGATTAACTTTGGAAAAACCAAATCTAATCAGGCGGTTGTGTTTTGTTGGTTCAATTACCTCAATTAAGAGGATTTTTCTTAATAAGTGAAGAAATGCAAACCAATGAACTTAGGAAATCAAAGAACAATAAAGAAACAAGACACTTCGATTGATGAATCAAAGATAAACTTACTTTGAAATTGTCTCCAACTTCAAATATAGAGTAACAGAACTTCGAACAGGCGATTGTTACAAGAACAACCGAGATAGGGGTGATTGTCACAAGAACAATCGAGATAAATCCTAATCTAATTCCTAATTTACTTCCTAATCTACTTCGAACTGAGTTTGAAATCCTAAACTACTTTGCCAATGAACAAACCAAGCATTAGTTTTTTTGATAGCTGTTTGTTGAAGATTTGTCCGGGGCTTTTCACTCTTCAATTTCTTCTATTTATAGACGTTGCTTGTAATTTGAACTTCCCGCTCCATGAATTTGAATCTGGATTGCTTCGAACTCTAACTTCCACTCTAGGAGTTGGTAGTTATTCTTCCTCCACGTATGAATTTGAATTCTTTCTTCTTCCAGAAGCTTTAAATCTGCATGTTTGTTTAAACCAACTCAAATGATAAAATGTTAAGGGAATAACTGCCTTCCAGAAGTATTTCACGTGTTCTAACTGTCAATTGCCTTGTTTCGCAAGTTTTACATGCGGAGCTTGTGTGTTCAGCAGTTAATATTATGGATTCGAAGCCAATATTTATTTTAACAATGGCTTGTAATTGCCAATAACTACTCTTCCAGTTTGAGAAATGATACGACAACGTATTTACTCAATTTTACCTTATTAATCCAGTGTATTTTCATTGACAGATAATTGTCAATGTTTGGCACTTTTGATTACGTGTCAATTGATTATTGGATTGGTTAATTTTATATGTAAACAACTTGAAGCCACATTTTCAATTTGCTGAAGGCATGAGTTACACATGTAAATGTATAAAGCAAGACAATAAACAGTTGAGACACATGGAACAAGTCATGTAAGGCAATTATTCCTTAAAATCAATCATATGATTTGTTTGAATAACCATGCATTTTTAAATTTAAACTTCTAGAGGAAGATCAAGGCAATTTGAAGTCAGATGATTGTAAAGGGAAGAAATTGCTCGTTTGAAATACAATGATGGAGTTCAAAGCAAGTCAAGTTCAAATACTTTGAACGAAAAGTTCAAACTGCAACCAAGACTTATAAATAGAAGAAGTTGAAGAGTGAAAACTCCCAGACAAATCTTCAACAAACAACACCAAAAAATGATGCTTGGTTTGTTCATTGGCAAGTAGAATTGTAGTTTTAGGATTTTGACTTAGGTCAAAGTAGTTTAAGAAGTAGATGTTAGTTGTTTTTGTAACAATCAAGTGTTCAAAGTTATTATTGTCTTTCTATTTGAAGTTGAAGACAATTTCGAAGTAAGTTTGTCTTTGATTCCTTAATCAAAATGTCTTTTTTCTTTATTGTTCTTTGATTTCCTAAGTAAATTGGTTTGTATTTCTTCATTTTGAAAGAAAAAATCCTCTTAATTGAGGTAATTGAACCATTAAAACACAATCGCCAAATTAGATTTGGTTTTTCAAAGTTAATCTGAGGGAGAAGATTTAAAGACTCTCTCTGGCTCGCTCGCATACAATTATCTTCAATTACAAAGATGTAAAAGAACCAAACACATTTTTTGGCACGCCCGGTGGGACCCGAAAGTGTTGAAGGACTCCAAAACTTAGGAAGCAAGCAGATGATTCTCAAGTTGGCCAAACGCCAGAGGATGAGAATAACGTAAATCCTAAAGAGAATGAATAGACCAAAGGCCTTCAAACAAGCCTAGAAGTTCGTATTGGTCAAGATCCAAATGTAGGGATTGACAAAACTTCTCGAATGAATACTAGGAATAACAAAATAGTGCTTGTAGATGACCCTAAAAATCCAGAAGTTGGAGGGGGTGTGTCATCTAGTCAGTTTACTGAAATGATTGCTACATTTAAGGATTGACTCAGACCAAAAACTTATGTTTCAAAAAGTTAGAGGAGCAATCAAAACCAAGGAATGAGTCTTTGCCTTCATTTGAGAAAGATAAAGGAGAGGCTAGTTCAAGTAAGTTTAAGTATAGGCCTGGAAAAGAACCTATAAATGTAGATGATATACCAGAATCCTGGTATGAACTAGCAAAGACTTATGATCATCAAATACCTAAGTCTAAGAAGACATTTAAGTAAACCATTAATATTCTTTTCGAACCCAATTTTGATGGATTATGGGGATAAAGGTTTTCAAAAATTATGATTATGGGTTTGATGAGTACAATTTTACTCCAGGAAACCATTTCCAGGATAGGGCTGGTACAAGAAGGCCTATTCCAGAAATTGGAATCCCTAGGTATCCAGAAGTACTAGAAATGGGGAAAGGTGCATTCGAACCATCTCTATGAGCCTTTAAGAAGGCAAAAAGGAGGTTTTAGACAGCCCATGCCTTTTGATGGTCCTTTTGAGAGATTTACAAAAGATAATGGTTGTGTTTGATTAGATAGTTTAATTTAGTTTTGATGATGTCATCAAGTGTAATGAGTGAAGAGAGATAGAGGGAGAAATGAGGGAAATGATGATGTCATCAAAACTAAAACTAAACTGGAAACGAATAGGGCCAATATGCCTAGAAATGTGAATTGGGAACCCCCTACTAACCCAAGAGTTCATTTAGGAGGAAAATCCTGCCCTTCAAGATGAAATACTTGGTTTTATGCAAAAGGCTAATGAACCTCTAACTTGGGGGGTACAAACTCAAAATATATAGAAAACCTTATCTATAATGGATAGATGGGCAATTCGAAGTCCTTAGGGGGTTTAAAATTCCAGATTTTACTTTGTTTCACGGGAATGAAAAACAATTAACAATTGAGCACATTGCTAGATTTACTGCTCAGTGTCAGAAATTGGGTAATAATGTGTTCATTAAGTTGAAGTTATTCTCTAATTCCTTGACAATAACAGTCTTCAAATGGTATTCTAATTTGCCACTAGAATCAGTTTCAAATTGGCAAAGGATGAAAGAATTATTCCTTCCTCAGTTTTATCAAACTGAATCTGAAGTTACCATGGCTGATCTAGCAAGGTTGAAACAAAAGTCTGATGAAAAGGCTACTCAATTTATTGCTAGGTTCAAAAGAGCTAGAAACAAATGTAAACTTCAATTACCAGAAGTTGAATTTGTAAGAATAACACAAGTTGGTTTAAGTAGGGAACTTAGAAAGAAGTTCGACTCTACTGAATTTAGGGATTTGGTTGATTTAACTTACAAAACATCAAGATATGAATCTTTGCTAGAAGAAGATGTTGATAGAAACAATTCTTCTTATTTAACGTATTATAGGGATCCTAGTTACGAAATTGATGTTGCTGAGATTGTTGAACATGATCCTTGTGTTTGTGAAAGTTTAGTTTGAAAGGATTCTTCTATAGCACTAAGGACCAGTAAGAAAACAACTAGTAAAGTATATTCATTTGATGTTTCTAAAGCAGATGAAATTTTTTTATTACCTATTGAAGAAAAAGTTTATTAAACTTCCTGAAAATGTTAAACTTCCAACATTGGAAGAAACAAAAGGGAAAAATTATTGCAAATGACATGCTTCTTGGACTCATTCAACTAAAAACTGCAATGTTTTTCGTGACAGGATTCAAGATCATATTAAGAAAGAAAGAATCATGTTTCGAGAAAATACTATGGGCATAGACACAGATCTATTTCCAAAGATTGGAGAAGTGATTGCTAATACCAATGTGCCAACATCTTTGGCCAAAACAATTTAAGAAGTGTGGCAGAACAAACAAGTGCATGTTGGGATGAACTCTGTGCAGTTTGGTAGAGGAAGACCAAAAATTGGTCAACTTTAAAGTGATGTTGGAAGGATCAACAAGCAAAATATGCACCAAAAAGTTCTTCTTAGAAAAGATTTAAGTAATCCCATCTTCCTATATATAAAGCATCCTTCTTGGAATGCTTGTGTATGGAATGTAGAGCCAATTGTTTGATTTTTAAAGACCTGGACAGGTATGGGGTTAATTTCTTTCCAAAAATGATGGAAAGAAAGGCTTTAGATCAAAACAATGAAAGGAAGCCTTGGGTAAGTCCAAATCAGGGAAGAAATGAGAAATCTTGGTTGGTTTCTAAAAGGAATGTGCCTTCTAGCCCAGTTTCACCAACTTCAAAGAGAGATTATCATTCTTCAAAGAAGCTTAACACTGGAAATGCTCCAATGGTTCAGGAAAATGAAGTACAAGGGAGCAATTTACATTGGTTAAAAAAGTTCCTGATTGATTTTTGAAGAAAGTAAAATTAGAACTTTTTCAGGGATATAAGGCCTCTTCCAAGTTTGGTAATAAAATGGTTAAATCTCCAAATGCTCCCACTGGCCAATGAATTTTAGTTCGAGATCCAAAAACCAAGACACCTTAAATAGTTCCCATGTTGACAAGAACTCAAAAGAGGAAGTTACAAATGAGGTATCCTAGTTTCCAAATGGAAGAATATGCTTCAAAGGAGAGTTCTAATGGGGGTAATAAGTTTAATCCAAGGTTTGATAGCTTCAAAGAAAATATTCAGAAGAATCTTTTCGAAGGGGGTTTACATAGTCTAAAAAAGCAACATTGGAGAGTTTGGCTACAAGAATGGACAATGAGGTGCATGAAAATAACACAACCTCTCCAAATTCCTTGGTAAGCTATCAATCTGGCTTATTGGAAGCCATGATAGTGGAACAAGAAGAAGGAGGAAGAATGAATTCCTCTCACGTGGAAGCATTTTTTCCCATGGAAACTTTTGCAATGGAGTCTACTAATAAGGTAGATATTGCAGAGAGAGAATCTAAGCAAACTCATGGGGAAAGAACCATTCAATTTGGAACTTTGCCTGAAGTTCAAATTAATATGCTTTTTTCTTCTTCTGTGAAATTTGGACCATTTGGACCAGATTGTTCACTAGTTGAGCTTTATAGCCAGAAGTTGGTCATGTGGAGATCATTGATGTATCCAATGATGATGAATATGATCTAACATATGATAATAGTTAGAATGATGGATGGGGTGCAATAATTTCTAAGATTCAGAAGGAGGAAGAAGAACTTTTTGTCATGGCTTTGAAGTAGGAGGAGCATGAGAGTTCCATGGATCAGTAGGTCTTTGCCCTTCCACATGAATTATCACATAAGAATGATCACTTTGAATTTCACCAATAATTGGTGAAACCAAGTTTTCAGTTTGAACAGGAGTGAAACCATTAAGATCCATATTTTTTAAGGCGTTTTGGGTAACAGTAACATCATCCATTTGTGTTTACTTGATTAGAGAAATTTAAAGTTTGAAGAAACAATTGGCGTTGAATATTAGCCAGCAGTGTGATATATTTATAGATTTGTTTTGATCATGAAACAATTCAAATTCTTGTGAGTGGAGAACGTGCAGATTAATTGCCCATTACCCATAAATTCCTCATTGGAAATAAAGGAACTGCTCGTAATTTTCTCATTGGAATTGGAAGAAACTGCCAATAACTTTCAATTTAGAAGTATATAGAAATTCGAAGCGGTAAATGCACATTAACACGTATTCAAATTTCTTGAATAACAATGTTAATTCCAGGGGTAATGTTTACATATAAAATTAACAAATTCAATAATTAGTTGAAACGTAATTAAGAAAGCCAAATGTTGGCGCCTTAACGTTAATTAAAAGCACTAGATTAATGGGGCATAAATAGGTCTATACGATGTCGTATTAACTGTAGAGAGAAGAAACTGCTCGTTTGAAATACAATGAGGGAGTTCGAACTTCGAAGTAAGCCAAGTTCAAATACTTTGAATGAGAAGTTCAAACTACAAGCAAGACCTATAAATAGAAGAAGTTGAAGAGTGAAAACTTCCGGACAAATCTTCAGCAAACAGCACCAAAAAATGATGCTTGGTTTATTTATTGGCTAGTAGAATTGTAGTTTTAGGATTTTGACTTACGTCAAAGTAGTTTAGGAAATAGTTTAAGAAATAGATGTTATTTGTTTTTGTGACAATCAGGTGTTTGAAATTATTTTTGTCTGTCTATTTGAAGTTGAAAACAATTTCGAAGTAAGTTTATCTTTGATTCTTTAATCAAAATATCTTATTTCTTTATTATTTTTTGATTTCTTAAGTAAATTAGTTTGTATTTTTTCATTTTGAAGGAAAAAATCCTCTTAATTAAGGTAATTGAATCATCAAAACACAATCGCTTGATTAGATTTAATTTTTCAAAGTTAATCTAAGAGAGAAGAGTTAAAGACTCTCTCTGACACGCTCGCACATAATTATTTTTTATTACAAAAAATTAAAAGAATCAAATTATTTTTTATTACAAAAAAGTAAAAGAATCAAACACTATCGTATGACAAAAATGAAAAAAAATAAAAATCCGCAGGGCACATCTCCTCGCTTCTTGGTCCCGACCGCACGAGAATGTTTTGCTATCATAAGTGGGTTGAGAGAATAAACCAATAAATAGGGTTCGAAAAACCCTGCACGCCGAGATGAGAATTGCTTCGAGCGCCCACCGGTTTTTCTCTTGCCAAAACCCTCCCCATTCTCTCTCCATCGCTAAAACTTCTCTTTCATCTCTCCACCGAGCAATCCAATTCAAGAAAGCCAACTCAACCCTTCGTTACAAATTCCTAGGGTTTAGCCACGGTCTCAGGGCCATGTCGACGACGACTGAAAATCCGACATCTCTGCCGACCGTTCAGGTGAGAGACAGTATTGATCTGACGGACAAGGAGAGGAGGATATTCGACCGCCTGCTCGAGGTTCTCCGCCATTTCAGCCTCCAGACTCAGCTCCGCGTCGCCGGCGGTTGGGTTCGAGATAAGGTTCGTACACTTTACGCCCTCTTTGTTTACACACAAAAGAGTTTTTTTTTTTTTTTTTAAATAAGTGAAAAATACTTTTGTTTTTATTTTGTCTTGACCGACGTGAATCGGATACGTTGTTTTTTTGATCACTGGATACGTTGTTAAGTCTCTGTTTTTTTGAACTGATTGTTAAGTCTCTGTTTTTTGAACTGATTGTTAAGTCTGTTTAGTAATCGCAAATTGTGGAGGACGAAATAGAATGAAAAAGAAAGCTGCTTCATTATCTCCTTTCCTCGGGCATATGTAGTTTAAGAATCTGATGGGTAATTGTAAGAAATCAAAGGATCGAGGAAGGGGCTATTTTATAAAAAAAACTTATTTTCCTTTCAGTGGTTTATTGTTTCTTCCTTGCCTCCTTATTTGCCATTGTTAATATACAAAGATATTTGATTTCCAAGTCATTGTCCTTCCAGTTCCAATGCTCATTTTTCTTTTTAACTTGTGAATTGCATGCGAGCTAGTGCCCAATACATATACTGAAGTGTTGGGTGACGTGAATAAATTGGAACTTTTTTAGCAACAAACAATTGGAAGAAGCTATGTGTAATAATTTTTGTGTTTAAGAGAGTTTATGTGAGTTAAACAAATTATTATATGTGATAACTAATACGAATATGTTTATGCTGCTGTATGTTAAAGCTCAACTGTTATCCTCTAAAATCAAATATATATATACATATATATACATACATACATACACACACACAATAAACTTCCAATAAGGGACCCTTATTTAAAAATACCATGCGGACCTGCCCTTTTTCGAATTTCCAGACCAAATTTTGACGATCCGATCCGCTCAATGTTTTTAAAATGTGTTTTCAAGGGCCTACGCGAAGAATCTCCGAAAAAAATTACCCGGAAGGGCTTGATCTGAGTGGTTTCTGATAAAAACTGTATATATATAGTTTTTATGGAAACTGCTCGGATTAAGCCCTTCCGGGTATTTTTTTCGGAGATTCTTCGCGTAGGCCCTTGAAAACACATTTTAAAAATATTGATCAGATCGGATCATCAAAATTTGGTCTGGAAAGTCGAAAATGCCCCTAGGTCCGCATGAAAAGTTAAATAAGGGTCCCTTATTAGAAGGGGATCCTATATATATATATATATATATATATATATATATATAATCATATTTTCTCAAGTGTTTCTCATGCAATTAGCCGTCCTTTTTGTGTGTGTGTGTGTGGTAAAAATACAATATTATAAAAAGCTAGCGTAAATTATTCATTTAATCCGGCAACGAGAACATTGTTGAATCCAAGGACGATGTAATGTTCATGTGCACTCATGTTTTATGTATAGGAATGATTTTGGCTAAATTAATTCAATTTACTCGAGAGCAAGAAGCTACAAAGAACCACAGGGTCATACTCTGGGAGGAACAAGGACAAAAACAAAAGGCGACAAATCCCGAACACAAAAACTCCCTACTAAAGCCTCTGGAAACTCCATAACTCACATAGTAACCATAAAAAAATCTCCAAATGAATGTTATTATAAACCTTCATAACATCATTCTCGATTGCACAGCTTGGATGGCCCTCGTTCTTGTGATAATTCCTTACCATTTCATGCATAAGTAGATTATCAGAACACTATCTAAAATGGCTCTGCCTTGATAAGGTAGATTTATGGATTTCATACTCGTTGTTTGTGATCTATGAAGCACCGACACTCCTAGGAGGCGCCGTATTGCCGTATGGGACACGGGGACACCGCGGAATACGTATAGGACACGCCACGTGGCGTGTCCCCCAATTTTTTTGAATTTTTTTAGGCGGACACGGCTGGGGGACACAGCAGGGGGCAAATTGTAATTTTTTTTAAAAAATTGGGGCCAATTTGTAATTTTTCAAAATTTCAGGGGTCAAATTGTAATTTTAAAAAAATTTTGGGGGTCAAACTGTAATTATCAATCTTTAATTTTTTAATTTTTAATTTTTTTTAATAATATATATATATATATATATATATATATTAATATATATATATATATATATTAATATATATATATATTGTCGTGTCCCCCGCCGTATCTGTGTCCCTTTTTTCAAAATTGCCGTATCCGTGTCCGTATTTGTATCCGTGTCCGTGCTACATAGTTTGTGATCTATGACGTGTTGGTGAATTCTTCTTGCTGCAGCTTCTGGGGAGAGAGTGTTATGATATTGATATTGCAATAGACAACATGCTTGGTAAAGAATTTTGCGAGAAGGTCAATGAGTACTTGTCGAGTAAGGGGGAAGAAGCTCACGGAATTGGTGTCATCCAGTGGTATATACCTCTCTTCTTTCTTTCTCTGCTCATCTCAATACCATGGAAGTTTGGCCTGGCTGCCCCCCTCTTGAATATTAAGCTTCATATGTCATAATATTTGAAGTTGACAAACAAAGAGAAAGCAACATGCAAGATCTAGTTGCAGATTATATCTCCTGAGTATTGATGATGGTTTTAATTGCCACTTTTGTGTCTGGATATATGCAACAATTAAGGAAAGATCTGGAACAGTGTACAGTTCACTGCATGTTGAAGGGACAGGAAAGGAGATGAGAAAGATTATTCAAGAAAAGAACTTTAGAGTTTTATTGCTTTTATTGGTTATAGAAAGGCCTTTTCAAATATTCTATTATTTAGTTTTGCAGTTAAATACATGAAAAATGCTATAAGGAGGAAACTGAAAAATACATGAAAGATTATTGTGTGAGGGATGTTCTCTGCGGGAAGAGAGCTAGTGGCTGTGGCAGAGTTATTTGTATCACGGCAGGGAAGCTTAGAGTTAAGGTTATTGTGGAGGCTATTGAGTATAGTGACAAATGAGGAGGCTGAAACCAAAAACTGGGCTCTTTCATCTAGTAACAATATAGGAATTTCTGAGAACTGAAGGGGTATGGTAAACGGTTATCAGTTTGTATCAGTTTGTTTGGGTTATGATACTGGATATCATTGGCTTCTACAACTTTTGAGTTGTTATTTTTGTTAGTATTGAAGTATATTCATTTCCAACCTGGTACTGATACCATGAACTTAAGTCTGATTCCTCTGTATGTTCAATCTTGCATTATTTCTAGCTTTTATTGCACTGGGTTTCAAAATTGCAGCAATCCAGACCAGTCTAAACACTTGGAAACAGCACGGATGCGCCTATTTGGCGTATGGATTGATGTCGTTAACTTGCGATGTGAAGACTACAGTGAGAATAGCCGCATTCCTACCATGGTACTCAGGTTTTTCATCGATTATACTTTACATCGTTTTGCTCTTCTTACGTGCATGTACCTTGCATGCAGTGTCCTAAACTTCGTATTATGAAGCAAGCTGTTCTTAAGCAGAGTCTAGTGCTTTTGCGAATTTGAGTATTGATGAATTGAGGGCATTATATAAACGAACTTTGGTTTAAATGTAACTTGTCTAATGAATCTGGAGGAAAATTGATACCCAAGGTTTGTCAAATGGCTGCCCAAATTATTCTGGTCTTGTTCATTTCTTTGTTTAGTTTTAGTTTTAATTTTGATGACATCATCATTTTCCTCATTTCTCTCTCTATCTCTCTCCACTCATTACACATGTTGACATCATCAAAACTAAACTAAACTATCTAACCAAACACAGCCTCTATATTTAATGTTACCATTCCGCCCTGTGGGTAGCTGTTCCAGGTTCTGATAACTTAGCAATATTTTTCAACCAAATAATTCTTTTGTATTAAGTGTTCCACGGAATTCTCAAAGGTGACTAATTAATTGTTTTATTGATCATGCAACTTCTCTTGCTTCAACAAAAATCATTTGCCATGAGATCATTAATTCATTCATTACCAGGCATCAGATGGTTGATGTAAAAAATGTATAAACTTGAGAGCTTCATGAAACGGGGAATTCATTCTTCCTCAATGTATTTAAATTTGTTCCTTGCTTGTATTGTATCTAGTTGACATTGAGATAGCTAGTAGTCTGATATATATGTGGAACTCATTGTTAGCAAGTTATTCACTCGAGTAGTGAGAGAAAGACCTCTTGCTGATTTGATGGGACATCATTTGAGTAGTGAGAGAAAGACCTCTTGCTGATCTCATGGCAAAAATCATTTGCCATGAGATCATTAATTCATTCATTACCAGGCATCAGATGGTTGATGTAAAAAATGTATAAACTTGAGAGCTTCATGAAACGGGGAATTCATTCTTCCTCAATGTATTTAAATTTGTTCCTTGCTTGTATTGTATCTAGTTGACATTGAGATAGCTAGTAGTCTGATATATATGTGGAACTCATTGTTAGCAAGTTATTCACTCGAGTAGTGAGAGAAAGACCTCTTGCTGATTTGATGGGACATCATTTGAGTTGGAATTTCCTGGGTTTATATTGTCCAAGTACAATGGCCTAAGGGTTGTGTGGTAGTTGAATGGTCAATTTTTCTTGTATGTAAATGTTTCAACTATTTATTTCCACCCCTTCATTCAACTATTTTTTGTGAAGAATCCTCGAGCAAATATGTCAAAATGGACTGTATAATGGTTCCCTTAGAGTGATGTATCTCATTCATTCATCAGCCCCAGTGAGTTTGCTTTCTGACTCTGAAATTTTATTGGACTTCATAGGGGTTGATTGTGATCAACTTGTTTTTGTCTTACAATGAGTGCTGGGCTCTCGTGGAAGGTAGTTTTTATTTTGGATGAAATAATACAAGAACTATTTACCAATTTTCTTCTGCCGAGAGAGTTGTTCCACACTGTTGTACTTCTCTGGGATTTGTTTCCTATTTTTCATTAAAAAATCCGAGCAAGTCAATTAGTTGGACAAGTGTTGGTTAAATACATGAGACACTCATATTTTATAGCCGAACAATTAACACTTCTGGCTACACTCGTTAAAATCCACCTACTAGTGGATATAGTGTATTCCACATCAACGTTTTATGTTCTGTGTGCAATTTTCTGATTTTATATTTGAATTGAGTGGTAAGTCATTATGGTTTAGGAACCATTTTGGATGTTGTCTTTTTGGTGGGAGCTACTGTCTCCTTGCAATCTGCCATGGAAAGGGACTTTTCTCCTTCATAGTTTTTTACTTTTGGGCTTTTCCTTGCAGTCCTAATTGTCTCTGTCTCTCTTTTCTCGTGTTTCTGTTAGGAAAAGAAAAAAATTGCATTTTGGTTTGGGTGCATTGTAGCTTTTGCCTTATGTTTGAATGCACATTCATCCTTTGGTAACTAAAAGTCTAATTGAAAGTGGAGGTGTTTGAACCTATCAATTCTTTGGTATGTAAAGTGAGAACCCGAGCGATGGGTCATAGATTGCCCAAACTAAGATCCAATTGTGCCCTCCATTACGATCCTCAATTTTTGTTCCAGGTAAATTACATGAAGTGATCATCCATTCTTTGATGTTTGTCTATTCCTCATAGTAGACATGGCTTGGTTATGGGATAACAAAAAAATGAAATAGTTACTAAATGGCATGATTCAAAAGGAAGTTTATTTTGATAATTCAAGTAGAGAGGTGAACAAAAATGAAAAATTTACTATTTGCATGATCCAAAAGGAAGTTTATTTTGATAGTTCCAAGGTTCTAAAACTCATTGGGCGCTCCCAGGGCAGCCGAGCACCTCCTAGCTTCCAGGGCCGAGTACTCAATGCCTTGTTGGGTTAGTCAGTCTAGTTAGGTGACTCAGACTAGTCGGCGAGGGGTCTTCTTGCGCCTAGACAATGATTGCTCTGCCTTTCAGACCTTCTTTAAAATACTGGATAATTCAAGTAGAGAGGTAATACCAGTAAAAATATGGTGCAGAATTTTAATGGCTCATTTAACTTAATCCAATGCAAAACGTCCCTTAGCTCCTCGTTCTTGGAGGTTTAGGGGGCAACTCTTTCAGTGCTATTATGAGAGTAACCACTTTGTTCATATATTGCCAAAGGTTGGGTCTGTTTCCAATCATCCCCACCTATACCCCAATGATTAAGGACTAGATGGGTTCTGTTTTTGTTGTTTGTTGTTGTTTAACTTAATCCAGTTACCAAGACCTAACTTAAGGATATAATTTGAGGGAAACAAATAAGTTTCATTAATAAAGGAAGATAAGTACAAAAAGATGCACATGGGAAAATCCTTTAGGAAGAGAAAAGAAAGAAAGAAAAAGTAAATTCAACTAACAAAACTCTCCAAGCCCTCGCAACCAAAATAAAGAAACTCTCTCAAATGCTGATGATACTGAAAATCAAAAGGAAGTGAAGTAACAAAATCTTTGTAATATTCTTATTACTTGTCCTGAAAAATTGTTGCATTTACTTTAGGCGAGATTTAACCAAAAATTGGACAAATAAGAGTAGTAACTTTCTTCCACAGAACCTAAGTTCTCAACTGAATATCAAATCCCTAAATTAATCATAACCATTAATCCTAGGAGTTATCATCCAAATCCATTTATTACTGCTCAAATAATGTCCACGATAATTACAAGGTTACAAGGCTTAAAAGGCGTGCAAAAATAAGAGAGAAATCCCTCCTTAACCTTTCTAGGTCGACAAAACACGTCTGACATCTTAGGATATATTATAACAGTTGTGTCTGGTAATTTAAATTAACATCATGATTATGGAGTTTCTTGTGAGCCATAATCCATGCAAATACTGTCAGTTAAAGGGGCACATTTGTGCTTCAAAGAGTGATTTAATTAAATCATTAGTCTTATCAAAGAAGGATTTACAAGGGTATGAATGTTCTATTGAGAAATGTAGAGAGAGAAACTCCCCAAAATGGGATACAAAGAGATAAACTCTTGATATTTCTATTCTTAAAATGATAAAAGCTATTAAATGAAACAATCTCACACTATTTATAGACCCCCTTAACATTAAGGACACAAAATGACATTAATACCCTTATAACTACTACATCATCATGCTTACTGGTGGAAATATGAATCTCGCGGTATTTTGATGATTTTCGGAATATAATTCTCGATACGCTTGCGTTACAGAAATTCGGGACTGCGGAAGAGGATGCATACCGAAGGGATTTAACCATTAATAGGTAATTTGATCTTGTATTTTGTAGTTCCTATAGATTATGCAGCTCTAGAACATACAAACAGGAGGTATCATGTCGTTAATTTTGCTGGTGTAACTACCAGAAGTATTTGTGGGAGGTAAACAATAGCTTTTTCTTATCTTCTCTTTTCTTCCTCGGTAGGCATCATCTTCTCTTTTCTTCCTCAGTAGGCATCTAGTCATTTTGTTTTGGTGGAAATATGAATCTCGCAGTATTTTGACAAGTTATTGGGTAAAGCTTATCAAATACCACTCTGAAGAGTAAATTTTTGTTCTCACCAAAATCATTTTTGTACTTCCAGCTTATTCTACAATATTAATACGAGTTCTGTTGAAGATTTTACGGGAAGAGGTGCGTTTGTGTCTCTATTTCTGCCTTCATACTTTGGATATTATGGAACCAGTTGCTCAGCTTTTGGCAGTGGTTTTCCTTTGTCTTCTTGTTCCTAATGTATTCTTCTTTTGATTCACCTATTCTAGGCATTGCCGATCTCAAGTCTGGGAAAATAGTGACTCCTTTACCTCCAAAGGAGACATTTTGGATGATCCCTTACGAAGTTCTTCGAGCTTTACGTTTTGGTATTGCAAATTTTCTCAGGTTTTATTTATGGTTCTTTACTTTAAAAACTTGAAATTAGTTTACCTTGTACATGTATGTCAGTTATAATGTGCTTCTCTATGTGCTTAGTTCTTTTGTCTGTTTCTTTTTGAGTGGTAATTTTGGGGGTGGGTTGATTGGTTTCTCTAAATACTCAGGTCACTATGAATGATTAGGAATGTTTGGGATCTTTTTTATTGGCCTTCTTCATGGCTCAAGTCTTTCTTTGACTGCTACCGCAATATTTTCCATAGTTGAAGCGATAGCTGTTAGTAGATGGGGAACCACAAGTGGAATTCAATGAATACCACTATGCTTGTGATTTGGTGTATTCATAGGGAGATAAACTGTTGATCCTTTGAAGATGGAGGAAACTCTTCATGAAAATAAGAGTTGCTTTTTCTCTAGTTGGGGTTATGGGCTTATACCCTTCCTGTAAATGTGTATGTAGTTATACCTCCTTTGGTGTCTCTTTTTATGATGTTTCGCCGACGGTATACAAGAAAATAAAAGCTGGATTAGATGTTCTTGGATAAATCCTAGAGCTTAGATTGTAGTGTTGATGTAGCCTTTTTGTACCACCCTCCTCATTAACCATTCAGTGATGATATTCAAAATGATAGTAAACTATGCCCACTTGTTGCGACTTATTGGTTGAAAGAAATTGGTGTAGTTTGGTTGGAGGTTCCTAATTTATGATCAGAAGCGGACCCTATCTATACTGGGATCAGGGCCAAAAGTATGGGGAAATCAGATTTTAGGACTGATTTGTGATAAATTCAGCAAGCAAGGCTTGTAATCCACGACCTATGGGGCTCAAAAACAATTGTTAACGGCAGCGCAGTAAGGCTGCCTACAGTCAATGTAGTACGGCCGGAGACAAGGGACACAGATTGAGACAGACAATTCTCTCAAAAAAGGGGACATGCCAATGTTTATCCCAAAAATAATTTTGCTAGTTATGCAAATGTACATTGTAACCATGATATATTCATATCAAATGCATGACTAACTGATTGCGTAGGCCTATGCACATTTTATGTCACACTTTTGGCCCAATACTTTTGAAGTAATAATAATTTACCCCAAAAAAGCTTTTCAAAATTTTAATATCATTGTGCCTTGTCCCCAGCGTGTCCCGCCATAGAAAAATGTTATAAATAAAGTTTAGGATAACCACAATACAAAAAAGGTTCTATAGTCTCTTACAAGTGAAGAGAATCAATGAAAATTTTGATCAAGGTTTGAAAAAGCCCACCACCGTTGCAGGGAAGACCCACGACGTTCCCCACAAATCAAGAACTGCATTCCAAAGCTCCTTGGCGACCGGACAAGAAAAAACATGCGCTACTCACTCTTCATCTCTGAAGCACATACAACACAGATTCAACATAACCATCTACCGTCATTTAAGATTGTCTATAGTGAGAATCTTATCTTTAGCTGCACCCCTAAACAAAAAAAGAAACCTTGGTTGGCGCGTGAGTACCCCAAATGGCTCTCCAAAGGCAACATCGATGTAATCGACTAGTATCTAAATTCTCAATTGTGTCCCTTGGGGTACATTGCTTGCCAAAAAAAAAAGGTCAAAAACTTTTATGAAGTGCCAATAGTCCTAAAGCCTTTACAAGGGAAACCACTCTTATTGTTCATGACAAAGCCCAATAAGAAAACTTTTCTCAAATCTCTTTTTCTTTAAAACAATCAGTCTCGATGAGTCAAGAGAAAAATGATGAGATATTGGGTCGGACGAACGTCATGTCAAAGTTTTATGAACTTTATCATGGGTAGAGAGCAACAACGGTGAGGCAAAAGAATGAAAAATGATGTTTGTGTCCTACATTGAATCTAGCTGTGCAATATGCCGACCAATTTGTTCATAGGAAGTCATTGACTTGGATGATCCTGTGATTTTTTCCTTTCGCGCTTATTATTCATGCTCATATAGTTGGATTCAGGTATATTAATGCTCATTTTGGGGCTGGGCAAGTATGGCTACATAGTGCCTTTATTTTCCCTCGATTGACTAGAATAGTGTTTACCAAACACTAGGTCATGAACCTTACCAAATTGTTGAACCAATTTTTGGGTTTGGTTTTATGTAGCTGCAATCTTGCAACTTCTCTATTCTTCCACAATGTCATCTATATGCTTCTTTAACTTCTTCTGGGCTACCCACTTCCCCTTTTTATCGGACTAGTATTTGGCTTTTTCCCTGATATGCTCCTGATTTGGTCATTTAGGTGCAAGGTTTGGATTTACTCTGGACGCTGAGCTAAAAAAAGCTGCTTCTGATGATGACGTCAAAGCTGCTATTGTGGATAAAATTAGCAGAGAGCGTGTTGGTCATGAAGTATGTTTGGTCATTGCTTGTTTTACACAAAATGGCTCGACCAATGGAATCATTTTGCATTCTTCGAGAAAATCTTATGCTCTCACCTGTATCTACTACATTTTACTACTTTCACAGTTGTTTTTATTGTGGTTCTACAGATTGATCTTATGGTCTCCGGCAGCCAACCTGTTACGGCAATATCCTACATTTCAGATTTGTCATTGTTTTGGGTTGTCTTCAGTCTTCCTCCTGAGATTGATCCTCCAACCTACCAAGAATTTGAATCACCTGATAGGTTAGTAATAATAGTATACAACTTGATACAATAATTCTCAGTGATTTATTTCTGTAATTTATTTGAATGGAAATACTTTTTTGGTTCAGGAGCGAAGTAAGAGATAATGTGCCATTTTTAAACCACACAAATAGTGATCAAGGTTGTCGAATCATGAATCGAATCGAGAATCGAAATGGTCCTTTTTGGAATTGCGAATTGAATTTGGTCATTATTTCTAAAGTACACGGGAAAGTAAATTATGGATTTGGGTGGCAAAAAATCATACTACAAATGACAATTTTAGATCTAAATCAACAGAAAACTTTTTTTAAATTACGAATTGGTAACATGTGGAGTTATAGGCTGTGTTCGGTTAACAAGTTTAGTTTAGTTTAGTTTAGTTTGATGATGTAAGCAGGTGTAATAAGTGGAGAGAGATAGAGAGAGAAATGAGGGAAATGATGATGTAAGCAAAACTAAATAGTGCCAAAACCGGCTCCAAAACTGTGTACCGAACACAGCCATAGTAACTTGCAAGAAATGAAAATACGTGAGTCCTACTTGTTGTCCTCTTTGCAAAAAGAGTTAAAAGTACAAAAAGCCCTTAGAAGGTCTTTAGGTTGGTTCTGTGCCATTTTGTACTTGTCATTTTCAATTCACTCCCAAAGGGAATCCCCCTTTCTTATTAATATGATTCTTAATAAGAAAGAAATATATTTTCAATACTGAATAAGGAGAAGGAGAAACATAGACAAAAGATGGCATATATCATTACTAAAGACCTCGCAAAAAAAGTTTGAACCCTTCTCCAACAAGCAAAAAGGCAAAAAAAAAAAGAGTCAAAATTAATTCAGCAGATCGAAGATGAATCGAACTATTCACCGATTTGATTCACCAATTCACTGATTCCGATCACCGATTCACTGCTATGATACGAATCGGGACTCGTAAGATTTTGACAACTCGATAGTTGTGATGAACAATGAAGAAAATATGCATTCCAGATGTAGTTATGCATAATTTCTTAATGCCTTGTTTTCCTAGATGATTGTGTTACCGTAATCAAACTATGTTGCTGCATTTATTAGGGAAATTTCGTCCCTGGAATGTTGTAAAAAAATGAGAAGTAAGAAACTGTTACGGAAAATCTACGCAGCTGCCAGCTGGTGGGCATTCTGGATGTCAGCTGGGAAGATGTGGATTGTCTTATGGTGTCTATGTGGTTTCTCTGTTTTGGATTTGTGCTGCTTTTTTTTTTGGGTGAACATGTTTGCAGTCCTGACCTCCTGGGTTACATGGACCCTTTAGATTTGGTGAAGTACCTGTCTTGTGTGTCCTACATTACACGGTGCTTGTAGGATAGTGAACTAAAAGAAACATAACTGAGTGATAGGTGCGTAGCGGTTTATGGAAAGGTCACTAGAATTTTACGTCCTTATAAAATTTACACAATTGCCCAAACTAAAAATATAAAGAATTGTTTTTCAATGATGTGATTTCTGGTTAGTGGAAGTACCGAATTTTATGTTTATCGTTTCTTCATTTTCAATGATGTGTGGTTTCTGGTTGGGGAAAGTACCATGTTTCTTTGTCTATTCCACCACATTTTGTTGCCTTGCCCTGTTAGAACACTGACTGTTTAGTCGACCTCTCAATTGTATTTTGCAATATGTTGTCAATTCTTCTTCAATGATTCCAGTGACCAAGGTTACATAGGTCCAAAATCATGTTCTCTGCTGCATGTGACACAATTGTAACTTTTGGTCAACTTAAATATTCCCTCCTTCACCTGCCTAATTTAAAGCCGATTAATAGAAACATAATTTTTATGCCTTCAAGTATTCTGTTGATTTACATATGCTTCACTCTCTCTTCCCCTCCTTTTTCTGTGTTTTGATGTTTTTTGCTTCTGTTTTTTAACCAGTGTTGCTTCAAATATTTTCAGGAGCTGCGTCGCTTATATGGATGCTGCCTGGAGCCTTATGCAGCTTATTGGATGCTCTACCTTCAATGTGAGTAGCGCAACATACATGTTTGCTCTTCTATATTTTCATGTTTCTACATTTTTTGCATAGAGAAGGATAAGTAGACTGTAGATATTATTAATGAAGGTGCTGATGGGGGTATATGCTTTTATAATAGTTTCATGTCAAGTAATATAGGATTGTAGAAACAGATAGTTATTTTTGCTTGAATTATACAGTAATATTTATTTGCTGAATTGTTTTCCTGTTTATCTGTGAGTGGTCATATACAGGTTATATATGGATTGCAAACATACAGATGTGCACTAGATCACATGCACGAATAGGCTTGTAAAGTTTTTTGTAGGCCATTTAAAGTTTACGAATGAGCTTTAATTGCTCTACCCAAGGGTGACCAAGTCACCGGACAACCTTGAGCTCTAGTTAGTCTCTCATTTTTCTGTCACCTAAAATTACGTACTACTATTTTCCACTGTGTTGTTCTTGCATTTGGATTCTTTTTTTTTTTTTTTGTAAAAACATCTTTATTTTGCCTATTCTGAATTATTTCTTTCTTTCCAAAAGGCAAAAGGCTTCTTAAATTAATTTTGGTGAGGAAAGACGCTCTTAAAACATGACATTTGTGTTTGAGGACAAATTGGGAGAATTTTAACTGTAGAATTAATTTTACGTAAAGAAAACTATGAGATCTGACCTCGAAATAAAGCAAGACATTGTGGCGCCTTATGTGGCATCTGATTTATGATGTGTTCTAGAAAATGCGGGCAGAAGAACATTAGGCCTGTTAGTTCTACTTTGGACTGGGACCCCATGATTGGAATATGTGATGATTTACTTTAAGTCAGTTTGTCAATAAAGAACAATCTCTTAGTTAAGATATTGCCAAGTCAACTCGTGACATATACAAACAAAGTTGTATATTTTCATTTAGATTGACCTGCTTGTTGTGTTCATCAGTGCTCTAATTATCTCACAATTCTGATACATACCATACCAAAGATCTGCTAGAATCAAGTTGTGGAACTACAAAAAGATAACTATACTCAAAGTGTTAGGCAGAAGTAATTAGTAAACATGATGTCATTAATTTGGTTTTTGGGGTACGCAAACTCAATTTATCTACTACTTTTGTGATTTATAACGGTCATTGGTTTTCACTTTATAACCACACTCCTTTTTTTGTCATTTTGTGATGTGAATATACAAAATTAACCTTACATTAGTATGCCCTTGTTTGCATGGAAGGACAACATTGTAAATTCACATTGCAAGAAGACAGAAAAGGGTGTGTGGTTATAAAAAAAGAGAGTGTAAACTCTATTTGAATGCTACGTTTTTGCTCACGCTGGAATCAATGTACTTGTCTCAGTTGATCAGTGGTATTGGTTGCAAGCTATGAAGCACCGACACCTCTCCGGGACCCCGTACCTTAGTGTCCCGACACGGTGGGACGTGGCATGGGACATGGCTAAACAACTTTTTCGGATGGGGACATGGAGAGAGAGAGAGAGAGAGAGAGAGAGAGAGAGAGAGAGAGAGAGAGAGAGAGAGAGAGAGAGAGAGAGAGGATTTCTTGTCCCAGGGGCCACTGTACAGTTTTCCGACTGAGATGATTTTGATGCTGTCTGATGTATCTTTGTCAGTCACCGCCATTGCTGTGATTTAGGACTCGAACGCTGCGACGTCTACAAGGCAGGAGAGAGAGAGAGAGACGACGACGACGACAGTCGACACACCTTGCTCCTGCTCATCAGATCTGATATTTTAGGGTTCAAATTGGTAAATGTCGGCTGATGAAGAAGTAGGTATATAAGTATGCTAAATTATAGTTTTTACCCCAAGTTTTTGAGTAATTATAAATTTACCTACTAAAGTTTTAAAAAAAATTCAATTTTACCCCTGAAAGTTTTAAAACATTTCAATTTTAGCCCTCAAAGTTTTAAACAATTTCAATTCTACGCATAAAAGTTTTAAATTTTTTCAATTTTACCGCTAAAAGTAAAAAAAAAAATCAATTTTACCCTGAAAGTTAAAAAAAAAAATCAATTTAACCCCTTAAAGTTTTAAAAAATATATTATTTATATGTAAATATATATATATATAAATAAATAAATAAATAAATATACACGTGGCGTGTCCTCAGCTGTGTCCGTGTCCCAATTTTTTTAGAATTGCTGTGTCCCTGTGTCCGTGTCCGTGTCCGTTTCCGTGTCCATGCATCATAGGTTGCAAGAAAAAGTGAAAAGATGGCCTTTTTTGTTCTTGACTTGTTGCATTAAGTTCATGGACTAGAAGAACAAGTAAACTTCTGGTTATGGTTTCTGTGGTTTGTTGACTCATCTGTGGTTACTTTTTTTCCTTTGTACTTGTTATCTACCACAAAAGTTTATTACCACCACCTCAAGGGTTAATATTTCTTCAAATCGGTTGGTTTGTGCATATCCCATTACTTCTCCTGTCATTGTCATTTGTTGTCTTGTGTATGTATTAGGATGTTTCTTGGATTTGAAGTTTGATTTCTGTCCTGTGTGCAATTTAGGATGAACAAAGGAGGCTTGGTCTATACACAACACTGTTTCTGCCGCTTAGAAGCAGTACATACAAAGATAACAAATCTAAAGAGGTACTGTGTGTGTGTGTGTGTGAGAGAGAGAGAGAGAGAGAGAGAGAGAGAGAGAGAGAGTGCATCTAAAAGTGTACTCTATCTCTCTCCCCCCAACTCCGTGTGTGTGTTATTGCGCATGTATGGCACAAAAAATATGTCCATGTGTGCAACTCATTTTCTAGTTTTGTATACATGGATCTATGATTGTCGTCCAACTGGCTTCCTAATTCTTGTTTTAACAATTTTCATCTTGCCAAAATATGCTATTTTAACTGTGTTTAGCTCTCAAAATAGCTGTCCCTGTTTTCTGTTGTTTCTTTTGTTTTTAAATTGATCTTGTCATATTTCTATGGTAAACTATAAATGGATTTTAAGTGTAGTCTATATATGTGCGTTTTCTTGGATTTCCTAACTTCACGGTCAAGATTACGGCTGTGTCTGCTCTACAGGTTCCAGTTGTAAATTACATCTTTCGCAACTCTCTCAAGCTAAAGGCGAGCGATGCTGAAACAGTTAGTTCATAACCATTACTTTTAAATCCACAAAAATATCAATCGTCTTTGAACATTCTAGATTTTGATTGATCCTTTTCATTTTCGGTGCATCATCCTCTGAATGTTCTTGTTCATTTATATGAGTATGCTTGACCACTGTGTTTTCTAACTGTAGGTTATACGTGTACACAATGCAACTGAGGAGTTTGTATCCTTGATTCCTCTTATTTTGTCTGATAATGAGGACATAAAAATTGCTGAAGTTGATTGGGGAAGAGGGATTCTTGATGTTCCTGTTGCTTCAAAATTGCGGATTAAGGCAGGTAGATGATTTTGCCTTTTACTCTTAGTCTCAGCTGCTTGTGATTTAATTTGATCCCTCCTCTCTTCTACAATTAATTTTAGGTGAGTCTCATTTTTTAAGAAACCTTAAAGAATCTGTGTATTAAATGGGAATCACATTATTCTTGATTTGGAAATGGGTAAGTACATATTCTAACTTGTTGAGTGCAAGGTTTTAAAATACCACCTGCATATCCTTCGCCTTTTTTTTCCCAATAAATTATTGATCTTTAGTTAGCTCCCGTTCTTTATTCTCTTTTATTAGCAATGTGGAGAGTGGGTTGGCAGGTCTGATGTCCAATCCTCCAACAACCTCGAAGGATCTCATCTGAACCTCTCATTTGGCAATATGTAGGTGGTCAGATAATCTCGTAGGAAGTGTCAGCTACGAGGTTGAGGTCAATGAGAAAGTCCCTTCTATGGTGGTATAATGCACGTCATACCTAGAATAATTCTTTTGTTTTTCTTATTTGGATCAAGAAGAATTCTTTGGTCTGTCCTCCTTTCAGACTTTATCTTGGTCTCACATTTTTGTAAGGCAAAAGCTAACTACTGCACAATGGGTGTTGTTTATGTTATTATCTCAATAAATGTAAAAGAAGAGAATAATAAGTGAATGGATAAATCGAAACTGTCTTGATATATGTAACAGCTTATGGTTATGGGGATGATGAATATTCGTCTTTACCTCCAACTAAACCACCAACACTGAGGCAGTGCTTTCCCTCTTTGGGTCCTGGCAGCATTTGATCGTCGGAATCCGGTGCGCAAGGATACAAATACGAGATACGGATACATATATGCAGATACGTGATTTTTCCAAAAAGTCAGATACAGTACGTTGGGGATGCGTTGAATATAAAAATAATAAAAATAAATATATTCCTTATATTGCATTATAAGTATATATTCCTGGCCCTTTTTTTTTAGTGATTCCTCGTGGGGGCCCTTGCCCTAATTACACTTTTAACCCACATATTTCAAATAATAACATATTTACCCCCGCGCGTATCCGCAATGTATTCTAGCATATCCAAAACGTATCCGAATACCAAAAAATAAATATAAATTCGGGATACTTTAAAAATGGTATCGGCTATGTATCTAGAGTTGTCCAAGCGTATCCGTATCTGATACACATACGATACGTTATTGAGGCCAAAATAGAGTATCCGTGCTTGGTAGGTCGGAATTGGAGGGAGCCTTGTTGGCTTCTCTTGCTCCGTTGTGATGCCTCGTGCTTTGGGTCCTTTTAATCTTTGTAATTTGTTTCCAAAGATCAATAAATTTCTTTTTTTGCTGTTAAAAAAAAAAAAACATTAGGCAGTGGTTAAAAAAATAATAAATTGATAAATAAATCTGCTATTTCTACATTCTTACTTATCTCCTATGTTCTATCTTTGAGTAATTTATTTGGGAAAAAAATGATGGGGAAGAAATTTAGTTTTTTAACATGATTCGTTGTTTGATTCCAGAGCTTTTGTAGCCTGATCATCTCATCTTGTCCCTTAAACGCATGTTTGACTCAATGACATTGTGGTGTTTTTAAAGTTTCGTTTTACTTTGACATGAAGAATTTCGCTGCTTCAGCTTATGGTCGTGTTGAAGTTATGATACAATCGAGAGATGACTTGTCTTGTCTTCAGATAATTATTCATGGTCTTCCATGATCAGATTATTCACTAACTCAATGACTGATGTTTTTATTGAGTGTTCTCTCACATCAAACCATTTGTCTGTAGGCTTGCTTCTAAGGAAAATCAAAGATTTTTGGCGTGTTGCACTTTTGGCTTCTGTGTTGCTATACCCCACCAATATTGAAGCATCAGCTGAGCAGTTCAAATTGGAGAAGAGGTCACAAACATTCAAGAGAGTTGAGAATGCAATCCTAGAACTGGGTATTGCCCATGTCCCTTTTTCAACACTATTAGCTTCTCTATTGATGTTGGATTCTCGCTTCGATTTTGGTCATCATTCACATGCTGTGAGTGGGGCTTTTTTGAAATACTGGGGTGCGCTGCACTGTTTTTCAACATTAGGTTACTAGCCCATGTTACATTTTCTGAACATAACAGTGTGACTGCAAAATTTATCTTTTGAAGTCCCACTCCTTTCCTGCTTGGAAAGGGGACCTTAGTTATTCATGGTCTTCCAAATACAGATTTATTGCTTTTACTTGACATGTCAACTGAGGGACCAATTTGATTTGGAGATGGTGGTCAATGTCTATTCCAATTTTTTTTTTAACAGTGTCATTGTTATGTTTATATCTGAATCTAAGATCCTGGATTAGACAAAGGAGTGGAAACATTATCATGCTGAGTAGAGGTGATAATGTTTTGGTAATTTAAACTTGTGGGCTTCGGCTCCAATATTTCTCTTTGAATTATTGGTACCTTTGGTACACAAACTCTGTTTCTAAACTTCAGGATATCATTCTCAATTTGGCTCAACTTTTAAGTCACCAACAATTTTCTTCAGGAATTTATCTTCTAGCTGTTTCAGCTTAAGTGGTTGTACACTAAAAGCAGCATGGAATTTGTACTAAAAAAAGAGACTTTCAGTTTTAACTTCTCCATTTCACCAACCACAGTTTGTTGAGAAGTAATCAAATAACATAGGTCCCCTGAAGTTTTTCTACTCAATTCGCCTGCTACCATATTTGCCTTGCCGGGATGGTAGAGGATGGCAAGTCCTTGTCTTTCATAAATTCAAGCCATCTCCTTTGCCTCAAATTTAGCTCATTCTGAGTAGATAAATACTGGAGACTTTTGTGGTCAGTGTAGATCTCGCAAGACGCCCCATATAAGTAGTCGCACCATATTTTTATTGCAAAGTTACTGCTGCAAATGCCAAGTCTTGTGGGATAGTTCTTTTCATGTGATTTCAATTGGCAAGAAGCATAAGCAATTACTTTTCCATGTTGCATTAGAACACAACCAAGTCCTCTATGTGAAGCATCACTATAAATAACAGACCCCTTTGTACCTGATGGTAATTTCAAAAACTGGAGCTGTAACTAGCTGCTTCTTACTTGGCTGCTTTCCTTGCAGACTTGATAGTCTTAGAATTACAATTTAATGGGTTTTTTTCTTTTTGTTTTGGCGCATAGCCAAAAAAATCTGAAGATTAAAATTAATTGAATACGTGGCACAAAAGCAGATAAATTGTAAAATTTTATGAACTGACAGTAGGTGGAACTGTACTGAGGGCTCAGATGCCTGGATATTGTATCTAACCTTCTTGTGTCACTACAACTAGTCAAATTAGCTTATTTCTTGGCAAGTGAATTTCTTGATGGTATTGGCACGTACAGCAGCATTTTGTATTTTGAATTTTGTAGCTGTAAGCATGTAGCATCGGTTGTTAGATGTGTTTAATGTTTACTCTAGAGAGGGAGGGAGGGGTACCTAGGGATCTACATGAGGTAGAATTGTTACGTTCCCAATAAACTCTCATGGGTATAATAAGCATCTCTCTTTCGCCAAAGTTCAAATGGAAGTCTACTCTGGTAGGCTGAACTTTGATAATGCTCCGTGGAACTCACTATTGTACGGAAGAGAGGGTGATTTCCATTCCCTTGTAGGGCGTGTAAAGAAAATCCCTCAGTTCCCTGGGATGACATTTTGAAATTACTTACCAGGACACTTACATTCCCTGTTTATAATGTGTTCACAAAAAATTGTAGGTCTGGAGAAAACCTGGGAAAGAAAGCCACTGGTTGATGGGAAGGATATTAAGAGCGTTTTGCAGCTTAAAGATGGGCCTCTTGTTGGGGAATGGGTAAGTCGCTATTCCTTGTGAAAGATTCCAATATTAGATGTGGATTGCTGATTTGATTAATATTCTTTCCAGCAAAAAAAAGTTGTTCAGTGGCAGCTCGCCTATCCCTCAGGGACTTCAGAGGAATGTTTTGATTGGATGAGGCAAACCCATTCGAAACGGGCAAGGGTGGAATGACTTTGAAATGCAGTTTAGTTAGATCAAAGACCTAATCTGTATTTCACCGGTTCTTATATTGTGAAGAACCATGCCCTGAAGTTCATGCTGATTGGCAGGCTGTCATGACTAGTTGGATGGTGAGAGCAGTGTAGGATAGTTTTTATTTTATAGTATTTCATTTTGGGGTTACAAATTTACCTATATACATAGTAGTCCAGCAATTTTACCCTTCCGAGAAAAAGGAAGGGAAGAAAGAGGAAGCAGAAGAGGAGGGAAGCCAACACAAGATGTTGGGGCAAATGTGACAATGACATTTGTGTTGATTATTTTTTAGGAGTTGCAATTCTGTTGTAGGAGCACTATTTGATGTTGTCATTTGGCGAACTTGTATTGAACACTTTTCAATTGGTCATTTGAATTACACTTTTCCATATTATGGTTTTCTGGTTCTTTGATTTTGGAATACTGCTGTAGCGTTCAACTCTGTGGATGGGATGAATCTGCATGCCTGTGTTTCTTGCCTAACTGGGTGGAAATTTCTCCCAAACAATCCATTAGCGGAGAATTGCAAAGGAATATGGAGAATTTGAATGATTAATGCAGAGAATACTGCGAAAGTAAAAAGTTTAGTCAGCTGTTAGGATTAGGTGTGAAAATGTTTGTGTAGTGGAAAACAGATATTTGCAGAAAAATAAAATGAAGAGTAATTGAGATTTTTTCTGGGATAAATTGATATCAGCAGGGATGACTATCAACTCGTACCAGTATATAATGGCCAGGTGATCGAAAGATCACCATGACTTGATTTTGGCACATAACATCAATTAAATGTAAGCCAAGCAATGAAAATGTGGAGAGATATCACTAGGGCTGTGAAGCGAACCAGACAGCTTGAGCTTAGCTTGACTTTTGGCTTGTTCAAACTCGTTTACAAAAATATAGGTCAGCTTAATTACTTTCTTTTGTTTGCTTATGAATTCAAGCCAAACCTGAATGTGTGTTTCGCTCGATAGGCTTGTGAACATGGGGTCATACCATATGTAAAAATATGGATAGATTAACAAATATCCCAAAATATGATTTGGGTCAATCTTTAACATAAGTATTTTAACCAGTTTTTTTTATAGTACTATTACATCCTAATAAGAAATGAGATGTGGAATTTAAGACAAATTTGAGGTTTTTTACTTTAATGAATAGTAGCTAGTAAACTGGATTTTACGTTTATATTAATGCCGCTGGGTTTTTTTTTTTTTTTATGGTTTTAAATTAACCCATTTCATTTTGAAAGTTCAACTTAGCTAAGCTTGAAACCTCAAAACTTCACGAATTAAAATTTAGTCTTTAAAAGCTTGAGATTGATTTGCATATTTTCAAAGCCAAGCATATCATGAAGACAACTTTAAATCTAAGTCAAGCTTGAACAATTAGTCTTTAAAAAAATTCAAGACCTTGGACTCTTGTAATAAGAATCGAACCAAGCCTGAGCAATCTTGTGTTCAACTTGTTTGACTCAATTAGCACCCTAGATATCCACCTAATCTACAAATTATGATTATTATTATTATTATTATTATTATTATTATTATTATTATTATTATTATTATTATGGTTTTGCTAAAAGAAAAGTTACAAAGACAAAATATATGTATAACTAATGTATCGGTTTCATAAAACGGGGCCTCAGCGGCACAGTTTAGTTTGTAATCCCAACTGCAGATTGAATTTCTAATGTGGAACAATATCACATAAGAGAGCTAATTAGGCATTTTGCACAAAAAAGATCATTATCATTCCATCCTATGAGATTTGAATACTTATGATTCCATTCTAAAATTCAAATAAACCCCAAAACACCCTTTCTTCTCTCTAATCTTTCCTAATCTTTCCTAATCTCTCTCTCTCTCTCTCTCTCTCTCTCTCTCTCTCATCTTGAAAAATCTATGTTTCCTAATCTTCTCGCACCTAAAATCTAAAAAAAAAAAGGGAATGAAAAAATTCCTTATGACAAGAAAAAAAAAGAATGAAAAATTTCTTATTACAACAAACAAAGAAAACATGATAAATTAATTTGATTTCCATAGACTATGCAAAAAATAAGATAAACTAATGATCAGGGGTTTTGACCCCTGCAAACCCCCCAAGGTTCTTACTAGTAGTAGTATATTTTCAGTACATTTTTAGTTTTTTTTTTGTATATTTGCTATGGAGTGGTCCTCCGCAACACCAATCTTGCGTCTGCCATTGCTAATGATGACAATAATTCCAAAAATCAAGCAGCCAACATCCCATTTTAAAACAACCCATTACCCGGTTATCCCATTTAAGTAGAAGATATCATGGTAAAATAGTGTGTTTACACAGGGAACATGGTTTATTGATTAACCATGTCTGTTGCAACCAAATGTTCTTGCATGCAACATGGATTATTTATTAACCATGTACCCATTTTCACATTTAAGTAGAAGATTTCATTGCAAAATGGTGAGTTTTCACAAGGAACATGGTTTATTGATTAACCATTTGTTGCAACTTAATGTTCATGCGTGGAATATGAATTATTTATTAATCATATTGCTTCTATCGTCACATTGCTGGATTATTGATTAATTGTGAACATATAGGGATCATGGTTTTCATATTTAACCATGTTTACTACATGAAATAATACAAATTGGCGAATCAATAAACCATGATCACTGTATGAAATAACTATATTTTAAAGGACATGGGAATATGGTTTTATTTACCATTTTTACTGTATTGAAAAAGAATATCAACCTTGAATCGGAAAAATAACCAACTTTGGAAAAAATCATGAATCATGTTCGAAATATGGTTGTTTTGAACCACAAAAAAAAGAGTCATAAACTACCAAGAATTAGGGGGGGTGGAACACCACCATCATGTACAAGATCCAGCCACATTGAATTAAAAAAAAACACCATTGCCAAGATCTTGAACATGGTCAGAACAAAAAAAAAACAACATTAATAGGAAGAAAAAAACACCAGTGAATCGGGAAATAAACACCAAATTGAATTGGGAAAGAAAAAAAAACACACCATTAACAAGATCTTGAACCTCACAATTTGAATAGGAAAAAAAAATAAAAAAAACCCCACCTTCACTGATCTGTACGTTAGAAACAGACCTCAGACAATGGTGTACGGTGACAACTATGGTGGACTATGGTTAGGCGTGATTTGTTTTCACAAAAAGGAACTCAAAAAATGGTGACATAGAATACCTTTTCGAACCTACGCACAAAAGTTGCTTGATGAATTGATTGAATCCAATATTTTGATATCCATGAATTGGCTGAAGAATTGATTGATTCCAATTGATAGATCAAAATGGGCGTGGGTTATTAATTTGCTTAGGACTATAGAATTTGAAATTCAAAATCACCTTATGTTAAGGCAATGAAACAACTATTATTCACAAATCAAACAAGTATGTAAATAAACCCTTAATGTGATTGCATCCTATAACTAACGTGAAAAACAGGATGGGAAACAAGATGATTCGGCTGGATTTTTTGGTCTAGTAGTTACTATTAGAATAGAATATATACTCCTAAAATAATTAATAAGGGCATAATAGTCCGATGATTCATTTAAAGGCTGAAATCATTTATTCAAAACGTTATGATGAAATCATAATGATAATATTGGTACAAGATGCCTAATTAAAATTTCTATCTTTTTCTTAGGATGTTGTTAATGGCATGGGTGAATTTGCTAATGCCATGAGAATTAATTACGTGGAAAGCTAAAATGGCTCAATTGCCCTTCCTAATAATCAACATTGTCTTGACTTCTCCTTTGTCAATTAGTTTTCCTAAACTACCCCATATTGGCTTTTCGTGTATGCATTTAGAAATGCCTCTTCAAATCATTTCCATTCGCAATCTGATCTAAGACTCCACTATCCGAAGGAGAAATACTTAGGTGTGTGTATGGTATGGACACGTGATGTCTGATCGCACATCTTAATCATCCAAAAGTGTTTTGGATTGCTCAGATTTATTCCCCTTTGTGTGTGTGTGTGTGTGTGTGTAAATCTCAACTGTACAAAAATATTTTTGGATAGCCGAGATGAGAAGTCGGACACCATGTGGTTGTACCCTACATGCACCCAAGTTTTTCTCCTAACACAAGACCGGAACCAAAATCTAATCGAATTTAATACCCAATCAAAAAAACAAAGCAAAAAACGGAGCCTAGTTATTACAACAAAAAATGAAATCACCAAGGAATTCTCAAATCTCAAAAATCATCCAGGAAGATGGAATTGCAACTTTCTTTATCCGTACAAGAAAGGATTTTGGTTGAGATGTTAAGATAGTGGAGTATTAAGTTAGATTAGGAGTATAAAAGTTTTGAAGATGTATTTATATAGAGAAAGTCGCTAAAAGGGATAGTTTAGGAAAGCTAATTGACAAAGGAAAAATCAAAACAATGTCAGCAACTACTAGAAAGGGCAATTAAGCCATTTCAGCATTCTGTGAAATCAATTCCCGTGGAATTAACAAACGGTAAACATATGCGTACAGAGGGAGGGGTACCGAGAATGTACCGACCGCATTTGGGGACCCACTTTTGGGTCTCACACGAGTGATCCAAGCCGTTCATTGTTCTTAAAACATTTTTCCGAGGGGCCCCATAAAATTTCAACTCAATCGGACTGTTAGAAGTACTCAAACCAAAGTCCCACCGTTTCAAGCACTTCTAATTTTGATTGAAACAGTGGGACTTTGGTTTGAGCACTTTTAACCGTCCGACTGAGCTGAAATTTTGTGGGGCCCATCGGAAAAATATTTTAAGAACAATGAACGGTTCGGATCACTCTTTTGGGACCCAAAAATAAATTCCCGAATGCAATTTATATATTCTCGGTAATCCTCCCTCCGTACCCCTAGTCGGATCCATTAACAAATTCTTCCGTTGCATTAACAACATCCTTTTACTCGGTATTATTATTATTTTTGGGTACTACTCCGTATTATTATTGTTTGATATTACGGAGTACTCCGTATTATTTAGTGGCTGGGTCATTGACTAGTTTCTTAAGCCGACACTTTGCCCATTAATAATTTACCATATATGCTATGATATGCTCCCGATCATAAAGTTTTCTCTAAATAATCAGAAAGAAAGAAATACGGAAGGGGGAGAAAGAACAAAGAAGCACAATTCAGGAACACATTTTGATCGTCTTCATCCATCTTCCTCGGTTCTGTTGATTACGAGTACAATTGTTCTATTGAGCGATGAGGTTGATTTTGCTCGCCCTCGCAATCTCTCTTTCTCTCCAACAATCGCTCTCTTCTTCGACCCAGTTCGCCATCGATGGGAAGGTATTAGAGCTGGACGAATCCAACTTCGATGCTGCTATTTCCACCTTTGACTATGTCTTCGTCGACTTCTACGCCCCTTGGTGTGGCCACTGCAAGCGCCTCTCCCCCGAGGTTTGTGTGTGTGTGGAAATTCAGATCATGCGATTAATCATATGAGACATATTATATGTCTATATAGGTTTCTTATCTTCAAAAAAATGCCTTTCGGATTCATTTTGCTCTATATCTCTATATTATGTGCTTAGATATTTATTTATATGTACATGTTTTCAATTGTTCTTGCCTTTTGTCTTGCTCGCCAATTCTGAGAATCTGATTGTATATGTTCCATTTCAGGGGTAAAATAGCAACAAAGACAAATCAGTTAAAAAAGAAAAAAAGAATTAGAAGAAAAAATTTGCAGGGAGAAATTAAATCATCAACCAATGCAGTCTTGTTTGTCCATTTTTTATAATTTCCTGCTTGGATATTTCCAAGAAATAATACATTACTGGTACTGGGTAGTGGGTATGGAAACATATCCTGATTATTATAAGAATCCAACATCCCTAATGGGTGTATTACAGCTTCTCTTTGCCCATGTTAGGGTTCGAGGAAAACACTGATAGAATTAATGTTTGGAACGCCCCAGATGGTACACTGTGGTTCCAAGAAACTGAATTTGGCAATCCAAATGAGATCCCCAAAGTTTTTCCTACTCAGGCTTTCAACATTTTCCTGAGGCTTAAAAGAATTAAATGCGATGAACCAAAAAGCTAGGGGTGGAGCTTCGCCAACCCAGACGGAGAAATAATTGGTGGTAACCCACCTAACAAAAGTCTGCTATGCTACCAAGCACCCAAAATAAGTCTTCTACACTACCAATGAACTATAACATACTCTGTTTCATTTCGTATTTGTTGATCGATCCAATGAAGTAAATTATTAGTTTGAAACGTCAAGCATAAAATATATCAGAGTGCAAGATCATGGAAAAGTTAACCGTTTATATTGGCTTTGCAAAAAGATACATAACATGGTAAATTTCAGAGTAATTGTTTTGAAGAGATGCAACTCAACCAAAGCCCTAAAACAAACAAAAGACATGGTTAAGTTCTTAACCTTTAGTGACGCCGAGCCAAAAAGTCTTATTAAGGTTTTTACAGTTTAGGTATTTCGTCCACTTAGGTGGCTATGTCCATTTCTTGAACTCATAAATATTAAAGGTCCTACATCCTCCAATTTAAAAGATCGATTACTATGATATCTTTCTATAATAAACTGGGTTTGGGCCGCAGAGGGGGTGCCAACATTTTATAATTTTGCTGATATTAACAAGTTTTTGTGGCTGTTATTAACAAATCAGGGGCACCCGCTCACCTAGCCTTTCATCCGCCCCTGCAAATTATAGTACTGAAATATACAAGCCTTCGTAGGCAATAATAAAATTGTAATCTGTGTTCCTGCCTTCATATTGCAATTTAGTCATGGGGGAACCGTGTTCCCATTTCCATTCCTCATGATCTGAATACCCTGATGGACTACTCTTGAACTCTGTGAGCATGATGAACTATACTGTCTATAGAACTAATACCAGCTGGTTATACTCATTCTGGGAATGAAGTCTGGAAGGATATTCAAAATTTTGTGATGGAGACGTTGACTGGGGCGTTACATGTACGTAAACAGATATGTTTGGAATCTCGAAGGCTTCAAGCCCTTGGCATTGATTCCAAAATGAACTAAGTGGCGAATAAGTCCATATTGAATTTGGAATCGGGAAGATTCTCTACTCAGATAGTTATCACATTGCTAGTAGACTAGTAGTGCAATGGTAAAGGTGACCGGATTGAGACAATCGCCTGTCAATTAATTATACATTACATTATGACTAAAGAGATCTTGTAGGAGGACTAGTCCTTCAGTTCTGCACTTTCTGATTTATGAGAGTATAGCGAAAATTTGAAACCGTAAAAATGATTTTTATTCTGGATTTGGTTGATTACCAGATCTAAAGAGAAATTATTCTGATTTTTTAAATCATAATGCAGCTAAATTTCCTGGCAGTGACAATTGCTTGTGTATTTATGTATATATTGAGGTATGTGTACATATCTATCTTCATAGATACAGATACATTTATACATGTATTTGCTACCTTTTTGAAGTATAATTGTTAGTCAAAATGAAGGTGTGAGTTTCAGGGAACTTCCTTTTTGGTGAATTACACACGAGTTTTTGCAAGCACTGGTCATTTGGTCAAACTGTTGAGCTCCAAAGTTACATTTATTTTCCATTCTTTATGCATATTGAATGGAGCATTTTGCATTATTTTGCTGTATCAGTGATTATGTATAATTATCATTGGCATTGAACTTTGGATTGGCCATGAATGTCTTCTTTGACTATTGCCTCTGCCTCTTTCTTGAGATCTAAAAGAAGTTTGAGCACAAGTGAAAGCTACTGAATTACAAGCTTACTCGAAGATGCTTGATTTCTTCAGTTCCTCTTTGCTAACTGCTATGGGCTTTCAGAACTCACATTTCTTTTCCAAAGAAGTTTAAATTCCAAGCTAGAAGATTACAACTCTAATTATTGCTTTACAGTTAGACAAAGCTGCTCCTATTCTCGCTGGATTGAAGGAGCCCATAGTAATTGCGAAAGTAAATGCCGACAAGTTCAGTGGCCTTGCTAATAAATATGAGATCGAGTAAGCTGCTATGTCCTTGCTTGTCTACACTCTAATATCGTTTAATATCTAGGGATTCTAGGCAATGGAGGTTAGTTTTTTTTTTTTTTTTTTTGTTACAGTAAAGTATTGTTTAGGTTGCTACTTTTGCACGAAGTAGTGCTTGCAATTTGCAAGAGTCCTGCGCTCCAATCTCCAGATGTGTGGCAGTTCCTTTTGGTAAATTGAATTCTGAAACATGTTTTATGGTGATGCAGTGGGTTTCCTACGTTAAAAATATTTATGCATGGAGTTCCAACAGACTATCGGGGCCCCAGGAAAGCAGATTTACTTGTTCAATACTTGAGGAAATTTGTTGGTCCAGACGTTGCTGTTCTCAACTCTGACTCTGCTATTAGTGACTTTGTTGAAGCAGCTGGGACTGATTTTCCTATCTATGTAGGCTTTGGCTTAGATGAATCTGTGATATCAAATCTGGCAATCAAGTACAAGAAAAAAGCTTGGTTTTCTGTTGCAAAAGATTTTTCAGAGGACATCATGATGCTGTATGATTTTGATAAGGTCCCTGCTTTGGCATCACTTCATCCAAGCTACAGTGAACAGAGCATATTTTATGGCCCCTTTGAAGGTTGGTGGATATCTGTATTGATGTTAATACTTGCAACTCCATAAATGGAAGCTCTTTTGAACTTCCTCTGTTCAAATATTAGCAATTCAGGGTTTTGATTCACATGATCTTGATTCAGAGGTTTTTTTTGGAGAGATCTTAGTTGAGCATCCTTGCTTTTGTGTTTGAGAAGTCAAATAAAGGATTGATTATTGGTAACCTAACCTTTTTTGGGGAAGGCAAAGGCCTGGCCTATCAAGTGTAAAAATGTAGTACAAGTTTGAAAGCAGTGAAGTGATGCTGATAATGCCCAAATTTTGGACTTTTCTCAATCTTATCGTGTCCAATGCCCTTGATTAATCAGGACCTGCATCACTTGATGTTCTTCTATGTTAAATTGGAGAGTGGAATATCTCAAGTAGAATTTGATGATCCCCTGCAAAAATTTAGTACAAAAAGCTAACAAGCGTTGGCAATTCTGAGAGTTGCTCATCTGACACTCCCAGACCATGTTGGACTAGCATGAAGATTGTCTGATATTTTTTCATCATACTTCTGTATTAAAACTGGTCGAGCTTCTCACACTTGGGGCACACATGATCACCTCACTGACATACATAGGAAAAAACTGCTAGTCACATTGTTAGTCTGGAAAAGAAAGTGTAATCTATAGATTAAATTGAGCAATGGGATTTGAGTTTTTTAAATTTCTTTGTTGCCCTGCTTAGTTTATAGTTTTAAGGAATTCTAAAGCCCAAATCATTCTGGTTGATTGAAATACATTTTCTAAATTGAACGTCAAAATTTATTCTACACATGTCTACTATGTTGTTATATGTTGTTTAAAATTAGTTTCCTAGATAGATATAGGAGTATATATCTGTCAGACATGCCCTTCCCATGATATGTCCTTTCCGTAGTAGTGGAAAGGTTATTGCTTGATTCCTGGTTGTTTGGTGGGCTAGTAGGTCAGTATGGTTATCTCTTATGCTAAAAAATGTTTCGAGTAACCACATCCTTTACTTTTTGCATTTTGTGAATGACTGGATAGATATTAGATACTGAAGTGGGATGAGAAGCTTGGTTTGCTTGGAAATACCTATATTCTCATTTCTCACGGGATTGTGTTTTGTTGAGAGGTTGAGGAGTTGAATTGCAAATTGCTTATTTTGCTTTGCTGGTTTTGTTTTTACTCGGTGGATTGAAAACTTCATGAAGGTCAGCTTGATGAAATGTGTATCATTTACCTTCAATGAACTGGTCTTGAATACCCTCTTGGTTGTTTAATGGGAAGTATCCATAGTATAGGATATGGATTATTGTGTCCATTTTTAGGGTGGGTTCCCAGAGATAATGAGGTTTTAGTTAGTGCACTACCATAAATTATGTGAATTTTAAGTAATGGAGTTCTAAAAATTGCACCAAAAAGCAAAGAGGAAAAAAGATAGAAAATGGAAAATGGAAAACTTGGTAGGAGCTCGATATTTTGACTCCTATGGTTTTCACAGGTATCAAATTGAACATGGGTCGTGGAAGAATAGCCTTTTGGTGGTCCTTCAAGATATGTAGAGAGGGGAAAAGCCTGTGTGATCAATAGAAGCTCTAGTGAAAACTACATCTAATGATACAGTTTCTCAATTTCTTCTCTACTGCCCATGTGTACTCTTTGATCTTTTATTTTTCCAGCAAGATATGAATTTGACATGATGTGGTATGACGGCCCTCTGAAAACTAATGTGTTATGTTGGCTGGTCTATATTCCTTGCTCATAATCATCTATTAATGGTCCCATGTTTTGGTTATTATGCCAATTATTAGGACTACATCCAATCTGTCCTTTTGTGAAGCGAAGTCCCACATTACCTGGTTACCAAAGTAATTTGAAATATATAAGCTTGAGGGCACCCTCACTTCATGAGCTAGCTTTTGGGGTTGAGTTATAGCCAAGACCGTGTATCACCTTTATGCGTCCCTGAATACCGGCACCCTCAATTATCCTGAAGATTAGCTTATTAGTTTCATCTTAAATTTGCTAGCAAATATTGTTTTGAGTTTGCAATATTTTGCATATTTTAACTTCGAGCTTAATCAATAACTTGCCTAAACTCTGACATTTGTATAAATTTCTTTTGATAACTTCGTTTTACAAGTTTGAAATTTGTTCTTATTTGCACTGATATTATCGGCATCTCTTCAACTGGTGAATGAGAAAGTGCTTTAATTGAAATGTTAATGTGACCTTCCCTCTTTTCAAACATTTCAGATCAATTCTTGGAGGATTTTGTAAAGCAAAATTTGTTACCTCTGGTTGTTCCCATAAATTATGATACACTAAAGTTGTTGAAAGATGATGAGAGGAAAATTGTTCTGACAATTGTGGAGGATGTGGGAGATGAGAAATCAAAAGTATTAATCAAGACATTGAGAGCTGCCGCCTCTGCAAACCGTGATCTTGTATTTGGTTATGTCGGGGTCAAGCAGTGGGAAGATTTTGCTGAAACATTTGAAATTTACAAGGAAACCAAATTGCCAAAAATGGTTGTTTGGGATGGAAATGAGGAGTACTCCACTGTAAGTAAAATTTTATTTTCTTTATTTGATACAAAAATTTCTCTTCTTTCAAGGCTACTTCATGGTTATTTCTGAGACTGCTTCAATCATCATTATTTTAGGGTTACAAATAGCAATTGGTTCCAATTCTTTCAGGGGAAAGCAACAAATTATATGTGAGCAAGCAATAAAATCTTGTTCTGTTTCACTTCCATAAAAATAGCTTATACATCTATGCTTCCTGAAGTGGGTAATTCCCCGAACAATATAGAATTAACTGAGCACGTTTGAGTCACATGCTTGGTTGGCACACACCATGTGATGGTAGCCTTGGTTCGCTACACCACGTAAGGGTGCACGAAGACGTCGCCAAGCAAGTGGTGTGGTGCACGGTGAATGTGATTTTGGTGTACCATGGTGCACGGAGTGTAAAATCTAGTTAAACCACCCTAGGAGGGAAGGCAGTAGAGTGTGTTCTGGAAGGTCCTGAAACTGGTATCCTATGTGATAGGAAAGTATCCGGTGAATTACAGATTGGAATTGCTTTTCCATATTGGAAGAGGATTCCAATATGGGCAAGGGCTCCTAATGTAAGGTGGAATTCTGTACAGCAGATATTGTATTGCCATAAGTGTTGGAAATTGAGCAACGCTATGGGAAGGAATCCCATATAAGCAAGGGTTCCTAATGGAAATAGGATCCTTGCATGGCACGTTTGCTTGGAGAATTCAATACCCATGAGTAGGGTACTCTGTAATTTACTGTTACATGCATCGAGTGATTTGGGTTTCCTATTAGTACTTGATACTAACTTGAGCATCGGAGGGCCTACCACAGACGAGAGGCGTAGGTACTTCTCACCATTTTTTGTATTGTGGTGCTAGGGTTCTGCAGAAGCAGCATGTGGTTGATCTCTTGAAAGCGTGGAACAAGTATACACAGATTTATTCCCCGTACACTCCCTACGAAGCTGACACAAAGCATTTTTATTGGATCACTATGACACTACTAATAACTCTGAAACAATGAATTATTTTGGTGGCCATTACACGTGTCCATAAAATATAGGAGTATATGAGAACAAGAAGGTAGAAAGAAACTGGGATGGTATTTCTTTGTCATCACAACAATCTTTTCCATAAAATCTACCACCTGTTCTTTCTTTTTTTTGTCTTTTATATCGCTACTTGTAGAATCTAGTATTTTTTTTATGTTTTCTCCTACAATAGCATACTTCGTTCCTCAACGAACTCTTTAATCCTAGCAATTGTCCCTTTTCTTTTATAACGTTTATGGCTGTCAAATATCTGTTGAACTCTTTTTGTTTAAAGGAGATACTTTTTACCTTTCTTAAAACCCCCACACTTCTGAAACCATTGACCTTTGTTTATTCTTCTTATTCTTATTCTTGTTTTTTTTTTTGTCACTCTTTTGAAAGATTACCGGGAAAATTTAGGATTGTATGCACTTACCTTTGATAAGATTGCTTTGTTTGACATTACGTAAAAAATCAGATTGATTTCTAATTTTGAGTTGTTTTGCTTGGGATCTCATTTGAAATGTGTAGTCCTCAACATGTTTAATCATTATTAACATTTAAATATGCTTTAAGTTTGTCTCCAAAAATTTTCATAGGTTCCTAATTCTTTCGTTTTTTACTTTATCACATCAAACCAAACTGAGCCTTTAAGTCCCAATCAATTGGGTCGTTTCCTTTTTTCCACTGAGTTCTGTTGAGGGCATCCTGTTCCGAGATGTCCATGAAACCTTCGAACGATCATCTCTATAGTCGATTTTGGTTTACCCCACCCCTTAGTGCTACCATCTACGGTAACCATATCACTCCTATTTACTGCATCGACAGATCTACGATAGATGTAAAACCCTGTCTCACATTGAAAGCCTACATTGATGATCCTGGGTATATAAAGAACTACATAAGCCACTAGTAGTAACTTGGACCTAAGCATTTTGGGCTATGTGTTTAGGCTTCAAGAAGTAACTAGGCCAGTGTCTATGTGGCGCGTTACAGATGGTATCAGAGCAAAATCCCGGTCTATTGGTGGGATTGAGGATGTTGGGTACTAAAATAGGGGAGATTGATGTTAAGTTATCAGTAGTCACAAAAGCTTAAGTTGTTAGGAAATGGGCCCAACAATATATATCGAGCTATTTAACATCCTCCCTCGCGTGCAATTCTGTTTTGCATGTGGAGATGCAAACATCCATACATTATGCGAAAGAATACAAACGGGGAATGAATGCAAATATAGAGACTTGAACCCAATACCTCTTCAACCTAAGATCTGATATCACGTCAAGTTACAAATAGTCCCAAAGGTTTTAACCATTAGGACATGGATCCAACAATATATATCAAGTTAATAGTTGTAATACCCCAATTTTTGTTCCACATTGGTGGGTTAAAAGGAGTTTTCAATGAGATATAAGGGTCCACACCTTACCACCAAACAACTTGGGCTTAGGCATTTTGGGCCATGTAACAAGTTTTTGGGTTAGAAAAAGGTGTGTTGTTACAAATAAATGGGTGAAATCGATTTGGTCTAGTTGGGGATTTCGGGCATGGAAGACCAGACCGATCGGTTTGGTCTAGAAATGATGGAAACCGATTGTTGTAAAAACAAATCAGTTCAGGGTGGTTTGGTTTGGTTGGTTTTTGTTTTGGTTTGAGCTTCAACACTTCTAAAATATCAAAACCCCTATAAAAGGCTACTAAAATATCAAAACCCCTACCTAATGATAGAAACCAAAGGGGAGAGAAACAAACCAAGGCATTATTACTGAAATATTGAATGTATATTTTTGAATATACAAACCTACGTTATTACAAGTGTTTAAATAGGAGATGACAAATACGGAAATAACAAAACAAGGAAACCCTTAGAATCTACTAAATCATAAAACAAGGAAACCCTAAGATTCTGCTCAATCATTCTTTATTCCTCAGATTCTGCTAATCATTCCTTATTCTTCCCCCGCCCCCCCTCGCTCTCAAACTCATGATGCAAGCCCGGAGAGCATTGTGAGTTTGCCCCGATGTAAGCCAATTCCAACCAAAGTGCTTTCATTGATGCTGAAAATGCCAAACGTTGAACCGATGCAAATAAGAACCAGAACCGAACAGATGCGAATAAGAACCGATGCCAAACGGATGCAGATGGGAGGCGAAATTGATGCCAAAAGATTTCGGCTACAGATAGGAGGAAAGAACAGATGCCAAATAGAAATCGGCTTCAGATTTTAGGAAAAAACTATAGACTGGGTGGGGAGGGAGAGAATAGACTCAGTGTTTAGAGAAGAGAGGACAACTACAGACTGAGTGGGGAGGGAGTGAACAAACCCAGTGTTCAGAGAACAAATATTCAGTTTTTTTTTTCTTCAGAGGGAGACTGAAGAACAGATTTCAAAGATTGTCAGATCTCCGGAAGCCTACAGAGCTCTGGCGAGGTTGCCGGAGTCAGAGGGGTGCCAAAAAGAACTAAACAGAGGTTCAAAGTCGGAATCTGGGCAAGGACTGCTCAAAATAGAATATTAGAAGTTGCCGGAGCTCAGGAGAGGGTTGTCGGAGTCAGACGAACTTCCGGCGAGGGTCGCCAGAGTCAAGCGAATGTCCGTCAATAATTGGGGTGGTCAGAACATTGTCGGGGACATGAGTTGCTGCTACTGATGCTGAAGTTGTTAGCTACTGGATGCTACTGCTGATGTCTTACTGTTGCTTACTACTATTGGAGAGGGAGAGAGACGACTGAGTTTCTGACAGAGATGCAAGAGAAAGGCTGATGCAAAAAACAGAGGAGGGAAAAGAATTGATATAGGATTGAAACCAGCTCTGATACCATGATAGAAACCAAAGGGGAGAGAAACAAACCAAGACATTATTACTGAGATACTGAATGCATATTTCTGAATATACAAACCTACGTTATTACTAGTGTTTAAATAGGAGATTACAAGTACGGAAATAACAAAACAAGGAAGAAACCTTAAGATTCTACTAAATCATAAAACAAGGAAACCCTAAGATTCTGCTAAATCATTCTTTATGCCTCAGATTCTGCTAATCATTCCTTATTCTTCACACCTAAGACTACTAAATATCAAGACACTTATCAGTTGACTCAATCCTATATTTAACTTCCGGTTCGGCTTGGGATACCTGAGACCAAACTGAAAGTTAAATTTGTTACTCTTCGAAAACTGAAACCGGGACTAAACCTAGAACCGAAACCTGAATTTTCCGATTGGTTCAGTTTCTTCGGTTATGTTTTCACCCCTAGTTACAGTAGACATGTCCAAACCATCTTAATCTATTTTCTCTCGATCTTCTTCTATCGGTAATGTCTTCAACAATTTACATTTGAAGGTGATTGAAATTGTTTCGACACCTGGAATGAAGTTTTGATCCTTGTTCCTATCGTAACGATTCTGTATACAAGATTGGCAACTTTCCATCAAGCCCTTATGGCAAAAGGTTATAGACATATCCTTGCAAGCGGCGTGGTTTTGTAGGATTCTATTACCCACGGGAAGGACATTAGAAGGGTCAACATATGGAATGCATTCAGGGACATACCGAAACTATCCTTGGAAGTTCTCGGAAGTAGTTATAGTGGTGAAATAGAAGCTTGAAGTGGCTTTTGCCACTGTTTCATTTTTCATATATTGGTTGACAGGCACTTAACCCTCAGGAATTATTTTTCTAAACAAGTATACCATCTCTCTGGAAATATTTCTTTTAAAGGGATATGGATAACTGTGAAGTTGATGAGATGGGAAACCTTCTTTGCTTGATATATTGTTTCCATGTACTGTGAATTCGGGTACAATCTCGGCATCAAACATGCCCGGTATATCCAGCACCATGGGGATGTGTTACTATTGAATATTGATCCCCTCACTGTTATACTAAGAAGAATTCATCATTCTCTTTGTTTTGAGTTGTATTTCCTTTTGCTCATATATTTATGACCATACGTTTATATCCATTTAAACCACTCCCTTCATAATCATGTTTGTATTGCTTGCCTTTGTATTCTTTCTTATTTAGTGTTTTTCTCTTCTTGGGGGTAGTATTGGACAGTGTTCTAAATGGCACCTGAGGCGACTGACTAATCAGCGCCTCGACACGTTAAAAAAGGTGGCCAGCCAATTAATTGGACATAAGGCGCGATTAATCGGCTAGTCGGAGCAAGGCGAACCATTCGGCAGTTAAATTATGTGATTTCAGAAATTTAAGGGCTTCAGTGTCGTAATAGAATTTAAGTGGCTTTGGTGTAGTTATCTATGCAATACATGCATATCGAATATATCCAGCGCTAGTAACAATATCAAAATTTCCATGCCCTAGTTTTTCTCCTCTAGACTCAAGTTGTCCTAGATCGTCTCACCTCAGCTCTCTCTCACTGAATCGTCTTTGCGGTTAAAATTTTGGAGGGCGGGAAGCGGATATAATAAGAGAGGGATAAAGAGGTGGATACGATTGAAGGGGTTATTATTTTAGAAGAGAGTATAAAAGTTATTTGGTTTATTTTGTGGTTGATATGAAGGGGTGGATAAAGTACAATGGTAGAAAACTGCTATTTTGCCCCCAAACAAACAAACCACAAACCACAAACCACAAATCAGAACTCAAAACTCACAAAATCACAACTCATGTCCAGGTGCCCCAAAAATCACAAGTTCAAATCACAAAATCACAGACAAAATTGGCTTCTTCTGTCTAGCGAGTCTCGTCATCTTCTTTTGTCTAGTGTCCCACTACATTTTATTTCTTGATTCTCTTTATTTTTAACCGTTGTGGAGAAATATCTTAAAAGAAAATTTGGGGGGATTTTGGACCTTGAAGCTGGATTCTAGATTGTGTTTCTGGATTGTGCAAGCGTTTGACAGGGATTTTCGAGAATGGATTCTCACAACAAGCATAAGAATCCACAATTGGAATCTGAACTGCTTATGACAATTCTATCTTGAACTTTTTTTAACTACTTGCAAATAAAAAAACTATCTACCACTTATTACAGTATCTTATATCCTTCTCAACTACTTCAACAAATTCGAGACTTTGTTTGTGGTTCCAAAACATGAAGATGATGTGGTGTAGAGAGTCTTTTTTTTTTTTTTTGGCTATGTAAAGGAACGTAACATTGTGCAAAGATAATTTTTAGATTGTTTTTTTAAAAAAAAATCTATTTTAGATACATGCATAGTGTTTATATTTATAGCGTTTGATATTCAAATAATTTTTTGAATAACTTCGGAAATTGTCATAAAATTTAATAAAAAGTCATAATAGTAAGGACATTATGGTCAAATGTTCACTCATAATCCAATAATCTGGTTATACTCCCAAGCACTTCATAGATGCATAATCTATTTTTATAATTCTCCCATATACTTTCACATATTCTGATTATGATTTTTTATAATTCAGAATCTACAATCTATACTCTAGAATCTATAATCTACCTAAATAATCTGTGCCAAACACCCACTAAAACCATCTCGATCATTCTAAAGACTTTTCCGTGGCAATGTGAACCATACTCCAAATTTTTTGCCTATGATTGTGTGCTTATTTTTTTATCCTGTATGGAAAGTATGCACAATAAATTTTTTATTCAATAATAAATGTCTTAATTTAGTATGATTTTATTGTGGTGTTTTTTTTTGTTGAACTGGGATGATTTTATTGTGGTTGACTACGGAAAAAATGTTTACAATTCTGATTAATAAGGTGGCTCCACTAGGCATCTGTCCCTGATTTCAATGATAACCCAGTTCTAGTTTGTGCCAAGTTTGCAAGAGATTATATTAACATCCTAGGGAAAGTTGAGGAAATTAAAACCTAAGACAAGAACCCAGATTTGAAATGTTGGTACTGGACTTCTCTGCCGACAAACACAAAATGGGTTTGCTTTAGTACCATTCTAATGGTTTCGGCCACCAGTGAGGTATCTGTGCAATAAGCTCGTGTTTCGAATGGGTGTCATGTATTGAAATGTGTTTTGTTACGCTAACCTATCTCTCTCTATCACTCTCTCTGAGGCATAAAGGGGCTGTCAATGTGGGGACGCAAGGGGTATTTGGTTAATGCTCCAAGTCGGATTAAATTGGACATCTCAGGAGTTGTTGAAATCTTATTCCCATTCAAGGGGGTATATATCCGGGGATGAATAAACTAAACAAACACCGGATAGCCTTCACCTGGATTTCTATATCTGGGTATGGGGAGATATCCGACTTGCATTTCCCTCTTAACAAATGGGCCGTTACAGAAAGTAAGGATGCAATTAGTCCCCATGTAGTCCAGTCTCATCTTTAGTCTCACACGACAAATGTGAGACTAGCTAATCTTGGGAAACATGTGGGGCCACTTGTTTCCATGTACCATGAAGTCAGGGACAATCTCGGCATCAAACATGCCCATGGGATATCCAGTACTGTGGGAATGTGTTACTATTGATCTCCTCTCTGTTGTCCTGGGAAGTATTCATCATTCTGTGTTTTTTGAGCTGTATTTCATTTGCTCCTATATTTATGACCAAACGTTTAATCCATTTGAACCACTCCCTTGGTAATCATGTTGTGTTGCTTGACTTTGTATTCTTTCTTAAATTATTTTTTCTTTTCTTGACAGGTTATAGGGTCAGAGAGCATTGATGAGCACGATCAAGGATCCCAAATCACGCGATTTTTGGAAGGATACAGAGGAGGAAGTGTAATACAGAAACAATTGAGTGGTCCATCATTTATGGGGTTCATCCGCTCACTGCTCGGAGTCAGAACACTGTACATTTTTGTTTTTGTGGTTGCTGTAATCGTGTTTTTCATAATCATAGCCAAAGAGGAACCTCTCACTGTTGGTACGCGGGACCACGGTGATCGTGCAAGCAGTACCTCTATTTCTCAGGGTGAGAGCAAAGAGGCACATCGATCTGGAGAGAAGGAAGACTAAACTCAGGTTTTGCAGGACTCTCTAACTCTATATTGTTGCTTTACACACTGGAAGGAGGGCTTTAGATTCATGCAGATTTCCTAGGATAATATTAAGAGAATTGTTAAAAAAATTGCGTTCTTTTGCTTCCTATTTCCCAGATAAAAGGTTCCAGTATATTGTAACATGTAGGATATATGTTGTCTCTGTTTGCATTTTTTCCCCTTGAAATTTGATAAATTTCATTTCCATTCGCTTTGCTGTGCTCGGTTGGTGAATGGAGAATGATTATTAGCCGTTTCATCTTTCATATCGCTATTAAAGTTGCTGCAGATTTGTTTATCAAACATTACGTGCGTCTGGGCATGAAATTTGTTCACCTCAGCGGGTGGTAACAGAGTTTCATCAGGTATAACAGAGTTTCATCAGGTATGGCCACGCAACCAGCCAGATGGTATGAATTGCCAAAAAGGAAAACAAGAACGAGATATCAAAAAACGCCCCAAAAAAGTTGTAACTGACAGGATAGAGTGATTCTGTTTGAACCCAAAACAATTCTTCAAGCCCTATATTCTCCCTACACCCATTTCAACAAATTAATTTGATCCCAAAATTCCATAATCATCAATTTATGGCTGAGTTTGATTTTTACCCGGCACGACTATTAGCTGTGGCCCATCAATCATGATGCCGGCAATCCTAAAACCCATTGAGTATATCTGTTTATTTATCACACCTTCTCGACTCTTGACTCTAATATATATCAGGAAGAACATGACAGGCTGTCCCTCTCTTTATGCTGCAAGATCCCAGAGTATGAAATTTGAATGAAGACTAATTGAATGGAAAAGCCATGAAAACTATACAAAAGAGTGGAGTCCTACAGATTCTTGTTCACTTCAACTTTAGAGCCCGGTCGAGACTCGAGAGATTCTGACTTGTGCAACTATTGGTGAATGGGGTATTTCGGTAGTAGAAATTCTTTTGATTGGATGTGGAAGAGGGTTAGAATCACTCTAAATCTTATTTGGAAAACGTTAGACTAAAATTAATAAAAGAATGATATAGGTGAGTCATGGAGGGGAAGAAAATATATTGTAGGGTTCTTTGGGGTTCCTTGGTACACATTGTAGGATATGCTAGTAGGCGCACACACACACATTAAGGTTTGTAGTAAATTTTAACGACGACTAGTTATTTAATAAAAGATTACTAAAATTTAATAGTTTTAATTTTATCAAGAAATTTTTATTTTCAAAAAAATCAAGGTCGTTACAGAGAGAGAGAGAGAGGGAGAGAGAGAGAGAGAGAGATTAGGAGAGATTTAGAAGGAGAAATAGACTTCCTCTTTGGGAAACTTATTTATATCCTCATCCTCATTGCTTTGAATAATTAAGTTGGCATCTTCAAATTCAAATAAACTCCAAACTATCCTCTCTCTTTCCTAATTTTCTAAATATTTCTCCTTCTAAATCTTTCCTAATCTCTGTGTGTGTGTGTGTAATGACCTTGATTTTTGGTAAATAAATAGTTCGTGGTAAAATCAAAACTATTAAATTTTAGTAATCTTTTATTAAATAACTAGTCTTTATTAAAATTTACTAGAAACCTTAATATATATCGCGTTCTACTAAGGACTCCCTCAAACTCGTAATTTGCGGACCTCATGGATCAGGGTCGAACCTTGACGATCCGAACCGTTCAATGTGTTTAAAACGTGATTTTAAGGGTTACCTCAAGGATTCGTTCAAAAAAAATACTTGAAAGGGCTTCATTTGAGCATTTTTTGATAAATTATATATCTACGGTTATTATGAAAAACCGCTCGGATGAAGCCCTTTCGGGTAATTTTTTTTTTTTTTGTGATTCCTCTCGTTGGCCATGGAAAACATGTTTTAAACACATTGAGCAGTTCGGATCGTCGAAATTTGGTTCGAAAAATCAAAAAAGGGATGGTCCTCACGGAAGAGATCTTTGAGGGAGTCCTCAATAGAACATCTTCCTTATATATATATCCTAGCGTATGCCCGTGCCTGAAGGCACGACGCGTCGCATTTTGAACATGACTAATATGAGTTATCGTTATAATGAAGCCAACATTTCCGAGAAGGACAAATAAGACTATCCCGAATGATCTTAGAATGATTATGTCACGACAAAGGGGAAAAACGAATATCTACTTGCAAGTGCAGACCTTCCTTCACGATGCAAGAGAGAAATTGGTAATTCTACAAAATTCATTCGCTTGCTTTTTGAGCAAGAGAACACCAACATTGGAAAAGCCACAACTGCAATCAGCAACATCTGGTTTTCCATAACAAAAAGTAGACAGAGGCAAGTTGGATCTCATTCTCATCTAAATCCTCGAAAACCCAACATAAAGCAAACCAAACGAAAAGAAAGATTCCAGTTACACCCAATGCCTCCCTAACACCCTCGTTATTGATATAGTAAATAGCTCTCAGCATGGTTAAAATTCCAAGTATAAGTAACCAATGGAAGTCACTAAAAGCAAAAGAGCAATCAAAAAGAATTCACCAACCCAAAAGATGGTGATCCTCATAACCCCGGCATAATCCAAAAAACACAACAAAATAGATAAAACATAAAATTCTCAACCTCAAGAGCAAATAAAGAAGACGATTGCAAGAACTCAAGTAGCCAAGGATGAGATGAATCATTGTGCCATTTCACTATCAACAATTGTAGACACGCATAAAGTTCTCCATACCCGCTTACTTTGAATCCACCATAATGAGCTAAATAGATGTCCACACCTATTTCACATCTCCCAAGTAGTCTCCAATTTGACCCCACCTGCATCGAAGAATGAGCTAAAAGGATTCAACCTCATCTAATGCAAGCATGTTCTTACAATTGGAAAAGAACACTCGTATGAAAAAAAAAGCAAATGGGAAAGGCTTTATGTATTCTCCATCAAATTCAAAACTACATGTAAATGCCATAAGCGAAAGAACATACCCATCCTCAGACCTTGCAAGCTACTTGACAAAGTGCATTACTCCTTAGGGTGGAGAGGAGAGAGAGAGAGAGAGAGAGAGAGAGAGAGAGAGAGAGAGAGCTTGGAAACATTGGGCCTTCCCATAGAGACTATTGCAGTAGCAGTAGAGACTATCTCTATTGTACAAAACATGGAAGCATAAAAAACAAACTCACAAAACCTCATAAGTTCGGAGTTAATAGAAATCATTACCCATCCAAAACACCAACAAAATAAGAAATGTTGTGTACAAAGAATATGTACAAAAGTTAACAAACATAGGAAAGCATGTCATGTTCATGAAAAGAAAAAAAGAAAAGAAGACACTAAAAGTCGCCCCTAAAAAAGTCAATTCCCAGAGCCTACTAACGAAGAAAGTCTCCAAACCTCCTCATCATAACTGTGCGAAACGTCCTCATATCAACTTTTATGAACCAATTACCAGCATGCACTACAACCTAATTACGTAAGAGAACAACAAATTAGAATATAAGTATGAGAATAAAAACTTATCAAAATGTGCAAGGATAAAACGCTACCTTATTAATCCGCCACTGTCTTAATGTAGTTGTATTGATCCTTTCGAATTCCAAGGCTACTTGATCCCAATCCTATAAAAAACCCAATTAGTCTGCCAAGTTATTTAATTAAGAAATGGCGTGGTAATAGAAGTGAACAATGTTTTACCTGGTTACAATAAAACTTCAGGGTAAACAATATTAGTTGTGGAATCTGTTTCTTGTTCAGGGAGAAGGACAGTGATACGGTCAAAAGATGTGCACATCGATAATGACACATATAGATGCCCATGACTAAATACAGGTGTACGCAAATCGACCCCAACAAATTTCACAGACTGTCCTTGCGATTTGTTTATAGTCATAGCATATGTCAAGCGAATTGGAAATTGATGCCTTGTCATTTGAAAAGGAAAATTAGAAGTTGATGGCGATAAGGATATTCGTGGTATGAAGGCCAGTTTGCCTGATTTCTCGCCTGTTAAAATCTGAACTTCGATTATACGGGAGGCACACCTCACAACCATCATCCTTGTGCCATTGCATAGTCCATCCTTGGGTGCAATATTTCTTAACAATATTATGGGACAAACCACTTTCAAATCCAACTTAAAAGGCGGTAGCCCAACAGGATCCAATGAGTTTAACTACTCATTGGGATAATGGTTAGTGATGCTGCTATCAATTCTGTCCTCTTCAGACATCTTGTCTCCAGCAAGATAGGTATATACATCTCCCGGAAAAATATCTAGTGCAACACCATTTATAGCGTTCACATCCTCATTCCGAGCAGAGAGAATTGTGTGTTCAGTTAAAAATGTCGGGGTTGATGTACTTGCCACATCCAGTTTGGGATAAATAGACGATAATAATTCATTGAGATCTCGACATTTACCTATCGTTGACGGAAGGTGCACCACATCTCGAGGGTTGGTTCCAACCTAAAATTTAACATTAAAATTAATACTCAAAAATAAGTTCTAACGCGTGTTGACTACTCAAAATAACTGTTCATAAAAAAAATTCTATAAAATCAGCACTGTTACCTCCATTAAGAAATTTGCAAAATCAGCATTTCAAGGATCGCTTGTATTCAATCGCATGTTTAAATTCAACGTTAAGAACTGTATTTCATCCCACAGATAAGAACGTCTGAGTGATGCGCTAACAATTTCCTCTCGAACTCCCTTGGGTACAACTGGTAAGATTTGACGAAAATCACCACCAAGAACTACGGTGATACCCCCAAATGGATTAGGATTGTCACGAATATCACGTAATGTCCGATCAACGGCTTCAACACAATGTTTATGCTGCATTGGAACTTCATCCCATATGATCAGCTTTGTTTCTCTAAGTAACTTTGCCTGTAAAGATTGCTTGGTAAACCCACAAACAGAATTTTCTAACACATCCAACGGGAGGCAAAAAGTTGAATGTGCAGTGCGGCCTCCTTCCAATAAAAGCGATGCAATTCCAGATGAAGCCACGGTAATCACTACATGTCCAAGACTACGACATTTTTGTGCCATTGTGTTGTAAAAAAATGTCTTTCCAGTGCCCGCACCCCCATTCAAAAAGAAGGTAGTTCCTTTATTTTCAAGGACAGAGCAAATAACAGCATCATAAGCATTGTGTTGTCCATCATTCAATCGGCAACTATTGGCCTCTGTATCCACTTGTTGTGCTTGGATCTGAAGTTGTCGATGTTCTAAAATCAATCTGTTACCAACAACTGCGCTCCAATTTCCGGTAGGTTGCGGCATAGGTGGGTAGTCAAGTAAACTCTTACCAGATTCTTCAAGCATCTGATTGAGGAGATACAGACCATAATCTTCAATTTGCACCTTTGTTGGGTTAGAAATGGCAAACAAAGTGCGAATTTTGTGTGGGAGATCATCACATATGTTCATAAAAAACCACTTCCACAATTCTAATGGTTGCAGTGGACAACATTGTGTGAGAATAACACAAAATAATCTCCTTAACTGATACCAAGTCTTAATTATTGCAGCCTCCTCGAGACATTGAACCCACTCATCATCATCTTCCAAAAGCCCTCTAGCAACACATGCCAACTTAAATGTATCGTATCGTGTACAACATTGCCTACCGTGCGTAAGCTTTCAAAAGATTTTGGTCCTTTTACAATAGTTAGTAGCAAACATAGATAAAATCTCTCACCACAATTAGGGCTGACAAAGTACATCCTCTCGATTGCATGCCCACTTTTTCTTGGCGTCCACAAATGATTTGTCTTGTCCCAAACAAAGAGTTGCGGAAATTCTTGGTAAGTGTAGGGCGTAGAATTCGGGTTGGAAGCGTACCATGAAAAAAACCCAGTTAGAGTTGACCTCTCTAGTGCAGCTCTAGCAACAATATCTTCCAATGACTCCGTGGGATTGAAATTAACGTGATGCATTCCAGGTAAATGGAGAGCAAGTCGTGTAACTGTTGGTATCTCTTCATGCATATGATGACCAAATATTCGCCAAGCTGCTTCTGCCGGTCCAATATACCTTCCATCAAGATACTGCTTAATTTCATTTACCGATCCCAACACCATTGTTGCCCGATCATAACCCTTGTAAATATACTTGTGAATGTACTTGACACATCTCATTCCAGCACAAACTTCTACATTAATATGACAGTTGAACAGTTTAGATAGATGAGGATTGTATGGCACAACATCCCTGTTATCAACTTCTTGCCCCCTAACATCATACACTTTTCCATCATTACGGCGGCGATAGACAGGATATCCATCTTCATCCATAGTGGTTGATTCTGCAAAGTCTCAAGGGTACCTTTTGGCGCACTTTTTATTTTCCATGCAAGGTGCATGCGGATCCCGAGCACCACATGGTCCATGTACCATACAACGCTTGACCGTTTCAAACAGTTCAGGATCATCTTCTTGGTTTGGAAATTCAGCACAAACTAATCTGTCAACTTGAGCACATGTACGAATTTTATCCCGGCCTTTAAGAAAGAAAAGTGCATGCATATGTGGCAAACCGCGTTTTTGAAATTCAATGGTGTATACATGAGCCACTTTCTCACCAAACACTCTGTTTGTTTCTATTTCTTTCATCAAAGCCTTTCTCTTTAACTCGAAAACACGGGCAACCAAATCAGGACAATCAATAACTGTTTGATGCGGCAACAAAGCTGAAGTAATTTCCGGCCATTTGGGATTTGCAGTCATGGTGAGGAAAATATCGGGTGATGGTTATATCTCATGATAGCCATTGAATCTTGAAATATCTCAAACATATGTCTTGGGCTACCAGTGAACGAAGATGGCAAAATACACCTTTGACCCATTTGATTAGGGTTTAGTTCATCAGGAACATCAGTCAAATCTTGGTATAGTGAAGAACGAAGTTTCCCTTGATTAAGCTTATAGTATGTCAATCGATTTTGCTCTGTTGCTGCCCAAGCATCTACCAATAACTCTTGAAATAATTTTCCTCCCCTCAAAATGGTTGAATACTCTGTTGGACGTTCGAATAAGTGGTAGCTATAAAATTGTAATTGAGTTAGTCGCTCAACCGCAGGTCATTTATTTTTAACGTCCCACTGTTTCATCTCAGGTTCCCATCCAAGTTCACCATGTGGGAATAGTAAAACATAATGTAACGGCAAATAAGCTGGGTGGCATTCATTAATTTGCATAAACTGATTATCTCCTCTCAGATGCAAGATAATATCTTGTTGCCTTGGGTTTTCCTTTCAAAATAAGTGAGTACCACAATTAGTTATAGATGGTACTTGAAAAAGACTCACTTGAATAGTATGAACAAAGACTCACTTTGGTTGGAACTATTATTTATAACCCTTTTTTAAGATTTAGAGCAAATTGCATGATTTTTTTTATCCACACCAATTGGTGCTCTAACTAAGGTAATAGGAGTTGCATGTTATACCTGCCAGATATGCATCACATTTAGTTCTCGTTCATCACGAATAGTGACGACGACATTCCTTTTTCGAAGAGGTTCAACCTATGCATTTAAAGTGAGTTGAAATGGTTAATAACAATTAAAGAATTCTTGAAGGAAGAATTGAATATGAAAAGAGTCGAGGAAGAGTTAATTACGGTTGCCCTTAAATCTTTGTCAACCTATGAAAAGAAAAAATATTACAACATGTCATAGAAAAATGGAATAAAGTGAACATTTAAAGAAATCTTCGTTGAATCGTAACAAACTTTTTCCGGAATAACGTACTTGACCAAAATTGGTAACGTTGTCCATGTTAGTATAAATCATACTCCAACTTTGCTGCTACGCTGAAAAATAAAATGGGTTTCGTGAAATGATAGATAAAATAAAATTGGTTTACTGAAATAAAAGCAGAAAAGGCATGTAAAGTAATGTAGAAAAACGATTTCAATTCCAACGGAATCAAAATCAATTGTGTTAGTTTTAAAGTTCTCAACGGCCGTAAAATCTCCAATCAATTTTTTTTTTTTTTTGTATTGTTCACCAAGCCGAGACCCAATAATGACGGCCAAAAATTGGAGAGGTCACACCATTGCTTTCTAGGTTTGCAGCCTATCAACTCCTGTTGAGAGCACCGTTGAGTATGAAGGAGCAACAACAAATAAGCCCCATTAACCACAACAGAAATCAGACAGACAGTGTCATACTATAAAGTATCATCCATATTTTATCACAATAAGGACAAACCATAAGAGTATCCACCAACCATAGCATGAAGAACACCAATCCAACCACAATAAATTAAAGGATTCACACATGAGCAATAAATTTCAAAAAATAATTCAAACTACACGATAACAATAAAAGAAACAATTCTTGTTCCAACAACAATGGATTTTGAAAATGAGTTATGATGATAGTATCACACTCTAGAAACTGTTAAAGCACTATGAACACCTAAAGAACGATGAATCACGATGGATTTATGGTTCATCAAATTCGATTTTAAACTTCCTCCTGCAAAAGCAATATGTTTAAAAAATTAACCGTTGTATAGGTGCAGTAGTAAATTGAACTAAAAAATAACTGAATTGGTATGTATGGATAGTTTTTTTTTAAAAAAAAAATTAGAATATCTATCATTACCTTTTGCTGATGTTTTTCCTTCATGTCCTTTTGATCCTGCTTCTCCTTATCATCTTGATGCTTCTCCTCTTGATGGTTTAATTGTTTCTCCACTTCCTCCAAAGCTTGCATACAAATCATATCATTCTCGATCTCCTCGAGCATAGCTCCTAATTCTCTCAAATCCGGGAACTTGTCTTTCAAGCTTATGAAAACTTTTGACTTAGGCCATGTGGGTGGGAGGTTTTTAACTATAGCCTTCACCAAAATCACAATGTCTGGCTTGAAGCCTCTTTTCTTTAGATTATGAAATTGCTTTTCCTTATCTAGAATGTGCTCCCTCACAGTTGAGTTTGGCATCATTTGCCCTTGCTCAAACTCTATCCACAAAGGGTGGACAATATGTTCCTCATACATCAAAGCATTCATCAGATCTATAGCATTGTTTATAACACAATTTTCAAACATTTTCTCTTTGACATGATTCCAACTCGGTGATAGAAGTTCTACTATTTTTCTCATGAGGTATTGTTCGGTGTAATTTTCTCCATGTTTTTGCAAGGCTCGGCATGCCTCTATTTTTTGCTGGACAAAATTTTCAACTGGGAAGCCCTCCCTATAAGGTTTAGTTTCAAAATCGTGTATGTCATGCAACATGTTTAAGTAATCACTACGACGCAAAAGTGGAGGACGCTGCATGAAACCTGCATAAAAAGTTAACAGTGATATTCTATGCTAGGGGGAAAACAACTCGTGCTGCAATTTGTGTTTTACGATAGCTTCAAACAGGGTGCATCCAATGAATTTAAGTAAAACTAAGACAAAAGAAATAGAACATTTCACAATAACCTTTGAAATAGAAAGACAATAGAGACCAAACATATCTCTAGACCCATTTCCAATCACTTTAGCAAGCATTGTACCAATATATAAAAAGCATATAAAAAAGCAATAATGCTCTCCGTTCAAAGTTCCATATGTTTAACGGCTTTTTTTTTTAAAGAAATAATGTTCGTTTTCTTTTTTTAATTGTTTTGATTACTACACAAAAATAACCCAAAACAATAGACAAAGTCCATTTTCAAAAAACAACGCTCTCTGTCTATAACTACGACATTCACCGCCAAATTGATCGAACTAATCCTCCAAACATTTGTCTAATACTCCAAAGGCAGCAACATCAAACCAACATCACCATCTTCAAAAGTGGTAATAAACATCAACACCAACATTGATTTGTGCAATTGTTGCAATAAACGAACATAACTATCTTCAAAAGCGGTAATTAACATCAACACTAATGGAGGGGTTCCCATAGACAATATTAACATTTAAAAACTCTGGTCAAAATACATGCAATTGATGATTAATGAACTTTTATTTTGGTAATTGGGGATTACTGAAATTGCAAAAACAATATGGGCACGGCTCGAACACACTCTGAATACAACATTAAATGAAGTATCATTTCCCATTATTAACCATTCTCCTTCCCATTTTCAATCCAATGACCAAACCAAGAAGTAATTAAAACCCTGAATAAGTAGAATAAGACCAAAATACATTCCCATTTTAGCCTACAATTCAAAGAGGACATGACCAAGTATGCCGAAAAATCAATTAACGCGAATGCAAGCAAACATTCAAGTTCATCCACTAAACTGTCGTTTCCAACTACTAGTTAAAACAAAAGCCAAATCATAGAAACCAACAAAATATGTAATGAAAGAGAGAGAAAATGTGTAAGATAACCACGAACAAAGGAGGAAAATCACCCAAACTGAGAAACAACTGATCAGTCACCTCCAATTCACATAAAGCGGTCCCAAATAAGCCAAATCCAACCAAAATAGAATTACCCATCCCAAACATCATAAAAGAAAAGGCTGAACTAACCAATACTTATTTTATTGTTTAGAAGAAACTTAAAATTATAGGTAAGGGGGAGAAGGGAATGAATATCATAATAACAAATCTAAACCAAACCTTTAATGCAAAATGGAAATTTGTGTACCTCAATTCTTTTAGAACCAATGGAATTGCATGAACAAAGATTGAAGCTGGACAATATAAACAAAGACTTGTACCCAATAGAATGTTGGCTTACCCAGTGTAAGAAACCAATATATGGCCGTAGGAGGGTCTTTACCTTTGTACCTCAGTATCTACCAACACTTTCAGTGGTGATGTCAAAAATCCCCAACACTTTTATTTTCTCACTTACTTCTCTGCACCTCAGTATCTACCACCTGAAAACAAATGTAAGAAGCTGAAACTACCAATGGTCCACAACGGATACCAAAATGGTCGAGCAATGCTAGCTGCTAGAGAGGAACTTTTGAATTTGCTGATAGTAAAGAATTTAGATTGTTCGGCGGTTAATAAACTGTACCATGCACGCACTCTATGCAAGCCTTACACCTATTGGCACCAAAAGAACTCAATGAGGAATAGACAGACTTGATTACCTAAGAACTCAAATAAGCAGGAAAGAGCATAAAAAAATGCACTTGCGAGGGATTTTTGGCTACCCAATTTAAAGAATGTACGGCATAAAACCACAGAGACCCCACTCGCAAACACAAATCCATAATACTTGGAATGGTATAATTAACTGTTATCCAAAGAGCTACATACATCATTCATTATACTTTCCTGATGGGCTTTCGCACATCAGATATTGACCATCCCTGAACTCATTTTCCCCAAAACATAAATAGAGTTGTCCATTGCTAAGGCAAAAATAGAATAACTGTCATGAAAGACTATTAAGAAAAACCTCATGTGTATTGTATAACCATCCCAAACGACTAACCAAGATAGAAAACGTAGACACAGAGCTTGAGTTAAGGATAAAACAGTTCCCAATACGCTCTTACTGTGTTCCCACAATAGCCACACATGGAAAATTGAAAACCAAATCAGACTATTATCCAAAGAAATTGGCACAGATTAAGACTTTGAGAAGTGAATTTGTTTATTTCATCAAACTGCGCCTAATGACTCCGTAAATCCATCTCTTGGATTATTGACTCGGACATGTTATAAGCAATATTAGACACAAATATTTCACTAAAAATTGATCCAATGACCGGAGGCTTCATCTTTTGAATTTGTTTATAGGCATTTTGTCAAACACGTTATTGGCGAATAACACGATAAACAACCACACCTGCCAGTGAAAATAATGGAACGCTGGACTTAGCACGATATCATGGGTGAAAAACATACCACTGCCCATCCCCAAAAAAAAAAAAAACATACCACCAATAACACTTATGAACTGATGGAATTGAGTACTGAGAAAAGAAACAATATTGATAGAGAATGAAATAAGGCTCAAACCAGGTCTCAAAAGCCATAGAAATAATTGCATAAAATATTGATGAGACCTAAACTACCAAGTAATCGCATAAAATAAAGGAACAAAGAGAGAAACACTATTACCTACGACAGTCGATTCAGGTGGCGGAGTTGACTCAATTCTCCTTTGAGATTTACACCCTTGAAATTGAGAGAGAGACAAAGGTTAAACCTTGCAAACAGAAAAACAAATTAGGAAGAAAAATGGGAGAGAGATTGCGAACTGAAATCAGCAAATTGAAACTCCTTGTTGGAGTTGTTTATTCATGTTATATAGTCGGAGTTTAGAGCTAGAATGTGGGCAGTTGGATGGAACGTGGTTGGGGTGAGACGTGAGAGAGAGGATGAGGGAAGGAGCAACTGCCAATTGGGCGGTAAAATTCCACTCCTTTCAAGTAATCCTAGCCATTGATTTAAGTGAGCGTCAATCTAAACCTTTGAATCTTTAGTGCAATCAAATTCCAGCCATTAATTTTTGGGAAAAAAGTTTTGGACGGTGTAGATTTACGTTTGGATGTTTGAGATTCAAAAACTGAGCTCCCTTATTATATAGATAGGCATGGAGCTTCTAGTCCAGACCTCCCAAAAATAAGGAAAAAATGATTTTTTTTTTGTTTTGTAAATTATTTTTGAAAAATCTGAGCCGTCCAATGTGTTTTCAAGGGTCAATGTGAGAAATCTTCAACAAAAAAAAAAAAAAAAAATACTGGGAAGGGCTTGATCTAAGTAGTTTTTGCAAAAGATGGCTCGGATCGTCAAAAATATTCTTGGATCACAGAGGTCTGGACTCCCGGAGTCCAGAGGAGAAGCTTTGCATATATATATATATATATATATATATATATATATATATATATATATAATCGTCTTGTAAGGACCTCTTGTAAATAAGAAAAAATGTAATTTTTTCACTTAAATTTTTTTTTTTTTGGGAAATCCGAACCGTCCAATGTGTTTAAAAGGTGTTTTCAAGGGTCCACACGGGAAATCTTCAAAAAAAAAAAAAAAAACGGAGAAGTGCTTGATCCAAGCAGTTTTTGGAAAAAAACTGTAAATATACAGTTTTTTTCAAAAACTACTTGGATCAAGCCTTTCCTGGTATTTCTTTTTGAAGATTTCCCTCGTGGACCTTTGAAAACACTTTCTGAACACATTGGACGGTTCAGATCATCAAAAAAATTCTCGGATCATGGAAAGTCCGTGTCACCCTCATTTTGACAAATCATAAATAAAAAAATTTCAACAATGAATAAGTCAAGTGATAAGATTTCTATAATTTGTCCCAAAAGATTTCCATAAAATAAGTACATCATTAGCCCATTGGATATCAAATGTTTGGGCACTTTTGCCCCAAAGGTGAAGTAAAAAATATAATGTTTTGGCACTCTTGCCCCAAAGGTGAAATCAAAGTAATATCTTATAAGTTATTACAAATTCAAAGTCAAAAGATAGTGAACAATTATAGTTACATTATCGTCTCCTCAAAAGAAAATTAAATACATAGAAGATGAATAAAATAACTTCCATGCCATGAATGCTCATCATCCGAGTCATGCACTCCAAACTACTCACGATCAAAGCTGGGTATTTGAAAATGATAGGGTGAGCACACATGCTTTTAGGAGAACTATTCTACTAACGCTAGGTGTATGAATATGATGTATGCACATGGAGGCAAGATATGTTGAATGAATATTCATATGTGTGTATGGGTATTCAAATCATAGTGACGGGATTTTGAATACATCAAAGCATCCAAATGGTTTCCAAGTATCCACCTACAACCCATATGTTCATATTATATTCTAAATACTCAAACACCACCCAAGTATCCATTTTATTTCACCCAACCATCCAAGTTCACCACACAAGTCCAAAATCAAGTTTACATATCGAGTTTCAACAAAACACAATGGGTAGTTCAAAAATCTTATTTCTCACCTGTTTAATTAAAGAAAATTATCATTTCATTAATACTAGAGATTTAATCCCTCTACTAGATTTCATAGGCTCCGCATGCCTCTGCTGGATTTTATAGGCTCCGCATGCCCTTATAAAAATTTCACCAAATGATGACATTGGTTTGAAACATCTCATTTCTCAAACATTCCATTCAATTTCAATAACAAGTCCAATTTTCCCAAACTTCCTTTCATTTCTTCACATCTTTCAATAAAAGGGGTTACGCACACACCCACACACGCTTTCTAAAAACCATCAAACTTTCATGTGACGTAAGATAACATATTTGTTTACAAAACAAAACACAGACTATATAGTGTACAACACAAAACACAGACTATATAGTGTACAACACAAAACACAACACAAAACACAGACTATATAGTGTACAATTTTGACACATCTGAGGTGAGTCCCATAATTTTCTCTAGTCCAAAAAAAAAGAAAAAAGAGGCGTGAGTCCCACAATTATCAGCTGAATTTAAGAAAATTAACAAAAGCCCTATGCTACCATGTACAAACAGGTGCACTTCTGATGGAACCAAATCCAATTTCATGCCTTAGAAGTGCGAAACAAAGGTCAAAAGAACTCATCTTCCTTGCATGGGATTTTACGCTGTATCTACCCAGAGATCTCAACATAATCAAGCTTGAATCAGCACTCTGGAAGAGAGTGAGCAGAAGCAAATGGAGAAAAGCTAGCAGCCGACTCGCTAAAATGCACAGGGTGCTGTTGATTAATAGAAGAGCTACTTACCGGACTATGAATATTAGGAGATATAAATCTAGAATTCACCGGTGATACAGAAGGGTAGCCCAATGATTGGGGAGAAACAAAATGGGAAGCGTGAGATCTCAGAGAAGATGCATTTCTAATGTCAACTGAGCTTCGGCTTGCATTCAACCGAGGGGATTGGCGGTAGGTTCCAATGTAAGACTGAAGATAAGGAGTGCTAGATACAGAATGGATGTGAGAAGCTGAATGGGACCCAATTTGTATGGCTGAAGTTGATGATCTGACAGAGGACAATACAGAAGATGAAGCAACAGAAGCTGGGCTCGATGAAAGCAGTGGCGTGCGTTCTGATGCCGGTGGATTATCACTTGTGCTAGTTCTAGCATCACGTTTGCAGACGGGGCAAAAGGTTCTCCATGTTGTAAGCCAAGCGTCAACACAAGAAGCATGGAATTCTGTTACATTTACAGAGAACAAAGTTAGTCAAAACTCACATAAATGACCACAAAGTGGCCTGATTAACGAAATGATGTACATAACGTACTAGTTTAAGCATGGTATGCGAGGGAAACATATGGCCACAAGCTCAAGTAAAAATCCTCTTAAAATATTATACATTGAACATGATGCAAACTTGCAGGAATTTTGAAATAGTAATCTGCCCAAAACAAGGTAGTCGATTTTCTAGGAAAAGCAACTGCATCTGTCCCACTATTCTGTTCTTGATTTATTCGACTTTTTTCATAATACAAGAGCTAAAATTGTACCTCTTATACACTAGGCACGCCAAAAAAAACAAAAAAATCCAGCACGCCTATGTCTATGTATAGCAACATGAACACTCTAAAAGTGTCGCCCCACGTTACCTAATTAGCTTTCGTGTGTCCAGTGTCATCCGTCTTATATTTGCCGTTGTCCTACCTTCCATTAAGCAGAGCCAACAAGGAAGCACATAAGCCTGATTAAACAGACTAGCCAAAGATTATATCAATCAAAAATACAATATCTTTAGCTGATAATAATGACTGAAAGCTGGTGTATTTTCTAGCTACACTCAAAAGCAACTTCAGAGTCACCCCAGCTATAGAGATGATTAGAAACATTGAAGAGGAGAAAAGCATATAGAGATGAGTTGTGGCATGGCTTTAGAAATACACAGAGGTCCCACTAGGTTCCTTGGGGCTTTATCGGTAGGAACCCAAGTTAGGGACTCGATGAGCTGTGACTCAGCCTGCCTGGGCTCCAGGTCAGCGAGCTGCTAATTCATCAGTCTTGAGATAGAAACAGAAACTCGACACTTTTGGGTAACAATATGAGATGTGTACAGCATTTTTTGCTCACCCTAGGATTAATATTTGGTATTCAAGTTCACAGGAGAACTACATATTATGCATGAAACAGTCTTTTGCTACCTTGCATATCCAACTTATAAGCAAATTAACTAAAAACATGAATATTTTGCAGTATCCCGTTATCATGGCATCTCACATAAAAAGTAGTGGGATCTAATGTCACAAAGTTTTGGGATAAGAGCTAAAGTATCATCATCTTCTACAACTCAAGAGTCATATGTTATGCAACAGATTTTACTGGATGTAACAATCAACATCTAATATCATTGACATCTGAGATCGGCAATGCCCAAACAGGAAGAAGCCTGAGCTTGGCTCGAGTGCCTTGTAGGGTGGTGCATGTGGATGGTCCAGAGTCCATATTCTACACGTCCAAGGTGGGTTGCGGTCGGCCAGTTAAATCACCATCAAACAAAAGGTTGTTGCAGATTCGTTGTCCACGGAGGCCACGTGCGGTGCAGCAGTAAGGCACCTCTTTACTGGAAGCTGACTGGATGCCAAGATAGAGGCGAATGACACAGATGGGGCAAAAGATGGAAAGCTCAGGTGGTTGGAGTCTCAGAAGAAGACATAGGTCTTTTGATTGTCAAAATGATTAAAAATTATTCACAAATTACATTTGTTGCTGATCCGATTAAAGGAATGAGGGCAAGACTATCCAAAAAGGACAAGCAATACGGGATAGAGGGAATATAAAAATAGGTATTTTTTTTTTAATCATTGGATTTAAAAAAAATATATTCACAAACTTGCGATGATTTTGATGTGTAAAGATGGACTTGCATGTCCCCAATATCTCTGAAGCATGTCAAGGTTCTTAGAAAAACTAAAACATAGTTATACTCCCTCTTTTGATGACAGTTCGAGACCTCCAGGGATTGTTCTACCAGTACCAGTGTCCGATATGGACAAAATACATTACCTTATTAAAGGTGTTTGTGCTTCTTAGTCTATTATGCTTAGAATGTTCTCAGATGCCATAATTATTTAGTTTTCCACTTAAAAGTCCTGTAGGAATCTAGTAGTTTAGCAGCCACTACCAAACTAAACACTTTTCCAATTTGAGATGTATCTCTGGGGTCTGGCTGTGGTGCCCCAAAGTGGTATTGGGGAACCGGTGCCACAGTTTTACTCACCAAAAACACTGGGTCTACAAACGACAAAAACATATCACACTTACCATAAACACAGGATTTACTTTCCACAATTTATGGCCCATAAGTGAGGTAAGTAAATCCTGTGTTTGTGGTAAGTAAAGCTTGTGTTCATAGCAAATACGATTGTGTGGGAAAATAGCAAAACCACCTTGGTGGTTTTCATTTAATGACTCAGATTCATCTATTTTTTTATCAAATGGCTTAGATTTAGTGGGGCACTGGTGCCCCAATACCACATTGGGGCACCACAGAAATATTTGTGTCTCTGAGTTTGCTTTAATAGCAGATTCCTTGAGGAATAACCTCCTACGTAGAAACCAGTGACAACATTGACATTCTTCACAATCCCTTTACTCAAACGTAATACCCTCACCAGTAAAGCCCTATATTCCTAACCACTCCCATGACATTTCACCTTGATTCCAAAAAAAAAAAAGAAAAAAAAGAAGGCAAAAAAGAAGGCTGTCCAGATGCCAGTGTATTCTTTACAAGGAAAATAATCATACACAGCCATTTCTTAGATAGAAACATTTAACCCAAATCACCCAATTTTTTTTTACCACCAACTCATAATAAAATCAGTTCTAGGATGCATTGTTCTAAGTTTCTTTGTGTTGTCCTACATGTAAGCAACATAGTACATAGTGAAAAACAAATGCCAGGACTAATAATTGCAAAGGCATCCAATCCAGATGACAATTCCAGTAACAGGGTCAGATCCTCAATGGAAGGCGCTTGACATAGTTACTAGTCCTAATTTAGATTCCTCCACTTATAGTTGCATAACCTTTTTTTTTTTTTTACTTGCTTCTCAATCAAGCCGCCATAACACTATTGTTAGTAAGAGCTATATCCACTGGCCTAGCAAATGAGCTATTCTGTCACCTTAGCAATCATGAGTCGTCTAATCAGATTGAAAGGGAACAATAACCATATATAATTAAAATAACCATGTCCCGCCAAGTCCCGCTTTCCCTATATTAATCTCAACATAATTTTTCAGTTACCTTTTGCAGAAATTTACCTTCGGGCTTCAACAAAACATGTCATTGTCATACTCAAACCTATCACAATCTTAGTTGCACAAAGCGGGAGAGCGCGGGAATGTAGAAGCTCTCAAGTTTGGGAGCGTGAAAGGAATGGTTCCATATAGTATGAAATATAATGTACTATAGAATAAACCATTTAAAACTAAAATGGCTGTGTTTTGTTTTTTGGTAGTTTAGTTTAGTTTTTTTTTTTTTTTGTAGGGAATGAGTGGAGAGAGGAATAGGGTAGTGATTGAAAATAGGGGTAATGAGTGGAAAGAGAGAAATTAGAATAATAATTGAAAAGTGGAGTAATGATTGGAGAGAGAAATAGGATAATCATAGGAAAACTAAACTAAAACATGTAAATGAACACAGCCAATAATTTTTGGAAGTATAAAATACAGGCCAAATCTACCTTGAGTGTCAGAAATGGGCTGTCTTAGAATGTGGTTTTCTTATCAAGATAGCACAACTTGTGCTATATATATGAACTCAATCAAAGACCAATTTATAAAGCTAAGTACTGTTTTCCTATACCATTATTGTACAAGAGCTCCTCTCTCAATAGGACTATAGGATTGGTCCAACCAAACTCCTTAGTTAGAAGCGCAGAATCGCGGCTGCGCTCTCAAGGTGGGATTACTTTCTTCATAGTTTCACACGTAGCTTCTTAAAGACAGTTTTTTTGTTGTTAAAGTTGTGAACAAGTTTTACAGCTGTTTCCTAATTCTAACAGTTTTACCATGTTTTTTAACCTTGCAGTACTTAAAAAGTCCTTGAAAGCTGTAATAAAAAGTTCTCTTGAACTACATGAAATGGAATGTCATTGAATCTAATGCTTTATATATCATTTGCCAAACATAATATCCCTCTCACAATTCACATGTATTCTGTAACACCCCTTAAGACTGAATGGTAGTCCACCATCAGTGGGCTACCAAAGGGTTAAGATATATGTAAGGGAACCTACACAGGCTACATGGTATATCTAAACTATAGCTTTTTAAGCCACATTGAGAGGCTGGAGGATTGTCATGGACAAGCTGGTGTGCAGATCTGGGTTGTTACAGATTTGTGAAGGTCTTTTGCAGTAAGTCATTCATATGATTCACTAAAATACAAACCCGATATGTAAAATAGAGATTAATTTCCCTTCACATCCCAACCTTAAATTAGTTCAAGTTTCGAGCAAGGAAACTTTGTTCAAATTGGTTGTGATGATAGAGAACTACTGCCCCTAACATGATCAAGACCATCTAAAATGCTTATCCAGAGAGACAAAAGCGAGCAAAACACCTTTGTATGACAATAGAAGTAAGTTATTTCCAAAATTTGGTGAGATAAATACTTACTGTGTCGACAAGGCAATATTCTAAGCTTTTCTCCAACACTATAGTCTTCCAGACAAATGGCGCATGTTGATGAGGTACAATTATCCTCTACAACAGCTGTAAAGATTAGACTCGGCATCGCTTTGACTAGCCGACTGCTCATCCCATGGAATTCACGAACATGTGACGATCGAGGTCTTTCTCGTCTTATGCGATTCCTCCGGACAAAGAAACAAGTCGCAAGCACTGCTGACATTGCAAGCAGCGAAATAAAAGATATGGCCATAATTGACCATGCTGAGTTCTCAAAGCTTGGGATTATCCACAGTTCCATTTCCGTAACACCACTATACTTTGTGAGTATTTCACCCGAAGCCTTGGAAACAAATACAGCATGTATTTTAATACCAGCTGAATTCCCTGCCACTGCATGATTGCCATGGTTTGATTAGACATTCTAAAAGATACAACACAGTCAGGAAAATGAATTAGAATTTCAAAAAATTGTTATGGACTTATGATATAACACATAATAAGAAACGAAGCAAAATCTGGCTCAATTTGTCTCAACGTAAAATGTCGGTCATTAAAATTATTTTCATGTAGAATAATTGATGTGTAAACTTATTTCAATTTCAAAAAATTGATATGTATTTTTTATATGACATTCCCCAGCTAGCTTCCTCATTTTGCATTCCTGATATTGGGCTTGCATTCCCAAATTTTTCTTCCTTTTTTGATCCTTTTCCGAAAACACAGCGTGTATAAAGGATAGAGAGGAATATTTATTAGAGTTTGAGAGAGAGATGAAATCGGGAGATTTACATATCAAAACTAACTCCATTCTAGCAGATAAAATGGGAATGCTCGATATGCACATTTTATACATCCAGAGAGGTGATGGGCTTGATGTGACAGCCAAAGGTGCATATATTTCAATGTTGGAGCAAAAAGGCATAAAAGTCTGTCAAACCAAGAAAGACACCTTTGTCTGCTTCACTACTAAGGAATATAAAATGGATTCACAATTCATAAAGTTCCACAGCCCTTACTTGCAACCAAATCACTGTCTACGTTGTCATAGATAATGGCCGCTTTGAAACCAGCAGCTTGCGCTTTTCTCACTTTATCCTCAAAGCTACATCCTCCTCTAACGATCAATACAAATGGCGGACAAGTGGCATTAACAGTTGAATCAACCTTGCTTAAAGGCGAGCATGCATCCAAAGGATCTGCTAAATACAATGTGCCACATTCCCCAGACCCTTTCAATGCAGGAGCTGAAATTACAAATAGAACAAGAGTTGAGGAATGCCGAAAAAACAAATAATAATAAAAAAGAATCATCACATGCAAACACCAACTTATATCAAAATACCGCACTGCTGAAATTTTAAAACCAACGTTTAAATCCAAGTTTCTAACCAGATGATTAAAAACATGAATTTCATAGCAAAGATGTAATGATTCCAAATTCCTTATGCATCCTAAGTTGCTCACATAAGAACATACCCTACCCTGGCATTTATGGTTAAACTATTCAAGTACCACTCTCAAGTCAACTATCCCAAACTAGGAATAAGCCCTGATGAGGATTCCATAATTACCATTTCCAAGAAAATTTCAGCAGTCCGTGCTACATGATTAGTCACCACAGCGACAAGACCAAATCTAATATGCTCTTTAAAAGAATGAAATAGCCATCTCAACTTTTCGTATAGACAGCAACTGAAGTGATTCGAATTCGATCAACATACAATATTTTCAGAATTGGCAAAGATAAACGGATTCAACACTTCCTTATACATCCTGACCTGATCCATATATATGTATTCAACCACCATTCTCAAGTCTACCTTAAGAGTAAACCCTGATAGAGACAGTATATAAGAGTAATTTCTATAACAAGTTCCCAATTAGTCAATAAAACAAGAAACCCAATTCTAAAATTCCTCAAATGACGCTTTAAACGCTATAAAAGCTCGTTCAATCAATTAGTATAAAACAGTTAAAAGCCAGCCGATACTCACCAAAGTTAGCTTCGATGTCCTCAAACGACAAGGTTTCGTTGTTGCCAATCAAAACCACGTTGCCAAGAGCCACACAAGCCATCAGAGAGAGAAAAATGCAGACCAGCACCTCACGTCTCACCATCTCTGATTCAATCCGACAATACCAAATACAAAACAACCACACGAGAAAATAGAGGTGTCTAATTTAGAGAGAGAAAGTTAGGGTTTTTGAGAATGGAAACATCAGCTTCCATGTCTTGGATTCGAATTTTATGCGCTCTTCCGTCTCGGCTCGTGATTGGGGGATTTTGAAGCGTTTCTAGGAGAGTAATCCAGAAGAGAAACAGGGTTCCAATCACATTTTCTTTCCATTTATGTTCGAAGTGATAAACTAGAGTGTAAACTACACTGTACGCCCCCTCAAGCATTCCACTTACAGTTTTACCCCCCATAATTTTAAAAAATACATCTCCTCCGCCTTCGTTTCCCACCAACATGACCTCTCATCAAACTTCTCACCGCCCCTCATCAAACTTCTATCCCCACCCGCCTGGATCAAGTACTGCCAATCCCAACAAGAAAACCCCTTATTGTCAAAGGTATGTCACTCCATATTAAAGAATCGTGTAGAATATAAATTTAAGTTTAGATGGTGATATATATTACTCCCTCCGTCCCAATTTGTTTGCCCCTTTTGGGAAAGAGGGTTTTTAAGGGGTGTGAAAACTTTGTATTGACTTTTCTATTTTGCCCCTAAATCCAATCAATATTACTGTGACTAAATTTGTGAGGTTAATTTATTATATGAAAGTCAAAACATATTCAATATAGATATTGTTTGATAGATATCAATTAATTTTATTATACAAAATTTTCAAAATCATAAAAACCGTTATAAAATAAAAAATAATAGACTAGCCAATTAAGATGAGAAAAGTACTTTTTAAGGGTAAAATTGGAAAGTGACCCAATTTTGATGGATGATTTTAGAAGTGGGACAAATATTTTGGGACATCCCAAAATAGAAAGAAGGACTAAGATATTGGGACGAAGGGAGTAATGGACAACATACCATCTACAAGTTAATTGAGACTTACACTTGCTCAGACCTTATGTGGTTAAGCTGTCACGCCCTCGATTTTTAACATAAATAAATAAACATTTTCTTAAGAAATATATAAATCTAAAAGAAATGTTACATCGACACCCAATACCCCATCTGATTTTACATAAAAATATTACATTGTTTTACAAAAGAATGAATAAATAAAAATTTACAATGTTTCAAATCATCCTTCATGCCATGATTTGACTATGCCATGCACACCATGCACTCCATCTTGCACTTCGAGCGAAACCTGAAACAGCAAAGGGGTGAGCATTCACTTCGCCCAGTAGATGTCCCCTTTGGGTTCCAGACTCAGAAAAACATACAAACAAAATCATATGTATTGAACAAGAACATCAAGCAAAATCAAGATTTACAAGTAGGTTTCTTTTTTTTTTTTACACTTACCATTTGAAGTAAAAAACGCTTCTCGTATCACCCAATACATTTCCACAATCCAAACTCCCAATAACCAATCATGGGATATCCCTCGGGCCACACAACAAACCGTAATTTTTCTTCTCATGAAAAGCTCATATATTCCCCTCATATTCTAATTGATGGAACCCAACCACTTTCACACGAAGCAAATCACTTTTACCATTCGACTATCATCTCTCATTTATGCACGCGGCTAAAGGTTTTCTTACCAAGATTTCCCGTTATAATCAACCACTCACACCAACCAATGTCGCGACATATAATACTAGTTATAGCATACCAATCACCGTGTTCCCATACATTTCACACATACGTGCATATACCAATATACTCACCCATCATACGCTAGTCTAAGTATTTTCGCAAGTCCATGTAACCCCCCTTGCCCACACACTCATCAATATATTCCACAAGCACCAGCGTGTCTCATACGTACCAAGGCCTACCACAAGTTCATATAAATACCACTACACAACACCGTGTCCATGATTTACCCACGTGTCCACTCAATACATCAACAATCAACCTATCACATCTCTTACACATGTGTGCGAGTGTAATGCGTATACGACACATCTTACCGATGGTCAATTACTTCCCACGTGTCCTAACGTGCTCCTCACGCGCCCATGTATCCCACGTGTCCAAGGCACCTTAGGTTCACTTTGTTCATCGACTCATCGCTTGGATTCTATAAATTTCAAAATCTCTCTCTCTCTCTCTCTCTCTACATTTATTTGGATTTCATAGGGTTCTTCGCATGACTCACCGAAAGCAAGGCTTAGCGATCTAACGTGACACTCATGACGTTGATCTCCTAACCCTTCCGTCTAACCACATGTATATTTATTCAATAATTAATGATAGTTAACACGTGTTTCATACCTTAAGTTATTACTAGGCTTTACTCCAAACAATGCCGAAAAGTGCAGATTTTTGCCCCAAGGCATGGAATTTCAACCCAAAGTCTATTGTAATAGTCCAAACACAAATGTGATGTATGTCAATAACTAACAAGCTATGAAGGGAGGATTAACATCAACCAATTTAAGGATTCAATCAACCAAAAACATAGATCAAGAACCAATGAAGCTCAAAACCCACATCCATGGTGATTTCTCAAAATTTTCAGAAATTCATGATCAACACGAGGGGTATAGCAACAAAATCAACATCATATCACATATCAATCAAGTAAAAACCCCTATCTCAAGGTGTTGCTGAAAAATGGTGGAAGGGTGAAACCCTAGGTGGAGAAAAACCCCCAAATCCCGAAAATCACCTCTACCGAAGCTCCACTACGCGTTTAAGAAACAAGATCAAGTTAAAAACGAGTTTTAAGGGTGAGGTTTCACTCACAATCAAAGAGAGAGAGGGAAAAATGTGGGTGAAGCAAAAACAAGACCCAAATCAAGAGTTCTTACCTCTTTGAGTGCAAAAATCTGAAATACAAGGGAGATTGACGTTTCCAAAGTGTGGATCTTGAAGATTTGTGGTGGAATGAGGTTAGAATCACAATATTTGAGGTGGGGGTGAAGAGAGAAGGTAGAGAGATGAAGTTAGGGTTTGTTTTTGTGGTTTTGGAGGTGAGAAATGGGTATAGGACCCCTTTTATAGAAGTCTGTGTCGGGCTCGAAATTCGCAGAAAAAGAGGCTGGATACCGGTATCAAGAAAAACCCATACCGGTATCTAGGATTTCTGATGAAAAAAATGAAGCTAGATACCGGTATCAAGAAAAACCCATACCGGTATCTAGGATTTCTGATGAAAAAAATAAAGCTAGATACCGGTATCAAGAAAAACCCATACCGGTATCTAGGATTGAAAATTTCCAAATTTTTACCAACTTCACCAAATCGAACCCCGATTATTTCTAACACATTTTTAACATCTGCAAACACCCACACAACATCGCAACACGTATTCATAGCATTTACTAGACCCTCGGTACACCGAGATATACATAGCCATGTAATACTTAGAACGAAACACATTTTAAAACATTAACCCACTCTTTCACATTACTTAAAAATGAGTAAAAGATATAAAGAATTTCATGAAAATCCCGGGTCTTTACATAAGCACAGAGAGTCAGCAAGGTAATCCGGGGTCCTAGGCGAAGAACTCTCTTGTAACCGTGTATAACAAACAGTCCTTATATCTACATGGACAAAAACTCTCTTGTAATTATCTCTATCTCATAGAAGGAGCATGCACAACAACTTAAGGGCTAACAAGGAGAAAAAGATAGACATGGAAAAAGGTAAGGCTTTAAACACTAAGGACAAGTCGTAAAGTCCATGCTTTGAGCACATTCTAGCAATTTCTTGTTAGCTTGGGAAAGCAAGCCTGACCATCTTAGCAACTTCTTCCTTGGAGTCTATTAGCACAGAAGGGTCATCATCTTGTAGCTCTAAATGGGTTAAGGAAAAGGGGTGATAGAGGGAACAGGAATCTCGAGAGATTGCATGAACTTGACTTTCTTTATCCTTTTCCATCTCCCCCTCTTTTTCGGGAGTAACCTCATTCAGTTGGATGACCAAATTGGCAAAAGTATCGTAGCTCCATTTTTTTGGGGGGCAAAATCAGCCTTCATTTTGGCCAGAGCCTCTTTATTTCCTTTCACCATATCATCTCGTCCTCATTAGCAATAAATAACTAGATGAGAATAGACAATCAGAAGAGGTGGGAAATCCTACAAGGATAAAAGTATCTTTCTAAAGGGCTAAGGCCTCACAACAGTTTCGGGTCCAAGTAGACAGGTTACAAGGGCCTCTAATGTCATGAGCAGATTGGACTAGTGATCTTATATTTTACATTGTCCTTGACCTCTTTTTTCTAGGCCATGTTCAAAGATGCCTTGCCTTCCATGTAGAAGAGGAAAGGAATTATGTCAACTAATCATTTTTAAAATACACAAAACAACCTATTTGTCAAAGTAGTCCTCCCCTCAGACATTGCAGCCTTAAAGGCTACACAACTGATTTGAAGGCGCTAAGAGTTTGGAAGAATGTGAAGGCTCCAGACCGAAAATGGCGGAGTTCTCTCATTATACTAGGACTAGGTAAGGGAAGGCAGAGGCCACACTCAAACTCTGCATGATACAAGAAAATTTTGTTTGACATATGCGTACCTGCTTTTTCTTATTTTCCTAGAGCACGAAGGGAGGCAATGTCATGAATCTGGTATCTCTCTTCTTCTTCTTTTTTTTTTGCTCAGGCAAAAGGATTTTATTAATCATTGGAAATAGATTACAATGATTAAACGGGACTAAGGAAAGGGGCATCACAACGGAGCTCGGACATCCTAACTAGGTTAGCACCCCCGAGCTACGACAATCATATGTCAACCAAGGACCCAGGGGAAATCACCAAGACCAGGTTGGCAAGAAACCAACCAAAATCAAGAAAAGAAAAAGAAATACATGCGAAAAAAAAAGGAACACCAGCCAAGACACTGCTGCAGTGGTGTTCTACACAGAAATAACTAAGACTACCACAAGTGACTATCACCAACACTGGACCTCTTTGATTAGCATTCCTCATAACTCAATTTGTCTCTTAGCATCACGTTCCTTTGCGCTTCATTTTCCAGATTGAACCATTAAGATCCTTTAGTATTCCATCAGTTTCAAACTTCTAATGCCTGATAAACACCTTTTAAAATCCTCTATTGAATATTGTTGGAGGTTGAAACATGCTTTTGTCCAGATAGTAGTTATGTTCTTTATGTTGTCAATGAGCTCCCTTTCATTCAGATCTTTGTTTTTGAAAATGACTTGATTCCTTTCCAGACAAATGGGTGTGTCAATGAGCTCCCCTTCATTCAGATCTTTGATTCTGAAAATGACTTGATTCCTTTCTAGCCAAATCACCCATAACACGGCATAAAAGCAAATATCCTAGCAAGCTTTTTCAACAGATTTATATTTGAATGAATCCCACCAACACATCACAAACATTGGCATATTTCTGAGTAGAGAGGGAATATAGTCTAGGAAATACTTTCTCTAGTTTCATTTCACCCAACCAAGAATCAGACCAAAAGCTAGTTGATTGCCTAGATGCTATTTTGATGAAGAAGCCATCTCTAATTATTCCAGCAATTTCAGATCCTTCACTATTCAATGAAGTGATATCACTCTAGATTTAAGAGCATTTTGTGATGTTGGATGGTTGAGTTGGCAGCCAATTTGCTTCATCAATCCCATATTTAGCTCTAATTGTTTTGGCCCAGAGAGAGTCCTTCTCTGACCCAAATCTCCACCACCACTTACTTAATAGTGACAAGTTTTGAATATGCATCCTTTTAATTCCCAAACCACCCTAATTTTTACTTAATGACATTTTATCCCATCCCACCAGATGCATCCTCCTTTTTTCCATTAAGTCTCCCATAAAAATTGTCTCTGAATTTTTTCCAATCTCTTGGTTACTATCTTTGGCATTTTTAACATAGACATGTAGAATTGAGGAAGGCTACCCAAAGTAGATTTTACTAAGGTCAGTCTACCACCAAAGTTAATGTATTTTCTTTTCCATAGAGCCAACGTCTTCTTAAACCTCTCAATTACATTTACAGGATTCCAAGTAGCAATTCTCCTAGAATTAAAATCTAGAGGGAGGCCCAAATATTTCAGGGGTAGTGACACTAGTTTACACTCTAGCAATTCAGCAAAGTTTTCAAGAATATCATCCGAGACACCAATGCCACAAAGCTGACTCGTAGAGAAGTTAATTTTAAGCCCAGATAACAATTCAAAGGTGCACATGCAGAATACCTTTTATGTTAAGGACTTCTTGCATCTCACATTTGTAGAAAATGATAGTATCATCTGCAAATTGCAAATGAGAAATGGCAGGAACATCCATGCCCATTGAAATCCCAGAGATGATATCCTCCCCCTTAAAAGGACAAACTCTCTTTTAAAAGGACAAACTCGATATCCATTATAGAAGATGCATAGCCGTTAGCTATGATATTGCACTAAAACTTGTATCTCACACTACTGGTATCTCTCTTTTAAAAGGACAAACTCGATAGCCATTATAGAAGATGCATAGTCGTTAGCTATGTATCGCACTAAAACTTGTATCTCACATTACTAGCTTCTTTAGTTGTCGCCAACTAGTTATTGATCCCTAAGCATAGGGCTTATGTAGTTGGTTATAACTCGGTAAGTCTAAGGTCGAAGCACAAAGAAACCTTTTGGAAGTGTATAGCTCGTAATTCCAATTTATTTTCTCTCACATTAACTTTTACAACTTTTACATCTATATTCCACTTCTTACCCAATATAATAATACCCACTTACTTTTAAAAAAAGAATTTATTTTTAAAGGCAAAATAGGAAATGTACCCACTAATTTTTCAAAACACACACTTATTAAGGGACATGTCAAAATGAAAAGTTAAACACTATAAAAGGAACAAGAGGGAGTATGATTTTTTTGCAAGTATTTAACTAAGAAGGCGGCCGAAGGCTTATATCATCCTTAACCTTAACCTCTGTAAATCCCAATATTCTCACTCATTACTCAAATTAGTTACAAGGTCAATATGTGCTCAATTTGCTCAATCGAAAGATATTTCAATGAGAATCAATTTTATTTTAACAGTGTTTGGTATGATCAAGTTCGATTGGAAGTATGTCAAACCTTCGAAGTGACATCGATCTAAATATTGGATCATACACAATCAAGCAATGGAATCTGGGTGTGAGAATATTGAACCACCTAAGCTATAAAATGTTATTTACTACCTCTCCAATGACAAAGAACTCGCCATGAAAAAGTTTATTAACAACTCTAAACAAACCCTTCTCCTTTGATTTGCGAAAACTTAAATGAGAGTGACTTTTACTTCAAAATTCATCAGATTTCCATTTCTTTTACAAAATTATTAACTTGAATATGCCCTAGATTTCTGTCCCCGAGTTTCCTTTATTGAACTTCGATTCGGACCTGAGGCTTGGACAAATTTACACAAAATTTAAGTGGACTCAATGAATTATTTCATATACATATATTAAATGAGCGTCGTTTTTTTCAAACTTCTAGTCCATTCAGAAAAAAGCGCAAGTAAGGCTGTAGATGGCCTGGTAAATATGGTTTGTGCCAGTTTTTAGGAAAAAAAAAATTGTGTGTTTTGTTGTGCTTTTAGCAGACAAATTGAATTTGACGGAAAATACTTACCCTCGATTCCCTTTTGCACTCACTAAGCCCCTTAAATTTATTCCATTCTCTAGAAATGATTCTCTTTTTTGGCAAAAGAAGAGAATCATAGAAATGTCCCGTGCTTTTTTAAGTGCATCTCACGTATTTTTTGGTTGGTAAGGTAAGGTTACTTATACCTGACAGTGCTGGTACACATATTTTTGGTGTAGCATTGCCTATTTTTTGTTTTTCTTGTAGCATACATATTTTTTTTGTTAATACACCTTTTTTTTATTCATCAAGTACGCATTTTCGGGTAACCAAAATGCTGTAGCCAGAATTTTTTCGTGTCGTAGTATAGGCTTCTCCCTCTTGTTTATCTCAAAACCTCGAAAAGGGTGAAAATCACACAATGATGTTCCATTGTTTTTACAGAATGAGTATGAATTGAGGAGATGTTATATATTTGATCAAACTAGTTAACAACTCCCATTAGCCTCATGAACGCACCTTGAGCTTTGCCAAAAACACACTACAGCTTTGCCAAAAACACACAACACAGATGGCTTGAGGTTGAGAACTTGCCACTTTTCGAACATAAAAATTCATACGCGGGGAATCATGATTTTTGCATTTGCTAATTTTCCATGTAAATAACAAGAACAAGTCATTCTCTGGAATTTCTACGTTTTTACGGGAAATCTTCCAATATGGCAATTTCGCCATAGTATAAATCCAATAGGCCTAAACCACCATAGGCTACCTGTTTGCAGAATCCCCAAGCACAGTTTCATGGTATTGCAATGCGGGGTTCTTGTTGTAAGTCCAACTTCAATTCATGCTTCGATTCTACAACCCAGAAAGAAATTCCACGGAAAGTTTTTCCAGATTCACATCGGGAAAAACAGCATCGATCCCTCTTATAAATGGTAGGTCCTAGTAAGAATGAAAACAATGCTGCCAGCATGTATAGCAGTAGCACTTTATAAGCTTATCCAAAAAAAGAAGAAAACACCGGCGTTTGTATTGTGTTTTCGCTACCATCTTTTTTATGCTTTGATCCGCCTTAATGCTATATAAGCTACTACCCGGTATCCCACCATCATAAAAAGCAAGGCTCCAATGCTTATTGCAGGGTGAATCTGTCCTTCAATGTCTTCTTCAATGAACCTACAGCTAGATTGGTTTCTTCCATGACGCGAGCAACCCAAAAGAGACGATATACCTTTACCTCCCCGGTATTGGACATCAATAAGAAGCCTATAGCAATAAAAAGTGGTTGATACGTACTTCGTCCAAGCCATGCAAGCCGGCACCTTGTGCACATAAAACCCTCCTGTTATGACAAACGCTAACATAGTGACAGTAACTATGGTGGAAGCCTGTTTTGCGTCCATGATCAATGCACCCAGTGCAAGCCCAAGGCCTTGTGAGGCAAGCACGTAGCCAAGTAGAACGATGAGGGTCAAAAGGAAAGCACCAAAATCGGGTTTTAGACCGGTCATCCAATACACTATGGTGATGAATATAGTGGGAAGAATGAGCTCCATCGGTAAATCCCCAACAATCCTGGCCATGAAATAGGAAGACAGGGTGTACATACTAGAAGCACGTTCCTTCAGAAGGATGGCTCGTTCCTGAGGGAACGCAAAGACTGCATTGAAGGAGGGGAGGACACCCCAGAAAATTGAGATGAAGAAGAGGAGTCCTAGGCGGTCCTGAATGTCGTGGAAATCTGAGTGCCACCACATGGAACCGGCTAACATTGAGGCCGCGAGCACTTGGAAGACTCTAAGGGAGTTGAAGGCCTCGTGCCTTCGCTCCTTGAGGCTTCTTTGGAGGAGAATGGAGAATTGGTTGAACCATGTGGAAATACCGTTGCTCGTGATACCGATTCTTTTGCAGTCTCTGGAAATGGGATTAATTGTTGTTGCTGATTTTTCTTTTGGATCCATAGCTGTTGTGTCCATGCATGCAGCTTTCACTTTTGGGGCTAGCAAATTGTTGTAAGAGGCCACAAGGGATTGCTTTACATTTGGCTTCTCTCTTTCACTTACACCGTCAATATGGCACACACCTGCATATAATATAGAGGCAGTTTAACCTACTTAGTTACCCATGGGAGTATGGAACCGGGGTCCTATAGTGAGTAAATCTTAACCGTTAAAAGTGTTTTGGACAGTCTAGATTTTGAATAAACTTATTTGCGCAAATATTTAACTCTTTGTGCGAATAATTTATTTAAAATCCGGACCGTCCAAAACAAGAATGCAAGCAAATCTTTATCTTATTTTGTGTTGCTGAGAGAACATAAGTGAAGTGTTTTTGATAAGTAGCATAGTAGAGCAACCAAAACTTTATCTTATTTTTGTTGCTGAGAGATCATAAGTGAACTCTACAAGATCAATAACAAGGCAAGTACACTTATGGTCCAATTTCAAAGACAAACACAGTCTTAAATTCAATTATTGTGGCTAATTCAATAATTCAATTATTGTGGACATGTTTAAAGGTCTCACATTACCACGTCCGAGACGGGACAACATGACACTCACGAACATCTATCAAAGACACTTATGATTAATAAAGTTAGGGGTGTTCCACTAAGGTGGTTTTTTTTGAAAAACTAGTTTTTCACGATTTTTTATGCGATGTATTATGAGAGAATAGCCTGTCTCGATTTTTGAAAAAAACAGTTTTTTGTTAGTGAAACACCCCCTTAGCGACCAATAGTTTTTTTTTGATCGGCAAAGAAAATTTCATCTCTATAAAGGGCAAAATGAAATTAGAACAGAAGAGATCCTGCATAGAGATAGTCTCGAAAGGACAACTATTAGTATCACCAATAGTTGTCTGCCACCTACATTGCTATACATCCTTTTTAAAAGTGAATTTGTTCCATCAGGCCAAGGTTTGTCATGGTGCACTAAACCAATGGCAGAGCACAAATATCTAGAAGACTCTATAAATAGAGATATTTCGAACAAAGAACTCCCAAATCCCCACTTACTTTTCTCTGCTCTTGGCGAAATTCAATACGGTTAGCAATAATTTGTAAGGTTTGAATCAAATGCATGAGAGTATACGATGTCTACCCAAGTCTACTACCCCACTTGCAAATCCCCACTTACATTTAATAGTATCATTTTCATTTGTAACATAGATTTATTATAATTTAATAACAAGTTCTGCTATTATAGTATTGGTGCCTTGGTGGTAAAGTGGGAGTCCACGGACCAAAGTTGGTGCTTCTGATGAGTTGGGCCACCACCCCCACCACATCATTGTCTCAGTATTCAAACCCACGAAGCTCAAATTGGTGGATAAAATGGGCCTTCATTTGCTGACCATCCTAACACTTGGCGCTCCCAAAATATTTGAAGATTTAGATATGGAAAAAGATATTATGTAGTGGAGAGGGAAAAAACACTTTCTGTGCATGTAGTTGGTCCAAAATTGTTTCATGACAAGTGACCTAAGACACACACACATCTGTATCTACAATTCTATATAAGTTTAATTTAGAACTTTTTACTTCTTTTTTTTTTTTTGGTGAAAATCAGTTTGTTGGTTATAGTTAGTGAGGTTTTAACCCTTGTCAAATGCGTGGGAGTACTTGGCTGAACAGCTCCACTTGCAAATATACAGATCCAAATTTAGTGTCATAAATGTTAACTTAGTGCGAATATTAGACACAAGTGGAGTTAATGAGCGCCTCCTATTTACCATTCACGTAAAGAGTCACTCCGATAATTGGTGTGAGAAAAAACAATTTCGAAAACAAATAGAAGAAAATCCAATTACAATCTCTTTAATACTAATGATCAATGCGTAAGCCCATAAAATGTATGGGCCGGTCAAAAAGCACGAAAATCCATTACTGTAACCAAGAAGGGAAACATGATAGGAACATTTGGTAATCCACAAAACGCATTAATGGAAAGTCTGAGATGACTGACCATTTATGTACACATGCCTCATGACTCCCACTACTGAAAAATAATTGCGCCAATGTACAAAATAAAGGTATACATACATACATATATATATATATATATATATATATATATATATATATATAATCACTAAACTGTATTTCATGCTAAACTCAAAATTAATTTATTAGGTTAAATACTTTTACAATGTCCATATATAGCAAAGGTAGTCTTCCACCAAACCAAATATTGCACTTCAAAGGGATTTTTCGACTTTTTTTATTTGGATAACTCGGCTTGTAAGTCCACTTGATACACATTTGAAGTAACTCAACACAAGGACGGGTACTGCCACGTGGTATCCGTTGGTGCATACGAGCAATCCAAACATGGTTTGAACGGTCTCAAAATTTACAAAAATACCACTCTCAAATTTGGCTGTCCAAAACATATTTGAACTGCTTAGATGCGCCGACGAGTACCACGTGGCGGCCGAAACACAAAATTTTCCCAAAGGATAGACCATTAAACGTATGCCATGTGGCTTGCTCATGGACACATGTTCTCCAACTGCACATTGAGGCCCCACCCGAAATGGTTAAACCGCTAAAGCAACTACAGAGAGAGAATCAGTTCCTATCTCTCTCTCTCTCTCTAAACTTCTATGGTGGTATGGTGACGAAGATAGATGCTATCTCACGCAATGAATGGTGTCACCTTCACTCTCTTTTTAATTGAATCCCCACAAGACTAATCACCATCATTGTGTCAAATGATAGAATAAAATCAAAGGGAAAAAACATCCACCCAAAAATTCTTCTGTTTAATCGATATTCTAAAGGTACGAGCAAAAGAGAGAATGACAAGTCAACAAGTCAATTAATCCCCACTAATATAACATTAGCCTTAGTGACATAACCCACCAATCCACTTTCCTTTTCCACTAAGTAAATAATCTATACAGATATTTGAAGCTCTTTGCTTCCCAGCCTCACAAAACCCCTCACATCCACTAACTTTTACAGATTAGTCAAGCAAACATACCCACCACAGACATTAAATTATTAATGAAGTATTTTTAAAGTATTTAATTCCGAAACCTTATACCTTATAAGTATGATAGCATACTTTAATTCAAGGTCAAACCCAACTCTATATACACCTAAATAAATTACCTAAAAGTAATACAGTAATAATAATCTTTTACAGAGAATAGATTCTCGGACGACCCATATTCTGAAACATTTTCACTAGACTCCTTACTTCAATCTCGTTACTATTTTGTAAGTTGATTCAAAAGACAAATGCATGCAAGATCATACTGTCAACTTGGCTATGGACAACTTGATTAGATCTGTTCGGTCGTGGATAGTTCAAATTTTTTTGGACAAAATGTGATCTGAGCCATCCATTCCATGTCTGATAACGGATAGCTATGATCGGCCCAACAGACATATTATCCCGAAGGGACTGCACACCCCTGGATCACAATTTTCCTCTCTACAGCTAGGCAGCAACGCTGGACAGAGGTTTTGGAAATTGACTTGAGTATGGGGCCAGGAGAGGGCGTTACTATCAAAAGCAAAATAGCTAGAAAGATAAAGAGTGGATTTTTGAAGATCCTGATCTTCTCTATGCATTATTACCATAACCTATCACTTTCAAATATCCATCTACTACAATGGGTCAACTGATCTAACAATGCCCATCTTCATGACGTTGTGGTCCATGGATGTTCCATCTTATTTCTGTGAGAAAATCAAACAGTTCATAGGCCTTGGAGCAATGCGTAAATTCTCTCCTGCGGAATTCAACATTTTTGTGACAGGAGGAGGAGAGAGAAGTGAATGTATTCGGAATATACGTATGTATGTATGCATCATGTATGAATATACGTACAAGAGACAAATAGTAAGTAATAAAGATGACGTACCGTTAGCGAGATCGAGCAAAAAATCCGCAGGATTCATCGGAAAAGACGGCGAGAACCCAACCGACTCAAAATACCCCATCGCCTCACTCCCCCTCCCGAAATAAACACACCTCCCTTCCGACAAAACCAGCGCCGAGTCAAACACCTGGTACACCCGGCTCGACGGCTGGTGAACCGACATCACCACCGTTCTCCTCCCTTCCTCCGCCATCCTCCCCAGCGTCGCCACCAGCCTAAACGCCGCCGTCGAGTCCAAACCCGACGTCGGCTCGTCCAGTATCAACAGGCTCGGGTTTATCAGCATCTCGTGCCCTATGCTCACCCGCTTCCTCTCTCCTCCCGATATCCCGCGCACGAAGCTGTTACCTTTTATTTTTTTTTAAACAGAACAGAAAAAAGAGAATTTTATTTATTATTAATCTTTGAACGAAAAATATACTCCTACAAAGAAAGAGTACCGAAATGACTCTGGCCGGTGAAGTTTTTACCGATTATTGTGTTTTCGCATTTGGCCAGGCCCAGCTCGGCAATTACCGAGTCCGCCACTGAGGTTTTCTCCTTTGTGGAGAGTGTTTTGGGTAACCGGAGGAGAGAGCAGAAGACGAGGGTTTCACGGACGGTTAAGTGGGGGTAGAGGACGTCGTCTTGTGCGACGAACCCGGTTCGTTTCTGGACCGGTTTACTGGGTTTCTTTCCGTTAGCGAGGATTGTTCCGGTGAAGCAGTGACCTTGGAGTCTTCCTGCGAGCGAGTTGAGAAGCGTTGATTTTCCGCTACCCGATGGGCCAAGGACGGCAAGGATTTCACCTGGGGAGACCATGCCTGTTATGCCGTTTAGGATGGTTCGTTCGGTGATCGTGGACGTTGATGTTGTGGTGGGCCCACTCGTTAACATCCGTGTGATGTTGTTGGTTCTACTCGTGTTATCCAGTTTTACCTTGTAACACACGTCCACAAACTGCACACCGAAAAGAAAACACCACCATTATTAGCGTCAATTTTTCAGGTCAACTGATCAAGATTTCAAACTGAGTCAACTTGTTTGACTCGGACAGTCCAAACAAAAACTCTCTTATTATATTTTCCAAACACTTTACCTATTAAATGTGCTGGCATAAAAACTGATCGCTTTCGGTACTTAATTTTTGTCAGAGTTTTTTTTTTCCCCTCGAGAATGCAATTATACTTGTACATATTTTTGGTTTTTTCCGAAAATCGTTGTTCTCTATATATTTTTCGTGTACAAATCCGAGAAATCATTTCCTGTGTAAATTTTTTTATATTTTTTGGAGAAGAAAACAAAAAATAATACCGAAAACAGGCAAAAAGAGTATGTTCTCTCTCTCTCTCTCTCTCTCTCTCTCTCTCTCTCTCTCTATGTGTGTGTGTGTGTGTGTGTGTGTCTGTCTACCTTGAGGGTGATGGGGAAACAAGAAGCCATGACAGATTGCAAGTCATGAGAATCACGTCGGAATTGGTCGTCGGCATTTGGCGTTTCTACTTCTCCGGCGGAGGGAGGCATTATTTTGTGGGTGGTGGTGGTGGGTGGAAACGGAGACACAGAATAATAGGGTGAAATCTTTGGGAAGAGAGAGGCAGCTAGAGAGAGAGAGAGAGAGAGAGAGGAGATAAGAAGATGGACAAGAAACCTCAGGCCTGAACCAACTCCTCTATTTATTTGGTTTTGAGATCGTTTTGCCTATGATTAAATAATTTTAAAAATGCTCCTTTGCTTGCCACGTTAAAGGGAAACGCCCACAGTGCTGTGCTACGTGTCAAATCCACGTGCCACCTGGTCCTTGTGTAAGGAAAAATTATCCAAGAATACCGTTATGTTTTGATAAGGCCTTGTTTCCATTCACTTTTTTTACACTTTTTGGGTGTTCAGTTTTATTTAAATAATTTTTTATATTTGTTAGTTTTACGATAATATTTTTAAATTCCGTGATTAGCCTCGACCAGAGAAATCATAAAATTATAAAATTGACCGAACTTCAAACAAATACAAAACACTAAAAGTGTAAAAAGTGAAAAAGTCCAAAAAATTAAATAAAAAGTCATGTAAGACAGCCCTTGACTTTAAAGTCCTCAATTCCTTGTTACTATAAGACTCCGTTTGTTTCGATGTAAAATATTTGACAATGTAAAATACTTTATAATGTAAAATGTTTTACATGTGAAATGTTTTTGCTGAAAATGAACTCTTTTACCTTTATTTTTCGGTGTTTGATTGACACCTAACAAAAATATTTTCCTTTTTACCTTTATTTTTCGGTGTTTGATTGACACCTAACAAAAATATTTTTCAAAAGGAAAACATTTTACTGCCTTTTTTTTAGCCAAACAATGGAAAATGGGTAAAATATTTTATCAAAAAATATTTTACATCTAAACAAACGGAGCCTAAGTTATTGTTGAATCGCCACAAAATGTGTGATTCACATACCGATCTTTAGTGGGAAAGGTCACTTTGCATTGTTCCACGAGCACTTAATAATCACACCCTCCTAAACGTTGTAGTTGATTTTATATTTTCTTTATGACGTAGTATGAATTATTGTATTTTTCACTAAAAAACGGTTATGCATGAATTCGGCTATGTTCCATTTATTTTTCTGAACCATAGTACATAATTATTTGTCTGGCATCTCTGTGCAGTGTGCACCAATATCAGTGCCGCACCGAAGATAAGCCCATCTTCTAAGAACACCAACAATGATACACGTATAACAATAGTCTCCAACTAGTCTCCAACACATTTACATGTTGTGTGGAGCTCACACACACTTTACACTCAAGTGTTTGTGGGCTCCATGTAACGTCTTGATTTTTTGGAAACATTAAAAATAAATTAAAAAGGTAATTTCATAAAAAAATTTCATAGATCCATCATAAAACCATACCGAAAACAATTGTTATAGTTTTATAACCATATCAAATTAAAGTTAAACTGTCAAAATAAAATTTTCAATAAGACTTGAAGTTTTCAAAATGTAGTTGACTAAATTGTTCAGAGCAACTAAGCATGTGGAAACCAAGGCTCGTTGGCTTTTTCCTCTGTAGTGTTGATATTTGTCTGCTTGTACGGTCCCTCAGCTCCATCTTCATTACCTGATGATAAATCACCGCGGTACAAGTACCCATGAGCTTAAAAAGCCCAATAGGAATATCCTACTCTACTTAACCCCACGTATCTAACAGATAAACATGCATAATAAAGGAAAAACATGAGATATCAAAAATAAGATTACTAATTAAATACTAGCCATTTACCTACGTGTCATCTAGGATTCTCAACCACGAGATCCATCCTACCCTCCAACCTCTTGCATAGGGCAGCTGGTCTGACTCAACTCCCCCTTGCAAAGATCCGGACAGAGAACCTGGGTTACATACCCGAGTACCACTTCCATGACCCCAAGGCACAACAAACCAGATTCACCAGGAGTGTGGCCCCACAACTCATCCCCGAGCTGCGATGCAAGCACAGTGCCACCCTTATAGCCCGACCATTCTTGAGAGTCAATCACCACCATGTCCTATCTAGGGTTTCGTATTCAAAATGTTCATCCGTTCGGGGCCCACTCCGGTCACCCCCGGAACCACAGCTCGTCAGCTCTACAATATTTTCACACATCACCATTTTCATTACTTTTCAATTTACATCTACATGTAAATCTTCAAACTGTAAACCCACCCATGAAGCAAATGTCCGTTTAAGTTATTAGGATGTGACAAATTTGCATAACAACATTACTATAAAAAGATAATCGAAAACATGAGTTAAAAACTCGAGTGCAAAATAATAATACAACATGATTAGAAATAACAGAGTAATGACATAAGCTAAACTTTCATAAATTACTCCACAAAGTATTATATCCAAATTCTAATTAACACTTTTAATATATGACTATTCTAATATGCTCAAAACTAGTTGAAGGTGCAACAGTTTTTATCAAATGCTCACCTAATTCTTTGAACACAAGATAAATTTATAAGAATAAAGTGGGGCCAGAGGTTGATAGTTGGTTTAGCTTTCTGAAAAATTTCCAAACTATTTATTCACTTGATTGTACTATACTGTGGACGGTCGACCTCCATGTTGGTTTGATTTGTTTTGAAAATAAAGTCGTCACTCAGGTTTTTGAAAAATGGTTTAGGACCCAAGAAACCATTTTGAAAAATGATTGAGAAAATGATTTATAAAACAATTTGAAAACCAGAGATTTGTTTTGGATTCGGGAGCCAGGTTACGAATAGGGAAGGGTTTTAATGCACCCCGCTCGCCCGATTATAAATCGGTCTTTACTAAATATTTGTGGGATTTTTAGAAAAATTTTGATGCCGAACTTTATTCAAATAAACAATTTATCAAGCAAAACAGACGATAATAATGAAAACAAGTAATAATGCAAGTTATAACAATAAACAAACAACTAATCAAAGATTCAAACTGTTCGTGCAAGGCACACATTAAAATTTCAAATTTTACAAAAAGTGTGTCGTGCTGCGGCACTGTTCATCATTCGAACGGTAAAATTTTTAAAAGAGTACCGTAGAACACTCCTTCTGTATCGTGCGGTACAGAAGGAGTGCCGTGCGGCACTGTTTATTGCACAAACAGTTCAAAATTTTGGTTTTTTGAAATGATTGAATGGAAACTTATACAAGACATGAAACTTGATTAAAAAACAAATTATTTTAGATATGAAAACAATGTATTTAAGTAAGAGATGTTCCTCTTCACTAAGTTACCCCGTACGAGGCGATATTTTCTCCGTACGAAGCAATAAGGAGGTTTCGAATTGAACTGGTTTTTGCTATAACATGGTATGCCAAATGTGGGGATGATATAGAAGATCATCCCACACTTAGCACCCCTCCCCTTAGGGTACCAAAGTTGTGATTTTTGGCGAAACGGGATTGTACCTCGGCTTGCAACTCTCGGATTAATACTCTTTCTGAAAACTTTTGAACTTGAGTTGGACCTCCTTTAGCTTCTAACCCCCCCTCTGATGCAGTAACAAGGATGATTGATAACTAGAATTTGAATAAATTTGGAATGACAACCTCACGTGTTTGAACCAAAAACAAAGGAATTTGATTTTGATTGGATTTGTTTTGGAAGAGGGAATCGGATTGATCTCTGGAGGTTACCAATAGGCAAATGAGGATGGTTTGTGGTAGATATGATATGTTGGCAAGGCTTATGAATAGAGCTCCATCATTTTTCTTCACAATTTTTCGGTCCTTTTTTCCGTCAGAATTGATCAGCTTATATAGGGGATGAGTGAACTTGATCTCCAAGTTTACTTGGTGTTTACACAAGATGATGATGCCTCTAGAGTAGCATTTCATTCTTACACAAAACCATGATAAGAAGAAGAAGCGTTTCATCAACATTTTAAGCTGCTAGAACTCTGAAAAAGCTGTTTGACAAATGACAGTGCTGTACGGCACACTAACTGTGATGTGCGGCACACTTCCACTACCAAAATTCAAAAGGCTGTCGTGCATGACTGAGGCTGTACCGTGCATGAGAGATGAGTACCGTACAGTACTGTTGACTTGAAAAGTTTCAATCTGAGAGGCCTTACAGGTATTTCTTTTCATCATCAGGGATTAAAATGTATACAAATGTCTCATTTTGGGGTGTCTAAGTTGCACCTCTTTGACGAGGCTTGTCAATCATTATGTGATGAAAGTCGCGTCAAAGATAGAAGACACCTCTCCTTTCGAACATTCGTGGGAAACAAGTAAATTAGAATGCATGTGGTCGCGCTCGTAAGAGCTGCCTACGTGCCCCATTGTAGGGATCTGACCAGCGTAGTTCGCCAGGGCTAAATGCATAAGGGTTTATAGAAAACATAACTTGATTGGATTGTGGGGATCGTCACTCTATTCTTCAACGGGGGAAAAACAAATGATGCGTTGTGTACAAAACTTGCAATTTGACACCGTTGGAGAATTTTTGAAAATTGTTGGTGAAACCCTGTTGGTGCTGAATTCCGTCATTAATGATGAGGAGGACTTACAAAACTAGTCGGCGTTGAGAAAACCGTTAATGCCAAAGAGGACTTACGAAACCTGTCGGTGCTGAGAAAACCGTTGTTAATTCCGTAAAGATTTATGAAACTTGTCGGTGCTAAGAAAGCTGTCGTTAATGCCGGAGAGGACTTACGAAACCTGTTGGTGTTGAGAAAACCGTTGTTAATGCCGTAGAGGACTTACGAACCTGTCGGTGCTGAGAAAACTTTTGTTAATGCCCTAGAGAATTTACAAAACCTATCGGTGCTGAGAAAATCGTTGTTAGTGCTGAGAAAATCGGTGTTAATGCCGAAGAGGACTTATGAAACTTGTCGGTGCTGAGAAAATCGTTGTTAGTGCCATAGAGGACTTACGAAACCTGTTGGTGCTGAGAAAACCGTTGTTAGTGCCGCAGAGGACTTACGAGACCTGTTGGTGCTGAGAAAACTATTTTTAGTGCCGTAGAGGACTCACAAAACCTGTTGGTGCTGAGAAAACCGTTGTTAATGTTGTAGAGGACTTACGAAACCTGTCAGTGTTTTCAATGATGTAATGAAAAACAACCTAGCAAGTGAGGTTCTGTGAGCGCATGAGGCTGATTCGAGTGAGATGGAGGGAAATCTCCTTTAAAGACTTGATGCCATATCTCAAACATCTCTTTGAAAATTGATTTTGGTGCCAAAACTTTCAGAAGTGTACCGCGCGGCATCAAAATTGTGTTGTATGGTTGAGTGCGAGTATCGTATGACAAAGTCTGAAGGGAGTGTACCGTGCGGCATACAATGCGTGCCGTACGATAGAGTTACTGTGGCGTCCAGCACAGGTAGTTTTATAATCGCCTGAAATCTTTTGTTTTCTCCCACTTTCAACACATTCAAAATTGTTGGTCATTTGTTTGGAGAGGGTGAAGAGCCCGCAAAATCACATTCTTCATTCTTCTTCTTCTCCCTAAATTTTCTTAATCTCTTGGTTCGTTTACACTGAAAATCAAACCTTTCTCTCGAGATATCATAACCATGGCGGATTCCGACGATGAACAAGGCAATTCTATTTTGTCTGACAAAGATACACTATCATCAATGTTTGAGGATGGTAGCTCATCATCCAGCGAATCTGAGAGTGACTTGTCTAGGGGTGTTCCGGCTAATATTGATCTGGTTGCTACAGATCTGGTTCATGAAGCATCTCGTACGACACCGATTGGGCCTGAAGTGACATCATCCATGCCAAAAACAATACTGGCGAAACTCAGTGAGGCTCATGCCGGCGATACTTTAACTCCGGTGGAGGTACAGGCTATCATAGGTACCAGTGGTGCCACATTGATGGGCGGTGGTGATTTTGGTGAAGACCAAAGTACCGCACGGCATGCTCAGAGTGCCGTGGGTGATGATGGGAGTACCGTGCCAGTGGATTCGAGTACTGTTGGTAGTGGTGGTACTGTTGGTGATGAGCAAAGTGTTGTACGACACATTGAGAGTGTCGTGCCTATTGACCAGAGTGTCGAGCAGCATACTGAAAGCGTTGCAGCCTTTGATCAGAGTACCGTGGTGAGTCCTTCAGCTGTTCATGAAGGTCCAGAGGCTATGGACATTGATCTTCTAGGTACGAGTATTCCACTCTTTGATATTGCAATGAATCTTGGTGAGATTGACGTTGTTGTAGAGAAAATTGGTGCTCGAGAGAGTGGGTCTCAGACTGGGGGTGTTCCGAGTTACATTTTAAAGGCTACTCTTGTGACTGAGATTATTATAGGTGGTGAGCACATTGTGACTGACATATCGGTGGTTCGGGGAGTTCCCGGTGATAGAGATGTTCAGGTGGAGGATGTTGTAGGAGTGAGTGGTATCAATAGTGAGGAGATACCCTTGGTGAGACGTATTGTTCCAGGTTCAGCCATTGCAATTGGTACTGCCAAAGTGCCAAAAGAGAGTGTTAATAGAGAGGCAGAGGTTTCAGAGCCTCCATTGTTTGTTCCTGCAGTTGGTTCTTCCTGTAGATTAGGCTTGACTTTAGCAGACACTTTGGAGGGGGCGAGAGATGAGGATATTGCGGCGACTTTGTAGGAGTCTCTCCAGTTTGAGAATATTTTGATTCAGGAGGGTGTACCATCTCATGTTCGAGATGTTGAGCAGGAGGTGAGGCAGAGAGAGACTGAGGTAGTTGCCGGGGAGGAGCGTATGACCATAGTCCAGGAGGTTAAGTTGGCATTGGACCACATGGTTCCTTTTACGCTTGCTACTTACGTGCCATGGGTTCACTTTTTCATTCCTCAGGGATGTGACACATATACTCCTTTGTTGCCTGCGTACTTGGATACAAATGTCGTGTGTGACTGCTCAACCCATATTCCTTACAGAAATCCCTTGGTATGCATCTTGTTTATTCTTTGCTGCTTTTATCTTTTTGCCATACATTCCTTTTAGCAATGACTGAAAAAAATGTATTATGCCTTTGTTGATAGACTCAGATATCCATGGGTGGTTATGGAGGTTCTGCGAGTTCTCTGGCATATTACCATGCGTTGTCGGCAAGTGTTTGAGGGCCTTGGTTGATGCTTCTGGGTTTACCATCTTCATTCGGCTCTTGACAGTGACTAGGAAAGATCACATGCTGATACGGGCTCCGGTGGAGAGGAGGTGGGATACCACTAATACTTTTCACTTCAGATTTAGGGAGATGACCATCACTCCTCTTGACTTTGCTGCTATTACCGGTCTGAGAGTTGGAGGTGAGCCCATTCCATTTGATTCAGAGCTATGTTTGGACACTGCTGCCATAGAGCATTACTTGGGGAGGAGGCCTGGAGACATTGAGCCAGGGGTGAGATATACTGTCTTGGTGGATTTCTGGGACCACAAGCCGAAGTCAGAGGAGGAGGATAGACAAATGGCGAGGGCTTACTTGTTATACCTCTTTGGTGCTTCCCTGTTTCCGAACAGGCAAAGCATGGTACACTTGGGTTGGCTACCAGAATTAGAGAACTTGGAGACTGCTGGGAGATTTGATTAGGGTGGTGTTGGTTTGTGAACTGTGTATTGCTTCTTAGTTGTCGTCTGTCATGGAGTAGGCACGAGCCTTAGTGGTTATTGGAGAGTATTGGAGGTAAACTTTGCTAGCATTTCTCCTTTGTGCAAAATCATGATAATGCCTTAGCCATATTCCTTGACTTGATTGGTTTCTGAACATGTAGGTGTGGGCTTATGAAGTACTAGGAGTATTTGCCCCAACCAATTCTCATAGCAATGAGAATGTGCTTCTGCGTGCTGAGAAATGGGGGTTGGAGTCCATAGGAGCAGGTGACCATAAGGGAGATTTGAGAAGCTTCAGACTTTTTCTTGATTCCACCATGGGAGATAGCGTAAGCTTCTTTATGATCAATTTTTCATGTTTTCTTGCCTTTTTCTTTTCTGAAAAATGACAAACCTTTTCCTTGCAGGTGAGGTGGAATGTCTGGGATAGGTCGCGCAAGGATTATCCAGTCAAGTGCAGGGAGTGGGCACAAAAACGAGTGATGTTGGAGTGTCCATACAGCTGGCAATGGTACTTGGGTGATAGAGTGTCTCATCAATCTCTCGGGATTGACCATTTCAGAGTGCCTTCGCCCCTTCCTTCACTTGTTCAAAGGACCGATGAGTATACTCGAGCAGAGATAGAGAGATATACAGTGTCGACAAAGGTGATCTTCAACCCTTCGATAGATTATGAGGGATACTTGAGTACTCATTTGGCAAATGATCTAGATATGGAGAATCGCTTGAGAGTTGCTCCTGCTTTACCTGAGTTGAGGAAAGAGATTGAGGTAGTGACTGTGGATGGAGCGCTTGGAGTAGTGATGGTGCCTCTTATTACTCCTACAGTTACTCTTGCCATGACAGAGGTGACCGTTGATTAATTTTTATTTGCTTCAATTACCTTCTCATGCCAATATCCCATGCATTACTAATGTATCTTTGTATTTCAGATTCCTGTTGAATGGGTGGTGACATCGTACTAGTTGGTCTAGGATTTGCAGGCCATGGTCTGTCAGTTTGTGATGGGGATGGCTTCAGAGGTACCCCTGCGAGCTGAGCTTGGAGTTGTACTTGGTCGTAGGCAGAGTACTACCAGAGAGAGGACACCAGCTCATGGTACTAGAAAGGTTGGCAGAGGTATAGGCCGAGGTGTTGGAGAGATTAACAAAGGTAGGGAGACAGGTCATGGCACTAGTAGGAGGAGAGAGAGTAGCTGTGGAGCAGGTACCAATAGTGAGAAAGGAGCTAGTTGTAGGGCCACTCCTAGTAGTGGAGTTGTTGAGGTATTTATCAGACTTGCTTTTCCTCTCTGTTGATCATTCATGCTTCTCATTATACCTTAACAGACTTTGTTGCTTTGTGCAAGGAGCGTTAGGTTCCCAAAGTGCTAGGTGTTCAACGCCTCAAGCTATTTCAACGGTTCCAGCTTCAGGCTGAGTCCTTTGTTCTTCTGCAGTCTAGGAGAGATGGAGGGAAAGTGCACCACAAAGAGATGAGTTTGCAGAGAGCAATAGTACTGAGAGCCATCCTCCCACGCCAAAGGAGTATAGACATTTAGGATTTGTGCCACCGAAGCATCCTCGTACCTGAGATAGTTGTTAGTAGTAGCTTTTTATTAGGTGGGGCCTGTGTGCCTCATTTTGATTTGGGTGCCTGTTTAACCCTCTTTGTAGAGATGGCCTGTGAGCCGTGGTAGTAGACTTAACGTTTGGCCTGTTTGCCCCTAGATATGATTATGCTTATGATGTGGACATTTTTGGTTTTATAAAAGCTTGCACCTTGATTTGCTTTTATTAACATCAACAATTAATTTGAAAAATCAAAGTTTGCACATGAGTATTTAGTTAAAACAACTTAATTAAGAACAACGAATGTTAATTTTGACTGGGAGTGGGAAATTGACATGTATGTATGATCATAGCTATCATGCCCCAATGAACAAGCTTTTAAATTCATATGTAAGAATGGAATAAAACTTGATATGTACAAGTGCCGGAGTCGCGATCTTTTAAATGCATGACAAACAAGTACAATAGGCTCCTTTCAAGCCATAAATGCATAATGTGACATGCACAAGTCAATTGATCTTTCAATATCACCAAGTCTATATTACCGGCATTTCCGCTCTTGTTGTATCCCGGTCTTTGAGGCATTCGATCATTGAAACTTGGTTGGGGATGTCAACCAATCCTTCCATTTGTTCTCATTTTGTGCATGACCAAAATGAGGTAGATAAGCCCGTGTATCTACACTAATAGGGGCTTATCACAGGCCCATCCTCGACCATACCTATTGGACTTTCATCCCCAAACAACGATATCAGATTCCCAGAGTCAAAAACCTCGATCCAATCAAATTTGCATTGTTTGACCAATTCTTCTAGCTTTGCTGATTCATCATCACTGTCCCAGTTGTCATTGGTGAAGATCTTGAACCCTGGCAACTTGGTTCTTTTCTCCATGTCCCAAAATGGTTATGGCTCTCCTTGGTAGATAGCCTCCTTTCCTTTGATGAAGTGAATGGGACCTTTCTTCGGCTGGGCACGAGCTCAAGCTTTCCATCCACTTCCCTCCTCATCCTCGCTAGGTTGATAACCAAGGTCGAAGCGGTGATTGTTCATAGGGAAATTAGGAAATTTAGCCATACCTTGATTGTTGTAGCCTAATGTCACACCCCAAAATGGGAAATGACCGGCCGTGAACCACAAGGCTAACACGTGGACACGAAGCCTAAAATATAATAAGGCACAGACCACTAAACATTTTTTTTATTTATTATTATTAATGAAGTCAATTCAAATATGTCTCAACATGATCATGGGGAACACCATCCCATGAACCAATCAATAAAAAATTATTAACCAATAATAACAAAAATGTGATGTATCAAAAAGGTAATAAGTGCGGAAGCGAATAAATAAATTAATAAATCTTGAATGCAACATCCTATGGAGGTCAGTGAATGGCAAAACATGTATAATAAATACAGTTCTAAAACAGGGATAAAAATATATTAATATGTAAACATAATTAGGCATACGAGGTGTACCACAAAACAACAATTCATATCAATAAATCTTTTTACCAGTAACAAGTCTTGTTTTGGTGATCACAGTACGATATCTAACAATAATAAGGAACCACAACCAATACCAAATAGTACCAAGTGCTAGTGAACAAATATCTCAAAAATTGGATCCAATATCAAAACTTAAAGTCACCACGAGTAGGCAGCCCATGGAACTTTTCCCTAAGAATGATCCGACAAAAGTCAGCCGTTGAGCATTAGGGTCACCGGCCAGGACACAGCCTCTTCTCTAATGGCCAGAGTGACCCGCACACAGAGGATTAATATCCTTGGACTTTCAATAATAAATGTTCCCATCAATATCCACCAAGTTCTCACCAAAATATTATTTTCCTCGCATGCCAATAAAAGATCAAATATAAACAATTCACGTTTTCAATAACCCAATGATAATTTTCCCAAAAGAATAAATCAAGGGAAACGGCGAGTTCGAAAATATGTAACATGCTTAACCACTCACCTGGGTCCAACAAAAATGCAACTTGAACACTTCAAAAGAGACTAACTTGTACAAAATAGAAAATACAAAATAACTAACTATGCGAATAATATAACACTGATTATATAACTTAAGCTAGGAATATTTTTATCACCAAAGAACCCAATTATCCCAAATCCTATATTGCTACAGTAACCCCTCAAAACCCAAATCACGTTTAAGCCAAAATTTTAATTATTCACCACCACATTAGTAGGCTATTCCTTTTCCTTTCTTCATTGTTTGTTTTCGTACAAAACACATGGCATATGTGCTGCCATTAATGCCAACTCCAGAAAGAAAACACTAGCCTTCATGTCTCCAAGTATTAACATTTATACTCCCATGGACTACAACTACCTGGACCGAAATTCTACATCACCATTGAACACCACTACCACATGCACAAAACCCCACTTGGCTCTATTCACACATGCACAGAATCATCCCATCCCTAATACCCATAGGCTAAAAGGATGAAAAAAAAGGATTCTTTAAAGATTCTTTGTCGGTGCAAAATTGTGCAAAACCCATATTTCTCCTCACCCATTCACGTGCCCTGTATGCCCAATCAAGGTCAAACTTTAACCCTCACCCACAAATTAATTATCCTAGCATGAGAAAAAGGAAACAAAAAGGGAAGAGAAGTTGAATTGAAGAGAAGAAGAACCTCTGACCTCAATCGATCACCAGCAATCAACCAACCACAGCTTTTCTCTCTCTCTCTCTCTCTCTCTCTCTCTCTCTCTCTCTCTCTGCGCAAAACCTAACTTTGTGTATAAAAATAGGAACAACTTAATTGGTCCACTCACCCATGCTCTCCATAATAATAGCTAATTAGGTAACGAAAATATTAGTGGATAATTATGAATATTTATTTGTACTAATAATCGAACTAATATAAAATCCTGAGCAAACTACATGCCAATACTCCAAAAATGAGTAACTTAATAAAACTACCCACTAACTCATAATATCCCTAAATTGTAGCTAACTAATAAAATAGAAAACTTAAAACAAAAACTAACATATCTATAATAAAAATTATCCTAACAACTTAACCAGAAAATTGGGCTTATACTCTTAAAACTTACAATAATGCCAATTACACCCGTACCAAGCGGAAAAATAACTAAATAGGACACGATCATAAAAGAAAATTTTCTTGGCGACCAATTATAATTATAAAAGAAAATTTAGAGCTGTCACACCTAACCCAAAACCAGGCATGTAAGCCATATTCCTCATCATTTCAATAACCGTAGAGCTAACCAAGAAATCTTCATCCATTTTGATAGTGAGAACCGCCCCAGCGGTGTCAAAAGAGAATCCTCCAAGAGAGACATCTTCTTCTCCATGTGCGATCTCAAGCACAGGGGCATTATCAGAGACATGAGGACGAATCTTAGATTCTCCATAGATAGTTAGAGTTCCAGTGTCTAGACCAAGCTGAACTTTCTGATGTAGAGAAGACGGTACTGCCATAATGTCTGGGTGGTGAAACCATGGCCTACCCAGCAACAAGTTGAAAGACAAAGGAATGTCAAGTACATGAAACTCGACATTAGACTTGAAATTTTCAACTGATATTTCTAGTTGAACAGCTCCGACTACATCTCTGCGTGTATTATTGTAAGTGTGCACTCCAAGGTTCGATGGTTGGAAATCTTTAGTCGTAAATCCCAGACAGTAGGATGTGCGTAGTGGGCAGACATTCAAAGCAGATCCATTGTCTAAGAGAATAACGGGGACTGACCCATTTCCCCATACACTTCATGGTGATGTGTAGTGGCTTGTTGTCACCCGCTCCTTCTGGCGACAGATCTTTCTTAGTGAATGTCACAACATGTTTTGCCCGATTCTGCGCAAGCAAGGCTACCAGTGCTTTAGGGCGAGTGTCAAGCGGTACTTCCATGTTAGACAGAGTCTTGATCAGTTTCTGACGGTGTTCCCTAGATGAGAAAAGCTACCCCCAGATGGATATTGTTGTTGGAGTTCTCTCAAGTTGCTTCCAGATGGGATCTTCCACCAACATAGGATTCCTTCGCGGCGGTTGAGTGACAACTTCTGGGGTCTGAGTGAAATCTTTTGAATTACTTGGAATTGAATTGTCTTGGATGGGATCGTCCCAAATGCCCCAGCCTGAGCATGGTTAAAGGTGTTGCCTCTTTGCAGGTTAGCAGGTTGATAAATCCGTCCGCTTCTTGTTACTTGATTGACTAATGGCGGCTCTTCATCCCAAAAGTCTGAAAATTCATCGACCATTCACTTTCCAGCCTGATGGATTCCAATTTCTGTTTAGTGTCAAAATACTCAGACCAAAAACCTGTAAGGCTATCCTTGACTTTTCATTTCTCGATTTTGATGTTCTCCATCTTTTTTCCCAGATTTTTCCACTACTTGATCATGCCAAAATGAATCATCCAACATGGCCTTGTTGATGGTCCACACTTCATCGTTATTGACTCAGATATCAATCACATCTTCTTCGCTCCAAAATGAATCCATGGAATCTGTAATTAGAAATGAAACATTTGGCTGAGAAGGAAATGGCACAGATGGTCGAGGCAGAGAATCCCCGATAATGTAGGCTTGAGGAAACCAGTCATGGTTGCCAAAAATAGTTTCTATGGCAGAATGTTCTTCAATCCTAGGAAGTGGAGGTGGAAACAAATTATCCGGATGATTGCTGCTGGAGAGCCAATGATAAACTTCACTGAGTGTCTGATTCCATATGTCTCTAGGTTTTTCAAACAATGTAGGGAGTGAAACTGCATCAAGAGGATTAGCACAAATTGCCTCCCATCTTTCTTGCCAATCTTCCTGCTCACTTGGTTCAACATATTCAAGAGTATGCACCATGCCTACGATGCACACGACTTTGTCGATCCGGCAGATCCTGGAATCCGTTTGTATAGAAACAACTGGCTTGGCATTAGAATTTGAGATAATAAACTGGCTTGGGTCCCACTCTTGGTGGAGTTCTTCCCAATCTTGATCATTCATGGCCCATTCTTCACTTTCGGTGATATTTGCCCATCTTGATTCCGGTTTTGGTTTAACACTTTCAAGGAAGCAAACTTCAAGATCTTCTGGAACAGGGATGAAGGGTTTAAGTTTGGTGGTTGGTATGATGTATAGGCTAGGGTTAAATTTAGTGGAGCTTGGGTTATTTGGAGTGGAGCTAAGGGAGATTTGGTTGATTTGGGTATTGGGCTTGTGTTCTGGCATGGGGTTTGAGACAATGTTTGGCTTTTTGAGGGGAAACGAAAGTGTTCCATCTTCAATGATGTCTTGAAATTTGTGCTTGAGACGGATGCAATTGTTGGTATGATGACCGAGCATTTGGTGGTAGGAACATAAGGCGTTCAGGTTATGGTTTGGAGGAAGTACTTTAGGTGGCCCACAGGGTTCGAGTGGCTTGATGGCGCCTTTTGCAAGGAGCTTTTTGTAGACTGTGATTAAGGGAAAAGGGAATTGGTGGAAATTTCTCATTTGCCGGGTTGGGTGGGCTGCTATCTAGTTAATGGGCTCAGTTTTGGTTGGCTTGGAGTTTGAGGAGCTGGTCTGGGCATGGTTGTATTGGTTGGTTCTGAATAGGGTATTGCTATTGCCAGAGTAAACTCGTATAGGCTTGGCAGATTCTCCTTTCTCAAATATGCCAGTTTTGAGTGCATCTTCAACCACAAGGCCGGCTTTGTAAAAAGTCTTGAAGTCAAGGGTGGTTTGAAAAACTACCAGGTGTTTCGCAAAATCAGGTGCCAAGTTCTTCATGATAATTCTCATTTGCTCTTTCTTTGAGGGTCGATCTATCATCTAAGATGCTTTTCGCCTCCATCTTTTGATAAAGTCAGCAAAGGACTCGTTTGCTCCCATCTTGGTTGCATCCAGTTCTCGAATGGTCATCTCGAGTTGAATGTTGTAATTGTATTGACCCATGAAGGCTAACCTAATATCTTCCCAGCTTCCCTTCTTTGAAATGTCTAAATTCAAAAACCAACAGGTCCTGTTAGAGTTTGCTAAAACATCTGACCCATGGCGTTTTTCTCAATGTTATACATGGACAGAGTGCCCACATATGTTTGTAGATGAGCTTTTGGATCTCCATTTCCATCAAACTTTTCCTCGGCTATAGGCTTGAATCCTTTAGGGAGATTGGCGCCGGGAAATAGACACAACTTGTCCATATCAACACCCGTGACAGCCACTTTCTCTTATTTCTAGATTGATTCTTTGAGTTTGGCAACTTTTACGATCCTTGCTTACAAGTTTGGATTCTCTTGCGGAAGTGGATTCGGCGGTGGTTGCTCCCCTGGACCTCTTGGCGGCCTGTTCTGAAGGGTCAGACCTTGTATTAAGAGTAGCAATTCAGCCATCTAACTATCATTGTGTTCCCGATGTTCTTCCAAAGCTAACTTGAAGGCCTTGATTTCGTTCTTGTTTGACATATCTACAGGGCTTGCTGAATCTGACTGTACCGTTTTTGACTTAGTTTGAATTAATTGTTGTTTGGGAGTTCTAGTCCAACTAGGTACAGTGTTCTTCTCGCTCCTACCAATGATTGAAACTGATAGCAGAAACCAAAGGAATTTAGTGACTGGAGTATGACTTTTGAAAAAAGGGTTTATGTACAGATGAAATAATGATGCATGATGTGTAATGCAAGCACAGTTTTGGAAAGGATTGCCCCAATTTTCAATGCTTTGTTGAATGTACCTGAATTTTTGTTTCATTTGAAAAGTCTTTTGCAAAACAAAGGCCGAAACCTTTTAGGGGTTACCTACGTATCCACATTTTGGAGGAATCAAGTTGTGACGTAGTTCAAGACTATAACTGGCTCTCTCCCTCAAACAACGGGAAATAACGGAAGTACAAACTAACTTAACATAAAGAGAAGTACAAACTGACTCAATAAAGCAAAGTACAGACTTGATAAAGCTCAAACTGACTTGAGCTACAAAAGATAGACTTGATAGTCTCAAAAAGGCCCTATAGGCCAGGTCTGCTGACTACTGGCTTGCTGTTGATTCTTGATCTAACTCAATTGTTGGATTTGTTGGGGGAGCATTCCTAGCTTGGTTCCTCTTGCTTTGCTTCCTTGCTTGGCTCTGGCTGCTTTGGTGGATTCTCTAGAGCATACATTTTCTTGAGCTGTTGGGGAGACAAACCATCATTCAGAAAGAGACATTCTTGATAGTAGGCTTCACAGTCACACTCATCCCAGTACTTGTGTCTTGTCACCGGGTCTTGGAAGTAATAGACTGGTGTGCCGTCTGGCGGGAAGTACTTGATTGGTGGCATGACGTCTATATCTTCATCATCACTTTCTTTTTCCACTTTGACAATGATTTTGTTGAGGATATCCTTAGATTCAATATCTTCGGGAAGGTGGAATTCCCATCCTTGACCATTCATGCTTTCAGAGTTGCTCCATTGGAGGGTTAAGCTTGGTTGATCAGACATGGCTAGCTGATGAAGCAACTCTTCAAGCTTGTCTTTGTCTAGAGCTTCATTTCCAATCTCTTCATTTCCCACTTCTTCTAGTATCCACACCGGTGCACCATGATGGATGGCAAAGGTGGACTTGAGTTTCTTGCTTCTAGATGGGTTACTCATTTTCAGTTACAGACTCTGATAAAAGATTAATGACATAAGCTAAACTTTCATAAATTACTCCACAAAGTATTATATCCAAATGCTAATTAACACTTTTAATATATGACTATTCTAATATGCTCAAAACTGGTTGAAGGTGCAATAGTTTTTATCAAATGCTCGCCTAATTCTGTGAACACAAGATAAATTTATAAGAATAAAGTGGGGCCAAAGTTTGATAGTTGGTTTAGCTTTCTGAAAAAATTCCAAACTATTTATTCACTTGATTACAAGTTGGTGTACTATACCGAGTGGGGTGGTAGTCATATACTCCCTCGATCGAAACGTCCGGGATTTCTCTATACACGATGAAAATTAACAATTAAGATATCAGAATGTTTGTTGGAACATGAACTACACTTCTATCACAGAAAAAGTTGGATTTGAAGTGGTTTGGACGTGACCCAGTAGCTCAGAATGCCAAAAACGCATATACAATGCTTCTCGACGATCGAAACATTTGGGTTTTATTTCTACTTAACGAAAATCAACGTATTATATATCAAAATGTTCATTATGAAATGAACTACATTTCTATCATGGAAAAATTTGGGTTCACATTGTTTTGGGCGGTACCCAGTAGCTCAGAAGTTCAAAAACGCATATACACTGCTTCTCAACGATCGAAACGCTTGGGTTTTGTTTCTACTTAACGAAAATCAACTTATTATATATCAAAACATTCGTTATGAAAGGAACTACGTTTCTATCATGGAAAAAGTTGGGTTCAGATTGTTTTGGGCGGGACCCAGTAGCTCAGAAGTTCAAAAACAAATTTACACTACCTTGCAACTAACGAAATGCTCGAGTTTTCTTTCTACTCAACGAAAATCGACTTATTATATATTGATGGATTCAGTAGAATGTACCCTACCTTTCTTCCGAAGATTAAGCTAAACTAGAGTGATTTGGATGGGCCTCGGTTGCGTTGAATGGTCCGAACTTCTTCTTCTTCCTTTTTTTTCTTTCCTACCCAGCTATCTCTCTCTCTCTCTACCGTAATATCTTTCTTTCTCTCTTGTCTTTGTCTTTCTTTTTTCTGAAATGTGAAGGGAGGAAAAGAGTTTAAAGAGGGTTACGTTTAAGACTTAATCTCTTGGATAGAAGGAAGTTTGGAGGAAACCTTTTGTTTAGGAGATAAGGAAAGTATTAGAGGGGTGTGTTGGTTTCTTATTGGTTGGGGAAAGTGGGAGCCAAAAATAGCTAAACAAATTTGATGGTGGAATGATAGATAGATTGATTGATAAGAGATGAGGGAGCTTAGTAACATCAAGACCGTAGTTTAGGATTTTTGGTTAGGGTAGCCAGATAGTGTAATGTGATTAAGACCACTAAATCACAAAAATAAATTTAATCATTTCTAGGTTTGTTAATAAAACTATTTCATAAAAGAAATAAGGCTAAAATCCGGGTCGTTACAATCTATCCCCCTTAAAACAATTTCGTCCTTGAAATTTGGTTGTTCCTCCAGTTATGGGCTTTTGCTAACTGTCATTTGTCATCTTTAGATCGGTTCTTCTTGCTCAAGTTTCATTAGAGAATATTGAAAAATATAACTCTCTTTCATCTCATGTTCTTCTTTTCATAAATTTGAAATGAGATTTGGCAGCTATTGCATCATTAGTCGTGCTTATTTGATTGTCGAGTCATTGCTGATGAGTAGCTCCGTCTATCCCCCTTAAATTTGAAACCGTCCCCGTTTGAAGAGTAAGCCCTAACTACCTTCCTATGACAATTGAATATAGTCTAAGGGGCAGATAACTAACCTGTCCTCAAAATTAGTTCAAAGTTAACCATCTGAATGACGCAGAGGTTACAGGTAAAACAAAATCCTAATACCACTAACTTTACATATTAGGCGTACTAAAATCTGATCTCCTAACGATGAGTTGACCTTCATTGTCGACCTTATGCGTTCAGCTTCTACTCCTAATGTACGCACATATGCAATAGATATAAATGGATGCGATGCTCTAGAATTAACTAACGGCTCCACGTAAGTACGAAAAAGTAGGAGATTACCTTGGATCTCCGCAGGATTATAAGCTTCCTCCTCTCCTTAGAATGCAAACAGTCTGCCTCCAATAGCGGGTTTTGTCGGGTTCCATTGTAGCTTCTGTTGATTTGGATTCTCTAAGAATTGATTTCCCATTCCTGTCTTGTTTCCCTGTGGCTACTGCTACTGATTCTATTTTGAACTTCCAATTTCGACTAACTGTGGGCAGAGGTATTTGATATGGCTTTCTTGACCGCATTGGTAACATCCTCCACCTAATGCCTGCTTTTGTCCCTGGTTTTGGTATGGTCCTTGATTTGACCCATGTTTCTGGCTCTGGTTGTTGTTCCTCCACTGTTGGTTGTTCTGTGGTTGTGATCGATTGCAGTTCTGATCATACGATTTGGGTGCGGAGTACCCCTGGTTGTTGTTGCAAATTGGCCCTCCTGATGCTTGGTTGCCCTTTGATCTGCTCTTGAAGTCAATGCTTTCCCATTCCATCATGAGTGGGCATTTTACCACTTGTGCAAACGTGGGGTATTCTAGAGCCATCACTGATCGACGTGTCTCTCGAGTTCCCATTCAAAACTTCATTGCTTTCACTTCATCTGTTGACACGAGAGTTTTGGCATATCGGGACAGTTCCTCGAACTTGGCAGCGTATTGTGTGACAATCATAGAGCCTTGTTTCAAGCTCATGAACTCCTAAATCATCGCTTGCTTGATTGGGGTGGGGAAATATTTGTCGAGAAAGATTGTCTCGAAGTTTTTAAATGTCATTGTCGTCACGTCGTGGAGCATTTTCGTCATTTTCCACCAGTGTTGAGCTTCTCCTTGCATTTAGTATGTAGCCAATGCAATGCAATCTTCATTTCTCATGATTTCTAGTGTTTTAAGCACCTTTTTGATCTCTTCAAGCCAAGTCTCCACAGCGGTCGGGTTAGGCTTGCCATAGAAGGTTAGTGGTTGGCGCTTGCAAAACTCGTTAAAGGCCTGACTACGAGTTAAAGGGCCCTGAGGTGTATGAGCTGGTGGTTGTCGAGGAATGTTAGTGGCTTCAGTTATGAAAGCTTGAAACATCTGAGTGAGGTCTTGTACTCTGATCTATCCGTTATTCCTCTCATTGTTTTGGTTGTTGTCGTTGTTGTTGCCATTGTGGCCGTTCCTCGTGTTTGTCATCTAAAATTTGGAAGTTTCGTAAAGAGGGGGTTCTAGCTTGCATGTGTTGGTTAGAACATATTCTTATTTGCTAGCCGACATGCAGAACTAATATTTTTCTCATGGTACACAGTCGTAGTCTAAGTCGAATGACCGTTAGTAAGTAATTATAAGGTAGACTTAAGTAGACTATCATAAAGTAACATAGACAATAGATAATATTAGTATTCGGTTTATGCTCTTGGAAAGTGATCTACCCAATATTAGAGGGGTGTGTTGGTTTCTTATTGGTTGGAGAAAGTGGGAGCCAAAAATAGCTAAACAAATTTGATGGTGGAATGATGGGTTGATTGATAAGAGAGGATGGAGCTTAGTAACATCAAGACCGTAGTTTAGGATTTTTGGTTAGGGTAACCGGATAGTGTAATATGATTAAGACCACTAAATCACAAAAATAAGTTTAATCATTTCTAGGTTTTGTTAATAAAACTATTTCATAAAAAAAGAGAGGCTAAAATCCGGGTTGTTACACTCCACACACTGTGTGAGTATGTTAGAGACTTATTAGAGCTAGTTGTTGTACACTTATAATTTTTGTAAGAGCACAAAAAAGTACGTATGTTTGGCCCACCAAACAATCTTGAATACTACATCTCAAACAGCATGAAATCTCAACTATTTACCTCCTTTGAACCAAACACTTGGAGGTAGATAGTGGATTAATTGAATATAGGAAATTTTTATCAGAACAAATTCCACCTACAATAATTGAAAAGGAGTTGGGATGTATTCACTTACAACTTTTACATTTGTTTGTCCCATCAATGGTTGAAAATCTGAAACCAACCAAGGTAGAACGGATGAAGGATGATACAACAAATAATGGTTTGTAAATGTCGTTCTGTATGTGTTTGGTTCTTTTACTTCTTTGCAATGGAAAATAATTGTGTGTGAGTGTGCCAAAGAGAGTTTTGAATCTCCTCCCTCAGATTAACTTTGGAAAACTAAGTCTAATAAGACAATTGTGTTTTATTGGTTCAATTACCTCAATTAAGAGGATTTTTCCTTCAAAGTGAAGAAATGCAAACCAATATACTTAGAAAATCAAAGAATAACAAAGAAACAAGATACTTCGATTAATAAATCAAAGGTAAACTTACTTCGAAATTTCCTTCAAATACAAGGTAACAAGAATTTCGAACAATTGATTGTTGCAAGAACAACTGAAATCTACTTCCTAATCTACTTCGAACTGAGTCGAAATCCTAATTCTACTTTGCCAATGAACAAACCAAGCATCATTTGTTTGATTGCTATTTGTTAAAGATTTGTCCGGGCTTTTCACTCTTTGACTTCTTCTATTTATAGGCACTGCTAGTGATTTGAACTTCCCGCTCAAAAAGTTTGAACTTGGCTGGCTTCGAACTCCATCTTTACGCTTCGAATTTGGCAGTTTCTTCCCTTCACCATGTTTGAATTTGAATTCCTCTAAACTTCCTTCAGAAGTTTCAATTTGAATCTGCATGGTTGCTCAAATAACTCAAATGATTACACGTTAAGGAAATAACTGTCTTGCATGATGTACTTCACGTGTCTTAACTGTCAACTACCTTGTTTCATACGTTTACACATGGAGTTCATGCATTTAACAATTGGAATCAAGGCTTCGAAGTCAATTTATTATATCAGTTTGACTTGTAACTCCCAATAACGGCTTTTCAAATATGAACACGAATACGACATCATATTAATCCATCTTTATATCAATAATCCAGTGTATCTTCGTTGACACATATTTGCCAACGTTTGACATTCTTGATTACGTGTCAATTAATTATTGAATTTGTTAATTTTATATGTAAACAGTATGTGCCTTTTTTGAGTCCTTTTGTATGTGTCTTTAGATTAAGGCATGGTTCTGCAATGGATTTTATGAGATAAAATGAGAAATCTCATTTAAGTTGGTGTTTTATGGAGATGTGATAAAATTACGTTGTTTTCCTAATAGATAAAATCTCTACTAATGCCATTTTTACCAATTTACCCTCCTTTTTGTTTCATAGATTTAAAAGGATAAAGGTTGAAATGGTAATTTGGCATGCAATTTGTGGGTGGGCCACACACGGACCACAATGGGTTCAAAAAAAAAGGGAGATAAAATCATTCCCACATTTTAGCCATTGGTAGAGGATGGAGATAAAAATCTCAGATTTTATCACACAAAAATCATTCAAGAACCAAGCCTAAGGGAGACATTGAAAGCTAAGTTGAATCCATTTCTTTTTGAACCTGGGTTTTAGTTTTAGGAACCCTAGTTCTGCATTATATAATCGGCGGCGGTTTACAAATACCTTCTGTGTAAGCCATGGGGTTTAAGGTTGTATGTAAAGTTTAATGGTGCATATTTTATTTCCAGATTTCACAGTATATTTGTCGAGTTATATCATGATGGATTGTCATATATTTTTGTAGATATTTTATTTTGATCAACAAAAAAGTTTTATTAAACTTGATAACGGTATATCAAGAATCCAATGAAAAATTAATTGGATGGAACACATAAGAGCGGAGCCCAAACACCAAAGGGGCAAAAGCCCATACACCAAATGTGTCTGTAGTTTCTCTGCAGGTTATTGGAACTCATACTCTCAGTCTAGGTCCTTACAACATTGGTGTGGGTATACTTCTAAGTATAAGGTTTGATATTTTAACCCTTTACACTCACATGTTTCCCTGCCTCATGTGATATGGAAAGATAGTATAAGAGAGAGAGAGAGAGAGAGAGAGAGAGAGAGAGTGATCTACTTTAATGTGTGAATCCCTTGGTGAGCTGTGTGTTTGAACCTCCACCACCATTCTTTGTGAGTGTCGTTCTGTGTGTTTTGGATTATAATGAGAGTTGAGGGTGTTGGGAGCCTTAGTGAGTGATATCGAAGCCGTGAGGTCCCGAGGGCGTTGTAGGTAAGACACAAATATTCTAGGGTACAGTTATGACTCACTGCTATGATGATTCACTGCTACTGCTACATGTCTGGCATACATTACTATGATACTCATAGAAATTTGCCTGATTCTGTTGAATTCTGGTTGTGTTCATTGCTTCCTAAGATCTACTACGTCCATTTGGAACATTGTCTTTCTTTGTTACATTGTGTTGAGCTGGCGATGCCCTTCTTTGCCTTTATCTGTTGTTTTACTTTCTCGTATCCCATCTTCTTTGCCTTATTTACTGCTTTCTCTTGTTACATTTGCACATTTGTCATTAGTTTTGCAGTTGGTTATTGTATAAATGTATGTTATTAAGGGCTGCCAATTAAAGGCGATCAATTTTTAATATTACATTGTCTTTGGCCTCTCGATGCCACTTTATTCTTGTTATCTGGCGTGTTCTCTTTTTTTACGCTATTGTATCCCGCCGCGGCCACGGTTTACTGCTACCGGTTGTTCTGTCTGCACATTTGTCATTAGTTTTGTGGTTGGTTATTGTATAAAAGTATGTTATTAAGGGTCGCCAGTGCGGGTAGGCGTCGATTTTACTCGATTTGTCAAAAAGCCGTTATCTTTTAATTTTTTCGTGATTTTGTCCCATCCTTAGGGGGTTGTCCCTTGGAGCCTTTGTTAAACCATTATTGATGATTTGTAGTTCTAGGTTGCTCATTGCGTTGCCTACCTAGGTGGGGGATGTCCCGGGATCTCCATTTTAATTGGGTTGGTTTGTTAAGCACCCCACTGCGTTGGGTATTGCCTAAGCTCAGAGGGGGCTGTCCTCTGGCCTCCCCCACAACCAAGGTCTGCTGATTTGTGCATCTCGAGTGATGCCATTTTGCTGAGCTTGCCATAGTGACTGCTCTTACTACTGCGGAGGTAGATTTGGTGAAGTTTACTCAAAAGTTACTTAGAAGTTATGTGCTATTCAGATTTGCCACTGTAATCTACTCAATTGGAGTTGGAACACAAACAATCTCCTCCCATTGTAGCCTTTTGGCCTCCCAATCCAAGCACTTTTACTTTCTTTTCCTTTTCTTTTCCTTTTCTTTTCTTTTATTTTCTTTTCTTGTCTTGTCTTAGTCCTCTCTGGGGTATGCCCTTTGTAGGCTGTAAATTCGTTTAGCCCCTTTTATTTTAAAGCTGGTTTATCTATAAAAAAAAAAAAAAAAAGCCAGAAAGGCCGAAGGGCAAAATCCAAAATCCCAACCCAAGAAACCCAAAACCTAACCGTAAACATACCTGATCACCTGTTCTCAAATTCCCGTGTTCCTCTGTTTCAAGGGGATTTGGGGCTTTGGAAGATGAATTTTATTTTTGTGTTTTAAAAATTTATGTGAGATTCAACGGCCCAAACCCCCCTACAATTGAGTAACAGGGGAATTTGAGAACAAGTGATCTAGTTCCAAACATTAGTGCCCACACCACCCCAAAAATGACAACCAACACATGCCGGCAACGAAAAACTGCAGAAGAAATAGAAGAGAGAGTAAGCAATTTTTAAATTTAGAAGAGGCAGTTAGACTTTATTTATTATTATTTTATTTTATTGGTATTTCCCTCTTGAAGACAACAAAATAGTAATTCTTTTCTCACTAGTTTTTGGAGAGGGTAAAATCTGATTACCCTATTATAAGGCATGGCACGTGTCTAAAATGACCGCCACGAGAGGGCGATTAGCTCGGAACCACATAGGGAGTTCGTTAGCCCTGTACCGAGCTGGATTGACCATGAATAGGGTCAGGAATCAAATTAAAGTAAATGCATCAGAATGCACTAGCTCGGCGTAAGGCACAAGGGGATGCCCCTGATGTGGCCGAGCTGTGGGAGCTACGGATATAGTTTGGCAAGCATTCTGGAATACATAGTTCAGCTCGGCGTGATGAACTGAACTATGTACAAGTTACTCCGAGCTACGTGTAAAGCTCGGCACCGCCACGAGAAGGGCGGTGAGACATTCCAGAATATTCTATAAGCGGTACCTTACGAGATAAGGAGCAATCCCGTGAAATAAGGGATTAATATGAACATTCCTAATGTGGATGGGAATAGGGCCCATATAAGAATGAGTTCTACATGGAAAGAAGCACTAATGCTAGAAGAGATCTAGCAATATATGGAAGCTGTCCCTTGATAGGAAATCCTATTGGGAGAAAGACTCCTAAAGAGAATAGGAAATAGTGGCACGAGATGCCTAATGTGAAGGACATCTACACCTATAAATACAAGGCAATAACCATGACAAAAGGTACGCTGTGACTTATTCTCATACGCACTGTGTTTTGAGTTTTTAAGTACGGGATACTAACTTAGGTATCGGAGGGCCTTTGCCAACGAGAGGCAAATGTGCTCTAACCCTTTTTCTGTCTTGCAGATCTGGGGTTAATATAAGGAAGCACGTGATCCAGAGTTACGCGGATTTATCCCCGTACAGTTTTCTATCACTTTCTTCGTATAATCAAACCAATAATAGTAAAGTAATTTAGTACTTTCTTCAAAATTTTCCTCGAAATTATTTTATTTTATTTTCCGCAAATTCCAAATAAGCCCTTAACTCGAGAACCGTCCCTAGCTTCTAGATTACGGTATGTGGAATGCAGATATATACGGTATGTGATGGGTTGTAAAGTGTGTTGGGGGTGGCAAAAGTCCACCGGAATAGATGCCTTTTTCCGGAAGGGTACCTTCCCAGAGGGAAACACGTCACGGGATGCTATTCTGTGCCACAGTTCTACGTCATGTCGGGCGGGATTATGCTAAAGCTACCAGCATCTCTACCTAGTTCGACATAAGATTCAAACCCAGTAATATTGACTTCATTCGTAAGCAAAATCACAGGTCAGTGATGCATCAACGCTGTCTCATTGGCAGTGGCGGAGCAATTGAAAGTTTGTTACGACGCAAGAGTTAGGTTCGGAGGTGCTGCTTTTTACTGGAGTCTACTATATTGTTGTATATTTTTAGCAAAACTAGAAAGAAAAACGTTAAGTGCAAAATAAATCTTGATTCAATTATTCAGTTGTTTTTAAATGAAAGTTTTTGAGATATTTTTTTTCATGAAATGAATTGTTCATCTTTGAAATCGCTATTTTTTTAACATTTATTTGAGAAATCAAGTTGTTGGATATCAATAGATGCCTAATTTTTCACTCCGGTTCCGCTGTCTCTATTTGGTGTCCTACCCTCCACTTGCTACCATGTGGCACACTAAAAATCCTTTATTATTATTTTGTACACGGTAACTTTACCGTTAGAATACCTTTCTCCGTTATATTATACCTTTCTCTGTTAACCAAAGGCGTAAATCTAAAGGGATCGACGGGAATGTACCGATGGGGTACCGACGGCGTCGCCGACGCCGGTGTGGGTCCCAAACGGCCGATCCGAGCCGTTGATCGTTCTCAGAATCAAATTCCGAGTGGGCCATCGCGGGAATCGAGGCAATCGGACGGCTGTATGAGCTCGATCCAAAATCACCCTATTTCATTTGAAATTTTTTGAATGAAATGGAGTGATTTTGGATCGAGCTCATAAAGCCGTCCGATTGCCTCGATTCCCGCGATGGCCCACTCGGAATTTGATTCTGAGAACGATCAACGGCTCGGATCGGCCGTTTAGGACCCACACCGGCGTCGGCGACGCCGTCTGCACCCCATCGGTACTATTCCGTCAGTCCCAATAGAAGGGCTCTAACCAAAGGGCCTAGCCTTTTCACCTCCTTTTGGGAAAAAACAAATGTCATTTCACTCTTCTTCTTTTTTTGATTCTTCGGATTGCCCTTTCACTCTGAAATCCAAATAAGAGTTTTTTTTTTTAGAGTAAATCAAAGATGATTTAATTCCTTGTAGACGTGTTCTAATTTTTTTTACTCCAAACACGTGTTCCGATCAAATCAAATGTTCTAAACACGTGTTGTGAGCTAAAAACAATTTCATTTTCACTCCAAGCACCATTTTGCATTGTTGATAAAGAAAAAAAGAGGAGAAAATTGCTCCAAAGCATTACCGGACAACAAAAATTATTGTTATCGTTCAACTTTTAGGGCTCGTCAAACGCATGGGTGTTTGCTAATAAAGGAAAGGTATTCTAACATTAAAGGGTTTTCCCATTAAAAAAAACTAAAGGATTTTTAGTGTGCCACATGATAGCAAGTGGGTAGGACACCAAAGGGAGACATCGGATCCGGAGTGCTAATTTTTAGTGTGAATAAAATAATTTCCGGAAGCGGAATTGGCACGTGTCACTCTGCTCCACCAACTAGTTACGCCCTTGACTATGCCCAAACTACTGAATAATTAGGGGTTGCGTCATAATTTATTCATGTGACCTTTTTCACTTTTTACACTTTTAGGATTTTGTATTTGTTTGAGTATTGGTTATAAGTTTATACTTTTTCAATTTTTCTCGTTGAAATGAATCACAGAACTTAAAAGTTCAACGCAACACTATCAAATGTGAATTTTTTATAAATAAAAACAAAAATCAAAAAATTCCTGAATAAAGGCAAAAACCAAAAAGTAGAAAACGTTAAGGAGAAAAAGACCTAATCCGATGAAAGGACGGATAACTATGCATTCACAAAGAAGTGCCAGTCATTTAGAGGTTTAGGCCGAGATAATTTTGACGTGTGTCCACTGATTGCGTATGCATGGAACGTGTTGTCCACTCAAACCTCCAATTTCCCCCTCGTTTGTTTTAGTGAAGAATTGGCAACAGTGGTAGTAGTTAGGGTAAACAATTGCATTTTAATGGTATCCTTTTCTGAAAACCAATGGATGGTAAAACCCAAAATAATTAAGACATGGCAATTTGGACATTTTTGTCCCAAATCCATTGAAAGTTTGAAACATTACCAATTACCTTTGTGCCATTATTACACTAGACTAGTCCCTTAAAAACTTATAGTATTACATTTAAACCCCAACTTCTATATATCTAATAATTTTAAAATATCCGAGCATAGATGTTACAACTTGAAAATCCCAATTTCAAGTTACAGAAAGCCATAAAAGCGAGTCCGTATTTCTCAAACTACAAAACTGGCTTCAAGAATTTCAATTTTAAACCTTAAAATCAGTAAGAAAAAACACTTAACCTGCTCAAGTGGATCTTCTTCTGCTTCATTGGGTTCATTAGCTATACATGATAGGTCACAACTCAAGGGACGAAGATGCCGAAACAGGATATGGGTTAAAGATCTGTAGTACCCGTCCCAGATATTTAGCTTTTAATTCACTTTTTTTTTTTTATTGATTATGGGATATGTGCTTAAAGCCATTAGAAGTATTAGTCAGAGGGGTGAAGTGTAGGTTAATATTTGGTCGCAGTGTACACCCAATAATTTTCCTAATAGCTTTAGAAGGCAAAAGAAGTAGCTTAAATATCTAGGTTGTTGTTATCACGCCATTAAAAGTATTAGGCTTGGTTTTTCATTTGCTAAAATGGAAATCTCCTAAAATCAAGTTATATGTCCAGATTCATTAGAGATAAAATCACCTCCCCACTTCATTTGCTAAAATCAACCTCATTTTATCACCTCCACCTCATTTTATCTTTTGGCAAACTAAGCCTAAGTCAGAGGGGTGAAGTGTAGGTTAATATTTGGTCGCAGTGTACACCCAATAATTTTCCTAACAGCTTTAGAAGGCAAAAGAAGTAGCTTAAATATCTAGGTTGTTCTTATCACCTGCCTGGGGGATTTGGGGAGGTAGCCATAGAAGAGGGAGAACCTAGGGCTTGTTCTACTTGAATTGAGTTTTAATTTGTTGATTCATGCTTCAACTCCTTCTCTTCTTTTTTGGTTGAATTCATGACCTAGATGGTTTAATTTCCATTTGAGTTGAGGTGTTAGATTAAGTTCTTTGAGCTATAAAAACTCTTGTTTGTGGGTTTTGGCTGTAACTCTTGACTGAAACTTCTAAACTTGTTACAAACCAATTTTCCATGAAATTATTAGAGGTACCTAGAAAGCTTGTAAATTTCTGATATCTAGATGTTCCTTTGTTGGTCTATTGTATCGTGTAAAAATTTTAGAAAATAATTCGAAGTACAATAGGTTCCAAAATTCATACACCCAGTTGCTGTCAAATTCGAATTTGTGTAGGTACACTGGCACATTTTGAAAGACAGTCATATCTCCTAGCTCGGGTATTAGTTTTGCACACCGCCTTTTGATTTTGAAACTATATTCATATAACTTCAAAAATATGTAAGGATTGTGCCTTAATTCCTTCTAGGCAAAATCAGTTTTCGAATAGAAGTTGCCTAGAAGTTGGTTGACCCGCTGAAACTGTAACTTTGTGTTTTCATTTGTGTAACTTTGGACAAGCATATATTGGTCATCCAAGCTCTAACTAGGGAAAATTTTATAGATATTGATGTTCTGAAAGCGCACCAGTTGAGTAATGTTGTAATATGACTTCACCATCAATTGTGGGAACCTTAGGAGTTAAATGCGTTCCATTGATATCTTTATAATTTTATGCAAAGCATTCATGGAAATCCTTAGACTAATATTTGTTGGCTTGTGGCTATGTAACGAGCCGGTCAATCGGGAGTGCCAAAATTGTAGTTTGGCATACTTCAATTGATTCTCAGGTGAGTTTGTTTGATTTCGTTATCTTCAATAAGATATTACCGTGGTGATGTTTGTATATCATGCTATTTTGTGATTTAGCTTTTGATATGCGTGCTTGATGAGAGATGATTGTACCCATTGAAGGTCTGTTGAGTGAGTCATAGTAGGTCATGCGCCTTGTCGTCCTATGAAGAGTGTATTCGGGCTTGGTTTGTGGGACACAATATATGGGATGTTGCAAACGTGTTACTGCATGTGTTGTGATTATTTATATCTGTTGTTGTTCAATTGGTTAATTTTGTTGTGTTGTATTGAGTATTTCCTATGCCTCACACACTCCTGGTTTTCCTTTTGTTTTTCGATGGCCAGATATTATGTGATTTTGGGTGGGTCCACTACCGGTCAACGTTTTAAGATGTCTTGGGCTAGCTTTGGATGATATCGTTGGTCAAGTTGATTTGTAAATAGTTAATCTAGAAGTGGATTTTATATGAGTTGTAACTAAGGGTATTTTGAGAACTTTAGTTGCAAGGGTTGTGATTAAGTTTTCAGTTGTTTGGTTTGAATTATGGTTTAATGTTGACACTTTTATTTATATGTTAGAAGTCTTCCACTGGATTTTTATTTTATTTTGAGAGTTTGTGAGTTGACATTGGGTCTTGAGTTGGAATGCCACGTGGCCGTGTCAATTCAGGCACAGTCAGGGGTCATTTTTGGGATGGGGCATGATAAGATCGGTCTCCTTCATCGATTTTGTTTCATGATCTTCGAGGTGCCTGCCTTGATAGAATTTCCCTAGAATGGGAGCAAGCATGAGATACGTCCTCAATTTTTAGAGAGAGAGAAAGATTCAATGTGTGTGGAGAAAACCAGGAGAAGACAACAACGAGAAATCCATGTTTGAAATTTGTGGGAACCCCTCTAGAGTGTATTCGATTCAGAGTCACTACCCGGGCTTGAGGATTGAAATGGGGAACTGAACTTGAATGACTCTTGTGCCTTGTTTTAGAGAAGGTTTTATTTACTAGTCCGTCATTATCGTAATATCTGACTTATATTCATCATCAGGAACACCTAAGAACTTTTGTGGGTTCAAATTGGTGTGCCGACAAAATTATTTGAGTGAATCATCAGTTGCCCTAACACAAGGAAGGGCAATCACGTTAAGCCCGAACTAGACGAAAGGCGGTCAAGTGGTAACTTTTGATAGATGAGGGTTGTCTCTGTATTCACTTTTATAGATAAGGGGGTGTCAGTGAAAAATAGTAATAGATTGGGATGCTTTTGCTTTTTACCCTAGAAATTAATGGAGTACCATTTATAATACAAAAATTATATACAATAGATCATCCATCACATGATATGGTAATATGTAATAACTTATTGATTTTGTTATTCATGTCCAGTTGAGTTAATTCACATTCGTTTGGTTGTTAACTTTGTTTTCTTTGTTATTTGTTACATGCGTTTATTTTTTTGGCGAAGAAGAATAACAATAGTTCATGGTAAGTCCAATTTCTACTTAGCAATAGGGAGGAATTAAGAGGTGATGGGAGAAATTTTTCTAAGCTAATTTTAGTTCAACTATTAACATTTACTTTTGAATGCAAATCTCTATCTCTCAATAATCTTTCATGTACAAAGAATCGGGATTCGACTCGACTCTATTGAAGTTGTTCGAAAATATGCATAATATTTTCCTCCCTCTCCATATACCTCATGGAAGCATAAAAAATATCGACCAAGTATGCATGGATATTGCCTTTGTTTTTTCCTTGCAGTTGTCCACAGGAGGGGATAGTATCAGCTTTAAAGGAAAGAGTCCATTTTGGGTTTGACCTTATAAAGTGAATTTAATATCTGGCTCTTCTTCTTAATTTAGGAAGATGTTTGACATTTCAAAATTATGAATATAACCTGTTTGATTTTTTTTTCACAACAGGGACGAGGAGAACTCAGAACTTGAGATGGAAGAACACGAAATCCACAATCCAACCCAATGACATTTGTTGAAATTTCATGTGGGTTTTTATTAAAACTTAGTTTTCTTCTTTTCGTTAGTTTCCATTAACTCAAGCAATCATTTATTAACTCTGATATTTATTCATTTTTAATCTCAGACAATAAATATCAAAATGTCTTGATGAATGTCTGATTGTATTTTTAGTTTTTCAGGTGTAAGCAGTTTTGGAGCAAAACTAGAGCCTCCATGGAATTGTTCTAAAATCTAATCTTTTCCATTTTGTATGTCTGCAACAGTGTTGTCTTTGATTCATTTTTTATGTAGGTTGATTTGCATCTTATTACGATAACTTGCCTTAAAAGATTCTGTCAAAATCGAAAAATATGAATATCAATTGTCTTTCTTGGAAATTGGAATTAATTACTTTGTATTTTTGGCAAAAAAATAATAATGATTCGGACACATGTTGGGACACACATTAAGACACATGATTTGTCCAATAAGTGTCGATCGCGTGCAATAGACGACTTTAAATAAATCTATATTCAGACATTTATTTTCATAGCACTACTCTAATAAGTTAACTGTCTTCCTATACATAGAACATATTCATTATAAGTACAAATTAAGGCAAACGATACTTTTGTTGTGAATTGAAATTTCGATTTAGCTATCGGCCTGAAAAAGAATAATATCAGTTGGGCCATAAACATGTCAGCCAACCCACGGTAAGAACAAGTTTAAAATCCATTATCCAAACTTTACCTATTGTTTTGGGAAATTAAACCTATCCCTATAAATGTATGGGAAAAATCCCTTCTAGAAGTTTTCATTATTCTTAGGGATAGAGTCAGTATTTGCACTTGAGGGAAGACAAATTAGGCAAGAAAGTATTTATTTTTATTTTGAAATAAACTTTGATTCTTATACTTTCAATAGAATGTTTATGACATGGGAATTGGAAAATGCATTCTTGTGTGGGACTGAGAAAACACAAGTTTTCATTATTATTAGTAGGGATGACAATGGGGTAGATATCAATATGCCCCTGTTGACAACGTATTTTTACCTACATGTATTTATCAAAACAAATCGATGACGTCGACACCCACAGGAAAGAGATGTCAGATTATCAAGCATTAAAAACAACCTTACCGTGTAGAACACGTGATTCTTAGTAAAGGTAAATCGGCACGGTATAAAGTACTGATGCCGCGATAAGTCAAATATCAATTTAAAGTATCAAATAATATCAAGCATTTGCATGTGCATAGCTTGGATGACAAGCATGCCATTTCAAGAGGCCATAGCCCTCCCTCTTTTATTTTGACCGGAATCAGCTCTCGGAAGCTCATTTCTAGGCCAATTGGCCAACTATATCTTTGGGACATCCAGTTGAGCATTGAGACCATTGGATGTACTTATTTTAACATTTTGGAGTGATTAGTTCAGGTCACGTCAAGATTAGACGACGTTTGACCATTGAACTATCACTCCACTATACCCTTTACCCAGTAAAATAGGTGAATAGGGCTAGAAGACCCAGGTTTTTTCTGTACAATTCCAAATCTCACCAAACTTCATATTTAAGCTTAACATGATGAAAATAAGTCTCACATAAATCTTCGGGCGATTCCAAGCCTGTTTTCTATTTTCGGGGACACCGCTTTTCCCGAGACGGCCGATTCCATGATGATGGACATCGGGACCCAATTTTTGAAATGTAAACCATAAATAAATCATTTATAACCATACTGAAGTTCCTTGTAAAATTTCAAGTCTATCAGACTTCGTTTAGTCATCCGATCGCTTATCGCGCTCCAATTCAATCGAGAGTCGGACGATCACATTTCTCTATCTTCGGAGAATAATTTGGAAAAATGAACGCCACCACAATGCTTAGAACACCCCAAAAACCTTTGGAATATTTTCCTGGACTATTCTGGATTAAAGGACTACACGCGAACATGGTCACACTAGGATTACACCGACAAAGTGGTGCAAATCCCTAGGCTTCCATTGAATAAGTACCTAGGGAGGTGTGCCCACTCATAGCCTGCCACATGGTAGGTGCCTAATGTATAGGAGCCTTGGGCTCCTCGAGGCCTCTATTTATACATAGACACACACACTCTCACACACCTCCGAGTACTGACGCGAAATCAACTAGTCCTGTCGTTACTCTATCCGAGCACCAGGTCAAAATCAACCATTTTTGCCAAAGGCTATAGCTGATTTTTTTAGACAATATTATCCAATATTCAGCTAAAACTTGTCCAGTTCTTTACCCATGGAACAAGCCGAGATTCTGTAAGTAAATAAATTTTGAATACCAATAATTGCTTACTTACTTTCAGCTAGTAGAAATATTTTAGTACCATGTTCGCTCGTCTACTATCCATGGGTTGGGTCCGCATCCAAATTCGGACACCATTATACTAAATATTTATATTAAAATAGTTTGTGTCTCAATAAAGTTCACAATAATATAGACGTACTTTATTGATGGGCACCACGACAGTCTCGTCAAGGTTTGAGGCGAGAAATACTAAAAGACTGACAAAAAGCTTACTCACTAAGGGGTGTCGGTACTTCAAATAGGTCCATTGCGAGGCTCTACCACCACCTTTAGGTCTTTTCTGGTATCTTATGAGATCACTTACCTTAACTTGACTAGCCATTCGGACAGGTCGTACAAACCCCAAAAATAAAAATATCAGGATTAATTCAATGAATTCAGTTATATTTTCATAAATTGGACTGAGGTCCAAACTACGGAGTGACTTGATTCCCCCAAGTGTAGGATACATAGGCAGCACAATAAGGGTTCAGTCACAACAAAAGCTAATGTTTTCTCGTAACATCATAATATTATACTATCACAATGCTATTTATACACCCCATTTATATATGCGCAAAGGCACCCAATTATGTTCTCCGAGTTCCTGCGTAATAGTTGGACAACCATTTCTATTATATTTAAGGTATTATTTATACTATATTCTGTGTGCATTTTCAGATAATGTCAAGCATGCCAAGAAGTCTTAGGGTTTGTATTCCAGAACAGTAATCAGCTTCTTCCCCACATTACTAAACTACCCCTTTTAATCTCTCTAGCCAAAATTCCCCAGTAGAAACACTTAGGAAGTTTACTAGGGTCCGTTTCAAATATCCTCTGGTCCTAATGCCAGCTCCATGTTAAAATTATCAAAATACCCCTACTTTACACCCATAGTCAGTTCAGCCTATGGATTTGATCCAGAAGCTTCCCGAGACTAGCTGACAATTATTCGGACCCCGAAACCAAATTTTACAATTTTTTACCAAATCACCCCTTGAACCTCAAATATCTATTTTTAGCCTGTGGACCTTACCGGCAACGACCTGGGACCAATTGGAGACTATTTTTTCAGCTCCATGTGGCAAAATTCAACTTTTTGCCAAAACGTCGACCGAGTCAACTATGCTCATTTTTACTGTCTAAATACCGTACCAGATATTTACTGGGGACTACCGGATGCCTTTTCGAGCCTCGGTCATGATTTTTCAACTTTTTACCATAGCTACTCCCTTCGTCCCAAAATGTTTGGACCACTTTCATTTTTTCACATTTTATGTACACTGCAAAGTGGTATAAAGTTAACAGGTGAGTGTCCAAGTTTGCCACTTGGATCAAGTTTTTTATTTAAATTGGTTTTAGGAATTTTTGCAGCCAGAGCATTGCCGCTAATGAAGCACAACACTTTTTCCAAAGTTACTTTACAAGTTTTGCTGCCCCAATTTAAACTTTTCCGCTCCAAAATAGAGGGAAGGAGAGAGAATAGGAGCCATATAATTGGAGCAAGGTAATCTTCTCTCCATTCATTTTTCTCTCTCATCATAAATCTTTCCTCCATTCCACTGCAATTCCTTTTCCCCTCTAATTACGTCCCATTTCTCCCATAATATAAAAAGTCCATTTTCTTTTTCTTTTTTTCAATTAAAAATCCTTGCCACTCTCTTAAATCAACATGAACTTATTGCAACCTCTCCTTGAAAATCCTTCAATCCACCACAAAACCAAACGAGTCCTAACCAAGGACCAACATCGAGCTATTTTCAAGATGCTCTTAAAGCGGAGTGAAAATGGAAAATTAAAGTGGGGTTGTGTAACAGAGATTGTTGCAATGTACTCTACCAAGGCAAAACAATTCGCAGCATTTGGCAACAAGCACGTATGTCAATTGCTAATGGGTTGGGAGCTGATGTATCTTACTTCTATTGAAACTGAGTTCATCGCAAACGAGTAGAAATCAACAACGAGCAAGTTGCTAAAGTCTATCTTCGTCGGTGAACAAATATTCGCTTTTTCGCGAAGGCTATGAAATGGCAAAATCATCTTTTCACATTCAATTTAAGGAGGGTGCTATCAGACCGCGTACAAAGTCACTAAAGCCATACCTAACTAAGAAGAGAATAAGAAAACACGTCCTCGATTCTGTTTGTCCATGGTAGAGCCATCCTATCTTACAAGCCAACCAATTTTGAAAGACGTACAACTATGTCCATGTTGATAAAAATGGTTTTTCTAACAATATAATTCAAGGGTACAGACGAACTCCTGGGGATTAGATATGGACAAATTAGTCCAAAAAAATGATTCTGCTCCCAAAAAGAAATAGAATTATTCTTAGAAGATACGGACGGAATCTTTTGAAGATTTAACTACAACTCATGAAACTCAACTTAAGTTCAACAAATGGAGTAGTTCTAAAGAATGTACCCTGACTTCTCTCTTCTTTGTAGGAAATTATCTACAATACAACATAGAACATAGAGATTCCCTACCCCCACTAGGGATAGAAACTTGACCTAGTTTACCAAGTACCTGCCCTAAAATTGATGTGACACAGCAAATTGCCTACCATACGAATAAACACCCCTGAGGGCTTGTTTGTTAGAGGGATAAAATGACTGGGTATAAAAACCTCCCAAATATAGAATCCGGCTCTACCCATAACTGGTGTTTGTCTCCATTTTCACACCTGGATATGAAATTAGGGATAAATAATAACATATTGGCCCCTCCATATCCACCTTCAAAATTACAACTTTTTCATTATTATTTATGGAAATGCCATATTCATCCATATCCCCTAACCCAAACAAACCCTACATAACTAATCACACCTTATATAATAATCCCCACTTCTACTATTATCACCTTATCCCCTCCAAAATTTTTAACTATTTACAAACAAGCAGTAAGAGTACACATTCCAAGAATGGAAGAATGAATAGTAGGTACCTCCAACCATTCCCCGTGGGAGGAGATTAGATGACAGCTATCCAAGGTAGGTAGCATAGAATTTGTTTTCCCTCAATATTTATCACAAGAAGTAATTACGTGTTTCTCTCAGTCATCTGCGTACTACACTTTCAAACCAACCCAAAACTTTTCAACTGGCTGGCCCATCCCAACATAAGTTTCTCTAATCTTCACCCACCCACCTGCAAAAGGTTCATGATGAGGCTATATAGGGACACCTAGTATGGGGTTTGAATCATAGAAGGTTTACTCAGTACAACACACCCGATCGCATCCTTAATACTTGGTTAAGGCTTAGAATATTTAATTTTTCATGCAATAGAAATAAGATGGTCATATGAGCAAAGTGTCTCAAAGCATGAAATATACATGAGCACATCATTCCAAATGTAACACAGAATGTGAGAACTAGAAAGGATAGTTTGTACCATACCCCCATAACCTTTTATTAGAAAGGAAAATAGTAATAATGAAGTAATGAAGTCCATACCTAGGCCTAGGACTGCGACTCCTTGACCTACCTTTTGAGCTCGATGCTGATTCCACTATCCTCCCCTTATGGCTGAAAACCAAAAACATGCAAAACATCTAAGCTGCAACTAAAAATTATATATAATAAACCTGGTCATATTGAGGAAAGGGTAAGGCCCTATTGGTTGGGTGCTTCGGTCGTTTATAACCCTCTCCGTAAGTTTGGGGTCCAAGCCCCAACAATTTCCCCCATCTCTTTATTACCGTAGCAAAAACAAAAGAAACTTTGGCACATAGAATAACAAGTAGATATAAAGCACTCAAGTAAATATTATACAAGTTTATTGAAGGGAGTGTTAGGGAGCCAATTATATTTTAGAATAGATTTTTGGATCATCAACAGAAGTCGTAAAAGCGCTTGGATGATATGTTCAAAATAGACATTATCCAATTCATGTTTGAGAATGCATTTTGCCATAATAGATTCCATAATTTGAGGCCAAGCAGCCAAAATGGAAAGATGCACAATCTGGAATGCAAAACCACATTGCCAAACATGCCATAATGGCTTAATTCTTGGACTAAACATATATAGTAGCTATGTTCATAAGGGAAACAAACCATCATTACCATATCCCAAGCATCTTAAATCTTAATGTTGAAATATGCTTTAGTTTAACATTGACAATAGTACATTGCACTGCTACGGTGACAACATTTGAGCACGAAGCCTTGATTTTGATTTTCACCAATGCATTAGTATGAAAAGACACAGAGAGCATGAAAAGACACATAGAACGGCTGGAGCCCATTTCAAGAAAGCATTAGTGGCACATTAGTCGATAACTAGAATATGGTATTGAAATGTGGTCACCATAACATCATCACACAACATTTACATAAGAAATATGCCCTTCACTTGAAATTAGTAACGGGCACAATCAATCACCAACTACATTTTATACATCATAGAACCACCATGCACAATAGGAGACTTACATTTTTTCAGCACTGGGTCCATACTTAGCAAATTGAACCATTATCTCTCTGCCATCAACGACTCATCCTGACAAAGTAAATCACAAACATAAACTACCAAACTCTACAATTATCCAAAATACAGAAACCCCTTTGGTAGACTAGATAACAAGTTTAGGACATACCATTGAGCTTATCGACCGCCTTCTGGGCTTCATTAGCATACCTGTACCAAACAAATGCAAAACCTCGTGAATAGGGCTGAAACCAGTTCGGTTCGGTCTGGTTCTGGGACAATTTTGAGTGAACCGAAGAAAATCGGTTCGGGAGCATAGGTGAACCAAAATTGAGTTTGTAAACCTCAGTTCAGTTCGGCTTCGATTCGGTAGGTTCCAGTTCGGTTCAGGCCTACGGGCTTCATATGGGTCAAGCCCAATGAATCTCAACCCATTTACTTACTATTTCAGACCATAAAAACTAATTTTTAGCCCATGAAAGCATTTTTTTCCAACCCATGAAAGCATATTTTCAGCCCATTCAACAAGTTCACACAAATTTGAAGCCCAAAATTTTAAAGAAACCGACCAACTAGTAAAAAAAAGAAAATTAAGTTAACGAATAACTAATAACAACTACAGTCTACACTGATCACAATTGGTACTTGTCTTTAACACTTGGGCTACCAACTACAAGTCTACACTACTGAATTCTTACTACATGCAGTCATGAGAGATTCAACCCAAATAGGCAAATACACAAGTCTTGAGAGTCTAGTTCAAATACAACATATCACAAAAACCCACTTTCAACAATTGGACCATTCTAAAATTCAAACAGCAATTTCAAATACAACATTAACATATCACAAAAATCCACTTTCAAGTTTCTAAAGTTGGACCATTCCAGCAGACAACAAGTTCCATTCCAATTTCAAGCAAGCAAGCAACAGCAAGTTACAACAATTTAGTGCTTCCATTCCATCCATTTTCCAACGGCTCCTCAATTGGTCAAAAAAAAGTAGTGCTTGTAAAGACTAAAAATATTAAAAGGAACAAAACAAAATTTAAAGTTACCTAATTAGCTTCTGAAACAACTATAATTTAGTGATACATGATTCCTCAAATGCTTCCGAAACCACTACAAAGTAACAAAAACATAGAATATGAATCATGTTAAACCATGAAATACTTGAAACAAAACTCAACAAACATATTGTAGTTAAAGAGTAGTAAGTACCCGATTCAAGTTCTTCCACTTCATCTAGTTGATCTTGAACAGAGATTTTACTTGGGTACCTTGTAGACACCCCGACTTTGACCCGGGATACTTATCAAGCATTCCCGATGATGAAATAGAGCAACCGTGCATACTTTGAGGCTAAAAACGAGGCTTGAACTCACCTAACCACCCTAAACCATTCTAAACACTCCTAGAACAACCTTAAACCAACCAAAATACCCTTCAAACCATCCAAAATGCTCTTCAAAATAAACCCAATCCTACACCATCTTCTACTACATTCAAAACTCTCTTTATTGATATATATTACGTCTCAATCCATTTTGAAATAAGGGAGATGTGCCTGTTTTATCAAAATGACTTATTTTCCCGAACTTCTGAGGGTAAAATGGTCACACACTTGGATGTACAAATTATCTTGGGTTCAAACCATTTGGGTTAGAAAATTACACTCGACAAGATTTCCAACGCTTCAAACCACGCACGAAACGGAGTTCGGTAGCACCTAAAGCAGCCATTTGAAGATTGGTCTGCTGTGTAGGCCTTTGAGCGCTCAAACCCTTTACGCACCAGAAATTTTCAAGACATTTTTCAGCTAGTTTTCCACCTAAATTATGGGCTCCCCCCGGTTTCTACAGCTTCGTTTTCACGCCAAAATCCCTCTAATAACACTCCTTCTCCAACTTGAATTGCAAATTCCAAATTTCTCCCATTTCTCTCTATATAAACCACCCTCCACCCATTGTTTAAGGACCCTTGGCTGATCTCTTACACTCTCACACCTTTCATCAGATCAAACCCACTCTTTCTCATCCTTAAACCACGTTTTACACCCTTTCTCATCCATTTCCATCATCTTCAACCTCCAAAACACCCAAAAACATTCTTTAGAAGGCCTAAACTCCATGGGTCTTTGAAGAAATCATCTCCCACCAACCCTATTGCCGTCAAACCTTCCTCAAATCTATAAGCCCACTTCAATCAATCCTTGTTCTTCACTAATCTTCTCACTCTAAGCACTCAAACACTCAAAAATCACCATTTTAAACCCAAATACAACTCATCCACTCAATCAATAATCCAATCAACCCCTACACTCACACTCTTCTATCCAAAATACTTCATCTATAGCCCATAAACACAGCCACTACCCATCCATTCATCAAACCACAAGTTCAAGCCTTGATCATAGCCAAAAGGTAGAAAATCATGTGAAAAATCATGTTTTGGTCATCCTGAGGGAGACCAGTGAGTTCATGGAGGTTCTATATACCTCTAATGGACTCACAAGGTCTTCAATATTCAATAAAATGATTTTTTAAAACCCCAGCTTCAAATAGCTTGAGCGCTCAATGCTATGGCTATAAGCGCTCAAGCCTTGCTTAGTTTTGACACTTCAAATGTGTTTATTCTAGTTCTGTATTCTGTTTTCAACTTATGAAGCGCGCGCGTGTGTGTGTGTGTTGAGGTGTGAGTTGATATTTGGCTAAGTCAACCTAATCTCGAAGTGTGTGTGTGTGTGTGTGTGTGTGTGTGTGTTGATATTTGGTTAAGCCAACCTAATCACGAAGTGTGTATGTGTTGAGGTGTGTGTTGATGTTTGGCTAAGCCAACCTAATCACAAAGTCTGTGTGTGTGTTGATGTTTGGCTAGGCCAACCTAATTTCTTCTCCCTCTCATTCGGATCATGCTTATGCATGGCCCAATACTCATCTCTCACTCATCAATGCATTTTATGTTTATTTTGTCAATGTTTCTGGTTCATCAAGTTCATTTACTTTATTGTGTACTATCTTGAGCTTGTTGATGATTCAAGTAAAGGCAGTAAGGCATGTAAACACTCAAACCATGAAGATGGTTTGAGCGCTCAAACTATTTTCTAGTGCGACAAGAGTTTTCATTATATTAGTCTACTGACTGCGTTTTGAGTGTTTTAGATGCCTCACAATGATTTATTTTTCACCCATTCTGCCTTTATTGCCTTGTTTGGTTCATCATCTAGCTTCAAGTTTATGTTAACATGGTCATACATTTCTGCTTAGTCATCAAAGTATCATTTTCAAGCAGCTTAAAGTGCATCAAACATGTTTTCATCAAAAATAGAATCATCAGAAAGCATTATAAGCATATGTGAGTAAGTAAGAGTTTGAGCGCTCAAACCCCTAGGTTGAGCGCTTAAACCTTGGCAGTGGATAAAATTGGTTTGCTTCATGTGTGTTACATGTATCATTTTCAGTTCTCTTTTTTCCGTTAATCACATGCTAACATTGTTGTTAGCTATTTTGTGCCTTTAATAGCTCATACTTGCATACCATCATCATCTCTCATGTAATTCAATTTGCACATGTATACACCGTAAACCATTGTTGTGTTAGCATCATTACTCGGCTCCCATCCCCCATTCTCCATACTCGTTCAAAGTTGAATTATAATCATATCCCATGATCCCACAAAAGTCAAGTAGAGACCGATTTTCGAACCGGGTGAGGGGGGTGCCATAAAACCCTTCTCCTCTTGTAACTGAGCTCTCGAACCTAAGATAGCATGGTGATGACGGGCCAGTAATCCTTATCCATTGAATGAGGCACGAATCAATTAAGTTCGGTTCCTCGGGGACAATCCGTTAAAATCTGGGTGGCGACTCCGAATCAATTCAAGGGATCCCTCCAGAGGTGCGTCCACATACCTCAACCAATTATGTGCACAAATAAGGGCCTCTGCCATTTTGGGAGAAAAAGAGGTCCAATATGGGTCAAGAACACGTCACCCAGTGCTAAAAGCGGATTCAGATGCAACGGTAGATACCGTAATAGGTAGAATATCTCATGCCATTTGAGAGAGAATGTGATACTTGGAAGAATTAATGGACCACCAATGCAAGAGATCAAAGCTTTCAACTTTAGGATCTTCATTACTCTCCAACCAATACCTCTCTAACTCCGATTTGCTAACCATATTAGTCTCATTTTCCATGTGTTGCAAGAATTCCGAATCCATTGCCTCGCATAAATCCATACCCCGCTTTCCCTTTTTGTCTTTGTTTCTAGAGGACTCAATAACATTTGGTGCTTGCCCTTCATCAATAGTCCTCTTCTCATACCAATTAAAAAGTCTTTTCATCCCATCCTTCATCTGAACAACCTTACTTTCAACCTCTCCTTTGTCATTGTATTTGCCCAAGCTCCATCTCACATAAACAAATTTGTAATGGGGATCAAGTACATTAGCATACAACAACAAAGGGTTTATTTTTGCAAAGTTACCCCAATATTTGTTCATACCCCTTGCCAAAAGCATCAAGTTAACATCATCACTCACTTCCAATTTGGCAATTGCAATTTTAATGGTCATGACCTCTTTGAAGAATGAATTGCAAGTCACATATAAAGAACCCGAAAATTTCTTGGTTACAATGTAAAACAATCTAAGGATTTCATCATACAACTCCACAACATTGCAATCATCAATAGAAGAAGTACCAACTATTGGTTGTTTGGCTCTCCCTTTCCGTTGGCTTTTCCCACTCTCCATAATGTCACTTGGCCCATCGACTTCCAATCCAATATCATTTGCATTGTCTACACCCTACTCATCCTCTTTAACACCAAGAACAACAACTTCCTCTTCCAACCTCTCAAAAGCCTTTTGATATATCAAAGCTCTTTCCAACATAAAAAAGTTGAGCTCCAACGAAGTTGGTAGGTCTAAGCAAGGCTTAAGTTTTGAATCAATTTTGTCGGTAAGAGCACAATGTTGAAACTTGAGGTACCTTTGAGGTGAGGATCTCACATACCTAACAATATTGCGCACCCTTGATATTGATGAATCAACATCTTTCAACCTCTCACGGACAATCAAATTCAATATATGTGCACAACACCTAACATGCAAGAACTCATGGCCTAGAATAGTGGAGTCTCTTTTCATGGTCTTCTTTTTCATGAAATCAATTATGCCATTATTGGAGCTTGCATTGTCAATTGTGATTGTCAAGATGTTGTCTATCCCCCACTCCACCAAACATCTCTCAACCTCCTTACCAAGTGTCTCACCTTTGTGATTTGGAACTAAACAAAAGTTAATAATCTTTTTATTTAGTTTCCAATCACTATCAATGTAGTGGACCATAAGACACATATGGTTAAGATTTTGAAGAGAAGTCCAAGTGTCTGTGGCAAGGTAAATTCATTGGTTCTTGAATACTTTCTTCAACGCTTTCTTTCTCTTTGAATAATTCAAGAACATCTTTTGCAACCGTTATTCTAGATGAGATTTTGGTCCACTTTGGTTGCACAACATGCATGAACTTTCTAAAACCTTGACCTTCAACAAACCGAAAGGGCAATTCATCAAGAATAATCATTTTTGCCAAGGCCTTTCTACATGAATCCACACTAAGGCCTTTCAACAGAATCAACCTTTTTAGATCTAGTGCGAGTTACCCTAGACCCAGATACATCCATCTACAAAGGAAAATGTTATTTTACTTTAGTCAATTTTTAAATTTCATAGTAATTTGTAATTAAAGGCTTAAAGCTAACAACAACCCAACAACAAGCCACCACATGCAAAGCAACAAGCCAACAACAAGCCATCTGAACTTCACATACTTAAACCACCGATTGAATCATTGGACAAAAAAAATACAGTACTAATTGCTCACTGGCATAACTTAAACGGGATAAAAGACTTTATAGCTTTGGTATGTGGCTTTGATTCGTATATGAAAGATCCGTGCTAACTGCTCCTACAAAAGATTCGAAATATCACATGAAGAAGTCAAAATACAGTGCTAACTGCTCCTGCAAAAGACCAAATGGCCTAACCCTTCTAGATTTTCAGATCTTCATGAACAATATAGAGTGTAGCCAATACAGTCCTGGACGTAACCCTTCCTGAACAATACAGAGAGTAGCCAATCCAGTTCTAACCCTACATGAACAACACAGATCTTCAATCTTACAAATCGTAGATCTTCATGAACAAATAACAATACAGTCCTAACCCTTCCAAATTTTCAGATTTTCTAGATTTTCATGTGATATGCAATTTCCAGATTTTCATGTGATATGCAAAAACAACCCAGATCTCAACCAGAGAGAGAGAGAGAAAGACTCACCACAGTGACCACCGGACCACCGTTACCTCACGATTTCACATTGAAATCTCGGTTACAATTGTCGATTTGGAATATGAGGGGGTGTTGCACAGCCAAGTGTTGTGCACACATGACGCTACCTTATTTGGTCACTTTTCGATGATCCGAGACATTCACCAAATACCTCTCGCTGAGTACTATAAGTGTTTAAAAAATTAACTTGGTCAGATATCATTAAGTGCCTAATAGGAACACAAATAGATTGAAATGAAATGGAACACAAATATACATAAACACTGGATCCAAATCAATAAACCCATTTTTTTAATCTATTTGTGTTTCAATTAGGTACTTAACGATATCCAATCAAGTTGAATTTTGGTACACTTATAGTACTCGACGAGGGCTATCCGGTGAACGTCTCGGATCCCTAGAATGTGGCCGGCGCGGCCACGCCGTGCGGCTGCACAACACTTTCGATGTGCTGCACCCCCTAGAGTCCGACCAATTTAACTTATTAAGTGTAAACTGAGAACAGTGAGTAGTGAGTACTAAGTACTATCGGTTACACACACACACACACACAGTCACGAAGTCACGGTAATGGCTGCTACGACCAGAGATGGGTTTGAGCATGAAGCCACGAATTGGGTTTAGCACGATCTAGTAATGGGGGGAGAGAGAGAGAGAGAGAGAGAGAGAGAGAGAGAGAGAGAGAGGGAGAGAGAGAGAGAGAGAGAGAGAGATCAGAGATGGGTAATGGGCATGGCTGCTCTAACTCTAAGCTCTCGAGGTCGAGAGATAAAAGGCTGAGAGAGGAAATTTTTTAGGGTTAGCCAATTAGGGTCATATCCTTATTAGAACTCGTTCGGTTCGGTTCGACCTAAATTTTCAGAAAATCGAGAACCGAACCGAAACTCAGTTTTTTTAATTTTCCTGAACTGAACCGAACCGGTTGAAGATAAAACCGGAAAAAAAATGGTTCAGTTCAATTTTTCGGTTCAGTCCGAGTTTTGAATTTTTTTTCCAGCCTTACTCGTGATTCACCAGTCCTAAGTTACACACCCACAATTGCAACCAATGATACAAATTCAGAATGATTAAAAAAATACCTCCTAATACACTAAGTAGTAAATGCGAATCTACAACAAAGTAGAAATGAAATCAGTATTGACCATTATAAATGGCATTTAAATTGCTTCCACAAATCTCCCTGGGTGCCAAAACAGCTACCTTCTACATAGTTAATACAACCATGCTACCCTCCAATTCTGATGAATGGCCTCTACAACCCGTTGTTTCCCCACACACACACACACACACACAAACAAAGTTGACTTCTATACATTCCTCTCAGATGGTTGGCTTCTCTATATGTATTAGTCATTTTTCACAAGGAGGAGGCTGACAGAGTACCAGCACTAAAAAGACTCAAGTTCTCTCTCCTTGTTTCTAGAGTTCACAAATGCCCAATTTGCATACGCATGGATACAATGCTTAACTTACTTATTTAATTATGGTGACTGTGGTCTTTCACTGTTGCTGGAAAATTTGATTGACGTAACATCTGAAAATGATTCCTTGATACATTTTAAGCCTACCTTTCAATTTTCCAGTCCTTTTCTAATATAAAAATACCACTATGGTTTGAGGATATTATAACCTAGAGAAAATGCGAGCAACTTCTTGATAGGGAAAACAATTTTTTTTTGTTCCTTTTAGATGAGGCCAGGTGATAGCAGATAAGCCAACCTTACAAGGAACAATAAACCGTTTCTTCAATTCCTCAACCTAACATCAAAATTGGTACTTTTATTGGCATTAAAATACATTGAACCACTTGTATTGAGAAAAACATCCTAAATTTGAAGCAAAATTTGCATTAAATATACTTCAAACAAGATGAAAAACCCTTTAAAATTCAAAAATAAAATCACAAATGCTCCTAATCATCCATCAGTTACCTAAAACAAAAGGACAACATATATAAACCAATGTAAACTTGAATACAATTCAAATGAGATGACACCCTTAGAAGTTCAAAAACAAATTCAGTATGAACTCATAATCATCCTTTAACCTCGAAAACTAGAAACCCAGTCAGTTAAAAAGAATAATATGCATAAACCAGTGGATAATTTATATAGGTTTATGGAACACTTGTATGAATTAAAGAAAGACAAATGGGAATCTGGGCTCTCGGGTTTTGTAAGCAATAGTTGGAAAATTATGAAGGCAATGTTAACAAGTGTAATGTATCAGGAGATAAAGTGATAGAAGTTGTCGTGTATAGGAAAAAAACAACCATTGCAATTTATAAGCAACAAATATGCATCAGTTTGTTCCTGAATGTCTGATGACGTGGAGAAAAAATAGGAACAGAAAAGTAACATTCAAACCCAACAATCCTATAATATAGCAACAGTTATATTTGAAGTGAGAAAGTGGTTTATTTGTTGGAGTAAAAATAGGAGACCAAGTCAACATAGAAACCAACTCCTTATAACTCTCCAACATATAATTTTTACTTGGGAATTAACCAATAAAATATTAATTGTAAAATATTAAATTAAAACAACAATCCCCCACATAATTTAAAATTTTACAAGAGTGCTTTTAATGCGCAATAGGTATAGGTGTCTTCCGGACTTGAACCTACACTTAGTGTTAGTAAGCTTCAGTTTGAAGAACCATAGTAAATAAATTCTTGAACTAGGCCCTTGATTTCAAACCTACGCCTACCACACACACACAGTACGGGAAACATTATGGTTCTGGAACAGTTTTGCGCGTTAGACGGTCCTGCGCACATATCTCGTTTCTATGAGTGTCTTTAGAGAATAACCCAATTTCCCACAGCAGCAATCCCACTGCCACACTCATATAGGTGTGTCCTCCAAGGGTAGTTTGTGACCAACACCCCGTAGAAATCCTACCTTGGACACATTCAGAGCTAAGCTCTTCCTATCGTCACATAACATGCACATAGCATGAGCACTATCACCATAGGAATAGGACTAGGGATTCCCTTCTAATTTTTAGTGCTCTTTCTAGTCACCATTCAATTTAGTTGTTACCTATTGAACCTTATTCATGGGATCTCCAATCACAAAGGTTAGGTGTTCATCGAGGTGACTAATTTATAGGCTTCAGTCTCATTCCCCTCGATGATTCAAAGACTAGCCTTCGGGCTAAGCCTTTAGTAAAAGGGTCTGCTATATTTTTTTTCAGACCTCACAAAATCAAGTGCAACCACTCCTTGAGACAACAATTGTTTAATAAAATTGTGCCTTATTCTGATATGTCTCTTCTTCTCATTAAAATTTTCATTCTTAGTCTTGGCAATTGCAGCTTGATTGTCACAATGTATAGAAACTGCAGGAATAAGACTATCAGACAAAGGCAAATCAATCACTAAGTTCCTTAGCCATTCGGTTTTGGTACAAGTCAAATCCAATGCAATAAATTCAGCTTCCATCGTGGATCTAGATATAATAGTTTGCTTAGAAGATTTCCAAGGTATTGCACCACCACCTAGTGTAAAAATATAACCACTAGTTGCCTTAGTTTCGTCTGAATCACTAATCCAATTAGCATCAAACAGCATAAGAAATATCAGGCCTTGTGCAATTAGAAAGATACATCAAAGATCCAATTATTTGGGAATATTTATGTTGGGAAATACTCTCACCCAAATTTCTCTTCAAATGAACATTAGGATCAAAAGGAGTAGACACTTTTTTCATATCAAAATAATTAAACTTTTTTAGCAATTGATCAACATAATGTTCTTGTGTCAAAGCAATTCCATCGTCACTTTTTAGGACTTTAATACCCAAGATAACATTTGCAGGTCCTAAATCTTTCATGTCAAAATTGCTAAATAAGAAATTTTTGGTGTCTCTAATGACATCAATATTAGTACCAAAAATAAGAATGTCATCCACGTATAGGTAAAGAATAACACAAGCACATCAAGTTGTTTAATATAAACACGTTTATTAGCATCATTTATTTTAAAGTCATTAGAAAGAATAACTTTATCAAACTTTTCGTGTCATCGTTTAGGACCTTGTTTTAAGCCATAAAGAGACTTCACTAGTCTACAAACTTTTCTTTCTTGCCGTGGAACTACAAACCCTTCGGGTTGATCCATATATATTTCTTCTTCTAATTCTCCATTTAAAAAGGCCGTTTTTACATCCATTTGATGGATTTCTAATTTATAGATTGAAACTATAGCAATCAAAAGACGAATAGTAGTAATGCGAGTAACCGGAGAATATGTATCAAAGAAATCTATCCCTTCTTTTTGCTTGAACCCTTTAGCTACTAATCTAGCTTTAAATTTTTCAATGGATCCATCCGTTCTAAGTTTCTTCCTAAAAATCCATTTACAACCTATTGTCTTGCAACTAGGCGGAAGATCAGTAAGATACCAAGTATTATTAGCAACGATAGAATCCATTTCACTATTTATAGCTTCTTTCCAAAAGGTAGCATCTACAGAAGTCATAGCTTCACTATAGGTTTTAGGATCATTTTCAATTAAGAAAGTTTGAAAATCACTGCCAAAATCTTTCTCTATTCCACCTCTTTTACTCCTCCTTGGTTCAAAATCATCTTGAGATTCTATACTAATTCTAGAGGTGGCACAATCACCGATTGATTTTGAAATCTTTTCTTTCATAGGAAAAATATGTTCAAAAAATTCAGCTTCTCTAGATTCGAAGATAGTATTAATAGAGATATCAAAAACTTCAAAGTTTATGACTAAAAAACGATAGCCAACACTTTCTATTGCAAATCCAATAAAAACACAATCAATAGTTTTTGGACCCAATTTTCTTTTCTTTGGAGGTGGAACTAAAACCTTAGCCAAACACCCCCACACTTTGAAATATTTTAAGCTAGGCTTTTGATTTTTCCAAAGCTCATAAGGAGTTTTATCAAAATCTTTATAAGGCACTTTATTCAAAATATGACAAGCAGAATATAAAGCTTCACCCCACAAGTTGTTTGGTAAACCAGAACTAGCTAACATTGCATTTACCATATCTACTAAACTCCTATTTTTACGTTCCGCTACTCCATTGGATTGAGGTGAATAAGGAGGAGTTTGTTGATGAATAATACCATGCATTTCACAAAATTCACCCATTTCATTGGGTGCAAATTCACCCCCTCTATCTAACCTTCATATTTTTATTTTCTTTTCCAACTGATTTTCTACTCGAGCCTTAAAAATTTTGAACTTGTCAAAAAGCTCACTTTTCTGATAGATTAAAAACACATGGCAATATTTAGAAAAATCATGAATAAAGGTTATAAAATATCTTTGACCACCACGGGTAAGCACGTTATTAAGGTCACAAGTATCACTATGTATAAACTCTAATAAAGTTGTGTCTCTTACAACTGATTTATAAGGCTTTTTAGCTAGTTTAGCTTGTACGCAAACCTGACATTTTTCCTTCACATTAACCGCATATTTTGGGATAAGCTCTAAGCTCATCATCCTTTTAATGGTTTTCAAATTGACGTGCCCAAGTCTGCCATGCCAAGTAGCACAACATTCAACATTAGAAACAGAAACATTTGTAGATGAAGAACAAGGAATTTTATTCGATTCAAAATTTATAACATTAAGACTAAACAAACCATCAACTAAATAACCTTTACCAATAAAACTACCGTTCTTAGTAATTACAACTTTATTCGACTCCAAAACAACCTTAAAACCATGACGAACTAATGAAGAAGCGCTAACTAGATTTTTCTTAATGTCCGGAACATGTAAGACTCCATCTAAGGTAAGAACTTTGCCCGATGTCAACTTCAAACTAACTTTTCCTCCTCCTAGTACCCTGGCCATGCTCCGTTTCCCATACTTACAGTTCTTGTGCCTGATTCCTAATAATAAGATGGAAAAATATTTTTATCAGCTCACACATGAACGTTAGCACCCGAGTCTATATACCAATCATTTAAGTTGAAAACAATGTTTAACTCGGGGCTACTAACAAAGTACCTATTAGCAGGGATAGAGGAGCTGGCCCCCACAGTGACAACATTAGCTTGAGGTTTGGGAGCTACATAAGGACCACGAGCCTTAGGAGGTTGACTTTTGCGATAATAGCAATCCACTGCTTTGTGATTAGACAGCCCACAAACCCAACAAGGCACTAACTTTCCCTTAAAAATATTTTTGCCTTTTGGTTTATTATTATAGTTGTGGCTCCCAAACTTTTTAGCAAAGTTAGTCTTCTTAAAATTTTGACGCTTAGGCTTATGAAGACTTTCTACGATGAGTGCTTTTAGCCCTAAAAATGAAAACAGAGTTTCAACAACCCTTTCCCGATGTTTCTCCTCAATATTTAGGGACACTATAAGATCATCAAGAGTAAAATCATCGGGTTTTTGTTTAAGATCCCTTCCAAATTCAGTCCACTTAGGAGGCAATTTTTTAATGAGGGAAGCAACAAGAAAAGTATCTGACAACTCCATTCCTTTTCTCTTAAGATCATAGAGAATATTTTGAAACTCATGGACTTGATCCATCACTGACTTTTCATCAACCATTTTGAAGTCCAAAATTTTTTCCGCGTAATACCATTTTAGACCGGCATCTTCGGACCCATATTTAAAATCAAGTGCTTCCCACAATTCAATAGAAGTCTTTGTAGTGCAAAAAATATTATAGATACTAGTGGATAAAGCACTCAAAATTCTACCATGACACAAATAATCTTTCTCATCAAAATCATCATCATCAGATGTTTTTTTCAATGGAGTCGAATCCTTGCCAATTTCAACAATTTCAATAGCCTTAGAAGTTCCACTTTTTTCTTTCCCTTTCGAAACCAAAGCCTTGTGAATCACAAAATATAAACCCAAAGTAGTTAGCCAAAATTTCATTTGTTGTTGCCAACATCTAAAATTTTGGCCATTGAACTTCTCTGGCTTGTAAGAATTTGACTCCTCAAATGCCATATTTTTTTTTTCAAATAAGCAACTCTAACAGAAAATCCTACTCCCTCCGTCCCGCAAAGTTTGACACTTTCGAGAATGCGTGCCATTTTTAAATTGCCTATATCTTTCAATTCATAGCGTTTTATGTGATTTTCAAAACATTGTTCAAAAGAATTAATTAAAATCTATCAAACGAGATCCATATTGCATATATAAAATATTACAGATTGAAAGAATAATCAATTTTTTCATAGGGCGAGAATAGTGAAAGTGTCAAACTTTGTGGGACGGAACGAGTAATATGAATCTTTCCTAAAATTGTTGGATAAATTATAGATTAGGATTAACTGTTAAAAATAAAAATGCCAACAAACAATAAATAACCAAATGCAAATTAATATTAAAAGAGAGAAATTAGAATAGCCTGTGGGGTTATGGTCGAGACATGCGAATAGCGCTCTCCTTAGGAAAGATACACCCCCTCCTGCACGGGGTTGAATGGCGCTCCTTCCCCAAGATACAACGACCTACGAGCCTCTTTTTGTGCAATGAAGCAAACTCACGAACCAAGTTGTTTCCCGACACTCAAAATCCGAAAAAAAACCAATATTAATTAAATGTACGGCAATATAAAGAAGTGAAGTAGGTTTATGGAACACTTGTATGAATTAAAGAAAGACAAGTGGAATCTGTGGCTCTCGGGTTTTGTAAGCAACAGTTGGAAAAATATGAAGGCAATGTTAACAAGTGTAATGTATCAGTAGATAAAGTGATAGAAGTTGTCGTGTATAGGAAAAAAACAGCCATTGCAATTTATAAGCAACAAATATGCATCAGTTTGTTCCTGAATGTCTGATGACGTGCAAAAAAAAAAAGGAACAGAAAAGTAACATTCAAACCCAACAATCCTATAATATAGCAACAGTTATATTTGAAGTAGGAAAGTGGTTTATTCGTTGGAGTAAAAATAGGAGACCAAGTCAACATAGAAACCAACTTCTTGTAACTCTCCAACATATAATTTTTACTTAGAAATTAACCAATAAAATATTAATTGTAAAATATTAAATTAAAACAACAAATTTATGCGTGTGTAGAGCATCAAACCTCCTGTCTCTAGGGATGAAAATGTCGACGACCTTCCCGTACTTTTCGAATAGGGGGAACAAATCATCTGCATTGGTTCCTATCAAAAACAAAACGAAGATTAGATTAGAAAAAATAAAAACAAATCAAAACAAGGAGTGTGATATCGAAAATTGTTTGGGAGTAATTACGGAAAGCGATGTTGAGGACGAGGAGAGAGTAGGTGTCTTTGATGTCTAGAGAACCGGACCTTCCAAAATGCGACATCTTTGTCACACACACACACACACACACAGAGAGAGAGAGAGAATTAATATAAAAATTAATTACAATTAAATCTTATAGCTTAATTAGTTATTGAGTTTCAATAATAAATAAATTAATTATTGAATTTATCTAATTAAAAAAAACACATAACTAATGCGAATATGCCCACAAGGACAAAAAAATCTTTTGACAGCTTTTTACATCATCCACCCAAACTAAATCCCCCTTCTTACAAAATCATCTAAATCAAGTATTACTTAATCCCCCTCCATAAATGTCACATCACTGTGAGGTCACCCTCTATATATATTACCACCTACTTCTTATACCCCTCCATATATAATACCCCTAAAAATAATCCTGCAATATCCAATCGGGCCGTTGATCCCCTTGGAGTAAATTTTTGGGGCTATGAGCATCTTCTATCAAATCTCTAAAACTCTATTTTTTAGACCGGAGGTGATATATTTAAATAAGATTTTCTAATCGAATACTTATTTTCTTTAATTTTTTGTACTTTTTTGAAGAGACTCATAGTCTTTTATAGAGATTTAAAGACCAAACAAAAGGTGTGAGTCTCTATATTTGGAGACCCAAAAGAAAATTTAGAGACGAAATCTCTAAAAAGGACAATAAGTCCCTCCGTGAAGTAGAAAAAGTGGAAGGAAAGAGAGATTAAATTACAAAACTACCATCAATATATCACATTCAATCTGTAAAATAGAATTTTAGAGGTTGATAGGAGGTGCTCTAATGAGTGTTTGCTAGCAAGGATGTAGAAATTTGCACTAATGCCTGCACACAAATTAAAAAACTTAGGGATTGTTTAACAAAACTGACTTAAACTTAAAACTATAACATATTAAAATACTAAAAACAATTATCTTTACTACTCCCTCTGTCTCAATTTTATAGTCCCAGTTGACACTTTTTGTCGTCTCAAAAATATTGTCTCACTTCAAAACTAAATGGGTAATTGTTAAGAAATTTCCTCTTTTATTCTTATATTTTGAAGTTAAAAGTAGTAAGAAAGTAAGAAATTGTAATGATTAAAAGGTAAAATAAGAAAAAAAATATGTTTTTAAAAGTACAATGATTATGTCCCTTTATTTAGTTGGAATCCTCAAAAGGACAATAAAATTGGGACGGAGGGAGTAAGAACTTAACCCTACTGAGTTAACACTCATCAAAATATTATTTTCTTAAAATCACAACAGAGCTCCCTAGTTATCTAATTATACTTAAAACCCTAGAGTTTTACTTGATTACATTTTAAACCCCTAGTTATATCAAACGACTTGTAAAATATCGAGATATTAGTTTCATTTACTACTTTCTCCCAATAGAGAAAGAACATATGTCCTTTCCATCTCGGATCCCAAACACTAATGAAAATTTTAATTAACACCTTATACTTTAAGGTACCAAACCTTAATAAGTACAATTAACAAAAAGTGACATCTACCACGAAGAAAAAGTCATTATAGAGTTCACAACAAAATCAACCTTTAGTCCTAACCGGTTGCGGTTCAGTTACAAATTGGTTTCGGTGAGGTTAGCATATATAATTGAAACCGAAACTGAATCAGTCGTTTTTTCTAATTAAAAATCAAAATCATTAACCGCAGTTAAAAAATAGGTTTAAAATCGTGGAGATATGTTTTGTTCGGCTAACCATCTTTTCGGGTGGTATTAATTGCTTGTCCCTAATTTGAGGGGAGCTAGACTGTTGATAGGGGTCCAAGCATTCACGAAGTCAAATGTAGTTATTGTAAATTTATGGAGTAATAATCAACTTTGTGGAGGACCAAACTGCAATTTCTGCTCTGAAAATGTTATGTTGTGTTTGGTTTGGTTTTGGATTTTGATTTTTGTAATGATTAGAGGGAGAAATAGGGGTAATAATTAAAAAATAAGTATTAATGATTAGAGAGAAATAAAGAGAAAAATAAGAATAATATTTAAGAATATGGATAATAATTAAATAATAATTTAGAGAATCGATTCTTAAGAACCCAAACCAAACAAGGCATTAAAGTACCAGAAAACTCGTTTGTTCTCTGGTTTCTCTCTTTACCGTTGTTCTCTCTCATAAACCTTATACCTTCACCTCAAATCAAAGGCCAAGACTCGAGATTCCGGTTTGTCGCAGATCCCTTTCTTGATTCCGGCACTGTTCAGGTTTGTAGCAGATCCCGATTGTTGATTTGGGCGTTGTTCAGATTCCGGTTCCAGTTTCCGGCTATTACTCCGTCGAAATCTGCAGGTTCCGGCCATTTTCAGGTATACATTGGTTCAGCTTCTGTATGGAAGTTAAGATTTTAGATCTCGATGAGTTTGGCTTGAATTTTCGTACTAATTTCCCATTATTGTTTAATGTCTGGAGATTGACATTTGTTGAAGAGTTTACATTTCTGATATCATAATAATAGTTTAGATAAACGAGTTGGTTCTAAAATAGATACCATTATGTATCTTTCCGTAAATTGGGATTTTTAGGAACCCCAATTTTGGGGGAAAAATCTTCTTCTTTTTTTTTTTTTATACTTGGAGAAAACATTGACTGTGTTAGATTAGATAGTTTAGTTTAGTTTAGTTTAGTTTTGATGATATCAGCAGGTGTTATGTGAAGAGAGAGATAGAGAGAGAAATGAGGGAAATGATGATGTCATCAAAACTAAAACTAAATTGTGAAACAAACATGGCCAATATTATGGCTGTCATATTAAGCACATTTTAATGACTTGAAGTTTTTGGTCATCAATGGAGGGATGCTATGGATTGTGACTTGTGAGATATTTATAGTTTTATGTTTCTTTGTTTTATTTTATCGCAAATAATAATAAGAAATGCCTAAAAAAAAAATTTGGGAAGGGGAAGTTTGGAGTTGAGTTAGGAGCCTGGAGTTTGTAACTGGTTACGATGACGATAACAATGTCACGTCACTTCATTCAAATTGTTACTTTTCTTTGGGTAGGGTAGTGTTTCATATGGCGATCGGCTCAGCGAGGCGCACACCTCTTGAATGTGAGGCGCAATTCATTACAACAAGTAGTACTCTAATATAGGCAAAACTTTCAACACAATCACCGATAAAACTTTCAAAGGTCATGTGACATAACATTTCGGTTAAACCACCAAACACTAAACAAAACATATTATCCATAAAAATCTGAAAGACCTATGTTTTAAAAATAATTTTTTGAAAATAATGTTGGGGAAGTGTGAGAAATGTTTCAAAACGCAAAATGGGGCCAATGTGACGTGAGTATATGCGTTGGGGTGTCTTTAAAACACATTAGAAACATGAGGGGCTTAAGTGCAAGTGTGTGGGTGAATATATACCATGTGTGGATCAGATTTTTGAGCAATATACACAACCCCTCTCTCTCTCTAAATAGTCGGTCCTCTATCCCTCTCACCCTCTCCATTTTTTCTTCATATCTCTTGCCAAAATTCACCTCCCACACCTCTCAAACTCAATATTCAACCTCATATTCATCATCTACACGTGATTTAGAGTCCGGGTACATTTGGTGTTGCTTGGAGGAGGTGTATTTCAGTTGAAATCCAAGAACAAGGGTTAGGGTTTTACTTCTCACCCATTGGGAGCTTGATCTTTGAGGTAGGGGACAAATTTCTACTCTTTCTAATTGTATTTTGTTGCATATATCCTTGGGTTGCTTACAAATTTGTAGTTAAACTTGAATATCTCCACAAATGGGTTGTAGATCTTGAAAATCTCCATTGAAATGGGTTTTGTTTTGATTGAGTTTGATTTCCACTTAATTGGTTGCTAAATCCACAAATTGGTAGTTGATAAACTCTTATTCCATGTTTAGTTGGTGTTTGAAACTCCTAATTTGACTTGGGTTGGAACCCCCTTTCATTCGGGAAAAGCTATTGGTCGGGCACGTTTCGTGCTAGAAAAATGCACCTTGTACCGGTAGACACAAAAGTGCTCTACCGGTACTGTAACTCGCTGGATTTTGGTTACTTCTTTGTACCGGTAGAAACAAAAGTGCTCTACCGGTACAGACTTGAAAAAAAATGAATTTTTATTCGTTTTGATCCCTTGACCTTCCAGTTGACTTGTTTGATTCCGTACTTGGTATATCCTCATCGTGCACTTTATTAATGACCAAAATACCCCTTCCTAGCCTATCGTTGTTTGATTGGTTATTTTCCTTAAATTTTCAACTTACGCTTGACATATGTAGCCTCATGAACATCGAATGAACAACTTGCTTTGAACGAAATGGATTATATGGATGTTTTGAATACATGAGGATTAAATGAGTCTTTTATGAACATGTTGTTTGAACAAAATGGATAAAATGAATTTTTCTTAAAATGACAATCAAATACCAGGGTCACCTTTTGGTGGATCCTTGGTCATGGGTGCTCGAAGCCCACGAAATCCGGCAAGGGTGTGTAGAGCCTGCAAAATCCCAAAATCTGGCATGGGTGTTTGGAGCCCACGAAATCCGGCAGGGGTGTTCGGAGCTCACGAAATCCGGTAGGGGTTCACGGAGCCCACGAAATCCGGCAGAGGGATTAATTCCCTACTAAAGACAAGTGGTTATTTTGTGAAATGTTTGAGAATGATGTTCTTTGTGGAAGATACGATATTTTGATAAAAATTGGATACGTATGAAATACTTAGTGGTTTTTGGAACAAATGTGAGTTGATGGATTAATGAGATTTATAGATTTTGATTGTGACAATGGTTGATCGTGGACATATGACAAGTTTGTGATGATATAAGAGTCAACAAATGAGTTAGTGGAACATTTAGGTATTTTTGGATGTTTATGTATTTCATTGGACACTTAGGCTTCTTTTTAACATTTATGTGTCACTTGGATACTTAGGTTATTTGTGGATACTTTGATATTTCTTAGATACACGAGTATTTTGTGATCATTAATCTCTTGCTTTAGTCCTCCTTGTCATACTTTGCTCAAATCATTTTTTGTATCCAACTTTTTGTGTGTATATCATACTTTATACACCTAGCGTTGGTAGAATGATTTTCTACTGGGCTAATGAGTTCACCCTATCATTTTCAAGTACACAACAAGGAATACGATTTGGATTGCTTGAGTGTGGATGCATTGCATGAAGCATGTTTGATCATGAAGTTACTTTTATCCTCCCCATACTTAGTATATTTGAGAAATGGTCATGTAGCATTTATTTCTTAAATCTTTTGACAACTTTTAATATATGTAAGAACTTTAATTCTTTTTCGGTACTTATGTATTTGAAGTATGGGTATCCTTTTGGTGAGAGACACGTGAAATTTGATTTGAATATGTACAATTGACTTGACTTTTCAACGGTGTAATGTATGACTTTGGTCTATCCTACGTGGATTTTATATGAATTTCGGTTATTAAAAATGAGGGTGTGACAAAATCAGTGCTGAAAAAAATGGAGCAGCTTTACTATAGAAAAAACAGATCAGTTAAATAGAAGAATAAGATGAAAATAGCACAGATCCAACAAGAAAAAGAAAAGAAAAAAAAAAGAGCAGTGAGAGAAGAAGAAAAAAGAATTTCCCGCTTCGTATAAAAAAAAAGACTAGAGCTGTGGGAGAAGAAATAGAAGTTACCTGGCTTCACAAGAAGAAGAAGATGAAGATCGATGGCGTCCGCCTTCTAAAACATTGGGGTAGGGAGTTTTAGCTGATTTCACTTTAGTTTTTGATTGAGTTGGTGCTCCAAGTTCAAATTCGGATGACTAATTTAGAACTCCTCCATTAATGCCATCTTATTTGTACATGGTGAGAACATCATTGCTCTTGAATCAATCCAAGTTATGCTTCAATTAGATGTTGCCAATACTTAATTACTGAATAGCTATGAAACACCGACACCTCTTCGGGAATCTGTATTGCAGTGTCCCGACACGGGGACACAGCGGGACACGTGTCCTGACACGCCACGTGGCATGGGACACAGCTAAGTTGCTTTGTTGGGTGGGGACACGGCAGTGGCCAAATTGAAAATTTTTAAAACTTTATGGGGTAAATTTGAAATTAATCAAAACTTGAGGTAAAAATTGTAATTTGGTCAAACTATATCCTAACCCTCATCAGAACACCAAATCAGCCGACCACAAGTGCTGCAAACCCTAGGCCCTGCTTGGATGCCGGAGATGACACCCTAATTTGTTCTCCCGGTCCCACTCTAATCCAGTGTTTTGTTCATACTTTCCTCCCCCGGGATTGTTTACTGTTCAGAGTACATATCCCCCTTCACCCGGATTTCACCCGGATTTGTAACGATAGCCCATACCCCATCATTAGCAAATAAAGGGGCTTTTGGTACCATTCTACCCCTGCAAATCAGGGGGTTCTTTTTACCTTCTTGCCAGAAAAATCAGAGAGAGAGAGAGAGAGAAAATACTAGACAATGGCGGAAACTGGTCGTGTTCAATTGAATCGAAGTTGGTCTTGTTATGAACTTCCTCTCCTTCGTCAACCTCTGTCTTGTTGCTTGCGGCTGGATGATGGCAAAGCATTTTGTGTGTTGAGAGAGATCTGAGAGATGGGAAGAGAGAGTGAGAGAAAGATCCCACCAATTTTTAGAGAGAACAAGAGAGCTTGGAACAAGATCAAAGAAAAAAAAGAGTAGAAGACGAAGGAGTAAACAGAGGAGAGAGAGAGAGAGAGAGAGAGAGAGAGAGAGAGAGAGAGAGAGAGAGAGAGAGAGAGAGAGAATGGGGTGTGAGAATCTGATGGAGTTTTTTTTTCCTTTCCATTTTACCTTTTGTGGATTCGCAATAACTCTTTCTCATGTTTATATGGGAAAACCATTTTATTTATCCTAAATGTGTAACAATTGATTAAGTTGACATTTATAAAAAGACTATTTAAGTAAAAAAAGAGTGAAAAAAATATGAATAAAGAAATCATATTATAGCAAAAATGTAGTTAGAATAAAGAGTCTGATGTAGTAATTTAACAAATTAATAATTATTAATTTTTAGCCCGAAAATTTTTTATGTAGTAATTTGGTTTGAATATTTTTATGGATTTATTGTTTATTTTTTTGTAATTATTATGTAATTATTTTTATTATAATAAAATTAATCCATTTAGTTTATTAAAATTAAAAACTGGGGGCAAATAGGTCATTTGCTCTCATCCTATCAAATCCACCTTCGAAATTCTCCTTCTCAAAATACATGCAAACACTTCACTAACAAATACACCTTTCTTATGAGATGATGGAGTCACCCTCGTTACCAAATCTACCATCATTACAAATCCTCCTTCAAATTCGCACTCATTACAAATCCACCCAAATCATCTCCGGCATCCAAATCGGGTGCTAGATCGAGCTGCTGTGTGCAAATCGAATTGCTGCTGCTACTGCTACTCGTGAACCCTAAGTCAAGCTACTACTGCTGGATGCACATTCGACCACTTTTGGTCGATCAGGTATGTGATATCTCTCTCTCCTCTCTCCTCTCTCTCTCTCTCTCTGTTGTCTCTCTCTCTCTCTCCATCACTCTCTGTTGTCTGTGTGTGTGTGTGTGTGCGCGCGCGCGCTTTTCACATATGAATTTTGATTGGGTTACTGCCACTGGTTGGGCTTAGTTTTTAATATATAGATTTTGTTTAAAGTGACTGTCTCACTCTAATTTTTGGTAAACTGGGTTTTTAACATATGAATTTTGTTTGGGTTACTGCCACTGTTGTTTGTGTTTATATTTATACATGTGTATATACACGTAGGAGTGGCAATTATTTGTGTTTATACAGTAAAATGTCTTCCTCAACGGGTGCCAGTAGCGTACCCACTGCCAGGGGTGAGGAAAAGGGGGAGTACTTTGGAAATTCGTTACTAAATTGGATAGTTTTCCTGGAAGAGGTGGAAATTATAAATGGAAGTGCAACTTTTGTGGTATGGAAAAAAATGGGTCTTACACGAGGGTGAAAGCTCACTTGTTGAAAACGGTTGGTGAGGAGATAGCGGATAGCGGCTTGTAAGAGGGTAACAAGTACCGATACTTTGAATTTTAAGAAATTGATGGAAGAGGAGAAAGAGAAATCTGAACAATCTCAACCAAAGTCAATTCCATTGCCTCCTTCTAGTGCATCTCTTGCGAGTAGTTCAAATTTGAATCACACACTAGAAGGTTTGGGATAAAAAAGGAGGAGGGGAAACGTAACTAAACATGATAATCCTGTCGTTAAATGCTTTAATGTTGGAGCTCAAGAACAATTACATAGTGAGATTGCTCAAATGTTTTACACCGGCGGATTGCCTTTCAATTTGGCAAGAAATCCTCCCTATGTTAACTCATATACTTAAGCCGCAAATAATAGCATATCGGGTTATCTACCTAAATAAATAAATATACACGTGGCGTGTCCCCATTTTTTTAGAATTGTTGTGTCCCTGTGTCTGTGTCCGTGCATCATTGCTGAATAGCTAGTGTTATGTGTGGTCTTTGATCCTGATCACTCTCGCTTATCTTTCTCCAGTAGAATTGAGAAGTAGAGAGATGGATCCAGATGCAGTTAAGTCAACTCTTTCTAATTTAGCATTTGGAAATGTAATGGCAGCAGCAGCCCGAGATTATCAAAAGGTATTGTTCTTCATCAGTTACTCGTCTATTCTTTCTCTCTGCATCTCTTTTCCTGTTTCTAATCATATTCTAACTATTTTGTACTATTTTGTCTCTCTGCATCTCTTTTGCCCTCTTTCATTTTTTTGATCTCATAGTCTAGTACTGAATCACCGATCCTTTGTGTATGTATTTCCTAGGTTAGTTCTTTCTCTAGATTTGCATTGTTGGAATGGCCATGTGCAGTAAACTAGGGTGAACATCTCTGGCCATTTCATTTTTGAATGAAATAACTCAGCCTAGAAATTGCATTAATTTGTAGCTTGCAAGTGATGAAAGCTGGTTAAGTACTAAGATGGACATTTAGAATTTAGAACACTTCATTTGAAGTGGTAACATTGTAGCGAACAAGTGCAGTGAAGTGTATTTTTAATCATCCACAACACCCAATGTTGCTTTTACCATGACACCACTTAGAGCTTGAGAAGCAAGCTCAGAGGTCTCGTAATTTGGGAGGCTAGGCTTGGGAGGTCAGTGTAAAGTGGTTGCAGGAAAAGATGGGCCTCTTGTCCTCAACTTCAAAAGTTCTTTGGTGCATTTTATGGTGGAGATCTTTGATGAGTCCTACCGGCGACGGACAAACTGTTTTAAATAAAGTCATATTTGTCTGATATATCTAATTGTCCAAGTGGTAATGATAGTATCTTGTACTTGAACTGGTGGCTCACTTTTTCTAAGTAATGGGGAAGACGACCAAAACATTCAACATAAATCCCAGCAACTATTCACCTCCTCTAGATACGAGCATGATAATCTTGGTGGAGGTCGATTCTCATGATTGCTTCTTTTTTTTTTTCCTTCCTGAACTTTTCCATGTGTAACATAGATCTCTTATGATGGATAAACTGGACCTGTGCTTGAATCATCGTTATGCCATTGCACTAATCAGTTTTGATCAATTTTTAAAATCTGGAACACGCCGAAAGTCATGGTGTATCCAAAAGTGCTCTTGATTTGCTGTCATTGAAAGTATGTTTCAGTATCATTGGCTAATGGTGTTGAGCCTGATATAAAGTAATTTTGAAATAAGTTCATATAAGTAAACTAGGCTAGAGGGTTCTGAATTGTTTGTTCTGCTCTCAAGTTAGCAAATTGAGATCGTTTCTCATGTTTCTATTTGCCGATCTTGCAGGAAGTGCTAGCTCAAGAAAAAGCGCAGGCTTCTGCATCTATGAATCAGGAGGTTGATCTTGATGACTTGATGGATGTAAGTCGAATTATGTGTTTGCCTGTATGTTTATTTATTCATATGTGTCAGTTATTGTCTATTAACGATGGTGAGGTCAGGATCCTGAGCTGGAAAAGTTGCACGCAGATCGGATAGCAGCTCTAAAGGTTAGAATTCCATTCTTGATAAATGCACTTTTGTAGAGTTTTTGGATTTGAATTAAGATGTCTGACTTTAAAAGTTATTGTGCTTGAATTTTTGTGGCTAGATTTGAATTAAGATATCTGACTTTAAAAGTTATTGTGCTTGAATTTTTGTGTCTAGAAAGAAGCGGAGAAGCGTGAAAATTTGAAAAAGCAAGGGCATGGAGAGTACAGAGAGATTTCTGAAGGGGACTTCTTAGGCGAAGTCACTGGGAGCGACAAAGTAATTTGTCACTTCTACCATCGGGAATTTTACCGATGCAAGTAAGTCTCTCTCTCTCTCTCTCTCTCTCTCTCTCTCATGTTTGCATGGTTACAATCACTAATCATTAGGCTCTTAACCAAGGTTCTGAATCTCGTACCGGACAGGATACTGGTTTTCTTACTAGTACGGTACGGTACCGGCACCGGGTTGGTACTGGTACCGTTTCAGATTTAGTGCTATTTTTATTATATATAGTTATAAATATATTTTTATAGCATATTTTATACACAAACTACATTTTTTATAGCATATTCATGCAAAATATATATATTTTTATAGAATCTTTCTTACAAAACATTTTTTTAATATACTTTTATAGCATATTTTATGAAAAATATAATTTTAAGCATATAATCGTTGTTTTGAAACAACCAACAGCGACTTAACATATAAAATAATATGCTCTTGTAAGCTTGCTGCGTACACAAGAAAGTCAAATTGCCCTCCCTTGCTGCGTGTAAGCTTCCCATGTAATTATCCAAAAAGTTGCTTCCCATGTGATCTCTCCCCCCAAGGAGAACCTGATGCACAGCTTGCTTTATAGCTGGCTTTCAAATGCACAACTTCAACCACTTTCTTGACTTGAGGGAGTGTTTGGCTTCCCAAATACTAGTATCTATTTTGGCACTGTTCATCATCTTCATTAGTGAACTATGCCGACATCCACATCCCTCTTTCCTGGTTAAACTGCTGCTGCGCCTCTCTCTCTCTCTCTCTCTCTCTCTCTCTCTCTCTCTCTCTCTCTCTCTCCTTCTTCTTCTTCATTTGAAAATGAACCAAATCTTGCCGTGATGGGATTGACGGCGCCGGCCACCTTTGCGACAAGTATTTTCCGACGGAGGTTACTGCGGTTCAGCTTGATGTCGACGAGATGTTGATTGGAGATGGTCAAAAACGTCATCTGCAATTTCTCGGGCGGAACCGCTGGTACCACGGTACCGTCTGGTATTGCCCGGAAAGGCCGGAACCGCCCGGTATTGGCCAGAATTGAGGACGGGACGGTATCAGTAGGTGAACTTACCGTTTTTATTGAAATCCGGTACGTACCGGCCGGTACGGTACGAGATTCACAACCTTGCTCTTAACACTTGGACCCTTTTGAAGTTGCTGGTTCTATTGACTTATTTATTTACTCCCTCCGTCCCGTAAAGTTTGACACTTTCGGGAGTGCGTGCCATTTTTAAATTGCCTATATCTTTCAATTCATAACGTTTTATTTGATTTTCAAAACATTGTTCAAAAGATCTAATTGAAATCTATCAAATGAGATCCATATTGCTTATATAAAACATTACAGATTAAAAGAAATAATCAATTTTTTCAGAGGGCTAGAATAGTGAAAGTGACAAACTTTAAGGGACGGAGGGAGTATTTATTTAGATCCGAAACTTGTTAATTAATTTGTCGAAGCATATTTTCTTAGTACAACTTTTAATGGGATGCTGCCATGTGCAAAAGGTTAGGTAGAATAGCCTTCCAAACTAAGCACACCTACTTAGTTTGTGTATAGGCTTTGAAGTACCAATAGGATTCATGAAACCTGGTGCTGCTTTATTGGCAGTTGTGCACAGAATTTCGTTCTAAATGTGATACGCTAAAACAAGTGACACTGCAGTGTGAGGTATTGAGCAACTCTTTACTCTTGACCAAGACACAAAAGTCACTGAACATCGAACACCTAACCTATAGACTACGAACATCATTACGCCTATTGTCACTGCTGGTAAATACAACCTCTGCAACTGCAACATCCTGGCTGGGGCATAACATGACGATTACGGTGGATCCGTAAGAGGAGAAACATAAAGCATACAGACTTAGGTACGATTTCTCTGTCTTGCAGTCTCCACGATATTTGGCGTTGTGTTGTGAATCCATGTTCGGGGTGCAAATAGTCCAATGTCTTCACCTAAGAGGTCATTTTTTAGAATAGAGAAACCTGGCATTATTTGAGTGTGGAATCGGAGATGCGGATGGAGATGGTGGCGGGTGTTGGCCACTCATACAGTACTAAGTTTATATGTTGGTATTGTGGCTTCAATTGTTGGGTAGGTGATCTGTGGAGAGAGAAGGGGCAATTGAGGAGACTGGAGAGAGACAGAGTAGATTGCATACTGAGAGGAAGGCAAGTCAATATTATAGATGACGTGATATTGTGAGATCCATATTCTCCAGTATGAGGTTTCGTTTATTTAGTGTGGCATATGTTATACTTGTTTGGTGAACCGCTTTGTTTTTGGTTTCTAGGGGTTTGAGAGCCCCTTGTGATTTTAATTTGGTTCTTTTTGTATTTTTGTGTTTTTGGTGAATTTCTTGTTCTTCGTCTTTCATGTACTTCTCCTTTCCTTCGTAATACACACATTTTGTTTGGAAACAAATTATGGAACCTTTTCCTTGGAATGGTTAAATCATGATGCCCAATATGCAAATTGACATAATTTACTAAATGGTGGATCACTGTACTGGAGGGGGGGAAAAGAGGTTACTATAAAGAAAATCTTATTTTGGGACATTTGGAAAGTATTTTGGGCTTTTGACTATGGTGACCATTTGGTAAGATGATTTCATTGTGTTATGAGCATAGCACATTCTAATGTCCGTTTGCAGATTGGTATGCGCTAGGATCTCTTGAGGCTGTAGAATTTGTTGAAATTAAATGGATGAGAGTCAACTTACATGCTAGATGAGTTTTTCAATAAGGTGGTGGGGTTTTCCGTGTTTATGGTCGCCATTGTGGTGCTGTTGCTATTAGAGAGGCTAGTTCTTTTTGGTGAAATCTCTTGGGGAATTGTGACTTGTTGGAAGGATCTGATATTAGCAATGAGCATGTTAAAAGGTTTAGCAGTGTAGGTTCTGTATCCAGAGTAATGAGACGATGATTCAACAAGAAGTCAGCCGTTAGTGTCCTTTGAGGGGGTGGATGAACAGTCCAATATATATGTCTGTTAAGTTAGGGATGTATATGTTAGATTTATTTCTTCCTGAGGGTATTCTTTCTCATGTACCATTGTCCATATATATACATTGATATGAGAAGGGAGAGCTCTAACACCTCAATTTATTCACGTTGTCTCTCTTCCTCTGCAACTTAATAATGTCTTGGCTGTGCTTCCTTCATGTGTGTCAGTAGAATCTTTTAAAGTGCCAAATGGAGGTCTATCAGGTTTATGGTCTTCAACAGTGTTAAAAGGGATTGGGTATAGTATAAGTCCCAGTCAAAGGGTGTCAATTTGAAATGAATTTTGGTAATGAATGGATTTTGTTTCTCAAGAAGGCTGACAAGAACAGTGGTTCGTCTGAGGAGCCCATGTTATGTATGCAATGACGTAATCCTAACCAAGATCAGTTTAGTCAATTGTCATTGCCAGAAGACTAGTGTGACAAAATGTCTGACAAACCTAAGAAGCTCAATAATGAGGAGAGAGAAGACGAGAAGTAAATGTGATGATCTACTGAATTTTTATAATATAAAGTAAAAACGGAAAGTGTTTGATGTTCGAATTTGTGTGTTAAAATGTCATCCTGATAGGAACCTGGAGGATTTGTGGTGAATTATGATGGTTAGTAGGGTTCTGATGCATTTTATAGGCAATGTGCTGAAAAACCGGGTTAGTGCTTTTTCCTCTTCTCCCAATTTTTGTATGGGACTTAGGAAGCAATTCAAGGAGATGCACCGAGACGCTAAATCTAACAATGCAATGGTATAACTTGGTGAGTTGAATGCAAATCAATCCAGAAGAGGAGCACAGTTAGGATGGTTTGTTTAATTTGGTACCTAAGGGGTTTAGGAGTCTAGCTTTTGTGTCTTTTATGAATTATTTTTTGGTTTTAATACATTGAGCAAACAAACCAAAATACAAGTGGTAAGGGGCGTCTTCATAAACAGACACAAAACAACAATCTGGAACCATAACTCTGCTAAGCCCATAGAGACTCTCTCCCTCCAGAGGGAAAATGAGAACCACAATGTTAGAGCTGAGACAAGAATGAAACCAAGCCAAGCCTAAAGAAAACATGAAATAAGAGCAAAAACATGATTCTTAGCAGCAGAAAATCCTATTAGAGATCTTTCATTCTAAGCGTAGAAGTTCTTAATTATCTTTTGGATTCTCCTTCCAGAACTAACCTAATATAATTTCTTCTTATCTGCTGGAATTAGAAAAATGGTCAAAAGAAAGGGTCCACTTCCATGCTGATTTGCATTTCCCAATATCAGAGAGGGCTTGTTATGAAGTTCACTGTTAAAATGCAAAAATTCATGCGAGAGTCATGCAAATGTAGTTTATGCTGTGAGTTTTATGCCACCTTGTCAATTGTGCTTTTGTAGGATAATGGACAAGCATTTGAAGTTCCTTTCTCTGAGGCATCTTGATACCAAGTTCATCAAGCTTGATGCAGAGGTCAGTTTCCATTTCTTTCATTTTTGAATGATGAGTAGACAGTTTTATTGCAGTTCCAATCTTGATTCGTGGGTCTAATGTACATGACACTTCCAACTTGATCCGCGGTGAGATCCTTAACTTTTGAGATAAAATGCAGAATGCTCCTTTCTTCGTGACCAAACTTGGAATCAAAACTCTGCCTTGTGTCATTTTGTTCAGGTCAGTTTTCATTTTCTTATCTACGTTGCATGAGTTAGTCTATTCTTGTTAAAAATGCATACATGGTTACCTGTACTGCGAAGTTTGATATGCCTCCTGCTGCCTCCTTGTCAGGCTCATATCTGGATCGTCAAACCAAAACCTCTTTAGCTGGGGCTGTGCAGGAAATCTTAAGAGTGCCCTCCATTATTACCAACATGACCCCACACTGTGGTGGGGAGGCCCTTTAGCCAACCTTGATAGTTTTTGTTGGATGTATTTCAGCATAGTTAGGCCTAAAGAAAACATTGTTTGGGCATAGAGATGACAACTAATTAGCCTAGTGATCGTCAAGAGTTCTTGACAAAATGAAATTTAAAGAAATCAGAGCCAAATAAGATGATGTCATTGAGGTAATAGGGGCATTGTGAACACGAGTTAGTTGATGCAATCAAGGAAACAGATGATTGAAACAACCCTCCCTGGCCCAAAAAGCAGATGTTCTCACTTTTTAGAGAAAACTACCAACTGGAGAAAGAATCAAACGATTCAAAACCTTAAGAAAATGCATTTCTGTGGAGAATTAGTATTGCCCGAGTTAATAGAGAGCATGAGAGCCACATCCCATTGGGGACCCTCACAACCATGAGAAAATAAATGGAGAAAATTGGTTAAGCAATGTAAACAAGCTCCCACTGAAATCAATTGCACTATCAACAACAGTATATAGCTACGTTGTTGGAGAACAGGGGGGTTTCAAACTAATGTTGAGTATTTTAAGTCAAAATAATTTCTCTGTTCAAATATTTTGTGTTGGATCATATATGCCCCCTCTAGTTTCTGCATTTGGAGGGTAGACCGTGTTATCAACTTTATAAGCTTTTTTTAGTTTTGTTGGAGACGGGCACGTAAATATTAATTTATCCAGAGACATATTGAATAAATTGAGCTAAAATTATCTTATTTTAGGTGGAAAACTAGATTTGTCTGCTAGGTTTAGATAGATGGCTAATTTTCCTTGCGCCTTTAACAATCTATAGATCTTGCATTAACGTCCAAAACATGGCATAAATTCCAGGAAAGGACTTGCTACAGATAGATTGGTCGGGTTTCAGGACTTGGGAGGAAAAGATGATTTCGCCACAAAGACACTTGAGGCTCTACTATTGAGAAAAGGTAAATGTTTCTATTTCCTTTGCTGTGTATCTCTTAAAGAAATCTTGTAAGTGATATCATTTTACAGGACTTCTTTTTTTCTTTTATTTATTATTGTTGGCCGTTTTACAGGAATTCTTAATGAGAGGAAAGGAGACGAAGAAGATGATGATGGCGACTATGACAAAAACAAGCGCAGGTCAGTAAGATCTTCTGCAGAGGTTGATTCTGATTCTGACTGAAGATGAAAGGAGACTGCTCAGCCTTGGATTTTGGCCACCTTTCGGATGTATTTTTACCTAGTTTATGTAATGGTAGACCTATTCTTGCCCGGGCAAGGCGTGTGTTGATTGACTAGAAAAACCTTTTCTTATTGACTACAGTATCACAACCACAAGAGTAACTTAATCGTTTCACAGGAATTCACCAGCAACACGGCCACCCTTTTGTCATAGTTCACCATTGTCAATTACCTCTTCAGACCTATTCCGTGTTTTTGCCTTGGATTATTAGTTACCTTCTCATTGCGTATTTGCACAATTTGTTAAGTTTTTTTCGTCATTTATTCTTCAGACCTCTGCTCTTCGACATTTAAGAAGCTAAATTTGTTGTTGAGTTTTTCAAGAAATGAGAGGGAAATGCAGAACGGCTTCTGCCTGTTAACTGAAAACATAACAAAAGGACAGCCCTGCTCAACTAACTGTATCGGAAGCAAACAACACGTAATGGTAGCGATTGAGGTGCAACATTTTTGGGAGCTTTGAATGAACGTAACAAAATGCTTCGCTACACAATGAATATGGATATTTCATCTTACTATATGCTATACAGAATGCTTGGTTACACCTACAGAACTATGCAGTGAACCTTTATTTTCCTTCTTTACTTTACCCATCTTTAGCCAAATCATTCATCTAGACGACCATGCTGTAAAAGGCACTCTTATTACTTTTTCATCACCAAGTGGCGTGCATTACTGATGCTATGGATGTTAAATGAAGGCGGCAATGTAATGAGTACATAAATTAAATTGAGTCTCAGGGTTTGAGTTCCTCAATTTATTTTAATAATAAAATTTTTGGGATGCCATTTTTTTCATATATTATACTAACAGGTTATGTCTGTCTCATTCCTCTCGATACGAGTATTTGATTTCACCTTAGATATTTTACATTATGAAATCGAATACCCTATACACTCTAAAGCATTCTCTTCTCACTATGAATTGATAAAGTTACGAATGAGACTATAGATGATCAAAAAATTCTCAATGTCAATTATAAAGTAAAATCACATTAATAAACATGTCTTCTCTTTCACCAACCTCTTAATTTAATCCTCTTTCTGATTAGTATAGAGAAAAACAAGCCATTCACAAAATCAAAATTGTTGTAAGCGCCTGATGACTTTCTTGATAATATACAACAATGAATTTCTGATTGAAAAAAAGAAAAAAAGAAAAAAGAAGGCCATTGCGGGTCCATTCTTACCCTTCCACTCGACATAAATCCCCAGACATTATGTAGCCTAATTTTAAAAAATTTCAGCACTTGGATGTGCATCCAACGGAATTGCTCGATATATAGCCTACGAGGGCATTGATTTAGGGTTACCCTAGAGATAGTGGGATAGACAAGTAGAGGGAGGAAGCAACACCACTTGGTTCTGCAAAATAGAATTGAGATTTAAATTGAAGTTTAGGTGCTTTATTATAACTGTGTTATTTTTAAGTTATTTGCGGAGCTCAACCACATATTTTGATATTTTTAGTGGGTGTGAAATCTCTTGATCGGCACTTTTGTTGGCATGGATGGCTTTAATCCCAACATGGGATAATATCAGATAATGTACTTCATGTTTTATAAAGAAAAAAAAAAATTGGATACAGCATTTGGTGTAAGACAGGATTCTGTGGGATTCACCTCGGAATCCCATATTAATGCGGAGTTCAATTTATTTAAAACATGGTTTCAAGAGTTGCTTGCAAAAAGTCAATTCATTCGCATATTGGTAAGGGAATGATCGATTTTCGTCTCTAAATTCGCAATGACAGAAGTTGAATGAATTGATCAAGGATTTACCGATATCCGAATCAAATTTTTTTTTGGAACCCTTAAAACAATAGTATTTTGGAACAAATTGAATGTCTTCGATTCTAAAATGATACTCCATCCGTCCCAATTTGTTTGCTCAATACGAAACTACGTGCAATTTTAAAACTAAAAAATAATGAACTTACAAAAATAATTTTCTAATCAATATGGATCTTGTTTAATGGATCTCATTGAGAACTTTAATATGGTGCAAAAAAAAATTAAAAATTATTTTGATAAATACATTATTTTTTAGTTTGAAAATTGCACGTAGTTTCATAGTGAGCAAACAAATTGGACACAATTTTTAAGGTTGACCACATTGGCTTGCACAAAGGAACAAAAGTAAATTTTATGATAAGAACTCTCAATTTTTTGAATTACACCCAAAATAAGTTTAACAATTTGTCATTTTGACTTATTTCTGTCTTTGTTCAAAAAAATTTGTGTTTGGATCACACTTTTTTTATTCCTCTTGTTGAAACAAACCACTTAATGAAAAACTATCTAATGTAGCAAAAACAAAATATAAAATAAAAACAAAAAAAATCAACTAATTTTTTAGGCCAAAATAAGTTGGGCACAATTTTTAAATTAGGCCTTAGGCATTTTAAAACCCTTCGCTTGGCAGTCTGTGTTGGGGGCCTTGGCCTTAGGGCATCAGTGCGAACCTTACGAATCATTATCAACTCCAAAAGATATCCACGTTGAACCATAAGGTTACAGAAATGCGGCTTCATTAGCTTCTCAAGTTCTCTGCATTTCTCATTATCAATAGAAACACAAGAGTTTTGGTTAGGGTTGCGATAATGGAAAATCGTAAGCGTAAGCATTTTGGTTCAAGGGAGAATTGTAAGCGTTCTGTTCAATTGTAACCGAAATTGAGAAATCTTCCTCTAGTCCAAGTGTCGAAATGGAGAAATCTTCCTCTAGTCCAAAAAATTTCCACGTTGAACCATAAGGTTACACAAATGCAGCTGCATTAGCTTCTCAAGTTCTCTATGTTTCCCATTATCGGTGGAAACACTAGGGTTTTGGTTAGGGTTGCATTAACGGAGAATTGTATGCATAAGCGTTTGAAATGTAAAAATCTTCAATGGAAAATTGTAAGCGTAGGAGTTCTGGTTCAAGTGTCGAAATGGAGAAATCTTCAATGGAGATTGTAAGCGTTCTGGTTCATAGGAGAATCTTAAGCGTAAGCATTTTGGTTCAAGTGTCAAAATGGAGAAATCTTCAACGGAGAATCATAAGCGTTCTGGTTCAAGTGTCGAAATGGAGAAATCTACCTTTAGTCCAAGTGTCAAAATAGAGAAATCTACCTTTAGGCCAAAAGATTTCCACGTTGAACAATAAGGTTACACAAATGCAGCTTCATTAGCTTCTCAAGTTCTCTGCATATCCTATTATTAGCACAAACACCAGGGTTATGGTTAGGGTTGCATTAATGAAGAATCGTAAGCGTTCTGGTTCAAGTGTCGAAATGGAGAAATCTTCATTGGAGAATCATGAGCGTAAGCGTTCTGGTTCAAGTGTCGAACTGGAGAGATCTTCAATGAAGAATCGTAAGCATTCTGGTTCAAGTATCAAAATGGAGAAATCTTCCTCTTGTCCAAGTGTCAAAATGGAGAAATCTTCCTCTAGTCCAAAAGATTTCCATATTGAACCATAAAGTAAAAAAAATGTGGGTTCATTAGCTTATCAAGTTCTCTGTGTTTCCCATTATCAATAGAAACACTAGGGTTTTAGTTAGGGTTGCATTAATGGAGAATCATAAGCGTAAACGTTCTGGTTCAAGAGTCAAAATGGAGAAATCTTCCTCTAGGCCAAAAGATTTCCACGTTGAACCATAAGGTTACACAAATGCTGCTGCTTTATCTACTCAAGTTCTCTGCGTTTCCTATTATCAGTATAAACACTAGGGTTTTGGTTAGGTTTGCGTTAATGGAAAATCATAAGCATAAGCATTCTGATTCAAGTGTTGAAATGGAGAAATCTCCATTCGAGAATCGTAAGCGTTCTAGTTCAAGTGTTGAAATGGAGAAATCTTCAATGGAGAGTCGTAACCATTCTGGTTCAAGTATCGAAATGGAGAAATCTTCCTCTAGTCCAAAAGATTTTCACGTTGAACCATAAAGTTACACAAATGCGGCTTCATTAGCTTCTCAAGTTCTCTACATTTCCCATTATCAGTAGAAACACTAGGATTTTCGTAAGGGTTGCATTAATGGGGAATTGTAAGCATAAACGTTCTGGTTCGAGAGTTGAAATGGAGAAATTTTCAATGGAGAATCTTAAGTGTAAACGTTCTAGTTCAAATGTCAAAATGGAGAAATCGTCAATGGGGAATCATAAGCATTCTGGTTCAAGGGAGAATCGTAAGTGTGAGCATTCTGGTTCAAGTGTCGAAATGAAGAAATCTTCAATGGAAAATCATAAGTGTGAGCATTCTGGTTCAAGTGTCAAAATGGAGAAATCATCCTCTAGGCCAAAAGATTTCCATGTTAAACCATAAGGTTACACAAATGCGGCTTAATTAGCTTCTCAAGTTCTCTATGATTCCCATTATCAGTAGAAACACTAGGGTTTTGGTTAAGGTTACGTTAATGGAGAATCATAAGCTTACTGGTTCAAGTGTCAAAATAGAGAAATTTTCAATGGAGAATCGTAAAGATTTTGGTTCAAGTGTCGAAATTGAGAAATCTTCCTCTAGTCCAAGTGTCGAAATGGAGAAATCTTCCTCTAGTCCAAAAGATTTCCACGTTGAACCATAAGGTTACACAAATGCGGCTTCATTAGCTTCTTAAGTTCTCCGCATTTCCCATTATCACTAGAAACACTAGGGCTTTGGTTAGAGTTGCATTAGTGAAGAATCGTATGCGTAAGCGTTCTGGTTCAAGTGTCAAAATGGAGAAATCTTCCTCTAATCCTAGTGTCGAAATGGAGAAATCTTCCTCTAGGCCAAAAGATTTCCATGTTGAACCATAAGGTTACACAAATGCGGCTTCATTACCTTCTCTAGTTCTCTATGTTTCCCATTATCAGTTGAAACACTTGGGTTTTAGTTAGGGTTGCGTTAATGGAGAATCGTAAGCGTAAGCATTCTGGTTCAAGTGTCGAAATGGAGAAATCTTCAATGGAGAATCATAAGCGTAAGCATTCTGGTTCAAGTGTTGAAATGGAGAAATCTTCCTTTGGTCGAAATGTTGAAATGGAGATTCTCCAAGCAGCTCATCTAATTTTGTCCATAAAATTTTACTTTTAGTGACCTATGTGGCAATTTGATGACTTATTTTTGTAGTTTTCAAAGTTGTGATTCCAACCCACTCTACAAATTCTATTAATTTCATGCACAAAAAAAAAAAAACCCCAACTCTATTAACTTTATTTTTGAATCTTTTTAGCTATTGTATCCTTGAAGTCTTGATATGTTCAAACCTTATCAACGTTAAGGTGAAATTAAAAATATATAGCACATGCAGTTCAAAAAAAAAAGTTTTTAATTAAGATGTTAAAACAACGAGAAAATGATAAAAAATAAAAAAAACCACCGCTGTTTCAAACAAAGTTCAAACAACCAAGCTGTTAACCAACAGGAAAAATGATAAAAACATAAAAATTAAAAATTTCAATTATAGGAAATAATTTGAGGACGCAACATATTTGATGAGGGAAAAAGGGTCAGCAATTTTGGTGTTCTCTTTTAATGTATGGGTTGGAGTAGTTTTTATCATCGTACTCACCAAAAAACTTGAAAATTGATATTTGATGGGTGGGTTGAAGATGCTTTAGGCCCACAAACAAATTTTAGGTCCATGTAATATTAATAAAAAAAAATCAATTTGACTAAATATCGGTTAAATACATGAACCAACTATTTTTATTCAATGAAAATAGATAATTCATACAATTATAAACATCTCCAATTCGTACTTTTTAGTACAAGTTTAGGCTCCGATTGGATGCATCTAAACCCCCCCCCAAAAAAAAAAAAAAAAAAAAAACTATACCGGGTGAAAAACATGGGTCCCACTGATTTTGCAGGGTTTGGCAACCCAAATGACTCCCCCCTCTTCGTTTTCCCCCCTTCTTCCCTCTCACGCTTGGTGGTGCTTCTTCGTGATAACTTTCATACAGCCTCTGGGATACTCAAAAATTATCCGGCTATAGAGGGGAGGATTTTTGTCTATAGCACCCCTCCTTGTCCCCCTCCTCCATCCCCCATCAGCCTTTCCACCCTTTCTCAACTATCAATTCTAACAAAACAAACAAATAACAAATCTAAAATTCCTCATACAATCTGATTAAAAAAAACAAGAAAATTGAATTTTTTTTTACCTTCCTATAAATCAACAATAAATTGGACACAAGCACAATAGGAAGATCGTACTCTATCCATCGAACTTCCAAGCATCACCAGATTTTATACCCACTGGAGATTGAAATCGATCAGAGCAATAGTGATTTATGGAGAGAGAGAGAGAGAGAGAGAGAGAGAGAGATGAGTACGTGTTCCAGCAAAAATGTTAAGACGGAAAGAAAGAGATGGAGATTAGTTAAGAGAGAGAGAGAGAGAGAGAGAGAAAGAGAGAGAGAGAGAGAGATGGAAATGAACTAGTGAGATGAATGGGATGGGTGTTTATAAGAAGAAGTGTTTTGGTGTGGCATATGCATACCACAATGCAATTGATCCAGCAGTTTCAAATTAAAGTAGACAATAGTGCATGATCCAATGATGTTGCTGTGTGTTGTACGGTTGTACATGTATGTCATAATACTCCAGCAAGCTTGTAATAGATAACAGTGTATGTTTTGGTGTGACACGTTTTTTAACTAAACATATTAAAATAATGAATTTCTTAATTAGTTAATTAATCAATATTCCAAAGTATCCAAAATTAATTAAATATATTGGGTTTTGCATTTATATTTTTTTTATGACATCCATTTTAATATTTTTTTTATGACAACCAACCATTGAAATGGATTTATTAAAAAAAATTAATCTTTTAAATTAATATTTTCAATGAAATAAATTGATATAGCTTGAAATTGTCCAAAATTTACTAAATATATTAACTTTTGTAATTATATAATTAATTTAATGCATAAACAAACTTTGGTACACCATAAGGGCAAAATAGTCATTTGACATCTTTTTTCATCATCTACCCCGTCTTATTTATCAAACATCAAAACTAAATCAAAAGTTATCCCTTTGTTTAATCAACCATCCAATCTATCAACTTTTTTATCACCCTTCCATAAACATCACATTAATGTGGGATAACCCTCCAAAAATAATAGTTCCTCTTATCTTATACCCTTCTATAACTTATCCCCCTGGAATTTTAGCACCATCCAATCGAGGCCTTAATTCTTGTCTGGTCTGCAAAATAGGTTCAAGAAATCATTCAAATTATTTTCTTAAATTTAAAGAACTCCATGTTGAAACTTTGAGCTCAACGGGTGGGATTATTTTGTTGTGGTCCTAGTGTGGCCCCACACACCAACCGGACAGGACCGGAGGATAATGAACTGGACGAAAGTTGAGTCAAGTAGTGAAAGCTAACTTACCTGATTGTATTGTCGCCGCCCCCCCCCTCTCTCTCTCTCTCTCTCACACACACACACACACACACACACACACACATATACATAGACAAATTTTCTAGTAAGGACCTCCCGTAAATAAGAAAAGGCATAAGCTAGAAACCACCCTTAGGGTGGTCAGGAGTGTAGTACACGACATCAAAACTTCATCACGCGCTTTTAGTTTGCGCCACTTTGTGTGCTTCAATGCAATGTCTGCCACTTTGCATTGATTAGATAGATGCTTTTAGCCCCTAGCTATTTACTTGTACTTCTCCCCAGTTGGAGAGGTTAAACCAATGAATAATTCCTCTTTTCTTTTCGACACGTCGGAAAATGTTTTTTTTTCCTTCAACAAAGCATAATTCAATTTATAGACCCATCAAAATTCAAAAAAAAAAAAAATTCACTCCATTTCAATTCTTCCTAAATAATATACGAGCATCTTGACTAATTCTTTTCTCAATCCGGTCAAAGACAAATCATTTTTCATGGCATAACACTAGAATTATACCCTAATTAATTATGTTGGAAGCAAACCTACCAACCAACTGGATTTACCCTTAAGTTGACTGAGGACTAACAATTGTTGGCATAGGACACTGCATGATGATTTGGCTAAATAATCAATTTGGAATATTTTTTTTCTTTATTCGATTTTTTGCACTTCCATAACATAACGTGTTTTTTATTTTTTTTCACCAAATTAAAGTACTCAATTAGCACTTTAATTTTCCCAATATCTATTATGATAGTGATCACTTAAAAAGAGACGCCATTATAACATAATTTTTTTAACAAATATAACAAAATAACTTATTTTGGTATTTATATAATAATATATGCATTACCAAGGGCAAAAAAGTATTTTGGAGATAAATATAGTGGAGAGCAGGGATGGGGCCAAATGGTAGCCAGTAGAGCTGGTGACCCCCTTGCAAGCCAAAAAAAAGGGTAAAAGGGTCTTGCTAATATGTGTTCAATAAACACATAATTAAACAAAAAAAAACACGTACTACAGTACATCTTTTACACTTTTCAATACAATTTCACATACCTATATAATTTTTCACACATTTTAATATACTTTTTTAACTTTAATAAATGTCTATTGGGCACACGTTATCATTTTTGTAGGTAAAAAAGTATGATAATCCTTTTAAAAAAGCTCACAAACAGCAATGAAGTGGTACTGAGAAAAGTGGAACAATACGTACGGAGAGGTCGGCAGTCGGCTTAGAGGTGATTGAAAGTACTTCTTTATTCTCATTTTGGAACACCCTATCACCCCGTTTGGATGCCAGAGATGATTTTGGGTGGATTTATAATGAGAGTGGATTTGTAATGAAGGTGGACCCACCTCTTAAGAAGGGTGGATTTGCAAATGAGGTGTTTGGATGCTATTTTGAGAAGGGGGATTTAGAAGATGGATTTGATAGGATAAGAGGGCAAATGACTTAATTGCCCCCAGTTTAATTTTTTAATAAACAAAATGGATTAAATTCATTATAATTACAATAAATACATAATAATTCCAAAAAATTCAAAATAAATACATGGAAATATTAAAATAATATATAAATAACTTTAATAAATTTTTGGAAAAATAAAATATTTATAAAATTACGAAGTGAAAATTTCTTAAATTAGTAGAAAATAATTTGTCATTAATTTCAATGGTAATTTCCTCTATTTTTCGGTGGTTTTTTTTTTTTTTTTTGAATGGAGAGTTGATGTTGGTTGAATGGTGAATTGTTGGTGGAGTGGTATATAGTTATTAGTTGAATGGTTGATAATTTTTTTTTCTATAAATACACATCCTTGATCATTAATATTTAAGACTTTGATATCCATCATATGAACGAAAAAAATGATATTTGCTCCAATATACAACCCTCATGATAATGTTTTCATTTCAATAAACAGTTCAGTTTCCATAATGTTGAGATATACAATTTTATTCCAAATTGAAAAAAAAGCCAACAAATTACAAGCTAAGAAACCTAAGAAGAAAATTACAAGAAACCAAATTTTGCCATCACTTGCGGATGCAGATGTTGAAGGACTGTTACTTGTGTGGGCCGATTGCATGTGTTTCACCCGAAAACTCTTGGTATGAAAGTTTAGCAATGCTATTTCCGATTCTTCCATTGTTTTGTACCTTTTCTTGTAATTTCTCCCTCCAATTTTTTACCTTGGACTCAATGTTAGGACTAGTTCTTATGGTTGTGCCAAGCAACATCTTGTGGAATAGAATTTCCACCGCCCCAAAAAAGTCGGACTTAAAGCCATTTTCGACTCTCCATTTGACACCATCTTTGAACTCCTCAAGCATACATACTAGCAGCACTTCTTCTTCTTTCAAAGTCCATAGCCTCCGACTTTGTTTCTCTTTGCCATTGCCCTTGTCCTTAGCCTTCCCCTCTCCCTTTAATGGCTTTGGTTTGGAAGTTTGTTGAGAATCCAAGTACGCTAGGATGATGTTAAACAATTTATTAAATTCGACATAACACATCAAACGAAATATGACATAATGGAATATATGTTTGAATACGTGGCATAAATTTCACCCACATTGGAAATGTCAAGGGAAACCAAATAAATAGTGTTCGAATCGGGAAAACATGTCTACGATTAACAATACAAGATAGGTAACGAATACATTTATTTGGAACTACTTTCCAGCCAGATTGTTAGCTAACCAAGCATTGTACATTTCGGTTGCCAAGTTATCTCTCATTTGGGTCCATTCGGTGTTTGGCTCGATCATGTCAATGTACTCATTTGGTGGGACTATATGCACGTTTTCCTGCTCCCAAATAGTGTATTCTTGTTCCATCAGGTCGACTTTCATTTCTCACTTTATAAGGTTATGGAGAAGGCAACAAGTTGTGCCTATTCAACATTGAGTTATAATGGGATAATATGGACAAGATCGCAAAATTGCAAATCTCATTTTCAACACCCCAAAGCATCTTTCAACCACATTTTTCGCGCTTGACTGCTTCATGTGGAAAAACTCCTCTCGGCTTTGTGGTTGGTGTCCTTGCCTCCAAATATTAATGTGGTATCATTGACCCCTATACGGGGCTAACAATCTCGGCCCCTTAGTGTAACCGGCATTAACGAGGTAGTACCGACCTACAAAAACATGGGTTGACTTCTATAAGGTACATTCACACAAATGTGGTTGCATGTAGTGTACACCAAAGTTATTAAAATGATGTACCCCGTGGAATTCTCAACCCATGAGGCCTCACTAGCGCATTGTGAAACACTTTCGAGTCTATGGCCGATCCTTCCCAACCAGACAACGCATATATGAATCGGAGGTTTCGACTACAAACTCCCAACACATTTGTTGCGTAGTCATCCTTCCTTGACCTATACCGTGCCCTATCTTCGGCTAGGGGCATGACAGGTACAAAGGTACCATCTAAAGCCCCTAGACAATTCTATTAGACACATTTTAGTACTCATATATGTTATACATAAAGAATAAAGTGAACGGTAATTATATACAGGGAATTACAAAGGTCATTTTACCTCAAACCACTTCCACCTAAGGTTTTCCTCATTAGATGGAACAGGTTGGTGATGATGCCACAATTGATTGTAAAGTCTCAAGACTGCCAGCAACACTGTGTTGAAATGCCTATTAACTGTTTCCCAGGACCTCACAAATTGGAACTTGGTTGGCCTATTCTTGTTATGGTGCCTAAGGACCCACAAAAAGACAGCAACTTTCTCCACAATTGTGACGTTCCTAGAGTTTTGTAAGCCTCCTTCCTCAAACATGTGGCATAACCTCATGAATGTATGCCTATTTACCCTCAATTGATCGTGGCAATTTTTGTCATCCCCATTTACTAATCTATTTAGTGCATCAACTTGGTTTTGGTAGACATTGGGGTTCAAATCAATACATGGCCTTCGTTGAACCCTCATGAAATCCATTATTAACATGTACAGCATAAGAGTAGTATTCACTACTCACATGAAGCAAAGGACTACTACCAAAGCCTTACGCTTAGCGTTCTTCCTTCTTTCACATTTCGTTAATCTTGCCATCTTTTTAACATGAACCATATTACACAATTGTATTATATTGGACGAAAGTATTATATTGAACCTATTGACGTCAAAATTAGGGCATCATAACCCATAATATAGTTCAAACTAACCACTTACATAAACAAAGTACATAAAGCATTAGTCTCAACAAACACTTCTCAATCAAAACCCATATAAACAGGGCTAACAAATCTCAGTTCAAAACCAACAAATTAGGGCAAACATATTACATATCGAAACCCTAAATATTAGGGCAAAATATTGTCTTTGAAAACCCATAAATTAGGGCTCATTCTTGTTATTGACGAACCCCATAAATGGCAGCCAATATACCTCAGATCGAAACTCTAACAATTGCGGAAAAAATCTTGTCAATGGAAGCCCAGAAATTAGGGCTAACATATGTCAGTTCAAAACCCTAACAACTAGGGGAAAACTTTCTCAATCGAAACCCTGATAACATTTATCAGTTCGAAGCCAAGAATTTATACAATATCTTCTCAAACCAAACCCATAAATTAGGGCTAACAATAGGCCTCAGTTTAAAACCCACAAAATAGGGCACACATACTCAGATCGAAACCCATTTACAACAAAAAAAAAAAACCCAAACAAGCGGGTTTTCTAATCTCAATCAAAACCCTAATTAATCATATGAAAACCCCCCAAATTAGTGGTTTTTGTAAACAAAAATATGCAAATCGAGTACGTAAAATGGAGTATTTCGATTACCTGACTGAGATTGTTCAATACAAGCTCGAGAAGTTAGAAGAATGGAGTCACCAGTAACAACGGCGACAAGTCTCTTCTTCCTCTCTCTTCTTTCGATCGCAACAACTGAGATGAAAAGCCACAAAACCCTCCAAATCACCAGGATTTGGATGGGTAAAAGAGGAATGAAAATACCCAAATCCACATGGATTACGTAACGATAGGGTCGACCTTGTCGTTGGCAAATCTAGGCGCTCCTGGATTTGCAATCCCATCAGTGAACTGAGTTGGGGAGGGAAAATGGAACCCAAATGCCAGCTAGGAGGTGGGCCCTAGATTACAAATCCAGCGATGAGCCAAATCTGGTTGCCCAACAGGGCGTATGGGTGGTAACTAGCAAAACCCATTAGAAAAAATGTAAATTTTTCATGTTAAAAATTGTTTTTAGAAAATCTAAACCCTTGAAAACACCTTCACAATACATTAAAAATTTGTAAACATATAGTTTTGCGAAAAACTGCTTGGATCAATCCCTTCTTGGTATTTTTTTTTTGAAAATTTCCTGTATGAATCCTTGAAAATACCTTTTAAACACATTGGATGGTTCAAATCGTCAAAAAAAAAAAAAAAACCTCGGATCACGGAGGTCAGGAAGTCCAGAGTCCGGATAGGAAGTAGAACTATATATATATATATATATATATATATATATATATAGACACACACACACACACATGAAAAACTTGTAATCCACACCTCCCAGAAATAAGAAAAAAATAGTTTTTTTGTGTTGCAAATTATTTTTGGAAAATCCAATCCATCCAATGTGTTTAGAAGGTGCTTTCAAGGGTCCTTGCTGGAAATCTTCAAAAAAAATACTGGGAATGGCTTGATCAAAGCAGTTTTCGCAAAAACTGTAACTATAAAAATTTTGCGAAAACTGCTTGGATCAAGCCCCTTCCCGGTATATTTTTTTTTGAAGATTTCTCTAAAGAATGTATGAAAACACCTTTTGAACACATTGGACGGATCGGATCATGAAAAAAATGTTTGGATCATGAGGTCCGGAAACGGAATGACCGGACTAGAAGCTAACCCTATATATATAGCTCAAACTTCTTATCCACACTCCTGGATTTAAGGAAAAATTGGGGTTTTTTTGTGTTGCAATTTTTTTTTTGGAAAATCCGATCCGTCCAATGTGTTCAGAAGGTGTTTTCAAAGGTTCACGCGAGAAATCTTCAAAAAAAAAATACCGGGAAGGGCTTGATCCAAGCAGTTTTCGCAAAAAATTTGGTTCGTCAAAAAAATATTTGAATCCGAAAATTAAAACTCCGGATTAGAAGTGAACCTTATATATATACTAGGTACAAGGCTATGTGCGTTGCACGAATTTTATGCCCGTGTATTTTATTTCGGATTTTTCTTAGAGGTAGGTTAAAAGAACTTGTATTGAAGTTTGACTAATGAAGATGATATCTTAAAATACAAGATGGAATGCGGAAGTTGAATGCCGATATTAACAGCAAGAAGTGTGGGCATAGGAGAGTTATTGGTTTTAGCATAGTTTGCTAAACCTTGGAATACAGTATTAAAATTGGATTCAAGATTAAAGAGGAAGCAAATTGGAGAGATCAAAAGATTTGCTTATGTGTGTTTATGCTGGAAGCAAAAAGGCACACCAAAAGTATTGCTGCCACTATGTTTTCATAGAAAACTGTAGTGCCAATCCCAGTTTAGGGTCGTTGTGGTGTTGTTTCCCATTGGATTTAATCTAGCACCGATTGAGTTGTAAGGCCACGCTGCACCTGTCTAAGAGAAAAGACCATATAAGAAACTAAGTTCTAGAAATGCTCTTCCTATATGAGATACAGTGATAGAGCTTCTCAGCAGTTGTTAAATTGTGAAGTAGGTCCGTTACTCATGTGTCTCGCAAAAGCAATGAAATCTTATGAAATCTGTAATTGGGTCAATACTTCTACATATGTATATATCAACACCAAAATGCTAACATTCATCCGTCTACATGCGCACACATACGATAAAAACAACTTACCATTTCAACATTGAATTTCAATTTCATGCATGAGGGAACCAGTGGTCAAATAATATTTTCCTTTCCTTTTCCTCAAATTTTTACTCTTTGTCAAACAGAGGAAATATCACAATAGCTACTCAAGCTCAATAGTTGAAACACGCTCAGTAAATTTTAGTGTACTAATTGTTTCTCCTACAGCATCAAGCTCTGGACTTATGTGAACAAACATTAGAGTCTTGGCTTGCCCTTCCGATAAATAGTAAGGCCCAAAAACCTACATAGACAGGAAAGACAACTTGCAATTATTTACTTCTTATACATCTGGCGTATGTGTAATCTTACCAAGTGAATCCCAGACCAACTGCATCAGTTTACTGTTCCTATGAGGAAGGTGTGAGTTCTTCTGAGAAAGGGAAGAAATCACATCTCCTAAAGCATAAAGAGATTTATTGATCTGTGGTGCCTCCTGTAATCTATGTCCTACAACCACAGATTTGTTGACTCTTTGGCTTCCAGCAAGGTCCACCAGATGCATACAACCCCGAAGAATCGTTCCAGATGCCAACGCTCATCCTTGAACATGAACTGTGAGGCACGCAACTGCATATTTATATTAGTATTGATGAACATAAAGAATACATAACAATTTTTCTTATAGCAAGTTTTAAGGAGACTTAAACTTGAGTCTCCATTTTAGGGGAATGTGACGTTTACTGTAATCTCCATATTACGAGTTTTTTCTCGTCAAATATACAAAATTTGAACCAGTTAGTTCATTATATTTGGTTGGTCAATTCCACAGATACTATGAATCATGTAGGTTTTCTAAATAAGAGTTATAAATGCAGATAAAACTGTGCATTGTTGTTTAGAAAGGTAATAGAAGAGAAACGAAGAACAAAGATTATAAGTCCAATCAAATTTTTAAAAAAAAGTGTAATGCACCTGCAAAATTTGAAAGACGTTCACATCGTACTAATTTGCAATATAGTTGCAAATTTATCTTTCTTTGCAAACCGAGAAACGGGGAATTTGAATCTATCCTTGATTAAACCCACATCATAATAAGAAAGATAGATAATTCATAAGCGCAGTGCCTCAAAAAGGAGAAACTTTGGAAAAAAACTAATAATAACTTGCAATCAAGCACATGTTCCCCAATTTAATTTGTTATTATGATAATATCATGTGAAAAATAATTCAAAGTAGGGACAAAACAAAGTTCAAAATAACTCACGGTCTGAGTCGACTTCGAATCTTAGTGATTTTCAAAACCCTAACCATCCATCTAGCTTTGTTTTGTCTTTCTCCCTATCGTCCGCTAAGATCTAGCAGAAAGAAATATCCAAAATCTAATATCTATATAGTGTAAGAATGAAAAATCATTTGATAAAGTTGTGTGAGGTATGCATACCGATATCTGCAAAGGTGGTTACTTCTTGTGTGCTTTAGTTTTAGCATGAACGGCTAATTGATTCTGCAGAAAGTCACAAATCACAAAATTAAAGAGAAAAAAACCTAGAGTACGGAGAAAACTGATCAAAAGTGAAATTATACCTGGTCCAATTTTATTTTCCATTCTCATTGATGTTTAATAAGCATAAAAATATAATTTTGTTTCAAATAGTATCCATGAATTCATTAGATGTCCAAAATCAACGCAAATTGATCAATATTATCGCACTAATTTCAGAGAAAGGAAAGTATATGAGGAATTTCAGCAGTAAAGAGATGGAGGGAAATCTAAGGAAGACCCATTAGTGTTAGCTAAAATAGCTAGTGAGTTTTTGTTATGTCGGTTAAACACTGTTTATATTTGTTAAGTGCAGTTTGTTATGTGGGTTAATGCTCCAAGGTCGGTGAAGACTCCTATAAATATCTAAAGGGGTATTGGTTTGTAAGCATCGAAAAACAGTTGTTAGAGAGAAAAGAAAGGAATTTCATTCTGTTCTTGATTTACATTTCCAGGAGATTCTTGTTCTTGTTTTTCTATATGGTATCAAAGCATCTGACGCGAGTCTTGTGATCCTGTGCTTGGTCGTCATCGTCAAATCCTGAATCAATTTCTTCATCAGAAATATTCGTATTTCATCTGATTTCAATCTTCTCATTAGCGATTTCTCAGATTTCTTCTCAATTGCTGATTACAAGAATGACAACACTTACAGTAACAATTCCTCCAACCCTAGCCTTTCTGGTATCAAACTTTACTTCTCTAGTTAATATCAAACTTGATAGATCGAATTATCTGTTGTGGAAAACACAAGTAGAAAATGTTATGTCTGCAAATGGATTTCTTGGCTATCTTGATGGTACGGTAGTATGTCCGTCGGCTCAAATTCGAACTGCTAATGGTGAAATGTGTGCAAATCCAGAATATGCCTCATGGAAATTGGTTGATTCTCAGCTTTTATCATGTTTGATAGCGTCTTTGTCATCAACAACTTTGCCCTATGTTTTAGGGCTTCATTCCAGTAGTCAAGTTTGGTTTTCTTTGAGTAACAAATATAACTCAATTTCTCGCACACATGTGCATGAAATCAGGAATAGCTTATATAATCATAAGAAAACCACAACCATGGATGCATATCTGGACGAGATTAAGGAATTTGCATAGAAATTAGAGGTTGCGGGTAGTCCTATTGGAGAAGATGAGTTAATATTTCATACTCTCAGAGGTTTGAAGACAGGATTTAAAGGATTTAAGTCTGTTATTAGAACTGGAGGTGATAACATTACATTTGAAGAGTTGGTCACTATGTTGAAAGGAGAAGATATTGAAATGATGAATGAAGAAGATGAAGCTACAGGAGTTCCAAATCATACATCTGTTCTTGTGGCCACTAACTCCTCTTCTTTAGCCCAATCTCAATCTCAAACTCCAGCTCCTGTGTTGTCTCATTCCCCAAATCAACCTTAGCAGTTTAACGTACCTGTGCAATCTCAATACTATGCACCACAGCAGTTTGCTCAACCTATTAACAGAGGGTTTAATAGAGGCAAAGGACAGGGCAATAGATTTCCAAGGAAACCATGTGATATATGTGGTAAGAGTAATCATGTCACTTCATTCTGCTATTATAGGGCTCAATATCCTGGTTATGAGACTGGAGCTCAGTGGAAAGGATCACAATTTGTGCCTAACATGCCACCAATGAATATCTAAAGGGGTATTGGTTTGTAAGCATCGAAAAACAGTTGTTAGAGAGAAATGAAAGGAATTTCATTCTATTATTGATTTACATTTCCAGTAGATTCTTGTTCTTATTTTTCTATAGGAAACCCCAATAATGGAACCAATTTCTTTGAACCTTAAATGTACATAACTTAATCCTTGTTGAATATCAACTTGTAAATGAAAACAATAGTAATCCAGTGTACCCTAACCTTAGTAATAAAATAGCCTAATTAGTTGTATCTTGTGTGATGTGTCCATGGTAAGCATCCTATTTTAAACCCAAATGGATCTTGGAGACTTTCATGAATCTATAAAGCCTAACAGACTATCAAAGGTCATATCATCTGGAACACGCAACCGTCATTGTGTACGAGCTATATAAGAAATTAACAAAATGAATGTTTCCTAGATTTTCTCCTTCAAGTCTCTTGCAATTTTAAGCCTCTCAAATGACCAAATATACTAAAAATGTTTTTCCTTTCTCAAACCCTAATTTTCTTCTTCAATTCTCTAGCCCAACGATCCATCACAAGGAAAAATACTTAACAAGATAAAGGGAATAAACATACAAAATTCATTCAGAACAATGCTACAACAGTATAAAGCAAGTACCAAATTGATAATTACCCCCCAAAAAAAAAAAAAAAAAGTACCAAATTGATAATTACCCCCCCAAAAAAGTACCAAATTGATCAGTTTATTTCCCTGGTAATTAAGTGATATACAAACCCAACAACCATACTGACGGATTTGCCTAAACAATCCTATGTTCAAAAGTGAAAAATTTGAAGGCTTGACTATCTATTTCTCTTCATTAATGGAGTACCATTTCTAGGGTTTCTACCCCTCTGTGTGCACGCAAGAACCAGGAGCAGAGATAAACGAAAACAGAGAATACCTTGTTCATCTTTAGTCTTGTTGCCTCCTTGTCCACTCTCTCGATCTCGATTGTGAATTTTCATAGCCCACTAAAAAACAAACATTTGATACCGGCAATTAGTAAATTAAGGCTTAGTTTGGGTAAACCAAAAAACTTGGTTTTTTGGTTTAATCTCTTTTAAACTTGGTTTTTAAGATTAATCCACTCATGGAAATTGGACTCCAACTGTAAAAAACTGAAAAACCAAAAAACCAAGTTTTTGGTTTACCCAAACTAAGCCTAACTTGGACAACAATTATCTTGTCGATTTTATGATCTAATCCCTTGCATGCAAGACAAGTTAAATGCATATAAAACGCAAATACCTTGAATCGGAAACACCTGCTTTTATCAGCCCTCTACTCTTCAGTAACAAAAGAAAATAGAGATTGGGAAAGACAAAAAACAGAGGTAGAAATTACTTACCAGAGATTTGAGGATCTTCAAAAGGAAAGGAAATCAAAAGCTACTGTGATACTCAAACTCGAAATAAAGATGTAAATCCTTCCGTATTATCCTCCCGAGAAAAGCATAAGAAAAGAATATAAAATTTCCATGACCAAGGATTTTTGTTTTGCTGTTCAATGAATTATGAGAGACCACTGGATACATTGAATACTCTTGAGATTTCTCCATATCTTGTTACTGTGGATTGTGTGTAGAAATCGAGACTGTTGATTACCCGGATAAACTCCTCAAAAATAAGACAAACTAAGAGCATCCTTACCAGACTCAATAAAAATTGGGCCAAATTTAATTTCAAAAACACTTTTTACAAATTAACAAGTTAATTTTTAAAGAATTCACAAAATTAGACTATTTATTCAGAAAGTTAGGAAAGATAATTACTTTAACTTGTGAATAGTAACTCAAAAGATTTACCGAGTTATTGCAGCAAAATTATAACTTCTGATTTTGGGGGGATTTTTTCCCATTTCATTTAATACTTAGTCATTAAGGGGATTTAATCCATCCAAAATATTTTTTCCGTCCCTAAACTTTTGATTTTTTTGGGGTTGCGTGTCATTTTAAATTGTTTATATATTTTTATTTATAAAGTTTTATGTGATCTTGAAAATTTTGTTTTATAGAACTAATTAAGATCTATCAAATAAGATCCATATTATATATTCTTTGACATTTACATTGAAAGATATAGGTATTTGAAAATGACACATTATCTAAAAAATATCAAAAGTTTAGGGAGAGAGTATTTTATCCATCTACGGGCAAATCCAGCCACATCAAGATTTTGATGGTACGCTATAACCGCCACTGGACTGAAATGATTCGTTTTCAATCTCTCTCGTCGATCTAGGGTTTTCTTGACCTTGGGCCCCGATCGGGTATCTCTGTCAATTTCTCGTTCAGATGGCGGTTTGTGTTTGGCAACCGGGGTTGGTTCTCCTGCTGGTGTTCGGGCGGCTAACGTTCGCCGATAGGGTTTCGTTTTCTCCCGTTTGTCCTGTTAAGTCGGTTAAGGACTCGGTGTTAATTGGGTTTGGAGATTCGAGATGCCCGAGAAATGGATACGAATCAGTACAATCAATTGGCTCTGTTAGTGTTACAGAGGTATAGTGAATTTTTTATTATTATTTTTTCTTTCAGTTTTCTGTTTTGTTGGTTGGTTTGGAGATTTATTGACTTCGTTGTTGTTTTATCTGTTGAGTTTTGTGCGTTTTAGTGGGAATTGATTGTTTTTCTTGCTTTTTAATTTGTTTGTATGAAAGTATCTTTTTTCCTTTCTAGTTTAATTGGTTAGGAGACGAGGATTCTGAAGTGTAAACCAACCCTTGATTGATTCATTGACAGGATAGATATTTTTGGCATTTAGAGAGGTGCACAGTCTCAATTTCGTCTTGGTAGCGTCGCCTTTTTGCCCTTTTGTTCTTCACTTTCAACTGTACACGGTTGGCATCCCCTTGATGCCTTTTTGACAAATTAATTACTTATAAAAAAGAAAAGACATTGGAAGGTCAAGTATAGACTGTATAGTTACAAGATCATACGTATAGATTGTAAGTATTTGTGTATCGCCAATTTCATCTATCAACTAGTTGCCTTACGTAGTTCATTGACAGTACGTGTTTGGATTTCTCTTTTGTTTTGATGATGCAAGTGGTTGTCGCTCTTTAAGAATGTACAGAAACATGGACAATCAAAGTCAGATCTTCATTTCAAGCGGGTTTGAAGAATTCTGTGAGATAATGTCCATGATTTGGCAGACCCAATTTGTTGGAGAGCGAGAATGGTTTTAAGAGTTTTACTTATATAGGTGGTGATGATAAATCCATTGTTGGTTTGGACTTCAAAATGTCAGTTTTATTGTTCTTTTGTAGACAGAAGGAAAACATAGTTGTTTTCAGGATTGATTTGAAGCTTAGTTGTGAATCCCAAACTTCTTGTTCCTGGCTATGTAATAATCTTCTTCATCTTATTCCGTTTATAACTGTTTCCCCATTTCAAGTACTTTTTGTTTGTGGCTCTAGTATTTTTTTCTTCATCCTGCCGCCTCGTACCTTTAACTTCATCAAACTACTTGCTAGAGCTCTATCTGGTCCTTTGTTCAGCCTTACTAGAATTGTTCCTTCTTTGTGCTACCATGCCCCAGATAGGTTTGACTACACTATGGCCATTATTGATTTTACAAATTCTGTTACCATAAAACATGGATAGCGGATAGCCTTGTTTTTGTTCAGAAAATAATTTGTTTGTATAAGATACATCTGTATGGCTGTCATACAACAACAACAATAACAATAACAAAACCCATTAAGTCCCCAATAATTGGGAGTATGGGAGGGGATGGATAGGAGACAGACCTAACCTTTGGCAATAAATGCACAAAGTGGCTGCTCCCAGAATACTACTGAAACAGATGGATTGGAGACAGACCTAACCTTTGGCAATGAATGCACAAAATTGATGCTCAAAGAATACCGCTGAAACAGTGGTCCCCCTATACCGTCGCGTTTGCTGAAGAATCATGCCCTCAAATCAAAGCCAAAAGACATTAGAGAAGGCAGACCCAAGAATCATTTTGATTTATGGCTGTCATACAACAATTGTAAAATTCGCATATTCCCCTGCTTTTATACTTGAGTAAGTCAGTGAGGATGTTCTAGATTCTATTACTTAATTGAGCCATCAGCACTGTCTCATCTTCTGATTTTAGCCTTTGGGCAGCACTCCCTTTAGTTGCAATTTGTTCAGTCTTTCCTATGTTGTGCATACGTTTTCTGAGATCGTAGTAGTTTATTCTTATATGACACTTATGGAGAAAGCATTATATGTTCTCCTGGATTCATAATCATACAGCAAGTAGGAATTTCGGCAGCAGTTGATGTGAGTCTTTTGCACTGAGACCAAGGGTTTGACTCCCATTTTTAGCTAAAAGTCCTAAAACTCTTAAAAGTGCTACAACTCCTAGAAGTAGTTGATGTATGTGAGGAGAATACCAATCTCGAAATCCGTGTTTAGTTGTTTTAGGAATTGGGAAACTAGGCCTAAATATTTTTCCTGCCGAAAAGTGGAGTGGATTTTGAACGAAGGAGAAATGGCATAGTTGAGATTTTGCGAGTGTGTGCTTGCTGCAGGAGTGCCTGTGCGTGCATTACACAGGAGAGAAACTGAGAGCGTATAACTTCTGAATACATATCTGGGGGTTGCTTGTTTCATAATGGCATCTTAAGCTGCATTTTGAAATTTGGTTGATGATTATTTTTATCACATGACCCTTTGTTCATCTAGCCAGAGTGGTTTAAAGCTCATGAAATACATGGCAACATAGATCCCCATTTTACATCAAGAAAAAGTGAGTAGCATTAATTTGAGAAAGGGGCCTTGCTAACGGGTGCACCATTGCACCTGTTAAGGATACAAAAAAGTAAACTTGCTAGGGGTCCCACTTGTACTTAAAGTACAAGTGGGACCAGTAAAAGTATACTTTTTTGTACCCTTAATAGGTGCAATGTTGCACCCACTAGGATTTCCCTTTGAGAAGGGAAAACTGCTCAATTGGAGGTTGGGTCAACAACAGATCAATTGATGATCCAGGCCCTTGGTCGACTCTATCAACTCCAGATTTGTTCAATAGCCAGCTTCTCATTAGTGCTGATTTCTTTTTTTTTTGTTCCTTTTCCTCAGCTCCAGCAATATTTATTGCTGTTGTTTTTTGTCCTCTCTGCTTCAATCCTTGGGCTACAGGCTGTCTTGTTATTCTCCTTCATTGTCTACTTCCTTTGTGGCTGTTCAACAAAATCTGGTTTCTTTTACTTTTCCCCTCTACTCCAGCTATTGATAAAGGCTTCCTTTCTTCATCTTTTTCTTCCTCCTCCGGCTCCTCCTTTCTGGAGAAAACAAAGTCTGGTTATTTTCTTTCCTTGTATCTTTCCTCTGCACCAGCTCAATTTTTCTGTAGGCAACTCCCTCCTGCGTGTTCCCAAAAAAAGAAAAATCTTGATTCTCCTCCTCCTTTAACAGAAGTCAGCTTCTTCCAGCATTTTGTTCCTCTGCTCCAGCCTCTAGGTTAGGGCTTCTTCTTTTCTTCAATTTCCTCTGCTCCATCCACCAATTAAGGCGAAGAAGATGATTTACTTGGTGATGAGGCTGATTATTAGGATCTTAGGATGTTGAAATGAGTATTTTGTAGCTTTGAACTTGTTGGTTTCAACTCTCTGACTTGATACATTAGTTTTTGGTGGATCTTACATGTTATTTTTCTGTCTCGATTATTGACTGAAAGAAGCATGGTAATGTGCACATAAATCAAAATGATTCTTAGGTCTACCCTCTCTGATGCCTTTTGGCTTTGATTTGAGGGCATGATCCCGCAATAAACGCGACGGTACAGGGGGACCACTGTTTCAGGTATTCTGTGAGCAGCCACTTTGTGCATTTATTGTCAAAGGTTAGGTCTGTCTCCAATCCATCTATTTCAGTGGTATTCTATGAGCAGCCATTTTGTGCATTTATTGCCGAAGGTTAGGTCTGTCTCCTATCAATCCCCCGCCCATACCCCCAATTATTGGGGACTAAATGGGTTATTTGTTGTTGATTATTGACTGGCATGCTTTATAGTTTCTCAAATTCTAGCTATGTTGGCTCATGTAAAACTTTTGCCTACAAGAAAATTTTCAGGAAAATTTGAAAATACCCCTTCAAATCTTCACTTGATGTGCCACAAACACATGAACTTTTTTAAACACTAATTGAACTCCTGACCTTGTCAAGAATTGTGCCAGTAGACCTCTATGGTAACCTCTGCTAACCGATGGATAAAAGGTTTGTCTTGGTTATCATGTTTCCAGGACCAGAGCCAACTTCAAATGGTACTATGGTTAATACAAATTAACTATCCCCTTAACCGAACTCTATCGTCCAAATCTTTTCTTGTACTTGATTGCAACAAATGCCTTCTCCCTTTTCCTTACTCCATCGACTCTCCTGTTGCTGGTCACCTCCCCCTACTGAAGAGACCTAAGCTACTGGAGATGGTCCCTCATCCCGTCACCACCTGCGAAGCATGTTACAAACTCCAATAGCCCTGAGGCTCTAGAGCAGATAAAGAACCACATCCATTGATGATGGAAAAATGGTATTTGCCTGCATTAGAACTGCCGGATTTCCTATAGAACCTTTCAGCACCTATGCACGTGTTGGAAGCGGAGCACGCGCACATTTAAATGTTAGAAGGGAAGTTGAATCAAACTATGAAGGTTTCTCTTTTCTATGAGTAATTTCCTGGTGTGGTACTGATGGAGTTAAGATGTGATTTTTGAAGGGAGATGAGGCCTCTTTGCAGAGGGCACTGAGTTTGGTCTACAAGTGCAAACATAATTATGTTGCTCTGCTCTTCTATGCTTCTTGGTGTCCTTTCTCCAGAACTTCCAAGCCAACTTTGTCCATTTTGGCATCCACGTATCCCTCCATCCCCCATTTTGCAATTGAAGAGTCGGTCATCAGACCAAGGTTTGAGAACTATTAGCCTTATTCCTTCTTTATGTGGATTTATGTTGTCATTTGTGGATAATCCTTAACATTGATTTAATACTTGTTCATCACACTGTCAAAATATGGGGTTCATGGGTTTCCCACTCTTATGCTTCTCAATTCGACCATGCGTGTGCATTATCATGGCTCCCGTACGCTTGGTTCCCTTGTTGCTTTCTACAATGATGTTACAGGTATGGCCTTTCCCTTGGAAACAATTTGGTTCTGTTTGTCTTAATATTATGATATAGAAATTTGGTTTTACCTTCCTATTTCTTTTATCTGATTATTCTGTGGAATTTTGAGGTAAAATGCCACATTGGCAAAACAAACAGAAGGTGTGTGCATGCCTGTCTTCTCCAGTTTTATTGCAAATTTGTCTTCTCCAATGATGTCATCTTTAGGGTAATCAGATTCGGAAGTGAATTGATTCTAGCATCTGGCCTCAAACTCATGGGAGATACCCAAAACTGAGTGAACTACATTTCTTGACTTGATTTGCCTCTGTGTGCATGTGTGTATCATGCACTTGCACGGTTTAAACAAGGCTGGATTTTTGTCCAAGTAAATGGCACAGCACCAACTAACCCATATACGGATGCAATCTTTTGGAAAAGAAAGCAAAACAAGTCAGTCATACACCATATCTACGGAATAGCGGCGTCCAAAATCCAAAAACTAATTGAAAGTGGACCCAAACTGCACCTAAGGACTAACTACTGAGATTTACTCTGTATTTGTATTATTATATTCATGATTTGTGTTAGTCTAATGAATAAATCACTCATGTGGTGTCTAATGAATCTAATGAAATTACACCTAGGCCTCAAGACTGCACCATTCGATGGAACCTCGCTGAAGAGAATGGGGAGCTCATCAGATCATGAGGAGCACAATAAAAATGATCCGGAGAGCTGCCCATTCTCATGGGCTAGATCTCCAGAGAATTGGCTTCAGCAGGAGACCTATTTAGCCCTGGCCACTGCATTCGTCCTTTTGAGGTTGCTCTACTTCATATTCCCAACAGTTTTTGTATTTTCTCAATTGGCTTGGAGAAGATATATCTCAAACATAAGGCTGAAGAGCTTGTTGGAGCATCCTCGTGCCTATATGAATTGCGTGATACAGTTATTTAGTTTGCTAAAGGAGCCACGGAAAAGAAGTAATTTGCAAGAAGGAGCAATGAATGCGAAGGCATGGGCTTCAAAATCCTTGGCTTCAGTTTCATTTGGGGATGCAAGCACCAGCCGGGTTGTGCCAGTAAGTTGATACCTCGCTTACTGTTTCCAGTAATATTATCCTGTCTGGTTGCTGTTTCATAATCAGTTTTCCTAAATAGATTTTAGCAAATTCTATTTTGTTGACGGGTTTTCAAAACTCATTTTCAAGAGCTATAATTTGTGAAAATAACTAATTTTTCAGAAAATTGTAAAATGGAAAACTTGTACTCTCTAAAACCATTCTGCTCAAATCCGAAGGAGATATTAAACAATTTGTGTATTCGTTTTCCAAAGCATTTTCTGAAAAGTGTTTATCCTGGAGTGATTCTTGAAATTGCACCCAAAAACGGTCACCGCGTCTGTTGTTTTTTGTATAGAAGGGTGTGTTCTACAATTACTTGAATGATTTAATTAGGTTATCACTTGCGGTTCCATGTTCCATGTTAATCTGGAAAAACTTGCAGCCTGACTTTTGCAGCAAATTCAACTGTATTTTTATGTAACCTAGAACAGAATTTGTTATTGTCATTTGGGAAGTAAGATATGGTTTTATTAATGTGAATAGCTTGTATCTTAAATTAGCGCCTGGCGGTAATACTTCTTGATCAATTAGAATTTGCAAGCTCTCTCTCTCTCTCTCTCTCTCTCTCTCTCTCTCTGGGGCAAGCACATCACTTAAACATGGATGATATAACTCGGTAACTGGGCGGAATGGTTTCTGGTTCCTGTATATCTTGCGAAGATGAAACTATAAACTATGATGGAGCAATTGTTCCTGTTGTACTAGTCATCTCATAATTGCTGAAGACCCAGCTGATGTCGATGATGCCCCAATTGTTATGCCAGAAGAGGAAGTTGATGCAACTGGGGAAGTCCCTATTATTAGCACAAAAGAGAAAAGGTAAACAAATTTTTGTCAGGGATAAAATGTATGAAATGTACGCGATCGGTATGAATGTGCAAACTGACTAAATAACTAATGGATTTACTTATCTTGATTGATAAAGATGGTTTATATTCTTCGAACCCTCCTCCACAAACAGTCACCATTAGTGTTAGGAACTTAGGACTAATTGATACTTTATCTCATAATTTCTTTTATCTAGAAGTACTGTACTAGATTAACTGCCGAAAATATAATTATAACGCTGAAACAAGAGTTTTGGAGTGCTGGAACTATAGTTTAGGTGCTGTAAATATGGTTATAGATGCAGAAAATTATGCTTGGAAGCTGAAATTAATTAACTGGTTGTAGAAAATTTATTGCTAGTACAAGAATTTACTCTTTCGGGTTGAAATTAGGTTACCAGATGATAAAACTACATGTCACAAGCTGGACCTAAGTGTCTAATTGCAGGAATTGATTTCTTTACGTGCTGGAAAATGAGGATTACATAAGTTCTTGAATGCTAAAATTGCCCTCTAGAGGCTAATTCCTCGTATCCTTAAAGGCTCAATTTAATGACGGGAATTAAGATTTAAGTGCATTAATCAGTTCTACAATGAAATTGTGTATCTCGGTTTATCATGGCTGGTAGAGATGTTTTTTTGGTACACTGGAAAATAAAAACAGAAACTAATGATGCTCAAAGGCCACTCCTCGCATGTTCGCCTCGAGGAGTGGGATGATCTCTTCCATCGGGGAAATATGCGATACCATCTTGTCCTCTTGATCTGCCCCCATGTTAGCAAGTCTGTCAACTACCTTGTTGCCCTCACGGAGCTTGTGCTTCAGGTTACACCCATAATCGCCATTAAAGCCTTGCACTCCTTGATCAAGATCAGATGTGAGGAGTGCTCGGGTAGTCTACGTTGATAAGTGCTATGGTAGCAGTGCCGTGCGACTCAATCTCCAGAGGTTCCATTCCTTGTCTATGAACCAACTCTAGTGCAGCTCTCCAGGCGTCCCAAGAATCCCAGAATCCTATACCCTCTTTCCTCTCCAAAAACCCCACCATATCCTACTTGGCTTGGGTTTCCACGGCTACACCCATCAATGTACAACTTGAGTTTTCTGGAGCCTGGAAAGGATCAGGAAACGAGTATCACGGGTCTAGAATTAACACAAGCATTAGATGGAAAACTTTGAGTAATTTCATGTGCAAACAGGGTACTGCTGGAAACTATATCACAGTATTAAAAGAAGCATTCTCAAATATCGTTCTATTGCGAGCTAACCACAGTTTCCATAGAATAACTACAACTAGAACACTGGCAGAGTAACCCCTGGCATGGAATTGATGTTGTTGTGGAGCCATGATCTCCATTCCTCCAAATCACTTGTTTGAGGTCCCTGAATGCTAGCAAACTGCAACCAAATTAACGTTAGCACTCCAAATACAATAATAATAATAAAAAAAGTGTTTCAAATCCTCCCGCGAGCTATTACAACCTATTACAACGAGTGCACACGTCACTGTCAACCAAACCACGAATCAATCTTTGGTGATTAGTAAAAAGCTTTCCATGCATAAAATCCGAAGAAAACTTTTAAGTTTAGCAGGTATCCTAAGCTTCCAAATTCATTTCCATTTAACATTAGAAGTGTGACTGCCCATAATATGATTATAGGTGGATTTTACAGAAAAGTTCCCATTGCTCGAAAGGGTCCAACTAGGAGTATCCTTAACATTGGCAGTTTGGGGATCAACACAACATTAGCAGCATTGTCATTAACCACTTGATGGATAACAGGCATGTTCCAATCCTTAGTAGCTAGCAGTGATGCAATCTGCAACCATGGATTGGTCTGAAATGGACACATTAGAAGAGTCCGCAAGATATGCGTCCCCACACCACCAATCGTGTAAAAAAGAAATGTCCTCTCCATTTCCTACCAACCATTTAAGGTTATTCAAAATAGTGCTTCTTGTTATGATGATACTACGCCAAACATGGGTGGCTTTACTTTTGACGTACATGCCAATCTTTAAAACAATGATAACTTAGGTATCTTTTATGGAGAAGTTGAATCCGCGAAGGGAGTTTATCAGTCGTGATTCTCCATCCAAGTTTGGCAAGAAGCGCAAGGTTGGTATTTTAGCCTTTCTAATCCCAAGGCCACCATCATGTTTAGCATGACAAACTATAGCCCAATTGATAAAGTGAATCTTCTTCTTCTTATCTTTGTCATCGCAAAGAAAGAATTACGATTAATCCAATCAATGAGATTTAAAGTGGTGGAAGGAAGAGCCGCCGTTTGCTTGGAGTAATTAGGTATGATGGAGGTAACAAATTGGACAAGAGTAGTGCGACCCATATAGTTCAAAGAGTCGGATTTCCAACCAGCAAGTTTTCTATTGAGGCATTCAATAATGTACTGGAAGTCTATTAGAGACTTTGCTATGAATGAGGGGACCCCTAAATACATACCAAGGTGGACCCCTAAATACATACCAAGGACTTTAGTAAGAGCAAACCACAATTAAGGCTAAGATTCCCAGCCACATTAGAGAGAACATTAGGGGAAACAAATATTTAAGGTTTCCCTCTTGACCTCACATTGTTTGGAAGAAGCTTTGCCAAGGGGCAAAATATCATCTGCAAAAAAGAGGTGAGAGAAACGAGGGCCATCTTGGAAAGCTTTGATGCCCACCCATTTGTTGTTAATCACCTTTTGGTTAATAATGGCCGAGAATCTCTCCATACATAGCACAAACAGGTAGGGCGAAAGATAATCACCTTGCCTAAGACCTCTTTTCGGGAGGTGTTTCCCATTCTAAAGAATGAACATCACAAGATTGGTGAAACAACTCATAATGAGGGCAATGAGCTCCTCACTCATTCTAAAATACCCAAGAATGTCAAGTAAAAAATCCCAAGATATTCTATCATAAGCATTATCGAAATTAATCTTCCAAATCATGCCCCCTACCTTGGTTTTACAATTCCCAAGGGGCCTGGTAGAGATTAACAGTACGAAAATGCAATTTGTTATTAGGGTGCTCACAAGGTTGGAGATTCGTCTATTGTGCTTCAAAAAGTGCGCATCGGGCATAGCTCACAAGATCATGAATATATGTGGATATACCTTGACCCAACTTGTATCTTTATAAATTATTCTGAAATCTAGAATCGATAATGTTCATGCTAAAAATACAAACATGCTTATGAGAAATAGCGTTACATTGGCTTGAAATTAGCTCAATGGCCCCTTGTTGCTATGGAAGTATAATTATTTATTTTCCGGGCGGGTTGTGAGAAACTAGTTCCATTTGATGTGTAGATTCTCGATCCAAACTTCTATTTTTGAATAGTTTGGATGAAAAAAGAAAAAAGAAAGTTTAGATAGAGCATTAGTTAGTTTCTTGCGGACCCACTCAAAATGTGATTTTAAAATTTTGAACGGCCCGAATCAACCGTTTGAGATCAATATTGGGACCTGCCTTCCGTGTGTGGTTGGCTGCAGAATTTTTGAATCTTGAACAGCAAACATTAGAAATATCAAATATGAACCAGCAATGTGAAAAAGAGTTGATAGAAAACGACGAAAAAACTAGGACTGCTCAAAAAAATCGGTGAACTGGGAATCCGGTCTGGACCAAATCGATCCATACTTTTTGGATTTTAACCGTGGATTAATAGTCCGGACATGGATTCAAAAAATAAAAAACCGTGACTTTTGGATCGGACACGGATTTTTATTTTGAAACCTTGGATTAACCGATCCGGACCGTGAGATTTTTATTATATATAATTTTATAACTTTTATACTTATAGTTATATAGATATTGTTAATTTAGCAGACTTGCAGTTTGGTTGTACTGTTGTAGAAGTTATGGTACAAATATTGTTCTCTATAAAATCTAGAGGGGTAAAGTATTATAAGTGCTACTATATATACTCTCTGTTTGTGAGTGAACTTGAAGGAACTATCTGCTATCCTTTGTGGTAATATAAGTTTGTGCATTTGTTTGTTCAATTATATAACTATTTGCCTAACTGCCTTTGTTATTTTTTATTAGGATTTCCAACTTTGAATTTTTTATTTGGTGCTTTTGCTATTTGCTATTGTCTTACTAACTTTGTTTGTTGTTTTTTCCGAATATGTTGAAAATTCGTGGATTAATCCGGAACCGATCCGTGACTCGCGGTTCGGATTAGAACTGAATCGTGAGACTTTTGGATCAGACACGGATTGTATTTTCAAAAAACCGTGACTCGCGGATTAGGATTGGATTTATGCCAATCTGAACTGATCCGGACCATGAGCAACCCTAAAAAAAACTGTGTAAAAAAATATGAAAATTAGGCAAATTGGGACCTAATTTCCTCTCTCGTGACCGTGGTCGTCCTAGTCAAATTATCAATTCACATGACCGACACACCCTATCTATATTTATATCTAGAATAATGATAGTAACACAAACTTTGTGCCACAATCAACCACAACTCTACTCACATGGAGTGTGGAGCCCGCACGTGGGGTCCATGTGGGACTCACACCCCATGTGAGTGGGATTGTGGTTGGTTGTGGCACAAAGTTTGTGTCACAGTCATTTTTGCTATATCTTCTCTGCACTGCACTCGGTAAAATCCAACGGCTACTGTCCTCCCTAACCGCAATTCACGCGCCCAGATTTCATCATCATTGCCCATCCACACCTCACAAGTTCCAACACTGATCTCCAACCGTCCGATCAATCCCCACAGTTAACAAGTGAGAGCAAAAACCAGAACCAAAAACCTGTTCCGGGAGAGAGAGATAGAGAGAGCAAGAGAGAGAGGGCGATGGATAAGGTGAGAGAGCAACAGGTTTACTTGGCCAGGCTTGCAGAGCAAGCCGAGAGATACGATGGCATTTTGAATTTTTTCTTTCAATTTTTTCTCCGTTTGTAAATTTTACGTCAAACTTTCAAGAGGAACTGAAAAAATAAAAAAAAATTACGGGTTTTACATATACTAGAGGTTGGGGCACACGCGATCCGTGTGTAAGTCGAATTTTGACAAAATAAAAACACAAAAGTATTCGGCTTATCATTTGATCATGTATACATTGCATTCTTTTTTTGCCTAAAAATAAGCTATATTTTATATTTTAAGCAAAGTAATGTGAGAAACTCACATAAATAATCAAATAATACATTATCATTCTAATCCCAAAGTATTATTCTAGAAAATTTTGTAATTCAATTGTGTTAGCTATAGTGGAGAATGCAATGTTAGCCTATCTTTATGACCTGCATAGATATTGAAATCGATGTTGTTAGTTCGACAAAGACTGCAGTGTTGGAGAAATGTGATATTATAAATTTATGTAAATAGTTATTTTCTAATGTACTAATAAGAAGCAATATGATCAACAAATAACTAATTACCTGAGTTTCTGTTTGTGTTTCATCCACTGTAGTTTTCTCATCTGCACAATTATTCCAAAGCGAGTATACTATTTTTCTATATATTACAACAAATGATTCGAATTCATGAGAATCTCACACAAAATAATGTATATTATATTAGAAAGTAGGTGCACAAAGCTATTTCTTGTGGCTTTTTCTAGAATTAAACAGCAGATATAGACAACATTTTTAGTATAAACTCCATCCTGCCTATGAATATTTCCATTTTTCACCAAAATTGTTGTGGTATTATGTGAAGTGCCTCTTGATAATGCCACGTAGAACTAGCAATGGCTGAAGACATCTTCTGGGAGGTAGATACCAACGTGGGAGATTTTTTGCCCTTGAGCCTTGTTGACTGTTAAGGCAAAACTCAAACGAACTAGAAACTGACATCGGATCATCTCAAATGGAAGTTGCATATTCTCAGGAGTCTTGAGTGGTATCCGATAAAGGAAAGTTTGGGTACCTTTGAAAGCACCTATTAATAGCTTAGCATCAATGAAATTATCATTCAAAGCACGACTATGTAGTCTCGTGCCATTACACAGATCATTTCTCGGATCGAGATTTCTTAAAAGCATAATAGGTGCACCCACCTTCGATTTTAATTCGTGCGGAGGTTACCCCCAGGTGCAATTGAGTTCAAAAACTCTTGTTGATATAAATTTTGAGTATCATTTTCCACTTTATCAAATGAGTAATAAACCCTTTCTTGGCTTGAGAATCTCTGATTCACCCTTTTGTTTAGAAGTTCCACATCTTCATTTTTTGGAGTTATCAAACCTCCGTCCATGTATGCACAATCTCCAGCACAACTCTCCAAGTTAGGAAATACCTTATCAATCAGTTTATCAATCGAGCTGTCATTTTCCCATGATATAAGCATTGATGACGGAACCTTCATCATGTCATCACCAAAGGTAGGCTCGTTTCCATCACCAACGCGAAGAAGAAAATCTGAGAATTCTTGATCGTTTACAGACCTCATATTTTGTTTCAAACTAAGGACTTGTACGTTTCTCCACAATGGTGACTTAGCAATGTTTGCATTTATTGTTTCTGCCTTCGTTCCTCTAGGTACAATAGGGAGCACTTGCCTAAAATCGCCACCCAAAATCATAACTTTTCCTCCGAATGGCATATCCACACCAATAGTATCTCTCAAAGGTCTATCTAGTGCTTCTATGGCCAAACGGTTTGTCATTGTTGCTTCAGCCCACAATATTACTGATGAACGTTGAATTAGCTCAGCTAAATGAGATTGTTTGTCAATTGAACAGACAGAAGATGGATCTGGATTTACAGGGATCTTAAATCTTGAATGTGCAATTCTTCAACCAGGCATTATAGTAGCTGCTACACCAAACAATGCAGTTGTAAAAGCAATATGACCTTGGCTTCTCAATGATGTCAATAGAGCACGATACAAATACGTCTTTCCTGCACCTCTTGGGGCATCAATGAAATATGTGCCACATTCATTTCGTTCAATAGCACCAATTATTGCATTAAATGCAATTGCTTGGTCTCTATTTAATGCAACAATGGAATCCAAATCTAATGGATAATAAAATTTATGGGTAACTATTTATGTATTGATGATGTTCAAAAAATTAAAAAAATTGAAATGGGTATTACATAAATATATCACCTTCATTTGTAAATCCCCGTGCATTCCTGTTTACATATAAAATTAACCAATCCAATAATTAATTGACACGTAATCAAAAGTGCCAAACATTGGTAATTATCTGTCAATGAAGATACACTGGATTAATAAGGTAAAATTGAGTAAATACGTTGTCGTATTATTTCTCAAACTGGAAGAGCAGTTATTGGCAGTTACAAGCTATTGTTAAAATACAGATTGGCTTTGAAGCCATAATATTAACTGCTGAACATACAAGCTCCACATGTAAACTTGCGAAACAAGGCAATTGGCAGTTAGAACACGTGTAATACCTCTGGAAGGCAGTTATTCCTTTAACATGTTATCATTTGAGTTGGTTTAAACAAACGTGTAGATCTAAAGCTTTTGGAAGAAGAAAGAATTCAAATTCATATGTGGAGGAAGAATAACTGCCGACTCCCAGAGTGGAAGTTAGAGTTCGAAGCAATCCAGATTCAAATTCATGGAGCGGGAAGTTCAAATTACAAGCAACGTCTATAAATAGAAGAAATTGAAGAGTGAAAAACCCCGAACAAATCTTTAACAAACAGCTATAAACAAACTGATGCTTGGTTTGTTCATTGGCAAAGTAGTTTAGGATTTCAAACTCAGTTTGAAGTAGATTAGGAAGTAGATTAGAAATTAGATTAGGATTTATCTCGATTGTTCTTGTGACAATCACCCCTATCTCGGTTGTTCTTGTAACAATCACCTGTTCGAAGTTCTGTTACTCTGTATTTGAAGTTGGAGACAATTTCGAAGTAAGTTTATCTTTGATTCATCAATAGAAGTGTCTTGTTTCTTTATTGTTCTTTGATTTCCTAAGTTTATTGGTCTGCATTTCTTCACTTATTAAGAAAAATCCTCTTAATTGAGGTAATTGAACCAACAAAATACAATCGCCTGATTAGATTTGGTTTTTCCAAAGTTAATCTGAGGGAGGAGATTGAAACACTCTCTGGCACGCTCGCATATAATCATTTTCCATTACAAAGAAGTAGAAAGAACCAAACAATTCCCCACTGCATTTGAGCTTCTATTTGAAAAATCAACAACAAGTTCTAAAGCACCTAAGAGAGTGCAAAATAATAGTTAGTCATTTATTCAATGATAATTTTAAACGAAGTTTATTTTTTAAAGTGCATAATAATTTAACCTCTGCATAGCCGTTGTTGATAGTGGGATCGTCGGCGGGCTAATTGGTGTTCACTGCTTGTTGCTGCCCTTCTTTGCCTAGCATAACTGCGCCACCTTTATGTTTGCGACTGACTCATAGTTTGTTCAGGTCTGTTTCTAACTCTCCATCGTTGTTGTGTGATACGTTGGCGCTCTAATCGTTTGGCATTATCTTCGGGTGTTAAACTTTGGAGTTGTAGTTTTTGTGATTTTCTATTTCTCTCTCTTTCTTGTGCACATTCTTTTGCAGTGAGACGTTGTTGACGCTATTGTTGCCACACACGACGTTGTTCTCTAGTTCTTGTTGACTGATCCATAGACTGATTGTCATCTCCAATTTCCAATGCGGTTGATATTTCCGATACACCATTTGTGTTTGTGACACAACGATTGGGTTTAACTAAAAACTGAGAGGAAAAGGGCACCATACGCGTGCCACATTTATAATATAAAAATATTCAAGCAAAAGACACAGCATTACTTGTGGCAGTTTTAAGGTGAGCAATTTAGCATTCCAACATACTAAACAACTTGGCCTGTTCTGCCTTTTTTCTTCTTTTTTTTGCCGTCATTTTTTTTGGCGATTAATGGTAAAAAAAAATTTTAGGTTGGCATATTTTTTGAACACAAAATGCATGGCTATGTAAAAAAATCCATGCAAAATATGGTTAAAATCACTAAACTCACCGGAATCGTCGACCAAAGAGGAAGAATAGACTATATCCATTCAACTACATTCACGTAAAAAGGACCATATATCAAGCAAACAAAACAATCAAACTCTAAATCAGTTAACTTTTTTGAAATGTGTCTACTGGGGTCTATTGGAGTGGGAAAACGGAGTGGGTAACTTTTTTGTCAGTATATTTGTGTTGAATTTTTTTCGGTGAGTTTTGAATAACTGAAATGGCAGTGAGTAATTGATTCTGACGATTCATTTTGCAAATAAATGGACATGGGACGGTGGGATGAACCTGAAGGCGACAGATTTGTGGAAGGTGATAAATTTGTAGACATTTGATGTTGCTGGCAATGCAGTAGATGAGGATTCCGAAGACGTTAGCCAAAATAGTTGTTGAGGTCCTTGAGGATGCTTTGTTGGATTTGACACATAGAATTGGTATAGAAGGAGGAGAGGGGGATGCTGTTGAGAAAGAAAAATGGACGTGTGCAGTGAGATAGAAAGGAGAAGAAGTAGTTACTGGATGGAGGAGGAAGAAAAACGGACGTGAACATGGATGGGATTTGTTAGAGTGCAGATTTTATCTTTTTAACCCCTTGCAGTTATTTTGTTTGTGTCTAGTTCAATTATTTCAGGGGGTATTTTTTGGGGTTGAAAAAGTATACACAATCTCTCAATAGAAGGACACCAAAGTGGTGCTCCCCCTTTATATGTTAGAATATATATATTTGGAAAATGTTTGTGTTTATATGCGTATACAGATAGGGTGGTTCTATTTACAACCCATTTTCCCTCAATACAACCCATGCATAATAAATGCCAAAACTTTCCTCGCGAAAAGACCATTTAGCCCCTCAAATTACTTCATACCAACCCACCCCACTTTTTCCCAATTGCTAATACCAACCCAGTGCATCTTCTTCCTCCTTCATCAACTCCATCATTTTCTCACTCTTCTCCCTCCCACGTCAAAAAAATCCCTACTCCTCCCCCTCCTCATCCTCTAGCCATTAACCCCCATTGTCCTCTCATGCCTCTCATCTCTCCTCTCTCTCAATGGAGAATCTTGTTGAATCAATGGAGAGATCTTCTTCCTCCCTATATTTGAGAGAAGAGCTCCAAAGAGTATTGGAGCAATTTACAACTTCAAATCCACCAATGGATGCACAAATACATACTAAGAGTAACCTGGACATGAAGATTTTCGAGCAAAAAATGACCCAAGAATAACCCATTGCTTTTTCGATTTCTCAGTGTTGTTTGTTCAAAAACGGTACACACAATCCCAAAAATCGCAATACATTTCGGTAGCTAATACCCGAAATTTACCTATAAAACCGGGAGTTTATATCCGAAATTGGTGACGGTTACCTACTTCCCGAGGAATGTGAGCCATTGTGCACTTGTAAAAGCAAACACTTCATCACAAAAGGTCATTTTTCTAGCCGCAGTGGCTCAGCCAAGATTTGATGCAACAAGAAACAAAGAGTTTTCAGGTAAGATCGGAATCTTTTGATTCACATTCAAAGGGCCATCCAAGAGAAACAGTAAAAATCGTGCCGCTAGTACATTAGAGACTAAGGCAATTACAGTGGTAACCAAAGAAATTTATCACTCTTATTTAATTGAGATAGTTTGACCGGCTATATGAGCTAAATGGCCTCGTAGCAATCATGAGATGGAGATTATATATCTTCAACACGATAATGCAAGGCCACACATGAATCTTTTGAATGCCGATTTGGTTGAAGCATCGTGCAAAGATGGATTTGATACTCGGTTGGTATCTCAACCTCCTAATAGTCTAGATATGAATGAGTTAGATCTCGGTTTTTTTTTAGAGCGACTCAATCGTTGCAATATCAAGAGGCTCCCACTACGATTGACAAACTTGTTGATGCCATGGAGAAATCTTTTGAGATTTATCGTCCGAGAACCTATATCAAGTCTTTTTAACATTACAATCTTGCATGATAGAGGTGATGAAGGTTCATGGTGGGATCAACTACAAGGTGCCAGATATTGGAAAATACAATTTGATTAGACAAGGTAATCTTCCAATTCAACTAGATTGTGAACGTGAAGTAGTGGAAAGTGCATTGACCTATTTACAACAATGAGGTTAGTCCTATTCTTTTATCAGTCTTTTTTTTTTTCAAGGACCTTAGTTTTTCACTTTCCTTTTTATGAAGTGGGATTAATACTCTAACCTTGCTTTCCCTCTTTAGGTCAAAAGTGAAAAGAATTGGTTGAAGTAGTAGCAGTAATTCTATTTTTGGTTCAATTGGAAGTAGTAGTTCTATTTTTGGTCAAAGTAGTACTTCTATTTTTGGTTCAAATAGAAGTAGTTGTGGTTTAAAGCAAAATGCAAATGTAGTTTTGTAAATGTTGATGTTTAGTTATCAAGTTTTTTGCTTTGGAATAGTGAACCATTTTGTACGCTGGAAGGCAATGAAGCATTGAATGCAAAATCCAGTTGAAAAGAATTAGTGCTTTTGTTTATTCTTCTTTTGGTCTCATATTTTAATTCTTAAAAACATCTCTTAAATGTCAAATCAAGGGCAAAAATGGAATTTTACCAACTTTGCTTTGTTGACTTTTCAAATTGGCCATTTATTTTCGGACATCCAAAAAAGGAAAGTGAGTCAAACATTTTGGGACGGAAAGAGTATTATATTTTTTGTATACACTTTCACTCTTCAAAATTGCACCAAATATATCTCGGAGCCGGCAACTATTTTTCGGCTCCAAATGGGATTTTTAGAACTTTTATATGGACTTTCAAACTGTATTTTAGATCCATATCCGGTCATTTAGCCACCTAAATAACATCCCGGGAACCCCATTACTTACCATTACTTATCGGCAGCCTCAGACGCCCATTTTATAGTTTTCTCCCCAACGTGTCTTGTAGTCTTTTAAGATGTCTCTCTAGTATCAAAACCTTCTGGAGATGTGCCAGGACTTCCTTATGTTATTTTTGTATCCCCAGCATTATAACCACTGGAGTCTAGACATTGTTCTCTGTGTGTAGTAGAAATGCCTCTGTGTCTCACTGGCCTAAATTTCCCTGTAAGATTAACTTCTCTAAAACTTTAGCTTCCTTTCGAACTATGCGAGAACTAATTCCTCCTGAGGCTAGAGGATATGTAGGCAGTTCGATGAGGGCTCAGTCCCGAATAAAATCATTTTGTCTTCTTGAACTATGTAGCGACCTGAATATCCTATGACAAGAGATACATAGGCAGTCCTGAGGTCAAGCTCGGTTCAAATCCTATTTTTGTACATGTTACCAAATCTTTTCTTCTCTAAAATCGCAGACAAAAAAAAAGTGTCATTTATATTAAACAAAATCGGGTTTTTCAACCCGAGGTATTTATTTTGCATTTTTCAAAATATTTATTCAATGGTGACTTGACACACCGAGAATCATGTCAAGTGGTGACTTTGAGTTATTTTCATCAAATTTATTATCAAATTCATTCTGGCTTAGTCACAGCTGTAAAACCCATGTTTTTACCAAACCACGTCGCTTGATCACTTGACCATAACCTATTTTCCAAAACCCATTGGTCAAAGCGCAACAACCCTAAATTGGACCGTGAAATCAAAATGCTACCCAAATCTGCCCTGATAATCGAATGGGTAGGGAAAAGTTGTCCCATATCCGAACCAAATGGGGTTTGAGTATCCTCGAACGGATGGGTACCTAGAATCACAAGTGAACCAAAATAAAAAAAACCAAAAATATTTTAAAATGTTTTAACATGCATTATTTTTAATTTTATCTAAAATTATAAAAATTAATTATTATAAGTAAAAAGTTAACAAGTTTTGTATTTAATATATGAAAAAACTTATAATTAGAAAAAATAGCAAAAAATTAGGTGGTATGCATAATTAAGTTAAAAATATTGGGGAAAATTAGGTGGTATGAATGAGAGAGAGAGAGAGAGAGAGAGAGAGAGAGTAATTAAATCTTTTAATTTTACATATAATAAATAGTAAAAGGAATTATTATATCATATTTATTGACTACTAATTTAATTAGTCTTGTATTTATGTATTTATTTAATCGTAAAATATAATATGACCCATGCACAAGGGCAAATAAGTCATTTGTCAGGTTTTTAAATCATCCATCCATCCTTATCCCTCTTCATCACAAATTCATCCAAATCAAGGAGTACTATTTAATTCCCTTTCATATCAATGTGAGTTCACTCATACTAAATAATACTCTTTACTATATTATCCCCTTACTCATCCCACATCCAATCAAATCATAAAAGTCTATTTTAGATTTTGAGTCTTAGCTTTGTACGTACTTACCCTTTCTCTCTCAAAGTCTATTTTAGTCATCGGAGAGCCTTCCAGTTGGACATAGCAGGAAGACATTAACCGGATCCTTTCCTTGTTTTGCAGTTAGAACCATGAAAGACAAAAGCGAGTGAATTCGGATCTCACCCGAAGAGAGACGAATGGATCACCAATCCCACATTATGTTATACAGCCTATTGGATGCGGTTTCTGCTCCAGTTATTTTTTTTTTCCAGGTACCCCTTTCAAGTTCTTGAGTAAGCAAGTGGTGGCTAGCTCATGTGGTAGAACTCTTTGATGCCTCACATTGCATCCTAGAATAGAGTTTCATTTCCCTGTTTCCCAATGTAATAGATTAGGACTGACGAATGACGACAAAAAAAAAAGGTCTTGGATAAAACGTTTTTTTTTTTTCAAAAAAGAAATTGTATATAGTGATTTTTTGTGCGAGAGAGACGGGAGGTAATATATTAGGAAGAGATTTTGCCTTAAATATTGTCAGATTTTGCCTCAAATTCTGAAAGCGACAAATTTTCTTAGATTACTTAATTTTCTCATTTTTAATTTATTTGGATGGGTGAGACGTGTGTGAAGGAGTATTACGTTGCGTGGGCGCAAATGTCTGTTGAATTTTTATTTTTTATTTGTACAAGAAAGGATAAAACATGGACTACTCGTTCTAATGAGTATATGCATATGATTTAGATGGATACCGACCCACACAAATCCACACTAAGTTGTTATTGCAACTCAAAGAAATATTTTTGATAACCTTATATTTTTTTCTTTAGAAACTTCAGAGCAGATATAAATGACAAAAATGTGTACATGCACATAAAAATATTAAAATGTTTATGAGTACTTTTGATTATAGCGATCTAATGAGGGATCCCTCATTTTGATAAAATTTGGACCTACCGTTTCCCGACTAAATTTTGATGATCTGAACTGTTCAATGTGTTTAAAACGTTTTTTGAAGGGTCCCCACGAGGAATCACCAAAAAAGTTGACCAGGAACAACTTGATTCGAGCAGTTTTCCGTAAAACAGTATGTATACATATTCAAGAAAAACTGCTCAGATTAAGTCATTTCCAGTCATCTCTTTTTGTGATTCAATCCGAGGAACCCTGAAAAACATGTTTTAAACACATTGAACAGTTTGGATCATCAAAATTTGCTCGGAAAATTGGAGGTCTGCATTTTTGGTAGTTTAAGGGATCCCTCATTAAATCGCCACTATACTTTTCATATATTATAAGTAAACAAAATGTTCATATAATTGGCATTGAAATTGGTTTCCCCCCCCGCCCTTTTTGGGCTAAAAATAAGTAATATTTTTTTGGGAAAAGTGACTTATGTATTAAAAAAAAGAGGTGAGACATGGATATGTTGCCCAATAATTAGGCTTAACTATCAAACTGAAAAAGGGTTAAAAATAATGACATTAATTGGTGGGTGAAATAGCATACCCGTCCATGTCCATATATTTAATGTTCCAACTACTCCCTAACATTAGTTTGTTTGGGCAAAGAAAATATTTTCTCAGAAAATTGTAACCTTCATGCGCTAAATATGTGAGAGGTCCTTGGCCTAGTTTCCCTTATTTTTTTTATATTTGAGTAAATTTTTTGAATTATATATTATTCTCGAAGAGAGGAATATAAAACAAAAAACTGATGATTAAAAGCTTTAAAAAGTTTACAAATGAAAAAATAATTCAAAAAAGATAGCTTTTTAATTTTTTTTTTGTTTCTGAAAGTTTTTCAAGTTTGATTTATTAGTTTTTTAATTTTTCTTTTTATATAGTCAAAACAAATAAATAATCTTAAAAAATTTAGCAGAAAATAACATGATTAATTTTTTTTGAACAAACACTAAATAAAACGTACTATAGTACTCTTATGTTATCTTTTGTTGATCACAAGCGTACCTTCCGTGTGATCCATGTATAAATGATTTTAAAACCACGTACAAAAAAAGTCCCAGATTATGAATTCAAAATATTAATTTTTTAGTTAAACTTTAAGGAGCTGATACCGTATCTTCTTCTCGATGAACCTTGGACAGGTCATGATCACTTTTTTCTCTTCCATCGGAAGTTGGGTTATGGTTAGGGATGGGCATGAGGACGGATCGGGGCCGGAGACTACTATCTCCACCCCCATTCCCCAAACCCTTTACTCATATTCATCCCCTATCCAATCTCCAACTGGGATTTATTTTTATCCTCCATCCCCGCTCCAAACGGGGAACGGGGATACCCACGGGGATTTCGGGGATCTAATCATTTTCCCTAGAGTAACAAGTAAATAGTTATAGAAGCCCAATTACAAATCATTTTCCCTAAAATCCAATCACTGAGCAAACCCTGAGCGTGTAAAACTACACGTGTTTGTAGAACAACATAAAGAGTGCATAAAAATAGAAATTATGTAGAGTTCTTATGTATATTCATGACATTAATCAAAATTGATTAAATGCAACATGGGTTGTTTAGTAAATAGCATACATAATTGTTTCACAGGAAAAGAGACTATAAGTCTACAATTCACTGTTGATATGCCCAGGAAACATTTTTAAAGATTGTACTACTAGATATTTTTTGTGTAATCAATCACATGAATGGTCATTTTGATTGCAACATATATGTTAAAATGCCATTGCAGTGGATGAAAATGCTTCAATTACCAAACCAACCTTATGCACGAGAAAGGAAATTTTGGTGTAACCCCATATATATTGCAGAAAATTCAGTGAGATCCCAAAGTTTCATAATTCATGAATAGACTCCTATATTTCGGAGATTCGGGGACGGGGCGGATCGGGGACGGAGCGGAGCGGGGACGGATCGGGGAACGAATTCGGAGCGGATTCGGGGCGGGGACATGCCTATCTCCACCCCCTATCCAATCCCCAAACATTTTCAAAAAAAATCTCCATATCCTATCCAATCTCCAAACAGATCTCCACATTGCCGATCTGTTCGGATCGGAGATCGGATCGGATTCGGACGGGGCGGATGAAATGACCAACCCTAGTTATGGTTGTGTTGAGAAATCGACCAAATTAAATAAGTATACAAAGTGCAAAGATCAATAAAAAAAAAAGAAGAAAGAAAGCCAACCAAGAAAAAAAAATAGAGTCACTTAAATAATCATCCTCCAACCACCTTCAAATTAGAGTTTCATCATGTTTTTTTTTTATTTTTTTTTATTTTTTTGAGTTAATGTTTCATCCCGGAATTCAAATAAACCCATTTTTGCCACATACATATATATATATATATACATACACATGTATATGTATATGTAAGATAACGATCATCTAAGGGATCTCTTATTAAAATTTGGTGCGGACCTAGCCTTTCTGAGCCAAATTTTGACAATCCGAACCACTCAATATTTTTAAAATGCGTTTTTAAAGGCCTAAGTGAAGATTTGGCCAAAAACAAATACTCGGAAGGGCTTGATCCAAACAAAAAAAATACCCGGAAGGACTTGATCCAAACAGTCTTCACTAAAACTTAGGCTTTTAAAAATCTATTTTAAAAACATTGAGCGGTTCGAATCGTCAAAATTTGATCCGGAAAGTTGAAAAAAGGCTAGGTCTGCAACAAATTTTAAATAAGGGATCCCTTAGGAGAATGGGATCCTCTCTCTCTCTCTCTCTCTCTCTCTCTCTCTCTCTATATATATATATATATATATATATATATATATATATACACACACACACACACACTGACACACACATACATATAGGAGGCATTTCTAGTAAGGGCTCCCTTATGTAAGTTACAGGGTGAGATTTTTCGTTTGAGATCAAATTTTGACAATCCGAACCGTTAGATGTGTTTAAACATGTTTTTAAGGTCCAATGCAAAGATCCGTCAAAAAAAAATATCTGGAAGGGCTTGATCCGAGCAATTTTTGATAAAAAAAAATGTACATATACACATTTTATCAAAAACGTCTCTGACCAAGCCCTTTTGGGTATGAAATTTTTCGATGCATCGTCCCGGTGAACCTTAAAAACTCATTTTAAACACATCTAATGGTTTGGATTATCGAAATTCAATCCCGAACAAAAAATCCCTCACCGTATAAAGTAAGGGAACCCTAATTGGATATTTGTTGTATATGGAAGCATTTCTAGTAAGGGCTCCCTTATAAAAGCTACGGTGCGAGATTTTTCGTTCGGGATCAAATTTTGACAATCCAGACTATTAGATATGTTTAAAACGTGTTTTTAAGGTCCAACAGGAAGATTTGTAAAAAAAATAAATCCGGAAGGGCTTGATCCGCACAATTTTTGATAAAAATGTACATATACACATTTTATAGAAAACAGCTTGGATCATATAGGAGCCACAAATAGTGTACTGATATCAATATTTGGGATGAAAACATAAAGAATTTTGGATAAAACTTTAAAAATAACCCTATAGGCAAAGATTTTTCTTTATATTTTCATTCAAAAATTCTTTGCCTATAGGGTAAAGATTTTGAGGATGAAAACTTAAAGAAAAATGTTTTGCCATAAAATCCCTAATTTTCAGCATACATACTCGCTATCTATATAGGCCCATGCAGTGACTATTAAGCCGTTACTTGATTATGGGATGAAATCATCCCACGAATATTCCCCTACTATTTCAAAATTCAAAATCCCCTTAATTCTAGGTATTACCCTACCCAATTAGTTACAAATGGGAATGAATCTAATCCCTTCATTTTGAAATTCCATCCCATAGAATCCCTAATTTTCAGCAACTATATAACCAGATAGGAAAACAAATCTTCATTTCTTCGACCTTTTCTGAAATTGTGTCATCCTAAATTTTGAAATCAAGGTAATTCGATCAAATATATAAGGATCAGATGCACTCCTCCAAACATCCTAATTATTTGAAACAATATCGATTTGATTTGTATATGTATAATAGATACAAGTATTTTAATATTCAAGTATTTTACCATGATTGTGGAAGACTTATATAAATAATGGTAAATGTAACATATGTGATTTGTTTATGGTAAATGTACTCAAAGTGAATGTAAACAGTTATGGTAAAAATTTGTTTTTATGTGGTTAAATAGTTTTTCAAGGAAAATATGGTAAAATTTGAATCTTATAACAAAAAGAATATGGTAAACATTCTATATTAACATAGTTTTTTCAATTTTCAATGAAAATATGATAAAAGAGCTAATGGTAACAAAGAATGTCTCGCCACTTTGAATTCTATCACGCCCTAACTTTTGGAAACAAAATCATCCCTAATTTTGAAGAATTTTGAATGTCTATGCTCTTTGAAATTCTTATATTTTGTGAAAGAGAATCATTCATCATTCCTTGGTTTTAGGCTAGAGGATCAAAAGAAAAAATTTTGGCACTCCATAAAGGAAGTAACTGACAACATTTCAAAAATTTCTTAATTCCCCAAAAAGAAGGAACTATATTTTTGGAAGTCACTATTTCAACTATATATGTGTACATATCTCAAGAAAGGGTAATAATGGTAAATCACATTATAAGAGGATGAAAAATAACCCTACAAAGGGGGTGAAAATCTATGTGGCCTCCAAAAAAACGGATGGATATTTAATTACCTCAAGAAATGGAGATGACGGATTATGTACTGTACGTTGATTCTCGTGGGTCAAAACCCAGGGTCGTGGGTCAAACCTCAAATGTGTGTGAGATTCCCTCATTTCCCTAAATTGAAGAGAGAAAAGAGAGGAGAAGAAAAAACCCTTATGGAGACAATTTCCACGAAGAAGAAGAAGAAGAAGAAGAAGAAGAAGAAGAAGAAGACAATTGAATCCCTCAACTGGAACTCGAAATTGCTCAACCAAGGTCTCTCTCTCTCTCTCTCTCTCTCTCTCTCTCTCTTTCTCTCTCTCTCTGAATGTGTCTAGTTGGGCATTCCAAAAGCTAGGGTTTTGATCTAATTGTGATAGGTCTATGTATTTTCTTCTAGTAGTAGTGGTGATAGCATTTGCAACATTAGGAAACCTATTTATGCCATTAACTTATTGGATATTAGTATATTATTTTGGAACAACTGCTACTTTGTATCTTCGCTGTTACAATCCAAGGTAAGTGAGAAGCTGGAGTTTATGGAGAAATGCCTCCATGGTGGTTGACTACATTGACATGCATAAAGTACTTCCTTTCTTCTCCCAAGCCCATCTGATATGGCGCCGGCTATGGCCATGGAAAATAAGCTATGGCCGTAAGAAACATTTTCTGGAAAATTAGGAGTTCCCAGTTCTGATATGGCTATGGCATGTAGTGTTAGTGCTTTATTCATCATTGTCTTAGTTTAAGTTGCATTGATAAAGTTTTACTACTTTGTTCTTTTCTTTGTTTGTTCATTGAAATTTCACTTGGTTATTTTTGTTTGGTGGCATCAATGCACATTGGCAGTGAATGTTTCATGTAAACACATTGTTCATTTTGAGAATGGTTGGTTATATTTCTCTATTGTTCAATTGATACCTCTAAAGTTTGTTATTATAGATACCTAATATGTAGCTTTAATTTTGTTTTCAGTTGGTCCTTAATAGTCATGTCTAGTTCAAGCAACATGGGTAGCATTCTAAATTACTACCTTAGATTTCAAATAAGACGTTTTGGTATGGCATAAGAGCTGCTGTGAGGATTTCAAAGTTAGATCGTAATCTTGGAAAGTTCTACTGTGGGGGTCCAAAGGAGATGAAAGACGAAGAAATACGCAACTATTGGAAGTGGTGCAATCCAATTGGGTATCATTTAGAAAGTGATGAGGGTCTAAATGAGGTGAATCTGTAGAAGATTGATGAACATGTTCAAGTCATGAAAGTAGCAGTGGAGAATTTGAATTATAGAGTGAATATTTTGTTTAGTAGATAACTCCATTGTGGTAGTATTCCCCTTTATGATGGTTAATGGCATTATGATTCTATGAATGTCTTACTCAAACTATAGCAACATATTGGGACAAGGTGCAATGAGTTGAGCATGTACAAAGGTATGAATATATTGGTGGGAAATGTTCTCTCAAAATGAACAATGTGTTCACATAAAATTGCTTGGTAAACAATAAGACCCTCTTGGGTATGTCTTATTCTTTTTTTCTACACAAAAGACTGCTTGGTATTCTTAATTATAGGAAACATGGGATTTGGCTTTGTTTAATTCTTTTTTGTTGCACAAAAGACTGTTAATTCTTTTCTTCTCTTGCGGTGAAGAGGAACTAACTCTTCCAATTTTTACCTAGGTTATGACGTTTTCAAATTATGTGAGATCAATGCCTACTGATACAATCAATACAAGAAATAAACACAATCTATTAAGTAAACAACAGGACCCTCTTGAGAAGGTTGGTTCTTGGAAAAATTTGACAAGGTCCTATTGTTTGTTGGCCTAGCTCGACACAACTAAAGCAACAGTAAATGTATATTCAAAGTCCTAATTATCCATTCACCCCACGTCGGAGTCATATTCATCCTGCTTATCAAATATAAAGTGGACTCTTTAAATCCAAATCTTTCTTTAAGAAGACCAATTCACTTCAACCATAAGTCGCCAAATTCATAGTAGATACAAAATGATAGCCGAAACACAAGTCTAAAAAGTAAATTCATCCAAACTCTCCAAATACTCTAGTTAGCACATAATTTTTTGAAACTGCCTTCGGACAGAAGGCTAAGAAAGAGAGCTAGAAGTAGGAGTCCCAAAATTTGATAGGGCTCAAGTAATCCAAGTGAGCCTCTACAACCATCCCCCTCTTTGTACACTCTTCAGTTTTTGCAAGTACAAGTCCCAAAAGCATAGTTAAAAACAAATAAACTTCCAAATCAACCACTACATTTAAGTTACATTATGTGTCATTACATGAAGAAAAAAAATCAAAAGATGCACCTCATTTTATTTCCAAACACTTACATTCTGAATCATATTCCATGTCGTTGTCGTCCTCTTTGTCATTCAGCCTACCATCTTGCGAAGAGCTACAAAACATATCACAATTAAATTTACAAAAATTAAGCATATAAATGAACATATTTAAATGCATACACCTACATTCAAAGAAGTACTGGATGTAAAGACCCATGGTTTTAAATAATTTTTCGAAAATAATGTTGGGGAAATGTGGGAAATGTTTTAAAATGCAATATGGGGTCAATGTGAAGTGAGCATATGCATTGGGGTGTCTTTATAACACATTAGAAACTTAAGGGGCTTACGTGCAAGTGTGTTGGTGTATATAGATCATGTGTGGGTCAGATTTTTGAGCAAAATACAACCCCTCTCTCTCTCTAAAATGGTCAGCCCTCCTCCCTCTCACCCTCTCCATTTTTTTTGTGCTTCATTTCTCTTGCCAAAATCAACCTTCCACACCTCTAAAGCTCAAGATTTAACCTCATATTCATCATCTACACGTGATTTAGAGTTCGGGTATGTTAGTTGTTGCTAGGAGAAGGTATATTTCGGTTGAAATCCAAGAACATGGGTATCCAAGAACAAGGGTTAGTGCTTTACTTCTCACCTATTTGGAGCTTGATCTTTGAGGTAGGGGACAAATTTCTACTCTCCCTAGTTGTATTTTGTTGATTTGTTGCATATATCTTTAGGTTGCCTACAAATTTCTAGTTAAACTTGACCACCTCCACAAATGGGTTTTAGATCTTAAACATCTCCATTGAAATGGGTTTTGTTTGATTGAGTTTGATTTCCATATAATTGGTTGCTAAATCTACGAATTGGTAGTTGATATCCTCTTATTCCTTGTTTAGTTGGTGTTTGAAACCCCTAACTTGGCTTGGGTTGGAATCCCCTATCATTTGGGAAAAGTTGTTGATCAGACATTTTTTCGCGCAGAGAAAATGTACCTTCAACCGGTAGAGCAAAAATGCAAAGTGCTCTACCGATACAAAAACTCACAGGATTCTATCAACCGGTAGAACAAAATTGCTTTACCAGTTGAAACTTAAAAAAAAAAAAGGATTTTTATTCGTCTTGATCCCTTGACCTTTCGGTTGATTTGTTTGGCTCCATACTTGGTATATCATCATCGTGCACTTCATTAATGACCGAAATACCCCTTCCCATCCTATCGTTGTAGGATTGGTGATAATGTCGATATTCCAACGTACTTTGACATATATAAACTCATAAAAATGGGCAGTGTATGTCACATGAAATAAAAGTGTATGATAGTTGTTATGCGGACATGAGGGAAATACTTGGTGGTTGTTGAACAAAAAGAAAGTTGAACTTGTGTTGTGATAAGCGGTGGTATGAGTAAAGATGAATGATACGGGGCCCGAAAGGATATGCCCAAAGTGACATGCACGGGACCCAATGGGGTACGCCCGGAGTGACACGGGACCTTTATGGCATGCCTGGAGTGACATGGGACCTATATGGTATGTCCGGAGAACAATCAAACGTTTAAATAGAATGAGATGTATGTGGTTAATGTGTAGGACACATGTGTGTATCGGGTACAAGTCAAATGCGAGACACAAGAGTAAGTGATTTTTTTATATTTTTATTTTTGTAAATGTTTGAGAATGAGGTTCTTTGTGAAAGGTACGATACTTGATATAATTGGATATGTATGAAATACTTGGTGATTTTTGAAACAAATGTGATTTGATGGATTAATGAGATTTGTAGTTTTAATTGTGACAATGGTTTATTGTGGACATATAACAAGTTTGTGGTGATATAAGAGTCAACAAATGAGTTAGTGGGACATTTAGGTATTTTTGGATGTTTATGTATTTCATTGGACACTTAAGTTTTTTTTTAACATTTATGTGCCACTTGGATACATTGGTATTTCTTGGACACACGAGTATTTTGTGATCATTAACCTCTTCCTTTAGTCCTCCTTGTCAAACTTTGATCAAATCATTTTTGGTATCCAACTTCATGTGCATATATCATACTTAATATACCTAGTGTTTATAGAATGGTTTCCTACTAGGCTAGTGTAGCTCAACCTATCAATTTTCAGGTACACGTCAAAGAACATGTGTTGGATGCTTGGAGTGTGGAAGCATTGCATGAAGCTTGTTTGATCATGAAGTTTTTGATTCACTCCATTGCTTACGTATTTTGGGAAGATGATCTTGTAACCTATATTTTCTTCAATTTTTGACAAAATTCAATATATGTAAAAACTTTAAGATTTTTGGTTACTTATGCATGGGTCCGGGTATCCTTGACTAAAACTCATTGTATTTTGACTTTGACTTTTCTAAGGAAAGTTATTTGACTTTGGTCAAATCCTACGTGAAAATTGTATGTAATTTGTGTATTCAAATTGAGGGCGTGACACTGGACAATTCCTTTTGTCATGTGTCGCAATTTTTTCACAACCATTGCAACGCCTAGCCCTCTCCATAGCCTTCTCTTTTCCTCTCTTCAGCTGTTTACCACAACCCTTTGGCCTAAATGGTTATCGTTTTTCTAGAATAGGTTGTTTTCCATAAGAAATAGGCCTTTGTATACTACTCTCTTCGCCATGATCACATCCATTCGTCTTGGATGCAAGCCTCTTTTCAGTTGATAGCAAATATTCTTCCAAACCTTCAGTCTCATTTTCACTTAACAAACATGTATCAATTACTCTACTAGCTAGTTGGAAGAGCCTATTTCGTTTCACTAACATAGGAGTGTCACATATTTCAGAAACACTCCCACCAAAGCCATCCATAACTCTGCTAGCTTTTGCAGATTTAGTCCACCTCCTTAAGATGTATTGATCAAGTAACTGCATAATCTTCTTTTTAGTGAAGTACACAAACATGTGCCGACATAGAATTCTGTCACATTCAAACTTCTTATAGCTGCATTTAACATAGTTTGATGATTTGTCTAACGAAATCTCATGACCCTTTGAATCACTTTGATTTGTACTCATAACATTGTACTTAGACCAGTGTTCGTCTTTAAATGTGCTCCTACCACATACGCGCCATTATCCAAGAGTTCCAGTTGAAACTTGTAAAAAACACTGTGTGGACACTTCACGCATTGTCGACTCCATGAGTGTTTTCATTAGGAGGAGTGGCTACTCATTTATATCTTTATGATCCAAATCTATTTCATTATGCTATATGTGAAAGTGTCCAAGCAAACCGCGTCACAAAATCCATTAGAGAATTTTTTGAAGGCACATATCATTTAAAGAATGCATGAGAGCCTTCAACTTTTTTACTACTAGTAATGTGAACAAAAAAAATGTGTCTCATATATGTAGGAATCCCATCTTTCACGAATTTTGCACATGGCATGTAACCATTCATTTGTGGACAATTTAGCTTTTGCTACAACCATTACCCATCTCCCTTCAAACTCTTTAGGGCTTTCAGAGTTCCATATATAGTTACGAAACTCACCATAATGTTCTTTTTAGGATACTACACTTATTTTTTCGGAGAATTTACTTAGAATGTACCCATTGCAATACCTGTGGAGCATATTTGGAATAAGAGTAGTAATTGTTTTTGTCATTGACGGGCGGGCTAGAAGGCATCGCTTCCAACCATGCCTTGAAAAACCACTCAATGGCATTTGTTTTTTTTGCCACTTAAGAATGCACACCTACAAAAAGTTGTTTGCCCGTGGTGATTAACCCCTATTTTAGGTGTGAATATCAAATCGTACCGGTTTGTCTAGTAAATTGTATCGTCTAGTAAATTGTATCAAACACCACCGTCTCCAAAATATTTGTATGACTTTCTAAAGGTTGGCATCAGCCCAAAAACAATGAAACATACTCTCCTCATCATCGGCTAGATTGAAAATGTAAAATTGGGATTCTTTTATTGTTGGGCCTCAAAATACTCAACCAACAAACTATCTTCATGTCCCTCTACAATTTTTCTCTTATCCCTTTGAGCATTATAAAGATCTTGTTATAAACATCCAACATTTTGAAGGCCTTTGACATGCATCTCCAAAATACTCATTTTTTGGTGGGTCAACACATTTTCATAGCCTGGCTGTTCTATCAAAGCTCTTTGAGCAGCTGACACTTTACCATGAGATTAGAATAAATGCACCTACCTTGGCATGACAAGAGTGTGATTATGTTCCGTGACAAATTGGGTGACAACAAACCCTCACTCTATTTCACAATAGTCAATTTTGCACCACAATTCTCTCTAATTAACCCCTGTTTTCGTATAGTATTTGCAGAAATAATTTTTAGACACCCTGATTTTGACCTGAGAAACTTATCAAGCATCCCCAAAGATGAAATTGTCCGATAAGAGCATGCGAGGCTTGATTGTGAACCTGGAAACCCCTCTAAAACCTCTTCAAAATTAACCTGAGTCTACACCACCTTATACTACATTCAAAACCCTCTTTATTGATATATAATATGTTCCAATCCATTTTGAAATGAGGGAGATACGCACATTTTACCAAAATAACCTATTTTCCCGACCTTCTGAGGGTAAAATGGTCATAGATTTTAATCTATAAATCATCTAGGGTTCAAATTAATTGGGTTAGAAATTAGACTTGATAAGCTTTCCAATGCTTTAAACTGTGCACAAAACAAAGTTCGACAGCACCCGGAGAGGCCCCACAAAGTTTGAAATCTTGTGTTGTCTCCAAGTCTAAGCACCTGAATTGGATGATTCCAAGAACCCACATTGAATCCAGGCACCTGGATTTGATCAATATGGGCGCCTTGACTCACTCTAGATACTTGCATCCAAAGGTGATATGGGTGGGGAGGAGCGTCTTGGAGATCTTGGTAGAGATTTTTTGCAGCAAAATAATGGAGGGAAGATAGGGTATCATAGTGGACCCCCTTGGCTGACCTTTTAAGGGTTCTTAGTGACCTTTTTGCAACCTTGGTGCCTATTCAAACACCTCATCACACTTCATTTGGAGGAGATTGAATCTCCTTCACTTCACATACTGCTATTCTACTGAAATCAATCCAGAAATACTACCTACAACTAGCCCCTCTCTGATATACTCTTTCTTAACCCTCACGCCCACTTCCTTACTACCTTATCTTTTGATCGAATCCCCACCAAAATACACACAATCTGTTCATTATAGCTCCAGCGGCTAAATCCCAATCCACTCAATCACCAAAAATCACCCAAGCTTGCAATCCAATTACATCTTAGTGTTCACATTGCATGGACTGGATGATCATTTTAAGCCTTTTTCTAAAAACATTTCGTAGGGAAGGATTGAGCTTAGAGAGACTTTGTATGTATTAATTATCCTATTCATTTTGGTGGTATCTACTACGACTTTTTTTATTGCAATCCCAAGTGCAGGATGTCGCGAAGTCATAAACTCAGAAAGTCTAAGGTCGATCCACAGGGACAAGGAATGATTAGAGCACAAGATAATAATTAAAACAAAAATAATGAAATTGATTTAGAGAGAGAGTGTTGATGGTTTGGTTGTTTGTCATTTGAGAGTTGATTTGGAAAACAATATTTGAAAGATACTAAACCTTTAGGATCCACACGCAACAATCCTATGATATTTGCCAACGATTCTTTTGCTATAACTCAATTAAGATGAACGCAAAAGATTATCTTAATCAAAAGATGAAACAATTTTTTTTTATAAGAAACCCTAAAAAGATGGACTCATAAAATTTGATTGATTCAAAACATAATAGGACTCGTTAATTGTTCGCAGGGAATTCAAAGCATTATTCATACCCAGAGTTAACGAAAAATCAATAAATTATACAGAACAAGAACTTATTGCAAATGACATGAAAACCTTGAAGAATCATTCACAAATACCACAGTATTGTTGCGGTTTCACCCTTAGTGCTAGCTAGGGTTTTTAGCTACCCATGGAGAAAACAAGAAACTTAATAAGAAAAATAGGCAAAAAGATAAGATCCCTACTAGAGTTTGCAACTATTTATAATAGTAGGCTCACTCTAACAAGCAAAACCCTAATTAATTAATGTAAATTCGGATTTAATAATGAACCCAACTTTAAGGTGCTAAAGAAGTCCAAATATGGCTCTTATGTGTGGAATCGAGTGCTAGGCCACCGTATATTGGGTTGAACCCTTCTTTTCAATGCAGAAAACATGTGTTGGACTTCTTCTTCGACACTTTCCTCCTATCTTGATCAAATTATCATTAATCTCATTTTATAATAACTCCAAGCTCCTAAAATCATCTTAAATCCCCATATTTTTCTGCAAATATAAAATTAATCAGTTACTAACAATTAAGCATAAATTAGGAGAACTAATATAATAAAAGTGCAATATTACTCAAAATTAATGGAATAAAAATACATTTTTTACTGTTCATCAATATCTAAGAGCATCATAGTAGACAGAGAGGAGTTTTGAGTCATTCATGTATATTTCATGTGTTCTTGGTGCATGGATCATGAGTTTATTGCATAAATAGCCTTCCTGAGCATGAAACTTCATCATTTGCTTATACAGGAGTATGGAATCATATCAATTTCTTAAGATCAGTTCATCATTTTTTGTGTTATTTTGCATCTTGGACATTTCAAATCAGTATATTTCAATCATGAAATTATCTTCTTAGGTTCAATTGTGAGTTTCATTTGGTTCATATCAGCATTAAACATTACTGGTTTCATGTAAGAACAAGCTTAAAAGTTTGAATTTATCATTTGATCAGAAACTTGAGTTGAAGGAAAGTTGTACAGATTTACATTCCAAACGCCTGGATTGTGTGTTTCTAGGTGCCCATAGTCGCTCCAGGCATTTGGAGTCACCTATTCCAAGCGCCCATACCCACTCCAGGCACCTGGACCTGCCTGGTTCAGGTGTCCAGAATACAACCAGGTGCAAGTCATGCATTTTTCGTAGATCCATTTGAGGGGATTTCTAGCATTGATTGAACATATTTAGAGTTATTGAGTGCATTATATGCTGGTATTTCCTTATAAATGGCGTATTTTCATTCATAACACCATGCATATGTATCCACATGTATCATTTTTACTTAGCAAATGCATTTATGTGCTCTCACATGAACTTGTGATGTAAAGTCCATTTAAACGGTGTTTTCAAAATCTCCCTAAACATTTTGTAGAAACTAGTGGTCACACCAGGTGAGATGGGTGCTTTAAATTCCTTCCTCTCTCGTAACTTAGCTCCCGGACTCGAGAAATCTCGTTTCGAAAAACCAGTGAGATTTTTTCCATTCCAAGGGCAAAAGAGTCATTTTTCAAATAATTTCTCGGGTACGGTCCTCAAACCTGGGTGGCGACTCCCAGTCAATCAATCAAAATCATTTTCCAAACCACAATTTTGTGAACCTCGGTGGGATGTTCACAATAGATTTTGTGAACATTCCGCGGGGTGTTCACACAATTTGATTATACTTTTGGCCCTCACCCCTTCTTTGTGACAAGCAAATTCCTTTCAACGGTTTGACTGCCCTTACCCAACTTGCTAGAATGGATTCTAATACCAAATCCATATTCTTTAGCATAATAGTAGTAAAAGTTGTGAACATCTGCCAAACTGGAAAAACACTTCTTCAATCTTCGATATCAAGTCGTTCTTCACTTAAGGAGTGTAAAGAACTTCAGAAGAAGCTCCAGAGGATGTGCATGGTTGTAATGGTGACGGTGAGTAGAGTATATCTTGCAAAGACTGCATTTTGAAAACGAAAACCACAAACTTGGATCAAGAATTTGATACACTAGCCTAAATTCAGTAACACTAAATCAATATATCTTGATGAAAACAGAAATAACTCAACCTAAACCATTAGTAGCTAAAAAAAAACTCTAGTTATTAGCCTAAATGCAGAACCTAGTCAAACCAACAAAATGCATAGTATTACTTATAGCGGAATGAGAGGGCCATGTTCAATATCAAAACAACGTAATATATTATCTTACAAAGTTATACTAACCAAGGTACCTTTTTTGCACAAATTATTTATAGCGGAATTGAAATCCTATACCTTCGAAATCAATACACTAGTTCTTCAAAATCGAAACCCTAATTATTTGAAATCGAGATGGAATCTGAAACTAAAACCCTAGAACTAGAAATCCTAGTTCTTCGAAATTGAAATCTAACACGAAACCCTATAAATCAAAACCGAAAATGATCAAGGGAGGGAGAGAGAGAGAGAGAGAGAGAGAGAGAGAGAGAGAGAGAGAGAGAGAGAGAGAGAGAGAGAGAGAGAGAACCTTGGTTGAGCAATTTCGAGTTCTAATTGAGGGATTTGATTGTCTTCTTCTTCTTCATGGAAATCATCTCCAGAAGAGTTTTTTCTTCTCCTCTCTTTTCTCTGTCTTCGATTTGGGGAAATGAGAGAATCTCACCCATATCTGAGATTTGACCCGCGATCCTGGGTTTTGACCTGGGTTTTATCCCGTGAGAATTCATTTAAAAATTTGAGCCCTTCGATCTCATTCAAGGGTTGTGGTTCAAAGGGAGCTCTAGAGGCTGATGACCTGCAAGATAACCCCCAATAAATTTCCAAGTTTTTTTCTCGACGGCGAATTGAACCTCGGTGATTTGCGTAGTTAACAAACTTCTAAGTTCCAAAGAAATACCACTTTGTCAAACCCTTGGGGTTAACAGGGTAGTATTAAATATTCTTTGCTCTAGTGTGGCTGTCGAAATGAAATTACAACATTACCAATTAACCATGTACAACTTTCCACCCAATTGAATTGGAGCTCGAGTTCTCTGTACTGGATTTTTGGTATACTTGCGTAACATTACTTCATACGCGGATACACCAAAGATCTAATAGAAATATTTTTTTTATTGAATATGCCATTCTCTCTCTTTATGTCATAATGTGATGGGGTCGTTATGTTAGTTTTATTTATACCCTTTCTCATCACTCACCAAAGTGGACAGGAAAAGAACCCATAATCCCTATATATAACAAATAAGATCCAAACAAAGCACAAGAAGACGACAGTTCTCTCTCCCCCTCTTCTTCCTCCCTCCGACCACAACCATGTCTTCCCCCACTACACCCTTAAACCGCCACGCCCGCATTCCGCCACACGACACTCTAGGCACCCCATTTTCACCTGTTATTCGGCTTTTTTCCCGTCGTACTCCCTCCTTCTCCTCCTCCTCCTCCTCCTCTTCCGACTCGTCCCGACGATCTTCGTCTTTTCACGACGATTCCCCCTTGTTTAGCCCTAGCACTCCTCTTTGGTCCTCTGGAATCCCGTTTTCTTGGGAAAAACTGCCTGGTATCCCAAAGAGACAACTTTCCAAGAAAATGAACCCTTCACTTAGAAAAAACCTCCTCCCACTGCCCCCCGCCGGTACTCCTCCAATTACCCCCTCAAAACAAAAGGTGATCAGTTCCGATGAGGTTAGGGATCCGTTTTTCGCGGCATTAGTCGAGTGTTCCAAGGATGACGATCAAGACTTAAAGGGATCAAAAATCACTAAGAGTTTAAGCGACCGGTTCGGGTTTATCGGTTCCTACACTTCTTGTAAGAGTAATTGCTCTGTTTCAGAGTCAATTATCTATGTTCCAAGGTCCCACGGCTAGTTCGGAGAAATCCCGGCGACCGGAGGGAATTCAAGGCCGGCCAACTCCGATAGATAAGTGCTGATTTCAACGTCCTCCAAGTTGTGGTATGTCAAGACAAATGTGTTACCAGTTCCAGAAGCTTAATTGTCATAACTTAAGGTATTGAATATTACTGGGAATCAGAGTTAAAAGTTGTATTTTAATTTTGAGTGCATGAAACGTAGTGTTTGGTCTTATTTTAAAGACCATATTTTGCAAGGATCTATGTATAAACTTAATTTAAATAGATCATATCCTTTCTGTATTCCATGTGGTGTTAAATGGGACGTTGAGTGAAAGATCCACTCAATACATGACCACATGCGAGGGGCAAACTTGGACCGCCATAGTAGATGTGGACAGGCACTTAATTGGTATTAAAACCCTCTAGTAAGAGCATAGGATAATGTGCTTTTCTGTTTTTATTTTTGCAAAGCTATGTAAGCGATTTAGCTCTGTGGTCTAAACCTCTTGGAAGTAAGATGAAGTGTTTGTTGACTTTGCACCAACAATAATATTTATGTGCTATGTTTTTTTAAGCCATAGAGTGATTGTGTGCTTTGTGTATGTTCAATTTCGGATGAGCATGTTCGCGATCCGTAACTTTAAATTGATTATAATCAAGTATACAGATATATAATGGTAAATAATGATGTGGGAGTACCACGTGAGGGGGGTCCTTAAGACCACCGAAAAATTACTCCACTTGATATCAGGGTTTTTAGTAGACGTAAACCTTGACAAATAACTCAAGTGGGGTTAGATATGAATATTAATCGTTGGTCCGCATCTTGAGGTTCGAAACCATATGCTGTGGCTAACTATAACAACTGAATTGATTTAATTAGGTCCATTTGGGAGTAAAAGATGGACCTAATTTGGTGGAGATTGCAAATTCCCAAGGGATGATGGTAATACTTTCTTTCCAAGTGGGTGTTTTTTTTATTTTCGTTTCCGACAGATTATCATATTCAGTATTTATTGTAAAACGGGGCACCCTATGCGGTGGCCCTTTTTGAGCTAGCGCGATGATAATAAGAGTATATACCGATGGTATTCGAAATTACACTAACCTCCTCTAGTTTGGAAAACCGTGACATTTTACTCGTCATTGTAAAGCACTCGTAGTTACTGTTCTTGAATTTTTCGGATTTCACATTAGATTATGTTTAAATAGGTTAAGGGTAATTAAGAATGTTATTTTACGGTTCTTTTTGTTTCACTATCCAAATAACTAGTCATCAGATGCTTGTGAGGGACTGTATGAATTTAATACGGTGCGTGCGACCAAGCCCGAGACACTGTCAATCACCAAAACAAAAACTAGTTATAGATTAGGGGTACAAGAAATTACACCATCAAGACAGGCCGACAGGGTATGGCTGTCATCAATTTGGACTTACCGTAAATTCCGAGATCTGGCATGTGTGTAACTTTGCTCCTTGGCTTACATGATACCCAACTGATTTTGGATGGTTCTAGTAATTTTATATTCCTTCCGTTCCTATTTATTTGTCCTCTACGAAAAGTCGTGTCACTTTTCAAATGAAAAAATAAAGTGTTTTTGTGTATCATTTTTCAAATTTTTTTACACCAAATTAAAGTACTCATCATATACTTTAATTCGGTGCGAAAAAATTTGAAAAATGATGCACGAAAGTAATTAATTTTTTTATTTGAAAAAAGGCAAGAGAGAGGGTGGGAAAAACAAATAGGAACGGAGGGAGTATTCAGATTTACCTTAGTTGGATCCAGTAGTCAAGTTAAAAGTATAGGTTTGTCACATGTGATCACTGCAATTTTTTTTGAAGTCAAAACCTCAAAAAATACAAGCTTGTCAGTGACCTTGCTAATTTAAGGTTACTTGTTAATCTGCTGTCCCTTGAAATATAGATCCCCTGCTTCTTTCTTCACCAGTTGTGTTCTGTTCTATTCTGTTCCATTTGGTGCACTCTGGTTAAAAAGTAATCTACCTTTTTTAAAGGATCCCTGTTTTAGAAACCCTAGAAAATCAAATTCAGTATCCGCACCAAATTTTTAATAAGAGATCTCTTAGTAGATCATGATCCTCCAGAATAGATACCAAGAAACTCCTTCGAAATTTGAAATTTAATGGCCCAAATTCTGCATGAGTGAATCTAGACCGATGAAATTCAAATTCTAGGTGGTTTTTTGGTACCCATTTTGGATATGTAACAGTGCTTAGTGCATAGTCATACAACTAACAACTTGTGTAGATTCCTAATGCAACACATCCAATGAATAAGGAAACCACCGATGTCATGTCACATACAAAGCCTCCATATTTACACATGCAGTACCCCTTTAAATAATTGGTCGCCTTTTTTCAACTTTCCGGATCAAATTTTGACGATCCAAACCGCTCTATGTTTTTAAAATGAATTTTCCAAGGTCCACCCAGGAAATCTTCAAAACAAAAAAAACCCGGAAGGGCTTGATCCAAACAGTTTTCGATAAAATTGTACAAACCGCTCTATGTTTTTAAAATGCGTTTTCCAAGGTCCACGCAGGAAATCTTCAAAAAAAAAATATCCGGAAGGGCTTGATCTAAACAGTTTTCGATAAAACTGTACATATACACTTTTATCGAAAACCGTTTGAATCAAGCCCTTCCGAGCAGGGCCGGCCCTGTGGGCAGGCTGAGTAGGCCTAGGACTAGGGGCCCACCAAAAATAGCCCATTTTTGGGGCCTCAATTAGGTATTTATATGTTCATAACAAGTAATAAATATATAATGTTGCACTACAAGAAATAGAGAAGCATTTGGCATAGTGGAAAAGTTTGTGTTTTTCTTAGTAAATGCCAGGGTTCAATTCCCAGGGGCCTTTCTTTTCCTTTTCTACATTCTCTTCCCTTTTCTTTTTTCTTACCATAGTCAGTTTCTACCTTTTCTTCCTTTTTTTTCCCTTTTCCACTACATCCTTATCGTTTGTTGACTTCTTTTAAAAAAAATTGCCGGTGTAGTAATTAGGGAAAAAAATAAATAAAACACTTCGTGCGTATTCGTAAAATGTTCACATTGCCCATTTCAATTGATTTTCTAATTCTTGCAATAAGAATAGACAATTATGACTGAAAACTATTTTTTATTAACATGAAGACATGAATAACAAAAAAGACAAAATATGGAACACGGTATTTCTCATTTGAAATAAATCTTAGTTCTTTAATTTTTTTCTCTAGAAAAATATAGGGCCCTGGTTTACATTATCGTCTGGGGCCACAAAAATCTCAGGGCCGGGCCTGCTTCCGAGTAATTTTTTTTTACGAATCTTCATGGAGGCCCTTAAAAATGCATTTTAAAAACATTGAGCGGTTCGGATCATCAAAATTTGATCTGGAAAGGCTAGGTCTGCACCAAATTTTAATAAAGGATCTCTTAGGAGATCATGATCCATATACTGGATATCTACATTTTCTTATATGTACTCCTAAAAGTGAAAAAAAAAAATAGTGAAAATAGATCTGGTGAGCTATACTCTGTCCCAAAAAATTGGTTCACGAAGAAAAGATATGTAACTTTCGATGTAAAAGCAACGTACGTGGTTTAAAAAGCAATTAAATTTCTTAATACCAAATTCACAGCACATGATGTCAAACAAATAAAATTAAAAAGGAAAATTATTGAAATGGTCCATGTAGTTTCACTCGAGTCTCAATTTAGTCCCTATAGTTTCAATTGCACTCTAACAAACCCCGTAGTTTCAATTTTGGTCAATTTTGGTCCAATTGATAACGTTCGTTTGTAAAGTTGACGGAAAATTCAATTTGGGGCTTTTTTTAGGGGTAAACATGACTTTTCGCCTACCCTTCTTCTTCCTCAATTTCTTCTACCATGTTATCTCCAAATGCCTCACTTCTGTTACCTCCCTCCATTACTGAGTTACCATCCACTTGTTTGGTTCTTTTTTACTTCTTTGCAATGGAAAATAATTGTGTGCGAGCGTGCCAGAGAGAGTTTCAATCTCCTCCTCAGATTAACTTTGGAAAACCAAACCTAATCAGGCGATTGTGTTTTGTTGGTTCAATTACCTCAATTAAGAGGATTTTTTCTTAATAAGTGAAGAAATGCAAACCAATAAACTTAGGAAATCAAAGAACAATAAAGAAACAAGACACTTCGATTAATGAATCAAAGACAAACTTACTTCGAAATTGTCTCCAACTTCAAATACAGAGTAACAGAACTTCGAACAGGTGATTGTTGCAAGAACAACCGAGATAGGGGTGATTGTTAGAAGAACAATCGAGATAAATCCTAATCTAATTCCTAATCTACTTCGAACTGCGTTCGAAATCCTAAACTACTTCGAACTGAGTTCGAAATCCTAAACTACTTTGCCAATGAACAAACCAAGCATCACTTTTTTGATAGCTGTTTGTTGAAGATTTGTCCGGGGGCTTTTCACTCTTCAATTTCTTCTATTTATAGACGTTGCTTGTAGTTTGAACTTCCCGCTCCATGAATTTGAATCTAGCTTGCTTCGAACTCTAACTTCCACTCTGATAGTTGGCAGTTACTCTTCCTCCACGTCTGATCTTGAATTCTCTCTTCTCACAGAAGCTTTAAATCTGCACGTTGGCTTAACAAACTCAAATGATAACGTGTTTAGGGAAATAACTGCTTCCTAGAAGTATTCCATGTGTTCTAACTGCCAATCGCCTTGTTTCTCAAGTTCACACGTGGAGCTTGTGCATTTAGCAGTTGATATCATGGCTTCAAGGCCAATCTTTATTTTAGTAATGGCTCGTAACTGCCAATAACTGCCTTTCTAAATTGAGAAATAATACGACATCGTATTTAGTCAATTTTATCTTATTAATCTAGTGTGTCTTCGTTGACGAGTAATGGCCAACGTTTGGCACTTTTGATTACATGTCAATTAATCATTGGATTGGTTAATTTTATATGTAAACATACCCCCACATTAACGTCTTTGTTCAAAGGATTTGAATAAGTGTTAATGTGCCTTTTGCCGCTTTGAATTCCCGTAAGCTTCCAAAGCAGAAGTTATTGGCAGTTCTAATCACACCCCACGATGCAGTTAACAATAAATCTCTTCGTTCTCATGAGAGATTCATGGATAGTGGGCAGTTAACACCCACGTTCTCCATTTTTCCAGAATTTGAATCGTGTTAAACTAAAAATTCTGCTTATAAAAAAGACTTAACCACCGGTAAAAATCAATCACCAATTTTCTTTGTAAACCGATCTTCATCTTAATTCAACCATGGCTGATATTTCTAGTACTCAAAATGCCTTCGAAAACTTGGTTCTTAATGACCCAATTTCTACTGACACTAGAAACATTGTGACACCAATTGTTGGTGAGATTCAAAGGGATCGATCTTATACAGTGGTTCAAGTAGAAACTTCTGAGCCCATTGACCCATGGAATCCTCCATCTCCCCCTACTCATAAACCCTTTCTATGGGGTTTATCATCTGAGATAGTGGTGGTAACAATGGATGATCCTGCTGGCTATAAAGGCTGGAGCCACTATTGCTCATTAGCTATGAGCAAATATTTATCCCCTTTCATCAGACGAAATCCCAACATAATGCTGCTTGATAGCCTTATTGCTACTTGTTTAACTCCTGGCTTTTTCAAAGTCCATGAAGATGAAAGGTCAGGCTTTGCTGGGTACGAGAGCTTAAACAAAGGGCCAGTACTCAGTTTATATACTGGTTGCATGAGGTTCGAAGGCCTCGTTTTGAAGGAGATTTCATTGATCCTGCCAATCTTTCTCTTCGAGACCTTCCGAGAATACGGATTGATTCGAAGAGTTAAAGAATATCAAGTTTGATCCTACTCCTTATCATGCTAACCTCTCATATTCTCTTTATCCCCATTCTGATTCTCTCAAAGCCAAAGAACTGTAGGCTGCTTTTGCTTTTTTGGATGTAGGCATTCTTGAAGAGGATGTGCCTTTTAAGAACTTTTTGTGGGCTTGTGAGACCCTCCAATGTAATATCCAAGCTAGCCTTTTTCTTCATTCTTTTCTGAGTCAGCTTCCTCTGCTTCGAATGTGGATGAAGAACAATACTGCTTCGTTTGGGTTTAATCAAGATCTTCATGATTACGAAGTACTTCGTGATCAAATCTCCAAACTTCATAAAAAGGTGAAAAACCTGAAAGGGCGTTCCTTCGAAATGCCTACTGACGTTTCTAAGAGGCTTCGAAGGAGGTTTAAAAGTCATATGAAAAGAAATGCTCTCAAATTGGCCAAGTTCGAAGCCAAAGCCAAGATCTTGGTTCTGAAAATCAGGCGATTGATTGAGAAGAAGCTCAAATATGATGAAGAAAACAGAGTTAGAATAATAGAAAAGGAATTTTTTAGTTTTACTTGGACAAGATTATATGCCTTAGTGACTTGGGGCTTTCCTCATTATTTCCAAGTCATTCCTACTCCAACAATTGCTTCATTACCAGTAGATGCTTAGTCTCCTCTGTGTAATAGGATCTTATAGCATGTACTTTCCTTATGTCTCAAGTTTTAATGAAATATTAGTTCTTTATATGGCTTGTTATGCACTCTTAAATGCTTTTCGAAGCACTTAATTATACTTTAAACCAATTTGAACTCTTAAGAATGAATTGATAAAGCATATTTCATGAGAATAAACCAAAAATGGTTTGGAACATGAAATAGTTTGCAATTTAGGAGTAATTATCAACAAAAAGTTGAAGCCAAAATGTGGGCCGAAGATAATTATAGGCCCAATAACTTTAAAACAGATATTTGACCCGGAACGCTGCATCGTTTCTTCGTAAAGTATAAAATCTAGGGCTTGGAACATTTTCATTACTCGTTCAAACTTTCAAACACCTCGCTCTCCCTCTCTTTCTCTCAAATCCCTACATTCATGGCTTCTGAAAATGAGTTGTTGAAAGGTACTCCCTCCTATGTGCTTAGGAGTTTGGTTACTAAAGAGGTTCTGAAATCTAATTCGGGTTCTGGTCAGTTGCAAAATCACACTTATATCGAACATCCAGTTGCGAGTAACACCCAAATTCTTGGACCAGCATTTCTTGATCTTCCTTTGGCATTTACGGCGTGTTATCCTTTTCTCGAAGGGAGTGACCTTGTGAAAGACAGACCCTTGGATTTCTCCAACTGGGTCAAGAAGAATTTTATCTGTTGGCCGAACTATGGCAAAGAATGGGAAGACTGGTCTATCAGAATGGTTAAAACTAAAGGGACAGAGTTAGAAGATGCTAGGTTGTCACATGTAACATTTTTGCTTCGAAATGGTATCTTACATAACCCTTCACTTATACATGTTGCCTTAGCTTTTTGGGACCCATCATACAATTGTTTCAGATTTAACTGTGGCATGATGGCTCCCACAGTTCTAGATGTATCTTTCCTCATTGGACTTCCTCCATACGGCACTTACTTCGATATTGCCTCACACACGGAAGTTCCATTTCTGAGTGAAATCGAGTATGCTGGAAAAAATGCTTCTTATAGCAAATTTTTAGATAGTGAAAGGAAATACTCAGATGAGGTCTCTAACAGAGAGTTGTTTGCATATGTTTGGTATACTTTATGCAAAATGATCTTCTGCCATGGTGGTAAGAAAATGATACTTGAATTCGCACCTCTGGCCTATGCTCTCTCACAAGGGGAAAACATTGATTTGGCTTCTTACTTTTTAGGCTATGTATACAAGATAGGATCTGACAATCATACCAAACCACTTTATCAAAATTTAGGAGGTTCTCTCTGGTTCTTGCAACTATGGCTGTTAGCTTACTTTCCTGACCATAAGGTTGCAGAAAGGCATCCTTTTAGTGTTCATGGGGATAAGTTCATCATACTAGCTTCGACTCCCCTTACCATGGTAGGGTATCTCCAATACTTTCACCAACTGAATGAAGATAAAGAAGCAGGTGATTTCTTACCCTTCCATAACTGGGATGTTGGGCCAGGTTGGATAAGAAGACTTATGATGCAACGTGGTAGTTCTGCTTATCATGAAGCATGGGCAAGTATTCTTCTACCAAGGGAAATTATCATAGGTGTCTATGTGGGTAGTTGTAGACAAGCCCATGCAGAGATCTACTGCCCTGCTCAATTTGCTAGGCAATTTGGATTGGTATAAGCCATCCTTTGCCCTTACCCTGGTGAACTCAACATTGCCCTTTTGTTTTTCAGTAGTTTATGAGCCTCCTCTTCCAGCATTCTCTATGTGGTGGCACAATGCTACAGAGTTATATCTCAAGACTGCCCCTGCCAAAGCTTTTGCCAGAGAGATTGGTATTGTTATTGAAGAAGCAACTCACTCTGATTCGATATCAGATGATGGTTTTGGGGTAGACTCAAGAAATACATCTTAATCAAATCAACAAGAAGAAGAAACACCAGAAGTGCAGTCCTCTGCTTCAGTGCCTATTGCTTTGGATGTCAAGCCCCTCAGGGCTGTACCATATATGGTGACTAGATCACAACAACAAAGTACTGCTCACATTCCTTCTTCTCTGTCAGGTAATCTTTTGATGATTTGTGTGATTATCATAACTTCGAAGTCTTTTCTGCTTCTTACCTTACGATCCAATTCACAGAATCTATCTTGAAGAAGAAGACTAGGAAGGAAAAAGAATCTATTCCAGCTCCTATTTCTCCAATTTTGAAGCTAGGTAGATCTTTTGGTTGTTAAATACTCATGCTGATATTCGAACTTCCTCTTACCAAGTGTTTTACTTCTTTTTGTTCTTTTGAACAGATAGAAAAAGAAAAAATAACTCAGAGCAAGAAGTTACTCCTAAAAGAGTAAAACTTGTCAAAGCTCATGCAGTTTCGAAGAAAAGAAAGTATACCTTGGCTGAGGAACCAAAGGAAGAAGAGATAGAGGATGTCACGATAAGCCAGGTTATAAAAGGTAAATTTTATAAATCTACCTTTATTATACCTCTTTATCCTTAAATTCATGTTTTCTTATCTTCGAGTGATACCCTTTTAGAGAAACTGTCAAAGCCTAAATCTATCAAGACTTCGAAGGCTTTTGTGGAGTCATCTGGGCATACAAAAGAATCTTCTAAAGTTCAAGCACAAACTTTAGTGCAGGATATGTCTCCCCCTGTCGTCAGCATTGTAGCAACAGCTTTAGTTTCAGAAAGCATTCGAAGTGATCCTCCTGAATTACCAACGATTGGAAATCCTACTGTGAGGACCCTTACTCCTGAATGTAATATTGATCCTGCAGAGGTCTTGCCAGGGGAGGCCCTCAAGGATGATAGCGATTTAGTTCCTGAGGTTGTATCAAGTATCCCAATTCTCCAAGCTACTGGACAACCAAAACATATTGAGGGGACTACTTCTGGTCCAATCTCAAGAACTGATATTCCCACAGAACAAAGCCCTTCAATCCAAATCCATCAATCTAAGGTATTGTAATCTATTATGTTTGATCCTGCATTAATCATATCTTATTTCGTGGACTGAGGCTTAAATATGCTTATGTACTCTTTTGACAAGAAATTGGTGCTTCTGCTAGCACCATTGTTGGTGATCCTCTTCAACTGGAGCAGTTCAAACTGAAAGTGAGTGATTTCTGCAATAGAATCACCAATCCCAAAGCTTCAACCCCTTCTCCAGAATCTCCTATCATTCAACTCAAGGTTGAAAAAAGCTCATCTGCATCTGAGTTGGTCAAGCCAACTTTCTTACCAGAAGAGATTCAGGAGTTGAGGGAGATTCTCCAACAATTCTCAAGATTGAACTTTGAAACCGTTGATGAAGGGGATCTAAAGATGTATTTGAACATTTGCTACCAAGCTGCTTGGGTTTTGAAGCCTGCCTCTCAAGAGCTACACGCACAACTTTTGGCCAAGGTTTCTGAATTTCAAGTAAAAGCCTTTCAACTCTGTGAGGTCCAAGAGAGACATCTTCAAAGACAGAGTTGGAAGGCATCTTTAGCCAATGCAGAAGATGAAGCACAAACTGTAATTTCCTCCTATGATCAAGATGCTGCCAAGCTACATCAGTTGAAGGAAGAAGAGGCTTTATTCGCAGTTAGAGGGGAGATTGCTCAAACCACTTCCCACTTGCAAACTTACATGAGAAAGGCTTCTTCTACAGTTGGGATTATAAGAGAACTTAAGAATCAACTGCAAAGAACAACTGATCAAGGAGACGTATATGAATTTGTGTGTAATAAGGATGCTTCATGATCGTTAGCTTAATGCATACAATTGTACAACTTATGAATTAATTAATGAAATACTTTTGTTTTCCAATCTTATAACTGCTCATTTGCTTGGAATGTTGATCTCATCGTTCGAACTATGAGTTCCAACCAATATAAATCTGTTTGTCATTAATGCTTACCTTGATCAGCACAAGCAATGAGAGATGAACTACTTTATAATTTTATCTTCTGTTAAAGGACTCTCATATAGTTGGGACGTAGGCCTTTAAATATCTCCCATTAATCTTTCTTCTATGAACATAACCATTTAAATCCTTTAAATGATATGCTCCTCATTTAAGGACTCTATGAATTTGGAAAGGTCCCTCCCAGTTTGGAGCCCATTTCCCAAGTCCTTGCTTTCTTTCTTTGATAGGCAACACTACTTTCCATACTAAGTCCCATATATCAAAGCTTCGAACAACCACTCTCTTATTATAACTTCTGGCTACTCTTAATTTTTGCAGCAAAATCTGATTTAGAGCTTTACTTCTTTCTTCATCTATCTCTTCAAGCTCCATGTACATTGCTTGGTGGTATACTCCAGTATCCAGTTCATTCTGGGAAGCAACTCTTTGTGACTTCACCACAATCTCCATTTGTAAAACAGCATCATGCCCATAAGTTAGAGCAAACGGAGTAGCTCCAATACTGGTCCTTTTAGTGGTTCGATATGCCCATAACACATTTAACAAAAAATTTGGCCATTCTTCTGGGTTCCTATCAACCACTCTTTGGATGCCTCTTTTGATAATCTTGTTGGTTGATTCAGCTTGACCAATTGATTGAGCATAATAGGGTGTAGAGTTAATCAAAAACACTCCATGAGAGGCTGCAAAAGCTTTCACTACTCTACCTTCAAAGATGGATCCATTGTCTACTGTTATAGTTTCTGGAGATCCAAACCTATAGATGATATTCTTAATGAACTCAATCACTTGCTCTTGAGAGACACTCTCAAAGGCTTGAGCCTCCACCCACTTAGTGAAGTAATCAATAGCAACTAGTATAAATTTATCCCCATTCCTAGATGGAGGGTAAATCATACCAATCATATCCATTGCCCAACCCCTAAATGGCCAAGGTTTAATTACATACTGCAATTCAGTGACTGGCAATTTTTTAAGAGGCCCTGTCTTTTGACAAGCTTCGCACCCTTTTGCATAGTCAATGCAATCCTTTAGGATAGTAGGCCAGTAATATTCATACCTTCGAATCAACCATCTCATCTTGATTCCTGCTTGACGAGCTCCACAGATACCTTCATGAACTTCTGCCATAACCTTAAAAGCATCAACCTTGTTTAAGCACTTAAGCAATAATCCATCTGCTCCTCTCTTAAACAGTTCCCCATTATACATGATGTAATTGACAGATCTTAGCCTTGTTGCTCTATCTGTTTTGGCATCAGGTTTTATTAAATAGTCAATTAATGACTGTCTCCAATCATTCGAACTAGGAGAAGTAGTGATTTCACATGTTTCGAAGTTCACATTCCTGTCTTTAAGCATTGGCAAAGATTTTCTTAGAGTTAATTTTCAAAACTCTCTACTGTCATCAAGAACAAATTTGAATCCTGATGCTTTTTGAGCCAATGCATCAGCTTCTTCATTGAAAAACCTTGGAACATAAGTAAAAGAAATCATGTGAAATTGCTTAATCAATAACCTCACATGTTCATAATAAAGTTTTAAACCAATATTGTGGCAACTAAATTCTCCATTCACTTGGTTTATAATCAACTGAGAATCTCCAAACACTTCTGCTATGTCAACCTTCGAAATAAGCAAGAGTTCTAGACCCATGATTAGAGCTTCATATTCTGCTTGATTATTAGTACATTCCCCTTCACTTATTCGAAATCCAAACTTGGTTTTCGAACCTTAAGGAGATTCCAAAACAACTCCAATCCCAGCCATTTGAGATGTTTTCGAACCATCGAACCACATTTTCCATGGTTTGACTGTTATTGCATTAATATCTGCTATCTCAGGAGTTTCAATTCCATTTGGGTGATCAGCCAAAAAGTTAGCCAAAGCTTGCCCTTTTACTGACTTCTGAGGAATATATTCTAGACTGAATTCAATTAAAGATACAATCCACTTCCCAATTCTGCCACTGAGTACAGGTTGGGACAACATATACTTCATAACATCAGTCTGGGAAATTACATAAGTTACTCTAGGCATCATATAGTACCTAAGTTTCTTCGAAGCAAAGAACAAAGTTAAACATAACTTTTCTACTGCAGAATATCTACTTTCACAATCATTAAGAAACCTACTTAGATAATAGATAGCTTGTTCTTTCCCTTCTTCGTTATCCCTCAAACTAGTTCTTTCTTGTTTCAGGGAGGTTTTGCTTCGATAATAGCTTTAGCTTTATTTTTATCAACTTGAATACCTTTGCTATGAACTAGATATCCCAAAAAATTCCCTGCCATTACTCCAAAAGCACATTTAGCAGGATTCAACTTCAATTGATAATGCTTCATCTTTGAAAAAGCTATTTTCAAGTGCTCTACATGATCATCAATAGATCATGATTTGACAATTATGTCATCTATGTAGCATTCTAGAAAACCCCCTATTATTTCATGAAAGATAGTGTTCATAGCTTTTTGATAAGTAGCACCAGCATTTTTAAGCCCAAAAGGCATCTTGACCCACTCAAAGGTCCCAAGGTTGTCAGGGGCTCTAAATGCAGTCTTATGAACATCTTCCTCGGCTATACAAATTTGATTGTACCCTGAGTGTCCATCCATAATAGACATGATTTTGTGGCCTCCAGAACTATCCACAAGCATGTCTACCACAGGCATTGGGTACTAATCTGTACGGGTTGCAGTATTCAAGTTTCTAAAATCAATGCACACCCTAATTTTCCCATTTTTCTTGACAACAGGAACAATATTTGATAACCACTCTACATATCTTGTTGTTCTAATAAAACCAGCATTTAAAAGATTTTGAACTTCCTTTTTAACCAACAAAATGGTTTCAGGAGACATTTTCCTTGGGAGTTGTTTAAAAGGTTTGCAATTAGGTTTGATAGATAATCTATGCTCAACCAAATTTCTACTCAAACCTGTTAATTCTTTATAACTCCAATCAAAGCATTCTTTGTTCTCTTTAAGCACTGCGATCAACTTGGCCTTCGAAGCAGCATCAAGCCCCTTATTGATTTGCACAGTGTTTGGAACAATTCCTTCTTCCGCAGGATCTTGGGATTCGACATGACCTATAAAGGCCTCTTCGAATTTTACTGGCTTCAACCCCAAGTCAGATTTTTCAGCCAATAATTCCTCCCAATCACTTGTTTCTTGTAATTTCTGCTCTATTTCTAGAGCCATAAATTTACCTAAAGCCAAAGAGTTGGCCTCTTCGAACTCTGTCTTGGACTCACATCCAAGCAGTTTCGTTTGGTGGATTGTCTGATTCATAATCAACTGTTTGTTTGAGTTTAGATTTCAACTCTGCCAATTCTCCCATTTCCAGTGCATTGGATGGAAGGGTGGCAGTTTGTGCAATTTCACTCAAAGGAATGATTTCAGGCTTGTACATCTCTGCTTCTGCACAATTTGCTGAAGTGCTAAAGGGATGTGGGTCTGCTTTCACCTCTTCGACCCCCACTTCTTTCCCATTTTTATATTTCACAATCATCAGGGCTTGGTGCATTGAGGATGGAATGCAGCCATTGACATGAATCCAATCCCTACCAAGTAAAGCATTATACTTACTTGTAAAAGTATCCACCACAAAGAAGGCTGTATCAGTTTCTACTTGGCCAACTTTCAGGCTTATAGACACAATCCCTTTGGGATTTTTACTTTCACCAGTGAACCCAGCAATGGATGTGCTTGTTGGGATTAATCGAACCTTTTCTTTCCCCAACTTCTTCAAAGTCTTAGAAGGCAAAATGTTCACTGCTGTACCATTATCAACCAAAATTCTGTTTAACAAAATGCCATCAAACAAAGCAGATATGTATAATGGTTTTAAATGGTGTCTCATATCATTCGAATGTGATTTGAAAGGATAAGAAAGATCAGCACAATCCAAATCAACAATCAAAGGATACTTGGAATCGTTTTCTGTTTCTGGAATGAAGATTGCCTTCTTTTTGGAGGTTACTTCTGGTTCTTCTATTGTATTTACTTTTGTCCTCCTCCTCTTCTTCCTTTTGAATCTTGGAAATCAAAGCTCCCCAACTGTCATTCCAACCATTATCATAAGTGAGATTATATTCTTCATCACTTGAAACATCAATAACCTCCATAGGAGCAACTGATGGTTGTAATGCTCTTCGAACTGGTGAACAATCTGGTCCAAAAGGTCCAAAGTTAACCATGTTAATCTGGACTTCAGGAAAAGTTCCAAACTGAATGGTACTTTTTCCTTGCATTGGTATTTCTGACTCAACTTCTGGTGTATTCATTTTTTCAGAGAGCTCTGCTACAGAAGTTTCCATAGGGGAGAATGTTCCAATAGGAGATGAATTTGTCCCTCCACCTTCTTCCTGTTCCACTATCATGGCTTCTAACAAGCCAGATTGATAGCTTGCCAAGGAATTTGGAGAAGTTGTATTGTCTTGAGGTACCTCACTGCCCATTCTTGCGGCTAAGTTTTCCAGAGTTTCTCTTTCTGACTGAGAAAACTCCCTCGAAGAGATTCTTTAGAATCCTCCCTTCGAAGTCTATTGAACCTTGGGTTGAATTCATCACCTCCATTAGGTTTCTTCTTGGAAGCATATTCCTCCATTTGGAAACTAGTATACCTCATTTGCAGTTTCCTTTTCTGTGTTCTTGTCAACATACGAATCATTTGAAGTGCTTTGGTCTTTGGATCTCTAACGACTACCCATTGACCAGTAGGAGCACTTGGAGGTTTAACCATTTTATTCCCAATTTTAGAAGAAGTTTTACATTCTTGGAAGAGTTCTGGTTTAATCTTTTTCACCAAGGTAAATTGCTCATCTTCTTCTCCATTTATTTGGCCCATTGGGGCCTTCCCAGTGTTAACCTTCTTCGAATGAGGATAATCCCTCTTCGAAGCTGGTGGGACTGGACTAGAAGGCACATTTCTCTTTGAAACAGACCAATGCCTCTCACTTCTTCCATGATTTGGATTGACCTAAGGCTTTCTTTCATTGTTTTGATCCAAATCTTTTCTTTCCATCCTCTTTGGAAAGAAATCAACCCCTTGTCTATCCAAATCCTTGAAGATCAAATAGTTGGCCCTGCATTCCATGCACAAACATTCCAAAAAGGATGCCTCAAGCATGGGAAGATGAGATTGCTTAAAACCTCTGTTAAAAGAACTTCCTGGTAGAGTGTTCTGACGGTAGGTCCTCCCATCATCATTTCGAAATTGGCCAACTTTTGACTTTCCTTTAGTGAACTACACTGAATTCATTTCTACTTGCACCTGCTTGTTTTGCCACATTTCCTTGACAGTTTTAGCCAGAGATGTTGGCACATTAGTGTTGGTCGTCACTTCTTCAATTTTTGGAAATGGATCAGTATCAATTCCCATAGCCTTTTTTGGAAACATGATTCTTCCTTTCTTGATCTGCTCCTGAATCCTATCACGAAAAACATTACAATTTTTAGTGGAATGAGTCCATGAAGCATGTCATTTGCAATAACTCTTCCCTTTTGTTTCTTCCAAAGTTGGAAGTTTAACATTTTCAGGGAGTTTGATGAACTTTTTCTTCAAAAGATAATAAAAAATTTCATCTGCTTTTGAAATATCAAATGAATAAACCTTACTAACTGCTTTTTTGTTGGTCCTTGGTGCTATAGAAGAATCCTTTCGAACTAGACATTCACACACACAAGGCTCATGTTCAACAATTTCAGCAGCATCAATCTTATAGATGGGTTATTTATAATAGGTTGAGTAAGAAGAGTTATTTCTATCAACATCCTCTTCTAACAAAGACTCATACCTTGATGCTTTGTAAGTTAAATCAACCAAATCTCTGAATTCAGTAGAATCGAACTTCTTCCTAAGTTCTCTACTTAAGCCATCTTGTGCTATTCTTACAAATTCAACCTCTGGTAATTGAAGTTTACACTTATTTCTGGCTCTTTTAAATCTAGCAATAAATTGAGCAGTCTTCTCATCAGGCTTCTGCTTTAGTCTTGCTAAGTCAGCCATAGTAACTTCAAGTTCAGTTTGGTAAAATTGTGCATGGAATAATTCTTCCATCCTTTGCCAATTTGGAACTGACTCTGGTGTGGATTCGGGGGTGGTGCTGCCCCTTTAGGGGCAGCATCCATGTTGCCCTCCCAAAACTACGTAGTTTTGGTCCATTTTGTTAGAGACATAAGGGAGTTGTTTGGCCTATATTTTTGTTTGTTTCTCATTAATTTAAACCACCAAAACGACGTCGTTTTGGTGGCCCAGACAAAAACCCTATTTCCCCCAAAATACATCTCAGCATGTATTTATGTTGATACAGTAACAAATTTTTATCAAAACTTAAGGGCTTCAGGTGAATCACTGGGCAGCTCTTGTTGAAAGTTGTTTTTGTTAGAAATAAAATACCTCATTTAACTTGTTGACATAAAAATTTCTTAGGACATTCAACAATCCGGGGCAGAGATACTTCTCCAAAGTCCACCTTCAAACCAACTAATGGTAAGTTATTAGAGGATATTTGTTTTTGTTATAAGGATTTGTTGAGGATTTGAAGATAATTTTGGAATGTAATGGCTGGGTTTTTGTTTGGAACACCCAAACGACATTGTTTTGGTGGGTTGAATTAAGGAGAAACAAGGAAATATAGAGGGCCAAACAACTCTCTTGTCCCTCTAACAAAATGGACCAAAACTACGTAGTTTTGGGATGGCAACATGGATGCCACCTCCCCCGAATGGCTCTGGTGTCAAGTTAGAATACCATTCGAAGGTCGCCCCTGTTAAGGAATTAGAAAACAGTTTCAACTTAATGAACCCATTATTGCCTAATTCCCTACACTGAGCAGTGAATCTAGCAATGTGTTCAGTTGTGGATTGTTTTCCATCTCCATGGAATAAAGTGAAATCTGGGATTTTAAACCCCCTAGGGACTTCGAACTGTTTATCTATCCATTCTGGATAAGGTTTTCTATAAATTTGAGTTTGTACCCCTCGGTTCAAGAGTCCATAAACTTCTCGCATAAGACCCAATATCTCATCTCGAAGGGTTGGGTGCTCCCCTAAAGGTACCTTTGGATTAACAGGTGGTTCCCAAGTGACATTTCTAGGCATGTGATCTTCTGAAATCATCTGATAAGGATCATCAAAGGGCCTAGGTTGCTTGAAACCTTCTTCCTGTTTTGCCAAAGGTTCATAAAAGTAGTTCGTATGTACCCTTCCCATCTCTGGTATTCCTGAATATTTGGGAATCCCAATCTCTGGATTAGGCCTTTTTGCACTAGTCCTATCCCTTTCATTAAAACGATTTCTAGGAGTATACATATACTCATCAAATCCGTAATCATAATTCCTAAAGCCTTTTTCCTCATTTGCACCATCAAAGTTTGGTTCGAATGAGATATTAGTGTTTTGCTTGAACACTTTCTTAGGTTTAGGGATTTGATAATCATGATTTTTCGCAGGCTCATACCAAGATTCTGGTATGTCCTCTTCGTTTATAGGCTCTTTTCCAGGTCTTGATCTGAATTTGCTTGTGCTAGCCTCTCATCTATCCTTCTCAAATGAAGGCAAAGGATCATTTCTAGGCCCTGATTGCTCTTCCAATTTTTGTAATATAAGCCTTTGGGTCTGAGCCAATTCATTGAATGTAGCAATCATTTCCATAAACTGGCTAGATGACATATTCCCTCCAAATTCTGGATTCTTTGGGTCATCACCTTGCACAGTTTTATTATTCCTAGTATTCATTCGAGAAGTCTGACCAATTCCCATATTTAAGTCTTGACCAGCACGAGTCTCTGGTCCAATTTGAAGGCCTTCGACTTGTTCATTCTCTTTAGAATTACCATTGTTCTCATCATCTGGTGTTTGGCCAACCTGAGAATCATCCACTTGCTTCCTAAGTTTTGGAGCCATTTAAAACTTTCTGGGGTCCCACCGGGCGTGCCAAAAAAGATGTGTTTGGTTCTTTTTTTACTTCTTTGCAATGAAAAATAATTGTGTGCGAGCGTGCCAGAGAGAGTTTTAATCTCCTCCCTCAGATTAACTTTGGAAAACCAAACCTAATCAAGCGATTGTGTTTTGTTGGTTCAATTACCTCAATTAAGAGGATTTTTTCTTAATAAGTGAAGAAATGCAAACCAATAAACTTAGGAAATCAAAGAACAATAAAGAAACAAGACACTTCGATTAATGAATCAAAGACAAACTTACTTCGAAATTGTCTCCAACTTCAAATACAGAGTAACAGAACTTAGAACAGGTGATTGTTGCAAGAACAACCGAGATAGGGGTGATTGTTAGAAGAACAATCGAGATAAATCCTAATCTAATTCCTAATCTACTTCGAACTGCGTTCGAAATCCTAAACTACTTCGAACTGAGTTTGAAATCCTAAACTACTTTGCCAATGAACAAACCAAGCATCACTTTTTTGATAGTTGTTTGTTGAAGATTTGTCCGGGGGCTTTTCACTCTTCAATTTCTTCTATTTATGGACGTTGCTTGTAGTTTGAACTTCCCGCTCCATGAATTTGAATCTAGCTTGCTTCGAACTCTAACTTCCACTCTGATAGTTGGCAGTTACTCTTCCTCCATGTCTGATCTTGAATTCTCTCTTCTCCCGGAAGCTTTAAATTTGCACGTTGGCTTAACAAACTCAAATGATAACGTGTTTAGGGAAATAACTACTTCCTAGAAGTATTCCACGTGTTCTAACTGCCAATCGCCTTGTTTCTCAAGTTTACACGTGGAGCTTGTGCGTTTAGCAGTTGATATCATGGCTTCGAGGCCAATCTTTATTTTAGTAATGGCTCGTAGCTGCCAATAACTGCCTTTCTAAATTGAGAAGTAATACGACATCGTATTTAGTCAATTTTATCTTATTAATCCAGTGTGTCTTCGTTGACGAGTAATTGCCAACGTTTGGCACTTTTGATTACGTGTCAATTAATCATTGGATTGGTTAATTTTATATGTAAACACCACTAACACATTAATTCCACACACCAAACTCTGACCATTCAAATGAAAAAAAAAAAATCTCTGTGAAGTGAAGCGAATAACCAAGCTTCTCGCCGCTGCCGGTCACCTATTGGTTTTCCTTCTCACCGTCAGCCACAAGCTTATCAGATCCCACCTATTGGTTTTCCGAAACGAAACAACAAACAATGAAGCTCTGCGAAACAAAGCATGTCTATCGTGGGTCTCTCTCCATTCGTCCAATCCTAGCCGGCTGATTTCGCCGAAGTGATATTTGATGGGCACGTTACCGTAAATACATTGATGGGAACTTCCTGATCTACATAGTACATACAGATTTCATTGAAGTTTTGGAATTTTAGAATTATTTATTTATCACTACGCCAAATTTCACTATTAGCGGCATTTTGATAAATGCCGGAAAAGCCACCTCAAATGCCGGAAAAGGGCATTACCGGCATTTTTTAAGCATTACCGGCATTTATTACACATGTCGTCTATACACGTGTCACTAATACTAACAAATGCCAGGAAAAGTTGTCACAAATGCCGGAAAAAGTGGCCACTATTTGCGGCATTTCACAAATGCCGGGAAAAGTCGATTATTTTATTAGAAAAAATGCCACGTGGCCCCATGCCACGTGGCATCCATGTGGGGGGCCACGTGGCAAGCAAAATTGGGACAAATTGCTTGCCCCAAGATTTGAACCCATGACCTTCGCCACCACGCGCGCGAGCACTACCAACTATGCTAGCACGCATTTGGTTCCTAAAGGCCAAACAAAAATATTTATAGTATAAAATAAAGAATTTTCAGAAATTTAACTATTACCGGCATTTTTCATAAAATGCCGGGAATAGTACTTTTTCCGGGATTTTTTTCCTCGGCATTTCAACAAATGCCGGGAAAAGTGACTTTTTTCCGGCATTTGTTGAAATGCCGGAAAAAAAAATGCCGGGAATGGCCCATTTTCTTGTAGTGTATGGTGTATTTAAATTTTCAATTTATGGGTTTTGAGATTTGGGGTTTTCCATTAGAAGACCTCAACAACTAATTTGTGGTGTTGATGGAAGTTGTTTTCACTAATGAGAGATGGGCTTCATTTGTAGAGCTTCATCCTCCACATTTGGTAAGACGAGTAAAGATGGATGTCGTCAATGTCTGGTCACCGGTGATGGTCTTGTGAGACTCGGCCACGACTCTCATAAACCGGAGATTCCACTCCGTAGTAGCCACTAGATCTACACCTAAACTCACCGCCGCCTCCTCCGTTATCTCGTTGAGGCTTCTTGTTGAGCCACCGTTGGAGACGTCGCTACCGCCACAAACCACCGCCGACATTTTTGGTGTTGAGACACAGGGACTCAAGAATCATAACAATCACCGGCCTTTAACAGACAGCGGACCACAGGGCATGAAAAAATCCATGTGTAGGGTGGGACATATATATATATATATATATATATATATATATAGAGAGAGAGAGAGAGAGAGAGAGAGAGAGAGAGAGAGTTTTTTACAATTTTTTTTTTGTTTTTGTCTGGCGTTTTGCTCCATTTTTGCTCCAAGGAAATACACAACAAATTGGGGAAGAAGAAGGGTGGGTGAAAAGTAATGTTTACCCCTAAAAAAAGCCCCAAATTGAATTTTCCGTCAACTTTGCAAACGGACGTTATCAATTGGATCAAAATCGACCAAAATTGAAACTACAGAATTCGTTGCAGTGCAATTGAAACTAGAGGGACTAAATCGAGACTCAGCTAAAACTACAGGGACCATTTTGATAATTTTCCCAAATTAAAATTACACACCAAAGTGTTTCATTTTCTTAACCGAAATTGCACGTCTTTTTATAGAGGACCAACTTTTTCCGATGAATGGAGTATCATTTTTCTCAAAATATTTACCAGGCTTAAGTCAACTGTTAAATAATTCGTTTTCTACTCTTTTTTAATTCTACCTCTAAGGTGTAGGCTTGGTAATTGTCTAGCGCATGCAAGAAAGACCACAAATAGTGGAGAGAACATAGGGTAGGGAAATCTGAGATACCGTCATTAACACCCCAAAAAAAAAAGACATAGTAAAACAAATTTGTAATATGTCTTCTTTTTTATTTTTAGGAAAAGGTAAAAAAATTATTAAGAAATTTGACAATCAGTACATCAAGCCAGGAAAGGGGAGGGAAATCCAACCAATGGTTGAATGTAGAGAGACAATACACCGAAACAAGATTGGAACCCAACAGGCAACAACAATACACCCAGACAGCCCAAATCCTCGTCTGTCAGCAAGTGGGTCCACCACCCCAAATGCCATCTTTCGACCAAACAAACTTGGATCATCAAAAATAGGCGGGGAGATCCTCATCTACAGATGGTATCAACATCCAAACACCATTTTTCAATCGTGTAAACACGGATTTGCAACCCGAGCATGGGCTGTGCACACCCACAGCCACCACAAACTCCGGCGGCGAGCAAAACGGCCGTCGTCTTTTGACGATCTCACCGGAGCATCCCATGTCCGATCAACAACCTTGCTACCACCATCACCAAATTCAGGCTAATATGTCATTAGCTATTAGCCTGAATTTACCTGAATCTTATGTTTTAAAATTTTAAGGGCACTTTCAAATCGAAGGCATACTATCAACAAACCCGGCATGGAATTTGTATTATCAAATCGTTCAATCCTTTTCTTTTTTTTATACTATGAATAAAACAAAGAATTTTGTTGCTCTTTTAATTTTCAAAATAGTAAATGAAATGCACGACCAATGGATGAGCTTAGATAAAGTTTAAGGTTTAAATACATAGTGCACATAGTTAAGGACAGGGTAACACTGTGTGGATCCACGTAAATGATTGAGTTGCCTTTTAAGAACAAGAAAGATTGAAGATAGGTGTAGTATTGTTACCCCCAGCAGACAAGGGTTGGGTGCTATGCACTATGTTGTGCACCCCTCAGCTGTTCGATCGTGTTTTGGACAGTCCGAATGTATTTTGATTTTTTACAAGTAAAAATAAATTAAAATTAAATTAAAATTGTCAAACATATCCAGACCGTCCAAAACACGATTGGATGGCTGAGAGGTGCACAACATAGTGCAAATAACATATAACGGCAATGGTCACATGGGCTGAGCTAAAAAATTTGGATTGTGGGGTCAATGTTGTGCCAAAAACACACCTCACGTACAAAAACAAAAACACAACCAATAATCAAGACACACGACATATGTGGTTCGTCTAAACAACAGACCTACTTTCACGGGGAGGGTGATTTCATTATATTCCGGAGATTATCAATCCGTGGTGATCAGTACATACTCACTCTCAATCTCACAATAATGATTTCCTCACAGTTACTCGTGTTTCTGTCTCTTACACTCTCTGCCTAATACCACAAACAAAAGATAACAAAAGGATTTATATCCGAAGAGCTACAAAAATAAAACCCTAATCCCTCCTTTGGGCCTAAGCCCAGTTGGCCCATACAGGGTGAATCCCAACAAATCACCCTCTCCAACCCAAGTGGGTAAAAGTTGACCTTCCATCACCACCATGTTGCCATCTCCAATCTACCACCTCTAGCAAACATCATTAACCAATCGAGCTACACCGTACCACCAAATCAGAATATATCACCCGAAAGAATGTATCCTGACAAGTTAGAATCCACAGCTGATCAGAAAAGCCTAAGTACCGCATCCCCTCACCTAGGATGCTCTCCACTCCCGCACTTCCTCTCGAGGTGTCAGCGCTCTCCAATCGGAGCGCTCGCACCCCCTCATTGGGGTGCCACCTGAAGCTCACTACCTTGGCTACCATGGTGGTCATGTCCCTCCTTTTGTGTCGACAACCAGGGAAAGATCGCCACCATTGAACAAATCAAAAGCAAAAGAGACTTATTTCCGCATTGTCAGAGCTCCCAATTTTTCTGTCTCTTTCCTCTGAGCTTTCCCGTGGACATCCTTGTTTACATATAAAATTAACCAATTCAATGATTAATTGACACGTAATCAAAAATGCCAAACGTTGGCAATTACTCGTCAATGAAGATACACTGGATTAATAAGATAAAACGCACCGAATACGATGTCGTATTGCTTCTCAATTTAGAAAGGTAGTTATTGGCAATTACAAGCCATTACTAAAATAAAGATTGGCCTCGAAGCCATGATATCAACTGCTGAACGCACAAGCTCCACGTGTAAACTTAAGAAACAAGGCGATTGGCAGTTAGAACACGTGGAATACTTCTGGGAAGCAGTTATTTCCCTAAACACGTTATCATTTGAGTTTGTTAAGCCAACGTGCAGATTTAAAGCTTCTGGGAGAAGGGAGAATTCAAATTCAGACGTGGAAAGGGAATAACTGCCAACTATCAGAGTGGAAGTTGGAGTTCGAAGCAAGCTAGATTCAAATCCATGGAGCGGGAAGTTCGAACTACAAGCAACGTCTATAAATAGAAGAAATTGAAGAGTGAAAAGCCCCCGGACAAATTTCAACAAACAGCTATCAAAAAGTGATGCTTGGTTTGTTCATTGGCAAAGTAGTTTAGGATTTCGAAATCAGTTCGAAGTAGTTTAGGATCTCGAACACAGTTCAAAGTAGATTAGGAAGTAGATTAGGAATTAGATTAGGATTTATCTCGATTGTTCTTGTGACAATCACCCCTATCTCGATTGTTCTTGCAACAATCACCTGTTCGAAGTTCTGTTACTCTGTATTTGAAGTTGGAGACAATTTCGAAGTAAGTTTATCTTTGATTTATTAATCGAAGTGTCTTGTTTCTTTATTGTTCTTTGATTTCCTAAGTTTATTGGTTTGCATTTCTTCACTTATTAAGAAAAATCCTCTTAATTGAGGTAATTGAACCAACAAAACACAATCGCCTGATTAGGTTTGGTTTTCCAAAGTTAATCTGAGGGAGGAGATTGAAACTCTCTCTGGCACGCTCGCACACAATTATTTTTCATTGCAAAGAAGTAAAAAGAACCAAACAATCCTACACCAATTGTTTTTCCTTTATCACCTGAAACTCGCACATCATTAAAGTAACCCTACTCTCTCCATGTACGCTTCTACAACTGACGCATCTCCTGCCCACCTGAACAACCTAGATCACTTGTCCCATGTTTTAACACCAGCCCTTCCTATCACAACAAATCCCACAAATCTATATAGCCCACCAACCTCAAAAACCTGAAGTACTCCACCTTTCACAAAAAAATTGTATCCTCTCTTGTCAAGCATCCTTAGAGATATCGAGTTCTTCTTCATACCTAGCATGTGTCGCACCCCCGCCAGCCTCACAATTTTTCCAATCAATGTCCGAAATTTCACTATCCCCTTGCCAATAACCCGATTCATCAAACCATTAGCCATTCAGACAAAAGCTCCATCGCATGCCTCGTACTCATAAAACTGTAGTTTATCCCCGCAAAGATGATATGTGCACCTAGAATTTAGTACCCAATCTAATTTTCCTGCATCTATATTGTTTGACACTTCATCATTGGATTCTTGAATTGCCACCACTGCATCTTTTGATTGGTTTTATCCTTATTCACCTTGTACTTTGGGCAATTCCACTTGATATGTCCCTCTTCTTGGCAATGATAGCAAGTAAAAGTATGACCCCTCGACCAAGAATGATTGCCACCTCCTTTCCCTTTTTCATTTCCACTTGTTTGGCTCATCCCTCCGTTTCCGTCCGAAAGTAGTGCCCGTGACTCATCGCCCTATTGAGTCCCCTTCTCTTTCCTCCTTGCCTCCTCGTTGAATATGACATCCTTAACCATAACCATAAACAACTTACCTTCCGATACTGAGTTACTAAGGGAAACCATCAATGTCTCCCAATTATCTGGTAGAGAACTAAGCAACAAAAGAGCCTGCAACTCATCATCGAACTTCATTCCAACATTAAACAACTGATTTACCAAACTTTGAAACTTACTAGAATGCACGACAACTGAATCTCCACTCTAGAGCTTTAAATACACAAGCCTCTTTATCAATAGCGCTTTATTCTGGGATGTTTTTTATTGATACATCTCCTCCAATTTTCTCCACATAGCATAAGCATCTGTCTCTTAAGCTACATGATGAAAAACCTATTGCCCAATACACTGGTGAATTAACTCTACTGCATTCCTAATCATCTTATTCCAATCCTCTATTTTTGTATCCATCAATTTGACTCATTGTGTTCCAAAGGATCATACAAATCTTTCCATGAAAGTATGTCCTCCGTCAAAGGCTTCCAAAAGGTGTAGTTGGCTATTGTCAAGGACATGATATTCATAATATTATCCAACACCTTCCCTACCAAGATAGTTTCCAAAAAACGCCCTAGGAACTCCCAAAACTGATTTGAAACTCTAAGGAACCTCTGAAAGCAATAAAATAAAACATACCATCAATTCCATGTCAAATCTCCAAAAACAGAGCTTGGGATTGGATCTAGAACATCGAAATAATTGAAATTCACTATTCACTCGCAAAAAAAAAGCGCTTCGAACTCCTCTGAAAAGTCAAAAAACTAAATCTGAACCTCCTAGATTCTTTTCCAAAGCCTTTGAACCCACAGATTTCTCTACTGAACCAACAACATGACCCATTTGAACCTGTTTCCCAACACCTAACCCTTTTGAACCTTTTAATCTTATATCTGATACTTTTAATCATTTTGACCTAAGACCTGACCCTTTGACAATTTCATTGACCCTTCTGACCGGTGTGTTGAACCCTTTGGCCCTTTTGCTGATGTCAGACCTAACTGGTGTGCAGAACCCCGTGGGACACGAGCGCGACAGATTTAACGCGATTTACACACACCTCCTTTGACCGGCGCGTGAGGCATTTTCCGGCGTCTTCCAGAGATCTCCTGACTAGTTCTTGGATTATCTTGCTGAGACGACCACAACCTCGTGGTCAAAATTGATTTTTGACCAACTTTGATCCAAGTCCAAGCAACACCGCCTCTTGGCTCCACCCGCCGCCTGTTCAAATCAATTGTGCCTACTATTCCAGTGACGAAACTTGACCACGTAACCACCTGTGAACTCATTTGAGTGGGGCGCACAATCCTTGCTGGTCCGGTCAAGTTTTCAACGGACTTTGATCTTAACACAGACAAACCAGTGCTTTCGAGTGTTATCCAACTGTTTGTGCTCTCCAGTGCCTCGAATCCCGCTCTAATATCAGTTTGTTGTGCCAATCACGCACCTCACGCACAAAAACAATAAAACAAAGCAAAAATCAAGACACACGATATACGTGCTTCGGCCAAACAACAGACCTGCTTCCAAGAGAGGGGAGATTTCAATATATTCTAGAAACTATCAATCCGTGGTGATTCACACTCACCTTTCAATCTCACAATAATGATTTCCTCACAGTCACTTGTGTATCTCTCTCTTACACTCTCTGCCTCTCTCACTTTGTCACACCACAAACAAGGGATAACAAAGGTAATATATACATCTGAAGAGCTACACGAATAAAACCCTAGTCTCTCCCTCGGGCTTAAGCCCACGCAGCATACACGAGGTGGATCCTTAATTACTAGAACAATATTAGACTCTTTTTTTTTATAAGTAGAACAATATTAGACTTTATTTCAAATCATAAACAATACACACTTCTCTTCTTCCAAAAAAGCAAACAAGATACATACAAATTTTCATATATCCAAACTTTGGATTTAGTATTTAATGAAGATGGATTGGGACAGTTCAGGTTTTCATTTATGGCTGGAAGATGGGTTTGGAAGGATTCGGAAACGTCGGTGGGTGAATAGTTCAAATTCAACACATGAATCTTGCCATTGCAATGATAACTCAATTTGTCCTATTCCCTTCGATTTAATCTTTCGGTAATAATCTGGATTATGGGTTTTTGATTTCGTCTTTATTCAAAAAAATTTGTATTTGTTAGTTTTGGGTCGACATTTTGTGATTTCTGGATTCCGCTTGGCGAGACGAATCTAACATGTATAAATTTATGGTCAAACCAAATATTTTTTTAAATAAAGCCGAAATACTTGGATTATTGGCCAATAATCCAAGTATTTCGGCTTTATTTAAAAAAATATTTGGTTTGACCATAAATTTATACATGTTAGATTCGTCTCGCCGAGAGAAATCCAGAAACCACAAAATCTTGACGTAAAACTATCAAATGCAAAAAAAAATTGAATAAAGACAAAATGAATAATCCAATAATTCATAATCCGGATTATTAGCCAAAGAAGCCCAATTTAAAAGAACTCCAAATCTCAATCACAACAAACTATTCTCATCTGAGCAAAAATGTGTTGCTAGTAAGACTCTGAAATTCAATTCTTGTTTGTTAGAAGGTCAAAAAATCAAAATTTGACGACACTATCATTATCATTATCATTATTTTATTTTTATTACATATCCTATAGCAATGTAGTTGAGCCCCAAAAGCCTCTAAATCTCAAATGCTAATTTTCTAGAATTTTGATTTTTTTTTTTATAAAAGAAAGTCTCAAATCCTCTTTCCCCTCTCTCTTTCCACTTGTCCCATGACTCTCACCCCATCTCTAACTTCCTTATTTTCTCTCCCCACTTCCATCTTATATTTTTGCTTTATTTTTTCATACTTTCACAACCGTAACAATTGATTGGAATTGTTACGAGCTTGTTACGAGATTTTATTCTATTTAATTGTTCCCTTACTAGTGTTGTGCCCGTTCATGTTGATTTTTTTTGTCCCTCGTGCATTGAACGGGCTCAACCCTAATATATGATAAAAGTGGTGTTTCATCCGTAAGTCAAATTTTGACGACACTTGCGCTCGTATTGGTTGCAAGAATCCAAGCGCTTGCTATAAGTGGTCGGAAGTGTCAAAAGTTTAGTCGCTCTGCAAGTGTCGATCCAAAGCTTCCATTGTCTTATAAAGTACATGGAAAGTGCAACCAAGGGAAAATTATATACCATTCCCCTTATGATGTCCCCCAAGCTAGCGTAGCATGTGCCATTGAGTGGTTAATGTTATAATTCATTGAGCAATTAATATTATGACGGGAGACACCATAAGAAAAATGAGCTATAAAATGTTATGCCATACATCAACAACAACAATAACATAACCTATTTAGTCCCCAATAATTGGGGGTATGGGCGGAGGATGGATAAGAGATAAACCTAACCTTCGGCAATAAATGAACAAAGTGGCTGCTCCCAAAATACCATTGAATTAGATGGATTTGAGACAGACTTAACCATTGGCAAGACATGCACAAAGTGATTGCTCACAGAATACCACTGAAACAGTGGTCCCCCTATACCGTCGAGTTTGCTGCAGAATCATGTCCTCAAATCAAAGCCAAAAGGCATCAGAGATGGCAGACCCAAGAATCATTTTGATTTATGTGCACATTACGATGCTTCTTTCATTCAGCATCCAGAGCATTGGCGTTGCACTAAAAAATGTTATGCCATACATGATATGGTAAAATGTTATGCTTTCTAAAGGTTTATGCCATTAAATTGTTGATAAATGTTACTCATTGTGTGGCTTATGTCATTCTATCCATTGTTTTTTGATACGCCTTCTTAAGGTTAATGTTATGTCATTGAGTAATTAATGTTATAAGGGAATAAGGTGTCCCCAAGCAGAGAGATATTCTAGACTTTCCCAAAAAAAATTTATTATTCTCTGACGCAATTTATTTTTTTTGATCAATTTACTAACCCCACAAAAAAGAAATCAAATTAGTTACACTCGATTTTCTTGTCCTGTCTTTTAGTAATTCTTTCTCCATGGCACATCTCAAATTCAAACATAGTGCAAATCATCATGATAGAAGATAGAAGTGGCTCACTCAAACTCCTAAAAATTTAGATCCATGTTCTAGGTCTTGTCTCAAACCAAAAGGCAAAAGGTTCCCTTTACTCCTCTAGCTTTATATGTTCTTTATATGTTGCAAATGATTAAAGTTATGGTGCACATTGTTTTGGCTAATTTTATAGTAGCACATTGGAGTGCCAAAAGGAAGCAGTAATATGATGAACAAGAGGTCCAACCCTATATACTCATTAGTGCACCAGTTGCTCCTCTGTCCACATCAATTCCATTGAGTGGCATCTCTTTTGGTATCACAACATAGAAATAGAACTAGTGAAATAAAGTCTAAAGTGAAGGTGTAATGGATAGTCGGTTCAACCTTGAGAGAGAGAGAGAGAGAGAGAGAAAGAGAATGAAATAATTACTCTTACCTACCCTAGATACTTCTGAAATATCACTGTCACGCCCTATACTCCTTGGAATACCAACGGTTCCCTTTTCAATCATCATATTGAATTGAAAACGACTTAAGATATATAATGCCCTCAAGCAACATTGCATTTGTAATACTGACATATATAGTGGCTTTATAAATTGACAAATTTACACTAATTAGTTTTGACACCCACTATGCAAGTAGACTGTAACTTTTTAATTCACCCAACTTTGTTCCAAACACTGATCCACTAGAGTATCGCCATAAATAAACAATGTAAATATTGGTCAAAAGAAAGTGAAGATAAAGAGTTGGTTATGAAATTGTATAACTACAAATCTTGTACATGTGGTTCAACGTCATTCTCGTTTCTTGATGATATTTATGTGATGTCAAGAAATCATTTGTTTTTTTTTTTTTTTTTGCGAATTACTGAAATTAGCTTGAAACCACTAAAATTGGGAAAGCAAGGCCTTTTTTTTTCCCTTTCGATTTTTTTGACATCTTTATTTCTGCTCTTTTCCACCATATGCATCTTTATTTTGAAAATGCATACCACTCTTATACTTTTGGCCTAAAGGGTTAACCATTTTTCGAAAGAAAGGGGTGGTAGCAGTATTTAAAGGATTAAAGGGGTGACTGTGATACTTCAGATGTACCTAGCTGAGGTCAGTGTAATTTACCCTAGTTATAAATATTGGCAAGGCAAGGATAGGATTGACTTTCTTAATATGAAGGGCTTTTTCAATAACTATAATAATCACATGCGTTAGCTACAAGGATCTTGGTGTTGCATTGTCATCTTCTTTCTACCTTGATGAGAATAAAAATTGAAAAGTCGGTAATATTGTCGATGGAGAGAACATTCTTTACACTGGCGGCGTAAACTAAAGTTTCTTTCAAATCTATTACATTCTGTCATGTGTCCAAACAATAGTCCCAAAAGATAGAATATGAACACATGACGCAATGCAATTGATTTGGAAGAAACTTTAGTTTGCATTTCTTGTCGATAATGATATATAAGTGAAATAGGGCAAACACAACATTTGAACTGAGTTGGCCAGGAGCCAACCACATCAAATAAAAAATAAAGATCAAAGCCCTACAGTACATTAATTAGCCACATGCAAATGAAAACATATGAATTTCTAATGCTACTAATCTACAATTATATTAGTACACAATGATATCTCTATTTTTTGAACTTCAATGATCACTCTGTTCACAATAATAATTTTTAGGTACTTACCCAAAAATAATTTGAAGTATAATTTTTGGCTAAAGAGTTGGGAAGTGGTTCTTAATCTTTGATTCCGTACGTAGGATCAAACATTGGCAGTTAAATATGTGAGCAAGCTTCAATTTTGAGTCCATACCATAATGTACTCTCCCTGTTATAGATAGAATGGATTCACAAGACTACTTTTCACCATTTTGAATGAGAAATTGACTTGTTAAATACAATATATAATAAATTGATGAATTGCTACGTCTTAGTATCACTAATACAACATTATCATAACCTGTTTTTTTTGTTAAAAAAAGGAGGTTAACATTAGCATATCTTTATCTATCATCATTAGCATGGAAAAGATATAGTTCATAGTGGCATCCACCACTAGACCGTCCATGGAAATATCATGATTAGGATGGCATGAAAACAAAAACAATCATGGATATATAGGATGCGATTGCTTAAATGGAAAGCCAAACGAAATGGGAACAAGGAACACAAAAGATCCATTTTCATTTTATTATTCACTACTTTCATACACACACAGAGAGAGAGAGAGAGAGAGAGAGCATCTGTGTGTAAAATTGCTTTCAGATGCATGTACTGGTACATGAGCTAATTAAGGCATTTTCATTGCCTTGAGTGAAAGTGTCGTTATTTGTTTGGTTCTAATTTCATATGAGTAATTTAATTACATAATGTAAATAGAAATTATAAACTAATTGCCGGGATGCCCGTTCCTCGCTGTGCCCTCATCCTTTTGACCTTTCTATTTTTGTTACCAAATGGCTCGATTTGTGTGGGATGAGATTTGGTGTATTAAATAATAAGATCGAGGAGATAAGATAATAAAGGTATTATTTATAAAGACTAGTGGACCCACATTAATGTGACATTTATAAAGAGTGAATAAAATAATACTCCTACTCAGTTTGAAAGATTTTGATAGTAAAAGGGGACAAAATAGTACTTAGTTTTGTTTTGTAATTGAAATGGAGGGATAAAAATAAGTTAGATGGTCTGGGGTGCATGGATTGTGGGGTATTGAGAAGGGGGGGATCATAAAGGGATATTATCTATCAGCACCCTATCAAGGTATTGTTTTTGGCAGGTCCTATTTAATCCGTTTGTGTACAAACTTGCCAACCAAGGATGAAACGTAGGCCCAAGATTAGTTATCCAGACCCAACTTTAATACCCCTCTGATCCAGCATCCAAAAGAACTCATAGATTGGCGTTTGGTAACTCTCTTTTTTTTTCTTTCTGTTTTTGTTTCTAAAAAAAACTAAAAGTATAATCATGTTTATTGTTTATAAAATCAAAAACAAAAAAAACATGTTTGGTAATAAAATTTATGTAAACAGTAAAAAATGAAAACAACAAAACATGTTTGGTAGCATCATTTTTTTTTGGTCGTTCTTCAAATTGAGAGAGAGAGAGAGAGAGAGAGAAGTCCACCTACAAATCTAACACCACCTTTAGCTCATTAATATGAATTTCACATCTAAACTTCAACTATCAATTAGAAAAATAATATATATATATATATATATATATATATATATATATATATATATATATATATATATATATATATATATAGGTTCCGCTTCTTATCCGGACTTTTGATTTCTGGACTTTTTATCCAAAATTTTTTTAACAATCCGATCCATCCAATGTGTTCAGAAGGTGTTTACAAGGGTCCTCGCAAAAAATCTTCAAAAAAAAATACCGGGAAGAGCTTGATCCAAGCAATTTTCGCAAAAATATATAAATATAGTTTTTTTTTTTTAAGATTTTTCATATGGACCCTTGAAAACATCTTCTGAACACATTGGACGGATCGGATTTTCCAAAAAAAATTTGCAACACAAAAAAAAAATCATTTTTTTCTTATTTCCGGGAGGTGTGGATAAGATGATTTCCGTATATATATATAGTTTTATCGAAAACTGTTTGGATCAAGCCCTTCCGGGTATTTTTTTTTTTTGAAGATTTTCCGTGTGGACCTTGGAAAATGCATTTTAAAAACATTGAGCAGTTCGGATCGTCAAAATTTGATCCGGAAAGGCCAAGGCCGCACCAAATCTTGGTGCGGGATCCCTTAGGAGAATATTTTCATATATATATATATATATATATATATATATATATATATATATATATATATATATATATATATAAAGAGAGAGAGAGAGAGAGAGAGAGTCTCATTCCTATCCAAACCTCTACGGTTCGGACTCAGTCTGGATCTCCACTTTCCAGGCCAAATTTCGACAATCCGAACCGTTAGATGTGTTTAGAAGGTGTTTTTTAAAGCCCCCGCGTGGATGTGGCAAAAAAAATACCCGGAAGGGCTTGATCCAAGCAGTTTTTCATAAAAAAACGCTATAAATGCATTTTTATGAAAAGCTGCTTGGATCAAGCCCTTCCGGGTATTTTTTTTTTTTTGCCAAATCCTCGCGGGGGACCTAAAAAACACTTTTTAAACATATCTAACAGTTCGGATCATCGAAATTTGGCCCGGAAAGTGGAGGTCCAGACAGAGGCCAGACCGTAGAGGTTTGGATAGGAAGGGTACTATATATATACATATGACCCAAATGCATAGACACCTACAACAAAAGAAATATATATATATATATATATATATATATATATATATATATATATATATATATATATATGACCCAAATGCATAGACACCTATCAACAAAAGGTATAAGGACATTTTTTTAAAAACACAAATGCCATTGAGTCTTAATTCTACCGACTCAAGTCCATCAATCTCATACAAATGAAGTTCACAAGTTCATACATGAAATAACATAGTTTTAAATATATAGATAAATACATTTGCAATGGTGATAGCATCAATTACGATTCATACTAGCCCAAACTTGTTCGGTAATGCGATCACGAACATTGGACATATGACGGTATTGTCCACGACTCATAGTATTGTGCATTCTTAGTAACATAACAGGGCTAAACTTGTCAAATTACATGAGTACATTAGCTTGGGGCATCAACATACTATTGAATCAACAAAAGTCGAGGAAAGTCATAGTTCACAATTGTCTGCGATGATAATTTATTTTCTGGAAACTTTGTATGATATCCTGATTACTGAAACAATAAATCACACTCAAATTCAGCATTTGTGTAAATAAAATTTCAGTTCAAAACAATGACTAGCTGCAATTCTTTTCACATTGATGTTTCATGTTCAGTTTTTCCTTCTTTCAGGGGTGTCAAGTTATAAGACCTTGCAAATTTTACTTACTGCAAGATATGTGCAACGAACCATGGGAGGAGCCATTACAGGAGATTAGCATCATTCATACCACCGCGAGTTAAAAATCTTAACAAGTAACAAATTCAATCAATAAGAAATGAAGGCTCAGACAACATTCTAAGGACAGAAATTCTGAATTCAAAGATAACCAGATCAAACGAATACAGGGCCATAACCTCATACATAGATAGAATGGGTTGTATTATATGTGGAGGCAAAAGGGTTGAATTATACATATTCTAAAAAGGGTTGAAGAGGAGGGTTGTATTCTTCAAGCAATCTGTAAGGGGAAAATGGATTAGACATTGATTTCAAAGATGAAGATATGTAAGGGAGGTCAGCGCGAGACCTCTGTTGACTAGAGTCAACGTTGACCCACCAATAAGATCATGACAAGTGTCACCCAGGTGGCACGGTGTTCGCGTGACACGTGGCACCCTCCGCCAAGAAAGGAAAGCCACCGCGAGGGCGCCAGTCTCTCGCGCTGGGGGGGACTAAAGCCGACCCTCTTGGCGTAGGGGCCTCTAACGGTGGGCACCATGTGCCTGACTAGGGCGAAGCTTAAACAACTATGGGTCATCCGAACAGGAGAACAACCCATGGCTCAAATGACTGGCGCGGCTCAGAACATGAGCAAGAACGCAAAAAGCTAGTCCCACTTAGCCCAGGTGATGATGCAGCTGCGGTTTAAAGGCAAGACCCCGGGGGCCTCCTGAGGCTTGGCTGCGGTATAGGTGCGACCGAACAGGTCACAACCTTGTGCTAACGGGAATAAGGGAGATCTAATGGCTTGGTGGCTAGGAACAAGAGGATCGGCCGCGGGGGAATGGCTCGTTGCCGCGTGCGTCAGCTGTGCGGTGGTGACATCACCCGTATGGTCAGGTTGTACGAAAAGGACACATGTTATCATATTATAGGATGACAGCCTGGAACCTTATGATTGGTCTAAGGTGCCTATAAATATGGGACATTCCCTTTCATACCCAGAGGTTGGTGAGATCTTGGCAGAGGCATATGCTATCCTAGAGAGAGAAAAGGGCAATCACTGAGTGAGAGGAGAACATTCTCTCTAATGGATCCTAGCCCCATCTCCTAGGTCACCAAGGGTATCACTGATTAGATTGAGAGTAATCCACTGCCTTAGTTCTTTCTATGCACACCTGCTCTGTTTTTCACCCTTTCTTTAGACTACCTCATTCCCTTCTTTCACTGTGTCTTTACTGTTAACTATCCATACCTCTCCAGCTCATCACGTTAGCAAGAACCATCACCCACATTCAGGCGACTCTACTGGGGAGGTTGTTTAGTTGATGGTAAACACGAGAAGTGGTCTACAAACTTCAGGCATGGCAGCACCAACAAATCAAAACAACCTTGTTCTCGATGGTCCACCGCTGCTAGAGGATGCTACGTCTAGTCACGGAGGGAACGAAGGAAAAGAAAACTAGGGAACCCCAACCATGAAGATAATCCACGCCATGCAGGCCAGAATCACCCAGATGCAAACTACTCAGACGTAGCTACTCATCGCCCTAGCTGGCCTCACGGAGGTCATCACGGCCACCCTACCTAGGGCCCAACCAGCGACAGTGACCCAGCAGATCCATGCTGGAGGGGAGTCCATCCATTTGTGCTTCCACAGGCTGAACAGGCTCTTGAGACTCAGGGGGTGGCACCCTTAGTTGTTGGCCTTGGTGTTCAAGTCCTTATGCAGCCAGCTATTCCCATTCACCCTGCCTTTCTAGAAAACCCTAGCTTGCAAATCACGGGAACTGGTTTTGTACACCAGAGGGTGGCGCAAGGAGAGAACGCCGAGCCACAGGCGATGACCCTGGCAGAGGTGCAGGCTCTATTATATAAGAGAAAACCAAAACAACTTTTCCCTCCCTCCCTAGCCCAAACATTCAACCACCATACCTCATGGCTATCCTCCAGATTGCCATATCCAGAGGGGTGGACCCCACCGAAGTTCACCAAGTTCGATGGCAAAGAGGGCAATGCACAAGAACACGTAATGCGGTTCATTGAAACCCTAGGGGCATTCTCTAGAGACACAAACCTCAGGTTAAGAGAGTTTTCCAAATCTTTGACCAACATGGCATACACCCGGTATGTCAATCTCACTCCTTATTCAGTGTCATCATGGGAAGACATGGTTAGCCGCTTCTATGCAAAGTTCTTTCAAAAATCTGAGAAAATCACCAGTTTATCCCTTGTTAAGGAGACTCAGGGCCCAGTGAGGACATCATCGATTACATTAAGCGGTTTCAGGACTGCACAGACGATTGCCTCGAACTAGTAGAGGAAGAGTACTTGGTGGAAATCTGCACATCTGGGCTCCTGCGCGAGTATCAGCCATTTTTGGTTAATGTAAAGATTCAAACATTCACGGCCTTGTTAGAGGCAGCATACAAACTGCACCACACTATACAGCCACCTACATGGGACAGCTGGAAGTCAAGAAAATCACACTCTGTCGCCGTAGCTGCAACTTCCACTCCTTCTTCACGCAAGTCGCAGGGGGAAGAGGCAACGGTAGAAACGGCAACGGACGTGGCAGATGGGGTGGAAACAGTAACGGGCGCGGCGATTGAAAGAAGCAGAAGGTGTATAAAGAAAGTATAGGGGCCCCGGACTACCCCCGCAGCATGGAGGAGGTAAAAACATTGGTCAAAGAGTGGATAGCAGATGGTAGTCTCACGCTGCCAAACATTGAGGTCGCACCCTCGCGCGCAGACAGAGAAAGCCCAAATTATTGCATGTTCCACAGGCACACCAAGCATCCTACTAGTGACTGCTGGACCTTAAAAAGGATTTTCAAGAGGAAGTTGGATAACAATGAACTGAGAATCACCACCAAAGCTCAGGACGTGCACACGCACTCTTACCCAGAGCATAGGACGGCTAACATGGCCAAATGTTTTGAGTTTGTGCGCGAAACTAAAGAAGAAGATTATGGTTGCGATTATGATTATAATTACGATTATGATCGCGACCACGATTACGACTATGAGGAAATATACATGGAATCTTTTTTCGATGAGCTTGATGATATCATGAGAGTGGGGTCTAAATCTTGTAGAATAGCACGAAATTCAAGCTGTTCTACGATGGAATGGGGTTCACACCCAATGCAAGGTTTTTAATGATGAAGGCTATCATGGCCATCGCACAAGAAGGCCACAAAGCATGCGCAGCACAAGGAGGATCCCTTCCTAGGACTATTAAAGATGAGTCAAATGCCATCTCATTCTCTGACTATGATAAAAATATTTTGCACCCACACAACAGACCCCTATATGTCACCGCACGTGTCAACGGTGTGGAACTAAGACGAGCTTTCTTGGATGGAGGAGCATCCATCAATATCATGCCAATGTCAACTTCGCTAAAGGTGGGAATCCCGGAGGAGCGAATTGTGAAGTCCCAGATAGGAATAACTAGGTTCCAAGGGGATAAGAAGGAGTCCCTGGGGTATTTCATTGTCGATCTAGCGGTTGGGCCTATTCGCACCGCTACCAAGTTCCACATAATCGACGCTCAGACGAATTACCATATAATCTTGGGGCGCAGTTGGATGCATCATTTCGCAGTCATCCTTTCCATCTATCATCAGTGCTTAAAGGCAATTTGGGCTGGAAAGAAAGTCATTGTCATGGCGTCTGAAGGGCCATTCAAAGTGAACGAAGCCTACCTGTCTAATTCAATATACTTCACCGAGATGGAGGAGACGATGAGCGCGGCGGTCGCAAAGCCGTCCGGAGTAAAACTGCCCAAATGGGAAGACATCAAATACGAGGGAGAGGCTTCCACAGGCAAGAGGGAAACCAATCACGGAAAGTGCATCAAGTCCGAGAAAAATTACCAAGGTCAAGGAAGGTGGGAAAACTGTGTATTGCCTGTGACAGGGCGACGGGCCAGATGCCTTGCCATGAGCGTTTAACCCGCGGTGCCTGGAAGCAATGGGAGCTGAAGCGGACGAGATGGTTAAACTAGAACCGGCTCTGGAATGCATGCAAGATGGCCCTAAGCCCCCACCAGAGGTATTAGAGGAAGTTAATCTCAGAGAGGAAGAGGGCACTCCGTGGCCCATCTTCATAAGTGCGGCACTTGAGAGCGGCATGAAAAAGAAACTTATTCAGTTGTTGCAGTGGTACAGCGATGTGTTCACCTGGCACTATGAGAAAATGTCGGGGCTAGATACTAAATTGGTTGCGCACCATTTGAACACCTTCCCAAACTCTAGGCCGGTCAAGCAGGGTGCGTGCAAGTACCAGCCAGAGCTAGAAGAGAAGATTAAGGAAGAGGTCGAGAAGTTGAGGAAGGCTAGATTCATTCAGCCTATACAATACCCGCTCTGGCTCGCCAACATTGTGCCTGTGAAAAAGAAAAATGGACAGATACGCGTGTGTGTCGATTTTCGCGACCTCAACAAAGCCTGCCCTAAAGATGAGTTCCCTTTACCTCACATTGACACTCTGGTTGATTCCACATCGGGGCACCAGCTGTTTTCCTTTATGGATGGCTTTAGTGGGTACAACCAAATCGAAATGGGGGCTGAGGACGCGAAGAAGATTGCTTTCAGAACACCGCTGGGTAACTTTTACTACACTGTTATGCCCTTTGGCCTAAAAAATGCGGGCGCAACATATTAGCGAGCGATGACGGCAATCTTTCACGATATAGTGCATCACATTGTAGAAAACTACGTGGATGACCGGGTTGTGAAATCAAAAGAAAATTTTGATCATCTGAATCACCTAGAAACGGTGTTTAAGAGGTGCATAAAGTTCAACATGAGGATGAACCCACTAAAATGTGCGTTTGGTGTCGCATCGAGGAAGTTCCTGGGGTTCTTGGTTCATAGACATGGAAATAGAGGCAGATGACACAAAGATAAAGTCCATCACTGAAATGCCCCCTCCGCACTCCCAACGAACACTTAAGAAGTTTCTTGGCCGGGTCTTGTATCTGCGCAGGTTTATCCCCGCTCTTGCAAAAATCTCATCACCCTTCAGTGTCCTACTCAAAGGGAAGGCAAAGTTTGAACGGCGCACGGAGCACCATCATGCATTTGTAAGGATCAAGGCTGTCCTGACCTAACCGCAGACGATGATCGCACCCCAGAAGGGCAAACCCCTAATCCTATACTTGATGTCCACCCCGAGATCCATTGGGGCCCTACTTGTACAGGAAGTGGATGGCACGGAGAGGCCGGTGTACTACACAGTAGAAAAGTACAGGGAGCAGAAAAGCAGTATACGCCAGTGGAGCAGCATTGCCTAGCGTTGGTCTTTACCGCGCAAAAGCTACGCCACTACTTCCTGTCATTCAAGATCCACCTTGTGATGAAAAATGATCCAGTACGCTACCTGCTATCAAGACCAACTCTTACGGGAAGAGTGGCCCGTTGGCTTATAGCCTTGGCCGAGTTCGAAATATCGTGTGTCACTCCAAAGGTGATTAAATGTCAGGCACTAGCGAATTTACTCGCACAATTCCCTAGTGGACAGTGCGAACCAGTCCAGGAGGGGTTGCTAGGAGATGGTTTCAAAGCATTAACGGCCGCGTCAGTCGCCTGGACGTTAAGCTTCGATGGGGCCGCAGGGGGTGGCGTGGGCGGTGCCGGAATAGTTCTTTCCAGCATGGGCCAGCACGAGTACCTCGCATATAAGTTATCCTTCCAATGTTCAAACAACAAAGTAGAATATGAGGCCTTGATCCTGGGACTCCTAGCAACCATCTCAAAAGATATAAAGACCCTCAAAATTGTGGAGATTCAAAACTCGTAATTCTTCAAACTGAAGGCATCTACGCACTTAAAGAGCCTACTCTCTCATTTTACAAGGCCACAGTGCAAAAGTTGATGCAACATTTTAACAAGGTGGAAATTATTCATAAGCCCAGATCGAATAATAGGTTCCTCGATGCGCATGCCACACTAAGAGCGAAAGTTGAATTCAATGAAGAGAAGATAGCCATAGAAATTGTCAAGAAGACAGAGCCATCAGTCGCCGACGAAGTGAGCAAGGAACAATTTGCAGAAGGGTGGCAAGAAAAGTTGATGAAGTAGTTGGCAACAGGATAGGGAGATGTCCCCTTAATAGAATTGGCACAATTCACCATGATTGGGAATAAGTTGTACTTTCGCGGCCCTCAGGGGTGGCTCGCACAGTGCATCGGGCCATGAGAAGCCAAGAGCAGGTTGTGTCAGATCCACGACGCAACTTGCAGAGAAAATGACATCTCTCTTTATCAAAGGGTTTAGAGACAAGGCTATTATTGGCCTAGCATGAAAATCGACGCCACAGAGGTCCTAAGGAATTGCGAGGGGTACGCCCTAGCTACCTCAGCACAAGAATGTTATTTCTCAGTGGAGTAGGACTAAAGACAAAAGTACATTGATTACCTACAGAAGGGCATGCTACCTGTAGAGAGGGAATACTAGAGGCAAATCAAAATGTCCGCCGGGTGGTTCTTAATCAAAGATGGAAGCCTGTACAGGAGAGCTTTGGAAGGCATCCCTTTACGGTGTTTGTCCAATGAAGAGGCCGAGGAAGTATTATACAAGGCTCATGAGCTAGAGCATCAGGGCGGACGCAAACTATATAAGCATGTTATTCACTTGGGATACTACTAGCTGCGGATGGAGTCTGATGCTAAAGCACATGTGCACCAATGTCATGCGTGCCAAAAATTTGGAAATCTGGTCCATGCGCCTACTGTGGAGCTTCACACGATCCGCACGCCATACCCTTTCCATACTTGGGCAATGGACCTTGTCAGGCCCATCTCAATGCACTCGCGCAAGCACCAATGGATTTTAGCAGCAATAGAAGTCAGTACTAAGTGGGTGGAAGCAGTGCCATTAAGGAACGCGACTGGTGCGGCAGTGGCCCAGTTCATTAAGGAAAACATTATATGAAGATTTGGTATACCAAAGGTTGTTCTGTCAGATAACGGGACCTTGTTCATCAACAGGGACATGGGTACATTGCTCCAATCTTACTCTATAGAACACCAGACTTCAACTCCCTACTATCCTCAAGGAAATGGCCAGGCTGAGGCCACAAACAAGTCATTGGTGCGAATCCTGAGCAAATTACTGGATGAGAAGGGTGGGATGTGGTCAGACCATTTGATCACCTCGCTCTGCGCCTACCGCACGGCTAAGAGAAAGGCCACGCGCACCAGCCCCTTCAACTTGGTCTACGGCACAGAGACAGTGCTCCCCGTTGAGTTGAGCGTTCCCTCTGCGCAATTGGCTCTATCAACTAAGGCCACTGCAGCGGAGCAGTGCGCAGACCTAGAAGCATTGGAGAAAAGGCGAGAGCTCGCTGTGGAGCACCAAGCCAAATATTAGGAATCAGTGTGGAGGAAAGACGAGAATTAAAAGTCGAAGACCTGGTCTGGAAATCGACCACGAATGTGATGAGAAATGTCAAGCTCCCCAAATTCACCCCAAGATGGAAAAGGGCCATACCAAGTCATCAACGCAGGGACGAGCGGTCACTATAGACTTTCCAGAGTCTCCGACGGGTTTTTGACAAGACCCATCAACATCACGTTTATGAAGAAATATTATCCTTCAATGAAAACGTTTGGTTTGAGTAACCTGAGTTTATTTTTATGTTTATTGCTTTGTAAAGCAATTTCTGTTGTGACAGAGAGTTAATGAAATGCTTGGTTACTTGTAAGAGATTATGAATAGAGTTTCATTCCACGCAGTAGCGAGATAAGTCATAATGAATGGGTTATTCAAGAAAATCCTGTTAACCACTAAGGTACAAGCATAAAAGAACCAGGGGGAGTTAAACCATAAACAAAAAGTCCCAATCTATTCAAAAGTGGTTAAGTCTATTACAAGAAAAGAAAAACAACGAAATTATGGTGGAGGCCCAGGGAACAGGCCCTTAATGACCGGGTCGTTCTTCTCAAATACACCCCCGTCGGTAGCCTCATACTCTGCCTTCTCACGCAGAAGAGCCTCCAGTTCGGCTTGTCTATCCCGTAGATCCACCTCCCTTTGAACAAGCGTCGCACGCGTGATGTCCACTTTCTCTCGGGCCTGATCGACTTCTCTATTCTTTGCTTCAACCCGGAGAGGAAGCTTGAAAGCACGGCGGGAGTTATGCATGCGTTCCATATGGGCAATAAACCAGCCGACCTCTAATCCCCCCAAATTTTAGAGGTCTAGGAGAGCTCCCTTCGCGTCTTGAAGGGATGCGTCGCCAAATTTCTTCAAAGGAATGTTGTGTAGGGAATCAATGACTGTAGCTAGGCTATCCAGAAGCATGCCGCCACCTAAGAGCTCTGCACCTAGAAGTTGGCAAAGGTCTCCGGATGTGTCTGTAGTACAGTTTCCAGAGTGGGAAGATTGGAACCAGCGACGCGAAACGACAGGAATGGCTTCATGAACGCGGAACGGCTGGGGGTACCTACTCTTGACACTGAGAATCACTGTAATCAGATGGGGATGGTTGCTGCTATTGCTGTTGTTGTTGCTACAGCACAGTGGACCCCGCTTCTTTTGAACCCTCCGCACTATCATCTAAGTTGATGGCCTCTCTCTGAAAAATGACCAGCTGCCTGACTTCCTTTTGCAAAGCACTCAATTCTGCCTCACTCCTATCACCCTTAGGAATGGCAGACTATCGCTTTTACGAACGTTCACCCTGCGACTCTGACAGAGACCCTTGACGTTCAGGGATGGGCATTTGTTGCTTTGGCAAAGATTCCTGATGGAGGGCATCTTGCCTTGCCCTTATGCTCCCTCGGGGGTCCACAGTAGCTTCCAACTCTGAAAAATCATCTTTGAACAATTCGTGAATAATAGGATTAATCGAAGTTGGCACAAACTCTCCTATACTATGGATAGTACGTGGCCTAGAGCTTGGCCCCACATGTATGTCATCCCCTATATCCTGGAAAGTGCTAGAAGAATCAGGGTGATTACCTTTCTCTACGGATGATGTGCGCTGAGGGTGATGTGGGGGCTGAGAGCTTTGATCGTCATCGCTGTCAACATAAGGATGCATGAAGCCCTACTCGAAATACTTTCCAAAGCTCTCGGAGGAGCTTTCTAAGCTACTCTCCCCCTTGGCTCCAGGCCACAACGCCCCCCAGAGTGAACCTTTCTCACCTCCTCCTCTCTGGCATCACTCGCGGCGCGCAAACCAAACAACTCCGCAATCGGAGGGCTCACCCGTTCCTCTGAGTGTATCATCTCTAAGAACCTGTGTCTCTCTACTGCCTGCGGATGCGAGAGGGACTCTTCATCAAATACTGCGAGATGGATGGGTGTAGAGGGAGCACGAGCGGCCTGTGCTGACTGGTTGGGTTCCTGCCTGCTTGCCTACCACAGCACTTCCACGCCTTCTGCTGAGGGCGATACTGATGGGAAGATGATCGTCATTACTATCACTGTCCCCAGCCTACTGCTGCATTGGGACAGAAGGTCCTGCAGCTTGGCCCTGAGCCAAGGCTATGGTGCAAGCTCTCAGAAGCACATGTTCTGTGCCAAAATCCTGGCTCGGACCGCTAGGCTGTGGAGAAGTTGCACGCTCTGGTGAGGCTCTAACACGCTCGCCAATCACCGCCTGAAAAGAATAACAAGAGTAGGCAAAATGATGAGTAAAAGACAAGGGTGCAGTTAACATAATGGATAAATCAAACAGGAATGAAGCACATACCCTATGCAACCTGCAACGCGTGAGTGGCCGCACAACCTCTTCCTCACCCACAGACGCCCGGGCCCTTGCCTGAGATCTGGTGACGCGCACGGCGGATAGCGGCGCTACAACTCTTGGCTTTGAGAGGGCCACAGTAGTACTCTCCTTCAAAGCCCAGCAACTCCACACGCCGCGCCACTCTTCAGATTGTGGCTTGAGAGTATGAAGTGTGAAGTCCGGCTAATAGACAACACGTGGAGGGGCCCTAATTGCCTCGCCTTGGACGAAGGTGAAGAAGGAGTCTAAATTCCTGCGCCAGTGGAGGTGGATCTGGGTAGAGACAAGTGGAGGGCCGAGGGACTTTGGAAAGCGCCAAAGGCCAACCCCATCTAAGACAATGTTTGTATAGGAGACCAGAAATTGGTTGAAAGCTGCCTAGAACTCCAAGGGCTCAGGCCCCGCCGCGGGCACCACCAAGTCGTACCCCAACTGATGCGCCATCCCGTCTGGCCAATAAACCATTGCCTGCGATTCTCAACTCCCATCACGAACAGGTAGGCCGGGCGGCTCATGCAATACACACCGACGAGGAGGTTGCGTTGGCTTTCGAAAGAAGAAGAAGTGAAGGGGAGAGGGTTAACGAGGTATTTATAAGGAGGGGAATGGGGCCCCGAACTGTCGTAATAAAACCATTACGTTGGCTGGAAACGCCAGCAATAATGATGACCTCGGACAACTGAACATGCGCCCCAAACTGTCACGTCAATCAGCCGAAAAGTTGTCAGAAAATGGATAGAATCGCTAACGTCGCACACACGTGGGAAAGCGCGTGAAATCACGTCACGCGCCTGCGTGTTCCACACGCGCGTGGGGGCCATTGGAGGGAAGGTCAGCGCGAGACCTCTATTGACTAGAGTCAACGTTGACCCACCAATAAGATCATGACAAGTGTCACCCAAGTGGCACGGTGTCCGCGTGACACGTGGCACCCTCCACGCAAGCTTCCACGCAAAGGGAGAGCCACTGGCGTGGGCGTGAGTCTCCGCGCGGGGGGAGCCACTAAAGCTGGACCCTCTTCCGTAAGACGCCCCAGTGGCGCACACCATGTGCCTAACTAGGGCGGAGCTTGAACAGCTATGGGTCATCCGAACAGAAGAACAACCCATGGCTCAAATGACTGGCGCGGCTCAGAACATGAGCAAGAACGCAAAAAGCTAGTTCAGTTAGCCTAGGTGATGATGCCTGCTGCAGTCTAAAGGCAGGACCCCGGGGGCCCCCTGAGGCTTGGCTGCAGTATAGGCTCGACCGAACAGGTCACGACCTTGCCCTAACGGGAATAAGGGAGATCTAGTGGCTTGGTGGCTAGCAACAAGAGGATCGCTGCGCGGGGGAATGGCTCGCCGCCAAGTGCGTCAGCTGTGCGGTGGTGACGTCACCCGTACGGTCAGGTTGTACGAAAAGGACATGTGTTATCATATTATAGGATGACAGCCTAGCACCTTTTGATTGGTCTAAGGTGCCTATAAATATGGGACATTCCCTTTCATACCCAGAGGTTGGTGAGATCTTGGCAGAGGCATATGCTATCCTAGAGAGAGAAAAGGGCAATCACTGAGTGAGAGGAGAACATTCTCTCTAGCGGATCCTAGCCCCATCTCCTTGGTCACCAAGGGTATCACGGATTAGATTGAGAACCATCACCCACGAGATGCAACCAATCACGTAAATCTATAGTATGAAGATCCAATTTATCAATTCTAACAGTGGCAGCCCTAGGAATTTTGAAGAGGGTATTATGAAATTACCTGAACTCCACTGGCACTATTAACTAGCCATATGCACACAAATTCTATATATTAGTTGAATAATGAGACCAATAATACGTAAGATATATGTCACAATTGCATGTTCTCGGCAAATTCTATTTTTTAGGTCAAAAAAAATTAATCCGGCACTAAATACATTAGTTTTTATTGTAAGAAATCGTCTAGCAAATAGGTTGACATAGATTTTTTTTACGTATACTTTTTTTTTTGTTTTTTGGAGATATAGAGCTACTTTGTTTTGAACTAATATTTTAAATATTCAATTGTGAATCTCTTTGATTGATGGATATTCACAGTATAGGAATAAGTGTTCAAACAAACTTGAGATAGAATTATTACATGTAATATATAATGTAAAAGAGTTTAAATTGCTTAATTGTCCATCTATGGGAAGCTAATTATCTTTTAATTGGGTTCTTTACATTAGATTGGTTTGTGGGCTGATTTTTGTGGCCTAATTGTTTAATTATTTGGGGGTTAGGTGTTCAAATATTTACGCATAGGGTGTTCAATTATTTTTGCTTAGGTGTTCAAAAAGGAGAAAACTTAAATAAAGCTACAAAAAATTACATGTATTCTAAACAAACAAAAAAATATTAGGAGCAATGTGGAGCTGCTTATGGATTCCAACTGAAAACCCTAGAATTGTACCTCATTCAAAGCAAATTCGTACACAGATTCAACAAATTTCATACATATATAATACAGATTCAACAAATTTTGTACATATATAATACAGATTCATACACACATTCAAACTCGTACACACACACAGAGATTTTAGATGACTGATAGAGAGATAGATTCTAGAGGAGAGACAGAGAAAGAGGATGGACTGGAGAGAAGTGTGAGAATGACGGTGGGCTTTTGACAGGCTTCAAAAGTTGTGGGGTTTTTTTAAATGACCTTGTTTTAAAAAAAGGCAAATCACTTTTTTTTGTGTTCTTCAAAAGTTGTAGGGTTTTTTTTTAAACAACCCAGTTTAAAAAAACAAGACAAATCACCATTTTTGTGTTTTGAAAATTTCACAAATTTTAAAAACGTTTTTAATAAACACAAAACATAAATAAACTAGCAAACACATTTTTGTTTTCAGTTTTGAAAAAAAGAAAAAGAAAAGGAAAACAAAAATGTTATCAATCGCCCCCTATGATAAATTCATTTTGCTGGAAAAAGAAATTAATTTCATAATGTTGAACGTACATATGGTTGAAATCTCACCATCAAAGCTATCATTTATAAATTATTGAGTCGATCCTCGTATAACTGTGTAGGTACGCAGTTTATTTTGTAAGGAAACTAATACTAGTTCAAATCCAATAACGTGCCCCCTGGAAGAAGTTACCCATATACATCTAGTTTTTAATTTGCATTTGCATAAGACATACAAGTCAATTTAAGTTGATCCGATCTCGGACTTTCTCCCAATCTGTAGGACTTCAGAATTTTAAAGTTTAGGATAGTAATGAAGTACTATATCATGTTGGAAAATTGAAATTTTTCCGTTAAATATTTATGGGTTTTAACTCTTAGATTAAAGTGGGACCCACACCGTGAGGTGGGTCCTTAGTGGCAATGGACACTCCTATGTTAGGAGAGGAATGAGCAAATTCCAATTAGAGAATGAATGAGAAATTGTCCCTCAAAGTGGGGTTTAATTGGCCTAAGGGTTGGACTCTTTGGAGTACCCAAAGTTTTTTAAGGAAGGGAGCGGCGGAGCGCATACATTGTGTGGTTCTGAGCTTTTACCCAATTACCACACACGCACTATCGCCACCGCCTGCTCGGACCGGACCATGATTGGGACTATAAGTTCGAGGTCTGTGATCCTTGGCTTGGGCTTGGGCTTGGCTGGTTGGTAGGCTATACTAGTGACTAGGCTAGAGCCCAAGCTCTCTTGTTTTTTACAACTTAGATAGCTTGCAAGTTTAATTCCGACCCAACCCGTTAGAACTGATTGTGAATCAGTTTTAGAATCAACTTTGAATGCAGGTCAATACCCAAAAACCAATTATTAACTGGATTTTAAATCAATTTCGACGGTTTATGCTCTGGTCATGAATATGAATTCATTTGTAATATGAACATTGCACTCAGTGCAATGTAAGTTACGGGGACTTTACCCATGGTTTGAATAGAAAATCAATGCAATATTTATATTGTACCGATTGCAACAACGGTTATGCAATTACCAGATTTATTATGGTATGGTTTATTGCCCCAATGAATGAGAGGCTCCTCTCCTCGCCTATAAAATGATAGTCTCCACTATTGTTTCAACATACCAAAAATCAATTTCTTGTTCCATTGTTCTTCATTCTGTTTTTGGGAGAGAGTACAGACATTAGTTCGTTCGACAGGGTAATCCGGTAGGTGTTACCATTTGATAAACGTCGGTCAACTCCTCAAACACCCACAGTGAGGTGGCGAATTTTCTTTAAGGAAGCCGTGTGAAACATGGACCCTGGCTTATTTATTGGTTTGCTATTTTTCCGGTTTCCATTATTTCTTGTTCTTATTTTAATTTCCAGAATTTAATTATATGTTCACTTTTTGAGCACTATTTTTCCTGCAATCTTAAAGCAAATTCGTTTTTTGAAAAACAGTTCAAAACAGGGTTTTTCGTTTCAAGGATTCAAGAACAATTCTTGGAATAAATTTATCGGAATAAGAGGGGTTTTTTGGAATTGATGCTGGAACAAAATTTTTGTGATTTGAATTTTATTTTATTTTTGGTGTATCGCGGACCAGTGGGAGTTTGCGTGAGAATTGGGCTTTCTATTTACATGGTTTTGTTTTCTGATAATTGTGTTTTTATTTGAGCTAATTCATTTCGCTAGATGAATCACTTCGGTTCTCGGTACAGTGGGAAACTATAATTAGTTATGCGCTAATTCAATATGTGGCTTTGTCTTTACATGTTTAAACTAACATATTGATAATTAGTTAGATGTTTGCTTTTTATTTCCATAGAAAATGTTTGATCTTAAGCAATGTTTTTTTTTTTTTTTTTATCAGGAGAAAATACCCGAAAGCTTACAAAACAAACTCAGAAGAGAAAACAGATAAAAGGGAAGATGCATGTACAGACACCCAGTTACGAGGAAGTAGACGTCTCAAAACCAAACTAGCAACAGTGTGGGCCGCTTTGAAATTTTTCCATTAAATATTTATGGGTTTTTACCCTTAAATTAAAGTGGGACCCACACCGTGTGAGGTGGGCCTATAGTGGCAATAGACACAAGGAATGAGCAAATTCCAATTAGAGAATGAATGAGAAATTCTCTCAAACAAGTCTCATTACTTAAAGCCGAAAATAGCTTGCTTGGGCCAATTTTAAAAAACTATCTCACTTCAGCCAATGTTATTTTTACCCATTCGATGGGATAGTAATTTATAAAAATTGCATTATTTTGCCAAATTTACAAAACTAGATTACTTCGCCCATTTTTTGGCTAATATGAGATTAGCAATAATTATAGGAGGCCATTTTAATTAAACAATCGTAATTGCAGGTTCAATTTGTTTGTTCAACATTGTTAGAACATGTGTGAAGATTAAGTCTCACATTGGAAAAATAGAAAAAGGGTTGGACCTTAATATACAATTGGATGATTCACCACTTATAAGGCTTAGCCTAAGTGGATATGGGTCATTTAATGTATATTGGGCCCAACAAATGTGATAGACTCCGTGGATACTCCCCAAAAGTTTGGGCCTTGCGCACGCTGGCGCAGCGGAAGTGATGGCAAGATCAATGCATCTTTCTAAACAGTCAACAAACATATATAGTAGTGAGATACAGAATACTTACAGTCCAACAATCGAATGTGTAATTGATTATTTGTGGGTGGCACGAACAACAAAATTGGCATGGATATTGATTGATAAAGTAATTCGAGGAAGGGAGTCACATAGATGGCACGAGTCGTAAGTCCACTATTGAGACGACACACTGCTAAACCAATGCACAACACAACCTATTGAGACCACACACTGCTGAACCAATGCACAACACAACACACTTGAATTTACCCAAAAAAAAAAAAAAAACACACTTGGGTATGGGAACCTTCAACACTAAAATAGGGCTCAAGAATTCTAGATGCATTTATGTACTCATATGGCTACAACTAAGGTTGCCCCACCACCATAACTACAATAATTATGCAAATAGATGACTTCAATAATCATTGCCCAACCAATACCAGGATTTATGAGAATACTTACAGTCCAACAATCGAATGCCGAATCAATTTTCTATGAAGTGAACTTCCACCACGAGCACATGCAGCCAACATCCACTACCACAAACTTGAAACAACATTGAACACACACACACACACACACTCACTCACTCAAAAGATAAGGTTAGAAATTTATCTAGCCACTGAAAATGCACACGGGAATTGTATAAAATAAAGACGGACTTGGATTACAATAACATATGTACTCAGTACACAATAAACCCCTACATATGGTGTAAATTCCAAAATTATATAAATTATATAAATTCCAACTGTTGATTTCAAAAATTCATTCATGACACGGATTATATGAATCTCTATACTTCGTACAAAAAAAAACCTCCAACAGATGCTCTAAAGCCCTTTCAGTATTCCTATAAATTTGGACTCAAAAGCTAAAAATTGATTTTTAATAAGCCTTACACCAACCTCTGTACTTGGTGCACAAAAAAACACCACCTACCTATATATGGTTTTGTACAAAAAAAGATGTTGTCTCACCTAAATATAGAATTGTTAATAGAACATCATACTTACGCTTACGTTACGGTTCTAAAAATCTGGCCAAAAGAACAAATAAACATATTAGTAGGGTCCACAGTGTGATTCATTTTAGAATAAATTCAAATGTGTGAGATAATGTATGAAACCTTCGTCCGCCTTCCATTCATCAAATTTGTGTAACACATCAAACGCAGTCCGACTGTTAACATCAAACACTAAATCCAATATCAACCTTGGCATTTCATTACTCCCCATCTACAATAAATCAAAGTATTTATCAACTAACCTCCAACACAAAACAAATTTTTCCCATCTAAAATATAACTAACCATTCTCCATGCCACGAACATCATTAACCGGGTGAATATATAAGTCATTAACAACTGGCTTTATGGTTGGGCATAAGAATGATCGCAAGATGTACAGTGCAAATTTCAACTTAAAATTGTCATCGACCTCCTTCACAAAACCCAAAAACCCGGTCAACTATTGAAATTGTACAACTCTTTTACTTACTCCAAGATCTGAAGACAATTTTTCAAAACCATTAGCAATTTTCATCTAATGAGTGTTGCATTTTTTGTTAATGCCCAAACACTCGTGTACGTTGGATTCCGTAAGAACAAATTCCTGACCGTGTACGTTTAGTGAAGATTTATCAGGATCAAATTTATCAACCAACCACTAGCATAGCCCGTGGTTTAGCATTGTACACCTAACCTTCAAAATTCCTCCCAAGCCAATAAGTTTAATATCATCACGTTGGTCGTCATTAAATTTATCAACTATTTCTTTGATTTGGTTTAATGCAATACGCATTTGGATCTTTATTTGGATATGAAACAACACCAAAACCATAGAAGTTAGCTTCTAAATATGGTGGGCCGAAATATTGTAATACTTCAGAGTAAACATATATTTTGTCCCCACCTTCTTAGGTTTTGGAAGATCCGATTCATTAAGGTTGGCAAGCCTTTTCTTCTCATTTGCCAACCTATCATTTGCCAACTTAGACTCATTTACATACTTTTCCTTCTTCTCCTGTGGTAGATTTCTCCATTCCAGGCCAATTTCCACCTTTGTCTGCAAAATGTACAAACACATGAAATCATGATCATTCATATTCAACAATAACGTACGATGCAAGTATATGAAATTTTTTTAAGGTTCTATCATTCATATTCTGTGAAAATAATAATTCAGCTCGTTTGTCAGATTGTTGCCAACATTTTCCTCCGACCATTTCGCATAAGCTTCTTTGCTACATGAATGCCATGTAACACATGTATGAGATAATGTCACACAAAGTAACATATCTAAGACTATGTCCTATAGCACCATTAACTTAACAGGTGCAAGGAAGGAAGGGATACTTGAATAAGAGGAAGGAGGTTACTGCCCGTCATTTCAAAGTTTCATCCTTGAAAAAACACTCTTTCGCCCTTCAAATATACAAATCAAGCAATCATGGCAATGTCAAACTATATCATAGCGTAATGGTTATAATTGAAATACTTCAATCAATCACTTATAAAACCAAAAGCAATGGTACCAATCAATTACTTAATCGATTGACTGGCCAATTCACGCAATTTATTAACATTCAAGTTCAGTACTATTGAAAGATGAAATATAGTAATGTAATTTCAAGTGAACAGTAATGATTGAGTTAAGGACCAATTTCACACATAATATCACACATACATAAACAACCATACTCACACCTAATCTCATACATAAATCACATATATTGAAACCATAATCTCTCATACCATATCAAACAAATAATATTATATGAATTGGACTTTTGAAACCCTAACTGCCAAACCTTAACCAGCATACAAATCATACAAATTTTCTTTCCAATTCCAATTTTGAAACCCGAGCCTCCATAGCCCACTTTGTTACTGTGTGTGTGTGTGTGTGAGAGTGTGTGTGTGTGTGTGTGTGAGAGAGAGAGAGAGAGAGAGAGAGAGTAAACCTTGTATCATCCATCCCCCACTGGATAGTGAATGATGAAAAATGAGTGTCCTATCACTACTGATGGTCATGTATTGTTCATCCTATCGCGGTGGTGGAGTTCGATGAGGCGGTGGTCGTCGGAGTGGTAGTGTCTGTGTGTGGTGAGGGGAGGTCTAACAGGGAAGGGATAAGGAGGGTTAGGAAATGGGTATAAAACAAATGACGTAGGGTTTTATTCAATTTTTGGGTAATTTTCCCATGTTGCAAAATAACTATTGTAGACATCCTGATTTTGATCCGAGAAACTTATCAAGCGTTCCCAATGATGATATAGACCAATCGTGCATACCTCAAGGCTAAGAACAAGGCTTGAACTCACCAAACCACCCTAAACCATTCTAAACCCTCCTAGAACAACCTTAGACCAACCAAAATGACTAAAATACCCTTTAAACCATCCAAAAACCTCTTCAAAATATACCCAAGCCTACACCATCTTCTAGTACATTCAAAACCCTCTTTATTTATATATAATATGTCTCAATCCATTTTGAAATGAGGGAGATGTGCTCATTTTACCGAAACGACTTGCTTTCCCGATCCTCTGAGGGTAAAATGGTCACACACTTGGATGTACAAATTATCTTGGGTTCAAACCACTTGGGTTATAAAGTACACTCAACAAGCTTTCCAACGCTTCAAACCACGCACGAAACGGAGTTCGGTAGCACTTGGGGCAGTCCCGCAAAGTTTGGCCTGCAGACCCTTTGAGCACTCAAGCCCCCACTTTGAGTGCTCAAATCATGCACGAACCAGAAATTTTCAAGGCATTTTTCAGCTGGTTTTCCACCTAAATTATGGGCTCCCCCTAGTTTCTAAGCTTTGTTTTCATGCCAAAATCTCTCTCCAACTTGAATTGCAAATTATATTTTTCTCCCATTTTCTCTCTATATACACCACTTTCCACCCATTGTTTAAGGACCCCCACCCCTTGGCTGTTCTCTTACACTCTCACACCCTTCATCAGACCAAAACCACTTTCTCTCATCCTTCAATCACGTTTTACACACACTCTCTCTCTCATCCATTTTCATCATCTTCAACCTCCAAAACATCCAAAAATCTCATCTTTAAGACCAAATACACATGGGTCTTTAAGATACCAACTGATCCTGACCTCTTCCTCACTCTAAAACTTCATAGTTAGCCCCTCTCTACTTTAATCATCCATCAATTATAGCTCCATCATCCAAAATCAATTGAACCCACTTGATCATGCCAAAAATGGTCATCTAACCTTCAATACACCCCCATCCACTCAATCAATCATCCAATCATCCCTACACTCACACTGCTCTGTCCAAAATACTTCATCTATAGCCCATAAACACAGCCACTACACATCCATTCATCAAACCACAAGTTCTATAATACCATAGAACTTAATTTTAAGACTTTTAATTTCTTTGTGTTAATTGAGTGTTTTCTGTGCATATGTGGACTTATATGATAGGTGAACACACACACACATGGTGGACACATGCACACACAATCATTTTTCCTTTAAAAGATCAATAATAGAGTTAGTGGGGATATTTTTTTCACCCATTTGGGTTCTTCTATGTACAAAAAGAGGGTTTGGTAGTAAGGAGAAGAAAGAAGTAGAAGAAGAAAGAAAGGAAAAAGGAAAAAGGAAAAAAAATAAGAAGAGGTGATATACTTGGTAATTCATGTTTTCTTACACTTGATTTCATAAATTTGCATGTTTAATTCATGTTTAATTAGAGGGTTTATGCTTAGAGACCATAGAAATCCTTGATTATGGAGTTTTGGAAGAATTCTTGGTGAATTTTAGGTGAATTCGTTCAAATTGTGCATCTTTGAAATTTTGCAGATTTTAGGGCATGTATGGCTGATTTTAGGGATTTTATTGACAGGATTGCACAGCTTGTAATTTTCTAAAAATTTTACTGAGAGTTCCTCTACGGGTTTTCTTTGTTGGGTTAAAATTTCGGACCTTGATTCCATGTATTGAGCTCTGTAGAAATTCGTGAAGTTGCTGTTGTCAATTCGGATTTCTGCAGGCAGCAGTAACACATTTTGGTAAAACAGTCATAATTTTTGTTATGTTTTAGCCTTGGTGACTATGTCACTGGCACTTTGTTGCACTTGTGACCTTCAGGGATGGGTCCGGGGCGTGACAAAGTTTGTTGGTATCAGAGCGATGAATTAGAAATTAGTTACATATTCATCAATGACCGTACACACACGTATCCTCAGAGCTCTAGGGTAGATGATATATGACTACTATGTGATTTATTTTGCATGTGTGTGCTGTGCATTTTTGTGTGATATTACATGATTGGGTATGCATAATTTACATGTTTATGATAATATTGGCATATGTCATTTTTATTTTGATAATAGTACATGGAGCCTATTGACAATGTGTCAGGGGAAGAACAACCTCCTGAGCCTCAAGTGGATAGGATGGAAAGAATTGAGCGGGTACTTGAGGGCTTGATAGGTGTGGTGAACCAGCAGGCAAGGAATAATCAACCACTGCCGATTCTTGAACCGCACATGGATGGGCTTATGAGCATCAAAGACTTTCAGAAAATGAGACCTCCAGTGTTTGAAGGAGGGATTGATCCATCAAGGGCTGATGACTGGGAACTAGGTATGGAGAAATTTTTCGCTGTAGTGAATCCAGCTCAATGTTCGGAAGTGCATAAAGTGGTAATAGCCACTTATAACTTTGAAGGAGAGGCTCATAGATGGTGGGTTTAGCAAAGGGGGAGAGAGCCGAATATGACTTGGGCTCGATTTTTAGAGGTATTCCACAAGAAGTACTACCCGCAAACAATCCGTGATAGTAAAGCTAGTGAGTTCAGTGAGTTGAAGCACCGTAACTATTTGTCAGTCACAAGATATGATAAAAAATTTACAGACTTGAGTCGGTTTGCACCACACATGGTAGCCACGGATGCTCTTAGAGCACAAAGGTTTGTGGAAGGGTTAAACAATGATCTTTGACCCCAAGTTAAGATGCTTAGGCTGCAAACGTATGTTGATGTGCTAAATGTTTCGTTAATGTTAGAAAGTGAGTTGGCTAAGGTGAACGGTAAAAGTGGAGGTCAACAAACGAAGCGTACCAACTATCTACCGCCGTTTGATAAGAGAGGTAACAATTCTTTTAAGAAGCGGAACACTAGTGTGCCGGGATGGAACCAGGGGAGTGGAAGTGGAAGTGGTAGCAACTATTAGGGCTCCGTTGTGCCCAAAGTGTGGAAGGTTCCATAAAGGCCAATGCTACAGGGATATGGGGGCATGTTTCAATTGCGTTGGCATGGGACATTTCATGAGGAATTGTCCAAAATTAGCTAAGGCAGGAGTGGTGAAACCAACAGCTATGAACAATTCGGGGCAAGGTTCGGGAGTGAAGTTCGATAAGGGGAAGACACAACAAGCCAGGGCCTTTGCTTTGACCTCGGGTGACTCTCAGAATGTGAATTCCGTGGTTTTAGATACACTCCAAATCTGTGGACACCTAGCATATGTGCTTATAGATCCGGGATCTACTCATTCTTTTGTATCTACTCGATTTGCTACCAAGTTGACTAGACCACTTGAACCACTTGGTTATAAATTGCCTATGAGTAGTAATATTTCATGTTCCACTCTTTATAAAGCATGTGACATATTAGTTAGTGGTGTACACTTATTAGTAGATTTGATTCCATTGAGTATGGGTCATTTTGATGCTATACTGGGAATGGATTGGTTGTTTTCAAACTTTGCCACTATAGATTGTATTGCTAATAAGGTTATGCTACAAATACCAGATAAAGTTGAAGTTATTTTTGAAGGGCAAGGAGTAGTTCCACTACCTTATTTAATTTCTGCTATGTGTGATCGTCGGTTATTGAATAAAGGTTGTTAGGGTTATTTGTGTTCTGTACTTACGACTGAATCGGGTACTATGAATTTGCAAGATACACCTGTGGTGAATGAATTCCCTGATGTGTTCTCGGAAGAATTACCTGGTTCATTGGTAGACCGAGAGATAAAGTTTGGGTTTGATCTCATTCCAAGTACTCAACCGATTTCCAAGACTCCATATCGAATGTCACCATTAGAGTTGAAATAGTTAAAAGTTCAACTACAAGAATTGTTTGTCAAGGGGTTTATCTGACCGAGCATTTCGCGTTGGGGAGCACCGGTCTTGTTTGTGAAAAGAAAGATGGGACGATGAGGTTGTGTATCGATTACCGGGAGCTGAATAAAGTGACCATCAAGAATAGGTACCCTCTTCCTAGAATTGATGATTTGTTTGATCAACTACAAGGGGCGCAAGTCTTCTCTAAGATTGTTCTTTGTTTGGGTTACCACCAATTGAAAGTTAAAGCGGAGGATGTTGAGAAAAAGGCTTTTTGGATGAGGTATGGACACTACGAATTCTTGGTTATGCCTTTCGGAGTTAGCAATGCACCTACAGCTTTCATGGACTTAATGAATCAAGTGTTTAAGTATTACTTAGATGAATTTGTGGTAGTTTTTATTGATGATATACTTGTATACTCCAAAAGTTCGAAACAACATGCTGAGCATTTAAGAATGGTACTACAAACCTTGCGGGAGAAGAAATTGTACGCGAAATTGAAGAAGTGAGTTTTGGCTATCTAGTGTGACATTTCTTGGGCATGTTATTAGTGGGGATGGTATCATAGTGGATCCGCAGAAGATAGAGGTAGTGATGAGTCAGCCGAGGCCGACCACGGTGACGAAAGTCCGTAGTTTTCTGCGGTTGGCAGGATATTATCGAAAATTTGTCAAGGACTTTGCCAAAATTGCTAGACCATTAACTGAGCTAACACGGAAAGAAGTACCTTTTGTCTAGACTGAGGAAAGAGAAAATAGCTTTTTAGAATTGAAAAAGAGATTGGTAACGGCACCGGTATTGACTTTACTGTCAGGTACAGAGGGATTTGTGATATATAGTGATGCATCTTATCGAGGTTTGGGTTGTGTTCTGATGCAACATGGGAAAGTAATTGCATATGCCTCACGTCAATTGAAGTTGCATGAGAAGAATTACCCTACACATGACTTGGAATTGGCAGCAGTGATATTTGCATTGAAATTGTGGCGACACTATTTGTATGGAGCAACTTGCGAGATTTATACTGACCATAAGAGCCTTAAGTATTTATTCACCCAAAAAGAGTTAAACATGAGGCAAAGAAGATGGCTTGAGTTAATGAAGGACTATGATTTGGCAATTCAATACCATCCAGGTAGAGCGAATGTGGTGGCAGATGCTTTGAGCCGGAAATCGTCAAGGGAGTTATACTATTTGCTTACTACTCAATCAGATTTGATTAACGAAATGGAAGAGTTAGAGTTGGAAGTCTCCATCCATGGCACGAATGCAATATTAGCTACTTTTTCAATCCAACTGGTTTTGTTTGAAACGGTGAAAATGAGACAAATGGAAGATGAGTTCATAAAGGATAAAAAAACTCTATCACGCCCCGGACCCGTCCCTGAAGGTCACAAGCGCAACAAAGTGCCAGTGACACAGTCACCAAGGCTAAAACATAACAAAAATTATGATTGTTTTACCAAAATGTGTTACTCTGAATTGTAGAAATCCGAATTGATGGCAACAACTTCACGAATTTCTACAGAGCTCAATACATGGAATCAAGGTCCGAAATTTTAACCCAACAAAGAAAACCCGTAGAGAAACTCTCAGTAAAATTTTTAGAAAATTGCAAGCTATGCAACCCTGTCAATAAAATCCCTAAAATTAGCCATACATGCCCTAAAATCTGTAAAATTTCAAAGATGCATAATCTTAACGAATTCACCTAAAATTCACCAAGAATTCTTCCAAAACTCCATAATCAAGGATTTCTATGGTCTCTAAGATAAACCCTCTATTTAAACATGAATTAAACATGCAAATTTGTGAAATCAAGTATAAGAAAACATGAATTACCAAGTATAGCACCTCTTCTTAATTTTTTCCTTTTTCCTTTTCCTTTCTTTCTTCTTCTTCTTTCTTCTTCTGTCTTCTTCTTACTGCCAAACCCTCTCTTCCTCTCTTTCTACCTAGAAGAACCCAGATGGGTGAAGAAAATATCCCCACTAACTCTATTATTGATCTTTTAAAGAAAAAATAATTGTGTGTGCATGTGTCCACCATGTGTGTGTGTGCCCACCTATCATATAAGTCCACATATGCACAAAAAAACACTCAATTAATACATAAAGAAATTAAAAGTCTTAAAATTAAGTTCTAGGGTATTACCAGTTCAAGCCTTGATCATAGCCGAAAAGGTAAAAAAATAACGTGGAAAATCACGTTTTGGTCATCCTGAGGGAGACTAGTGAGTTCATGGAGGTTCCACATACCTTCTATGAGCTCACAAGGTCTTAGATATCAAGAAAAACTGATTTCAAAAATCTGAGCTCGAAATGGTTCGAGCGCTAAATCTATGCTGATGTCACAGTTCGAGCTCTCAAATTATTTTGGCCCCTTTCATGTTTTTGTTGTTTCTGATCATATCTTATGTTGGTACCATCATTATTATGGTTGTTTGGTGGTTCAACAATTCTCAAATCAATTTATTTTGCCTCTAATCGTTGATTAGTGAACCCTAAAGGCCATAAAAGTGATGTTTTATTATCGTCAAGCCATGGATGGTCCTATTCCATGAAGCAAACAGTGTATCTCACTTCTTTTAACCATGATCAGAAAGTTTTAAGTGACTATCAGCATCAAAGAATGGTCAGAAATCGTAGAAACTCACAACCCTTGAATGGGGCTTGAGCGCTCAATGCAAGGACTATGAGCGCTCAAGCTTTGCTCTGCTTTGATACTTCAATCATGTTTATTCTAGTTCTGTATTTTGTTTTCAATTTATGAAGTGTGTGTGTCTGTTTGATGTTTGGCTAAGCCAATCTGATCTCTTCTCTTTCTCTCTATAAATTATGAAATATGTGTGTGTTGATCTTTGGCTAAGCCAACCTAATCTCTTCTCCCTCTCACTCTAATCATGTTTATGCGTGGCCCAATACTCATCTCTCACTCACGGATGCATTTTGTGTTTATTTTGTCAATGTTTCTGGTTCATCAAGTACATTTACATTATTGTGTACTATCTTGAGCTTATTGATGATCCAAATAAAGGCATTGAGGCATGTAAACAAGCTCAAAGCCTCCTTTGCTAATCTAAACCGATAAGGTTTTAGGTCATGCACATTCCATGAGAGAACTAGATATATGTGATGATCGGGTATCAAAAACAATGTCATCTCAGCCGATTAAGTTTACCTTGCATAAAGTGCATTATTGTGATTTGTCAATTGGGCCCCACATGTAGTTTTTTCGCAATCAGAATCATCTATCTTTAATGTTGTGTGTATTAGATCATTCATACCAAAAAATAAGCTAATCGAATATTGCTACGCCCTTATTCGATCAAAAAAACTCTTTTTTTCATGAAATTGGGTCTCGATCAAGTATGTTTCTAAGTCCGATTGAGCCAATTTTTTACAACAACACTATGATCATTGAGACAAACAATTTCAACGATCTCGATTATCGTAATTGTTTCGTAGTCATGTGGCCAATGTACATTAAACTATAATGCATATACTTAGTTCATAACTACTTATATTCAACGAATAGATTTGCAAAGTTGTTACCAAGTAAAATTTTATAACGGTCAATCCGAACCATTAGGATTTCACATATCGGTGTTAATGCCATTGAGAATTTTTTTTGAAATCATCAGATATTTATAGGCATGAGATTGGTTCATGTTTAGTGATCTCGAGGCATTTCAAGTTTTATTGTAAACCATAACATACGCACTAGAGTATTTTTTTTGGGCGATCCGAACCGTCTATCTTTCACACAATATAGAGTACATAGTTTGTACAAAAAATTAAGTTCACAAAGTTTGAACTTACGTTTAATCGAATGATAGCTCTCTTGTAAAATTCATGTACATAATAAATTTATACCCAAATGAAGGAGTTTTATTATCCCATTTCAGATATAAATTTTTACAAAATTGATTTTATCAAAAAGACGAACAATATTAATGTAATCGATTGTTAAAATAGTTTAATCTTCGTGAGATCCGCCAAAAATTTGAAACTCGTTTATTAGTAAATCAATAACACTTAATTTGACACCCAAATGTTAACCATAGCTAACCTAACAAAAATTAAAATTAAAAAATCAATTATAAAGAACCAGGGGTGGGTCCACCTACATCCCACTAATGGTTATGCTCAGTTGGGGCTTAGGTTAAGCAAGTTTGAGGTTTTCTAGACAAAGTTATGCCATTTAGGGGATTTTTTTGGCCTATTTGGGGTTTGGGTTACGCCAGATATAGATTTTTTTTAAGGCCCTTCTGAAATGTTATGCCTTTTAGGGATTTAGGTTACACCTTGTACGGGTTATTGTTATGACGTTTTGGGGTTTTTCAATCCATTTAGGTGTTTCGATTATACCCATTATGGTCTGTTATTATGCCCTCATTGGGTTATACCGTCTTGGTTATGCCTTTTAGGGTTTTTTTTCCCTCTTGTTATGCCGTTTAGGGGTTGGGGTTTTGTTATGTATGGGATTAGGTTACGCCACGGGAATTTTGGTCCCACCCCTTTGGCGTAATAGTAATGCCATATAGGGGTTTTTGTTATTCCTCTTAGGGATTTATTTTTCGGGTGACCTGTTACTTAGTCAATTTTGCCTATGTGGCATCATCTCAACTGTTGGATTGGGGCCATATGGAAGCGTTTTGCTGGAAACAATCATTGAAGTTTGCATTTAAAGTAAAGCAGGTTATATAATGTGTATATTTTTGCCCAAATTTATATGTGGGTCCATGATTTATATTTTACGGTGTAATTGATATGGATTTTGCACTGTAAGATAGTCTGATTAGTTACACTGTTAAAGTTTTTTCTTATCATTGTCTACTTTTTGTTTAATGTTTTATAATTTTATTTTTTCATTATTATTGCTAAGTGGTAGTTAGGTGTCATTTTGACACATTCTCAAGTTATTTTTTCATTAAAAAAATTAAAATCCCGTAAAATTTGGCATTGACATTTGGAATCAACAAATGACAATGGCTGTAATTGAGTTTTGCCAAAAAAGCTTAACAACTCATGACTTGAGTTATATGACAATGGTGGGGTTCTTTCAGTGATCAAAATCTGAAAAAAGTGTTTGAATGATATGAGAATCCAAAAAGTAAAGATAGAGTTGATTTTTAATTTTGAATTTCAGATAGTTTGAGTTTGGCTCCCAAGAACACAAAAGTCAAAAAATTCAAGACTCAAACGAAAAAAAAAGAAGAAGAAGAAGAAGAAAGACTACAGAGTTGCTCGCCCAAAGAAGCACCGAGATTCTCTCTAAGGGTCTTCTTAATCCTCATGTCTAGGTTGGAAGCTCCAATTCAAGTTGTTGAGGTCTTTTCAGGCTACTTCGTTTCAATCGAGATGGTTTATTTTTTAAACATGAACCAAAATCACATAGTTGGCTAAGATTCGATATGATTTTGAAATATATTTATGAGTAAAAAATGTTAATACAATTCTAATCAATTGAAATTTTGGCGTAATTTATAATTCTTAATGAGATTTAAATTATAAAATAGTCTGGATCATGGAGATGGTCCTTAATAGCTCGACTGAATGAGATAATAGTTTTGAGTGAATAAAATAGTGAGAGGAGATAAAATAATATGTTGTATTATTTATGGAGGGTGGATTTAGATTGATGTGACATTTGTGGAGGGATTAAATGATACATAGTTTGAAATATTTTGGTAATAACGGGCCGTTTGGATGACGTATTAATTTGAGAGGGATTAAATAGTAAGGGGTGATTAAATAAGAAGGGTGGACCCACACTGATGTGACAGTTAAGAAGGAATAATTAAATAGTACATGGTTTGGATGATGGATAAAAAAAATAGGGATAATGAGGGTGAATGATGTAAAATCATATCGAAAGACAAATTTGTCCTTTCATATGCCCATATTAGATTATTAATTAAATCGATTATATAATTTCAAAAATAATTAATTTGTTAATATTGTACTTAACAAAAATTAAGCTATAATAAGTCCTTCTTATAATTTTGCATATAAATTAAAATCATTAAATATTCAAAAAAGTTACCAATATTAATTGGGTGTTGCCACATCCACACCAAATAATTTTTTCCACATCAGTTGCTACTCTTTTGTTTCCCACCATTGGATATAATTGGGTGATGCCACGGCAACACCAAATAATTTCTCCTTTTAACTTTGCTAGTAAATATCGACAGTGGGGTTATTCCCCTGTTCATCTTCTAAAACCAAAAAGAAGGAAGCCACGGTCGGGAAAGGAAGAGAGTGTTTGGGAGCCTATTTTTCAGCTTATCATTTTCAGTTTTTTGGCTTTTTGATTTTTTGGATTATGGGCAGAATGAGTTTTGAATATAGGTAGAGTGTTTGGGAGAAATGTGCAGAATGTATTTTGCAAAAGTAGAGTGTTTGGGAGAAGAATGACAAAAATGAGTTATGAATTAATCTTTTACCATTTTACCCTCATTTATTATGATATTAAAAATGTATATGCCATTTTACTTATTTAGTTATTTATTTTTTGAATTTTTTTTGTGTGTGTCGTTGTTCCCAAAGAAAATAAAGTGAGGTACGGGAGGAATATGTGGTACCAGAGCCATTATCTCCCCCTCCCCTCCTGTGAGTGTGCGTGCGCGCACGCGCGTGCTAGGGAAATAAAACCCATTTGAAATCCATGGAAAATCCCATGGGAAAAATTCTTGGAAATCCCACGGAAGATCCCATAGAAGATTCCACGGACGATCCCATAGAGACACCGAGATGCTTTTTTCTGGAGAATCCATTAGAAATTCAATTGGTAAGTTATAACCCAATTTTAGACAGATTTCTTGAGTTTTTTTTTCTAAATCAAAATTCTGAATTCCAGATTTTATACTACCATTGTAGTGACGAAAACCGGTGTGTAGATTGCATGAATCGTCTTCTTGCTTCTCCTTCCTTTCTTTGTCTCTCTGATGTTGTTGTGGTGGAAGATTTTGGGAAGAAAAAATGTAACGTAAACAAAGGGTAGAATGGGGAAGAAAAAACTAGAATGAGAAGTAGAAGTTGAAAAGCTCCTCAGGAGCTCCTTTTGCTTTCTGGTCTCAATTGTGAAATTTGGAGAATGAGTTTTGAGAAAATGAGTTTTGGAATCTGTCTGCCAAACATCCAAAAATTGAAAAAGAGAAATTGAAAAGGAGTTAAATTGTTGGCCAAACACCCTCGAAGTGCGACATCCATGAATTGCATTTTCCGGCAAGTTTCGAGAGGTGCAGTGATCGAATCTGGTACAAAGGTAAAAAAAAATACTCCACAAACTTTCTGGGTTTTCCTTTTGTTAGAACAGTGGTGGATTATCCTTGTGTGGGTGTTCCGAGAGGGGTAGGGTGGTCATTTGGTCCCGGATGAGAAGTCGGGCTAAATACAAACTCCTCCCTACTTGTATTTAATCCGGCTTGCCCCCGATTATTTAGCCGGCGACTATTTAATCGAGAGCATTTTTGCTTCCCAAACCATGGGCTAAATATCCAATAACTCCTCATCCCCTATTTAAATAGTCAGACTCTTTTATACATCATCTAAACTACCTAAGGAGATCAAATAGCACTCACTTACTTTATTTTGTAGTTGAAATACACATAAAAAAAGAGGATATCATCTGCCAAAATCAACCCACTTATCAAATAGAAATGAGGTAATTTTTATTTGCTAAAATTACCTACTTAATTTTATGAGATTCCTAAACAAATGAGAATTAGGCCTGAGAGGCTGAGATCCTTTGTATGGTCGTTCAATCGGGCATCCAAGGGCAAGTGCGGCAAACTCGGGCTTTTAGCTACAGTATTTTACAAGCCCAAAATACAAAAATCAGCACTCCGTGAGCCTCAACAGCCTAGCAGGTAAAACATAGCCCTATCTCCTCCTCTGTCACTCCCTCGTATTCTTCCATACGTGAGCGACAGTGCTCCACCCTCCCTTCGCCGCTCTCTCTCTCCCGGAGCTTCTTGTTCGTTGGCTGTCGCCGTACATCTTCATCCAAGGTTTATACTTTGTCTCCTATCTTCGTCCTATTTCTGGAGCAAAACTTTGCGGTTTAGAAAATTTAGGGCTTGAATCTCTTTCTTTGCGATTTTCACCGTGGATCTGTTAGGATTTTTTTGAGTTTTTTTTTTTCCTTTAAGATGGTTATTTCTTTTGATTATAGGCTTCTTTGTTCTGATTGTTGCATGTACTTAGGTTCGTGTTCCGTTGCTCATGTAAAATAGTTAATGAACTGCATTCTAAGTTTTTCCCATTTATGAATTGCATTCTACTGTGACTGTCGAATTCAAGGATTCAATCTATTGACCATTAAGGAATTTAGTGCTAGCAGAGGTATGCTTGTGTACAAGTGCTTGACCACCATACTTCGTGCAAGTCATTGACCACCGCACTGTTGCCCTTATCCAAACGATCACCAAGTAGTTTGTCTGTTTGGTATAACTCCTGCAAGTTTAGTGATTAAACTATAAACGCATGTGGTCCAATTTGCGGAAACTGTAATAAGAGAGGGGAAAATGTTTCAGTTTGATTTTTTGGATCATTCTTTATCTTTTTATTGTTGTTTTTCTTCTATTGTGTAGTATATTGTTACATATGCAACTTAAAATTTGCTTATGCACATGAATGATAGTCATGATGGGGTATCGTTATGTGATGGAATTCTCAATGGAGACATTTGAGCTTTTGCTCTCGTTTTGGTTGTTAATTTGGAATTTCAAGTTCAGTTTTCTTGTCTTTTGATGAATATGTCGACAAATTTTAAGGACAACTTTGAAGAGTCGGGACTAAAAACTTGAATGATTCTAATGGAAAAGCAAAATGGAAATTATTTTTTTATTTAATGTTTGTTTATGTGCAACGCCAATGCTCTAGATGCTGAATGAAAGAAGCATGATAATGTGCACATAAATCAAAATGATTCTTGGGTTTGCCCTCTCTGATGCCTTTTAGCTTTGATTTGAGGGCATGATTCCGCAACAAACGTGATGGTATAGGGGGACCACTGTTTCAGTGGTATTCTATGAGCAGCCACTTTGTGCATTTATTGCCAAAGTTAGGTCTGTCTCCAATCCATCTGTTTCAGTGGTATTCTGGGAGCAGCCACTTTGTGCATTTATTGCCAAAGGTTTTGTCTGTCTCCTATCCATCCCCCGCTCATACCCCCAATTATTGGGGACTAAATGGGTTATGTTATTGTTGTTGTTGTTGTAATGTTTGTTTATGTTTTATAAAGTAGGTTGTATTCTTGGAGGATTGGAAGAAAAGTTGCTAGCTAAAACAAAAATTGGGAATGTTGGCTACTTAATTTTCCTAGTAGTTGTTGCACATGAGCAAGTACAACAGCAACTAGGTCTATTAACAAGTGAACAATACTATGTCTTTCTTTCTCTTTTCTTCTTTTTTACTTTTTCAACACCAAAGGCTATAAAACAAGAATAAGATAAAGAGAGGAACGGTAGCTAAAGTTCGAATATGCCAGCTCTATTGAGTGTGCCGCATCTCTAATTGTAGGGGTTGGCCAGTCAACATAGGGAGAAGAGGCCATTTGCTTAGGCTGTTGGTGATCAGGTGAAAAAAAAAAAACTTGAATGGGTGAGAGAATCCAACTCTAATAAAATTTAGTTTCTAACTTTCAATTGGCTAGAATGAACCCCAGCCATCCAGACTCCAACCTCACTACAACCCATGATTCTCTTGTATAAAATAGAGGACCCAGAACTCAAAAGACAAACCCTGAGAGCGCTCTCTCTCTCTCTCTCTCTCTCTCTCTCTCATGAGGAAATTCATAACAGTTATGGAGCTATAAGTTGTCATCGAAGATTTTCATCCAAGCAATAAAGCAAGGGTCAGATAAACCAAAAATCCAACCATAGTGACAGAAATCCAAGCACTTGTTTGTGCAGAGTGTTTGTACTTCTAGTTTTTCTTCCCCTTGTTATTTCTCTTTCACAACCACTATATGCAGTTGGTATAAGTGTTGTTGTATTCACAATGGTATTTATTTTCAAGTTAACTCAATAACTATGCCCCAATTGATGAGTAGTGGTTTCTTTTGGCTTGCTGCAAAATTAGGCACATTTTACGTCCACCCGATTTCCTGGCAACCCTCGACCAAACAAAAACACCCGAACCAGTATTCGTCCCTTGATAAGTTCACTCAGGTCGGTATATGAAGATTCATTGGTAAATTTTTACCTCGAACTATGACGTAACTTGGTTGGAGGTTCCAACAAATATAATTGTAGATAGATACGACTAACACGGATGAAGGCCGAAACTATGCAGGAATCAGATTTTGGGACTGATTCTTGCTGAATCCGGCAAACGGGGCTCGAAATCTATGAGCAATGAGGTTCAAAACCAAGCCCTAAGAGTTAACACTCTGAATAGGTGATCTTGTAGTCTAATAAGAATAAAGGTTATATAAAAAAGAATATAATAAGAACATATGGTTGTAGTGGACAAAATAAAGTTCATTACCAGAATATTATATTGTTAGGAGCCTTGGATTTAGAATACAATAAGCATCAATGATTGTAGTGGACAAGATAAAGCTCTAGTACCTCTTTACTCTTCTTAATTGATAACACCCAAGTCGGTGGAGAAGATTTTTACTCTTTGTAGTTGACGATGGTCCAAGCTCTGTTCATTCTTCTCTTCTAATCGATGATTGAAGCTCTGTTAACTCTTCCTAGTTGACGATTGAAGCTCTATTAGTCTGGTGGACCAGTTAGTAAAACCCTAAAATTTTTGGTTTACTGTTGAAAACCAAAATTGGTTTGTCTTATATACATTCTCAAAGGGTTTTGACCCTTAGTATGAGAAAAAAAAACCCTGAAATTTTCAGTTTTTTTCATTTTCGGTATGAAACATACTTGAAATTTTCAGTTCTTATGAATTGTACAATTCATGCGATTCAGCAATTCTTGAATGGTTCGTTGATTCCTTCCACGATTCTTCACCATTTGCGATTCTCAGTGTTGGCTTGAATTGTTTATTCCTTGAATCGAACCAAATCGTATGATTTCGACAACTATGGCAGCGTGTATGACCTCTTCAATTTGTAACGCAACTTGGTATTCTTCCTCCACTGTCCATAGCCTAAAGCCAGCCATATCATCACAAATGTGAGTTCGCAACCCCGTTCTATATTTTGCTGCGAGTAGTTATTCAGCTTCATAAATGCCTGCTCTCATGGACAACTCATAGAACCTTTCAGTGTACTCATCAACACTCTCACTCCCTTGGCTATGAAGATGAATTTTCAGAAATAAGCTCTGTTGATAATCCGTGGGAAGAAACCTTCCGTTTAGTAGAGTTTTCATTTCATCTCATGTAGTCACTTCAGCTCCACTGCTTCCTTCTATTTGCCTCTTGAGTTCTTGTCCATCGCATTTGTGCTGCTGCTTTTAATTTAGCACTAGCAAACTGCACTTTCCTTCCCTTAGTTAGTTGATGCCAAACAAAGAAATGATCCACACCGGTTAACCAATTGAGGAAAGCTTCTGGGTTCATCTTTCCATTAAAGTCAGCAACCTCAATTTAACCCCTTTATCTCCCATCCAATAATTATCAGGTAGGCTCCTAAGATATGTTTGGCCGATACATTGGTCCCTTAAACCAGGAAACTCCCCTCGCTGTCCACCCAATTCAATGTTCATGGCCTGCTTTCCATAAACATTAGAGGCAGCAAACTGCTGTCCGCTTTGGGGAAAATCACCTTGTCTAGGCCCTGGGCCTCCAAAACTCATATTACTATGACCTTGTTGTTTATGGGCATGTATAGGCTGGGTCATGGGTGCAAATGCATATGTAGGCTGCGATAGCAATGGTTCAAATGATTTTTGAAATGCATGTTCATCAGCTACATATGAGGAAGGTTTATCAGCCATACCTTTGCCACAATTCCCACCAGAATATTCCCTTCCATATCTTCCAATGTTGAAGCTGTTCATTGTTTTTTTTTCCTATGATCTTCAAGGGTAATCTTTAAACCATCAGCAGCTTGTTCATTATTTCCAATCCTACCATCAAGGGATTGAATCCTCTCATCACATTTTGCGTTTGTTACATGTTGTGAAGTCGTGTGAAAGACAGCAAAGTTAGGATCTTAACTTGCTCTGATATCAAGATTGATGTGTAACTTGGTTGCAGGTTCCAACAAGTATGATTGTGGATGGACCCGATTAACATGGATCAAGGACGAAACTATGTAGGAATCAGATTTGGGGACTGATATTTGCATAATCTAGCAACCAGGGCTCGAAATCCACAATCTATGGGGCTCAAAACCAAGTCCTAAGAGGCAGCACTCTAAAAATCTGGAATTTCATTGGTCAAAAACTCCCCTGAATCAAGTATTACAACCCTATATATAGAACCCCGAGGTAGCTCACTTCACAGTGAAGTACCTAAACTTAAACAAGACAAAATAGTTGACACAAGCATACAGCTGTTATTTTTTACCAAAATGGTTGCTGGTTGCTGCTAAAACACCCCATGAGCAACTTCTACGGACACATGCTAAAGATTTACCTTACTATGAAGGAAACTAACAAAAAAACACACCTCAATGATAAATCCTAAGTGTGAAAACAGGAAGGAAAATATCCTACCTTCCTACTAGACCAGTTTAGTTTAATAAAAATAAAAAAAAAAAAGAAAACCTCTCAAACTCTTTTCTTATTGCTTGAGTGTGTTCCCTTCTTTCCCAAGAACTGGCCTTCCGTCTTGATTGCGTCAAACTGGTTACAACCCTGCTTTTATGATGGCATGGATTCATTGTGTGACAATAGTCAAGTACATGTCTACCTACATAATATGTAGCTCAATAATAAAACATATGTCCCTGGAATTCTTTTGTTCCTCTTGATATGTGTCACTTGAGAATTCTAATTATATACTGATATGGTTATTGATAACTGTTACTCTTCTTTGCCCTTTGTTTCAGGATTTTCTTGATTTTGCCTTATGTGAGTTACTCTTTATCCTCATATCCACCCTTGGGCTGTATTAGTAGTGAAGGTTTACATTGACAATATCAATATCAGAAGAAATGGCCAACTGGTTACCCCGAATTTCTCAACTTGGAGTAATTAGAGTTCAGAGTTGGAGTCACAGTTATCAGACCTTGGTACAAAGTCAAGTCCTCAAACAGTGTGATGAAAGTGCAGTGGGTGCTAAGCTTGTTAACATGCTTAGAATTTGGACCCAAAGTTATAGTATGATGGTGCATGCTCATAACAACCAAAAAGATGGTACCTCAGTCGTATCCGTAGAGGATCAAATTAAAGCTGTGTCTCTGTTCACAGGAAAGAATCCTGTAGGAGTTCGAAGTCACCAAATTGGGGAGAATGTGTCTAGAAAAGACAAGATCAGCTTTCTCGTTGACAACCTTATCAATCTCGAGGATAGTAAAGAAGCCATTTACAGTGCACTTGATACGTGGGTTGCATGGGAGCGGAACTTCCCTATTGCGTCCCTCAAGGTGGTATTGGCAACTCTTGAGAAAGAGCAACAATGGCATAGAGTTGTTCAAGTTATAAAATGGATGCTAAGCAAGGGGCAGGGAAACACGATGGGAACATATGGACAACTAATTCGAGCATTAGATATGGATCACCGGGCTGAAGAAGCACATGGAATTTGGGAGAAGAAAATTGGTAGTGACTTACATTCAGTATCTTGGCATTTATGTAATCGCATGATATCTGTTTACTATCGAAACAACATGCTGGAGAATCTTATAAAGCTTTTCAAGGGCCTGGAAGATTTTGATCGTAAGCCCCCAGAGAAGTCAATAGTGCAGAAAGTTGCTGATGCTTATGAGATTTTAGGGCTACTTCAAGAGCGCAATCGGGTACTGGAGAAGTACAAGAATCTATTTTCTGAGACACAATGCCCCAAGAAACCTTTTAATCTTTCCAAAAAAAAGAAAAGAAAGGGTCGTACTAAGTGTGGCACGACTTCAGTTGGTTTGCACAATGCTATGGAGGTACGGTGATAAGTTGAGGGTGTTTGAAAGGTAATTCATGTACTCATGATGCATGTAGTTCGTGTACTTATGTAGTTTTTAGAAGTTCGGTACAATCAAACTTTAAATTAAATAGAGCAGCAACTAATAAGAAATTCAATACTTGAGACCGGTTGAGAAAACAACTATTGGGTTCACTGTTCACTCCTTGGCGTATTACCTATACTATATGTGAAACTACTTGTTAAACATTTTGGCACTTGAAAAAGTTAATGGAAGCGAGAAACAAGGAGAGATTAAGGTGCAACTAAGGTGGGGCATGTTTTTGATGTACAATTGTTCACTTGTAGTGATTGGCAGGGGAATTCTCATCAATTAACAAAACAGAAAATTGGCCTAAAGGCCAAGTTTGGGGCTTTAAAGGGTGTTTAGTCCAGCCTAACTCATTTTGAAGCCTCCAATACATTGATGTGAAATTTTTGAGGGTTCAAGGACAACACTGGACAAAAATACCCTTAATGATAAAAAAATTACAAAAAAGAAAGCCGGTACAGCCTCACTTTTCCCTTTTCTGACTGACTGACAGACTCACCCTGTCACTGTGTCAGTCCAGCCTAGCTAGTGCCTGTCACTCTCTCTCTCTCTCTCTCTCTCTCTCTCTCTCTCTCTCTCTCGTGGGTCCTGGGTGGGTCAATTTTTGGCCAATTTTCTGTAGAATGGGTCTTTAGGCCAATTTTATGTGGGACAAAGTTAATTTTCTCTCTTTAATTTTGGGATTGTGTTCAATTTTAGGGGTTAGGCTCTTTGGGGTAGTGGGTTTAGGCATTTTGGGTTTAGGCACGTAGGGTGCACTTTCCAATTATAGGGTTTTAGTGGTTTAGGCACTTTCATCCCTAGGGTTTTAGACACTTTCATAGGGTATCCTAGGGTTTAGGTTTAGGGTGCACTTTCCAATTATAAGTTTTTAGTGGTTTAGGCACTTTCATAGGGCACTCTTGGGTTTTAGGCACTTTAATTGGGTACCCTAGTATTTTAGGCAATTTCATAGGGTACCCTAGGGTTTAGGTTTAGGCACTTCATTAGGTTTGGGGGTTTAGGCACTTTCATCAGGTTTAGGGGTTTAGGCACTTTCATGGGCTAGCGGGGTCATTTGTGGAATGTGTAGATGATTTGTCCTATTGGCATTAAGAAATTAGTTTGTGTCCTATTTCCATAATTAACTCTTATACCATGTCCTTGTCAGAGAAATACCCTTAACAAAAGGTGGTTGCGTGTGCTTGATGCACATTCTTCTCCTGATTTGTGCACTTGAAGTTCTTCCTAACACGCACACGCAAAGAATAAAGCATAGAGATGTAGACACTGTTTCGATCTCTGTCTTTGAGCTGTATCAGGAGAGGGAGTTAGTCAGTAAATGTAACCTACCTTCTAGTGGTTTCATCCCATACATATATGTTTTTGCATTTTGATATACATAGGCATAAGTTCTGCTACAATGCTGATATGTTATGTGGATATACATGCTAAAGGTGAGAACGTTATTGTCTTATGGTCGTCTACTGTGGAAGTTTTAGGCTTGTAAATATTGGGTAATGGATGCGTTGTTCCTCGTGTCCTTTCTTTGAAATTTGGTGCATTTTGTTTGGCGTTACAGGAGATCATAAATTATTGGATTCACCTCTTATACTGTACTGAGGCATGGGTCTGATCGCTTGTCACTGGGCTAGTATGTCATTGTAACCGTGGTAGAATTGATAAGTGTCTGCTGGATGTGAAGCTCGTTAGTATTGAAGAGGAACTTAACTTGTGTCTGGATTTAACAGTTTCTGGTTACTAGGATAGGCAGTTTTTCTTGAACTATCTTACTATTGATGTTGGATGAATCCGGTAAGTTAAATGTGAAAGACTTGTTGGGGACTCAGGATTAGACGGTGTCATTGAGTATGGTATTTGTGGTTCTCTCTCAATTTTTGCAACTAAAAAATAAGCTTCTTCACCACCTCATATTTATTTCCTCTTGTATGATAGTAACAAACATAGTTGTCATTGTACTTAATATTAGGGAATTGTGAAAGTCTAGGTTAATGGAAATCTTGGACAGTTATTTAGGACAAATCCTCATGTATCATGGATGTCAAGGTTGTCGAGGTTTAGTAAAACATTACCTTTTTATTGCATCTGTAGCTTGTGATAGGTATGTAGGAGAAGTCCACGACAGTATCAATAAAAGAGAACTGTTTTATTCGGTTGTATTTTTACAATTTTACATATAAAATAAAGAATATTTCTTCATTATACTGAGAAATTTAATTTCTGCATGTGTCCCTTGTTCAGTTGCATTTTAGGAGGGAGACCTTGAGTGAACCGTTTGAAGTCTCTATTTCACCAAAGCATCGAGTTTTTGGTACATCAATGTACTAGTTTCAATAGAACTAATTGATTTAGAGCCACGGGATGCTTCCAATGACCAAGCACACCCATTGCATTGAAATTCCTGAAGGGGTAGTGAGGGAAACTTTCGTCCAATCTAATCTTCACCCTACCTCGTCGTTTCTTCGGTCATCGGCATTCCAGAGGCTGGGGTAAACCCTCATTTGGGAATGGAAATTTTATAGCTTGATTGTTGAACATTATTTGCTATGAAACTGCAAAATGAAAAGAATTAGACGGTTCAAAATGAAAAGGGCGATAGGTTTTTGGGGTGGAATCCAAGAATGGAGCATTACTTGGTTTGTTCAGGCTTCCAGGTGATGAAGTAATTAGGGAAACTAATTGTTGGATCAGACCATAGGTGGACCTTTCGCTCCATGTTTCCTTTGCCTTGGGTGAACGTGTTGGTGTGGTCTATCTGTGTGGCATTTTCTGAGTCATTCTCAGCCTTTTTATTGATCCTTGAGAAGATCACAACAAAGATTGACACTTTTAGGCTGGGTTTAAGTCTAACTTCAAAGATGGCATTATGTTCCTTAAAATTTTAAATTTTTAATCCTATATGAACTTTTGTTAGTTTTCTGTCACATTTTTGTGGAGTATGGTTTACCTTGACGAGAGAAATCTAAAAAGTAAAAAGTTACAACTAGGATTTTTAAAAAGGTTACTGAAGACCACAATAATTCAAATTGGAGCCTTTGCCCTGGAAGCATCCAGTTCCTGGTTCCTCCATGCTGTAATGTGCTAGAATTGGTTGGCATAGAGACAAAGGACGATGCAGATAACCAAACACAAGCACTGACATTGAAATTCCTGAACGTGGCAGCGAAAGGAGCTTTTGTCCCGTCCACACTGTATCACCTTGTGTCGCCCAATCAGGGACGGAGCCAAGATTTTACCTTTGTGGTGGCGAAAATATGTACTCAAAAAATAAAAAGACAAAGTGTATTATAAATATTCATCCACTCTATAAAAAACTATAATAACATAAAAATCTAGTGGTGTCGAGTCTATATAATTTGGAGATAAAAATCTATTTTCTATGTAATAATTGCATTTTTTGAAAATCTTGTGGTGGCGGCTGCCACCACTTGTCCCCCCTTGGCTCCATCCTTGCGCCCAATCATCGCCATTAGAGAATGAAACCCCAATGGCTTGGTTGTTGTCGAACACTCTTATTGGCACAGGATCCGCAATGAAACTACATAATTAGAAGAGTATTCAAAAAATATGATATTGAGAAGGATGAAAGGATCATGGGACCATATCCATGGATGGTACATTACGTGATGTGTAGGGTTCTAGATGATGGAATAGTTTGTTGGTGTTTTTAGGCATAATATTTTTTGGTGTATTAATTATGATTATTGTTGTTGAAGCATAAACTAGATTTAGTTTTTTTTTTTGGCACAAAAAAGTGAAGTTCAAATAAGCCTTATTGACAAAGCCCAAACATGAAAGATATTATTGAATGAGGCATAAATATCTAGTTTCTAGAAGCTCTAGAATATCTATCTTCTAGAAATTCTAGAATATCCTTGTGAAGGAGTATCTAAGATTTTTTTTGGGGAGGATTAGTCACATGTGGAAATCTACCTCCAAGTATATCTTACATAAAAATATCTTTGGACTAGAGCCTTCCATGGAGTATAATAAATAAGGATGGGTTCTAGCCATTTTGTACCAAGCTAATCAAAAGAGTTTGAATTCAAGTGTAATACAAATACCCTCCTTCCCCACTCATCTTAAGTTTCTCTCTTCCAAATACAAACTCCTATTTTTCCAACAAACGTATCTTAAGATTTGCGATACGTAAATCACAATACGATTTATAGAATGAAGAACTTAATATTTGCGATACGTAAATCACAATACGATTTATAGAATGAAGAAAACAGTAAACGATACGCATCCCGGTTTGAAAACACTAACTGGTATGTTTGTTTCAATTTCTCAACCTTATGTATGTTGGCTGCTCTATTCTTTTATTGGCAAATTGGGAGCATCAATATAACTTATATGGCTAACATGAAAATGCTCTATATTCAGCTCACCCAAATTTGCACTTGCAGACCTTTTTTTCTTTTTTTAATCACAAAGCATATCTACGCAAGCCACTTGAGACAGGAGGATTAATCGTTTGGGGGCCTAAGGTTCAGATTGCTGCTTCTTCAACTGTAGCATCCTTTGGACTCGTGTTGCCCAAAGAAAAAGCTAGGCATTTGAAGAGCTCTAGGTTACAGGGGGACTAAAAGACATGTTGCTTTGGTAAAGCATGAGGGACTGAGCTCTGGGGATACGGAGAACTAAGAGACATGTTGCTTGGTTAAAGCACGAGGTCCCTCGCTTAGAGCAAACTATGCTTCTAAAAGATCTTTATGAGGTCATAGTCTGTTTTGTTTATTGTTTGAAAGACTTTGATGCGAATGGGGCAGGGGCTGACAGATGAAGTAGAATTACTAACCCTAGCCCTCGAGTGGGCATATCAACAATTTTTATTTATTTTTCCTCGAAAGGCAAAATAAAATATTAGCAATTTTGAATGCACAGATTTGCACATCTGTAGGAAAGTTGAGGTGATGGGTACATGACACTCCATTTTAATTCTCAAGTGAGGCATGCAATTTTCAATAATTTACCCATATTCTCACTGGAGGTGATCTAGTGTCATCTATCCAAACCTTTGGGAAGATATATGTAATTTACCCATATTTTTTTTACATTAAAACAAAATGAGTGGCGATTTCAGGGAGCCAGCCCCAAATCTTCCAAATAGAAACCCATTCTGACAACTCTGTGGCGAAGATGTCAAATCGAAGCGAGCAATTTTGCTGATCAACCTTACCGGAGAAACACTTGCCGGGCAGAAATCATCGCGAACAATGTGGATTTGTTTACTGAGATTCTTTTACGAGTACCTGCTAGGCCGCTCACCAAATTCAAGTGTGTCCAAATGTTTGTTCTCTCTCATCTCCGACCCATAGTTTGGTAGTAACCACACCTGCCGTAATCCCACTCCTCTGGTCTTCGGCATATACTTACACAAGTAACACAACCCTTGGCCCGGGCCTGATGATTCCCTACACAGAAATGATCAAGTTAAGCCTGTCTCCGTTGGCGACTGCAGTTGTGGAATTACTCTTCCAACTTTCTCCATGTTGCCACGCCAGGATCTTCTTAATGCTTCCCAATGTGCGGCTTCTTGGAAGTAAGTGAGTCTTGAATCATTTTACAAGTTCAACCGTGGTGTCATTTGGAATGGAGCAATTTTTTGGATGAGTTTGTCGATGCGCGTGCACGTCTACTCTCGATTGGACGTGGATACGGAGAAACTAACAGTAACTCATGTGCCCCAAGACCCTAATCTCTCGAAAGGTTTTACTATCTATTTAGGAGAATGTGGTGGCCGTTTGCTTCTTATTAAACTTCATGCAATAGATGCTAGGGAATTTATAGTGCATGAGATGGACAGAGATGACTTCACTGGATTGTGAGGTACCGGGTAGATCTAACATCCTTAATATGTTCGAATAGTAGTAGACGTGTAATTTCAGTGATATGTATTTTGAAAGGAGCAAAGGAAAATTATCTCGCGGTGGTGTTGTACAACCGATGCAAAGTCTTCTCCTGTAATCTCGAGTGGAAGACAATGAAGGTGCTTTGCTAGTTGTCTCCTGGTAAGATTTCAAGTCTCGATCGAGGAAGGGAACTTTACCAAAGGTCTTATCAATTCATCGATAGTCTATCCCCTATTCAAGTGATGCCATACATGTTGAAGAAATGTCATAACCTTGTCATGTATGGGTCAAATGGGGAATGTTTTGTTGTCTCTGATTGTATTAGCTTATTGTTCAGGAATGTGGACTATGTTGCTATACCATCTTTTGTCATCTTTAGGTATGATGGATTCTCACATAACCACTTCTCCCTGGGTAATCACTTGTAAATTTCTAATCTTCCCTCAATTGATATATTCGCTAGCTTTTTGGTCTTTGATGTTTACGTTCTATTTTAAGCTAGTCCTAGATTTTAAGGCAGTTCCAGGGAAAGTTTTTCCTAAATCTGAAGTGCGAGATACTGTATTTTCGAACATATAGGGCCAACTGAAGTGCTGTGTTTAAACTTTAAATGATGCTTATGTCTATCCTCGTCTTTTTATTGAAACATTTGCCATTTTTGAGTAATGACCTCTTACACTGGTTTTTATGGACCTTTTGATCTGCCTCTTAGTTTGAAACATTGGATAGCTTCTGGAAAATCAGCAATCGGCAATTATCGTACGATATATGACATTGATGTCTGTCAATGATGTCTTCTTGATGTCTGTCGACCAAAAGCTGTAATACTCAGTGCTACGTTGATGTCTTCTTTATGGCAAAGAAATTCATAAGCATGTTCCTACATTAATGCCTATCATTGTCGTAAGGCTATCACAGTCCACATAATGTGTGCTCTTAAGTAGTCCGTTCTTCAGAGCTGGTGACTTTAGCACAATTAGTTAAAAAAAATTATTTGGTCTAATTGCGAGAGAGAATGTGTTAATTCATTCACTGCATGCTTTTCAAGTACTATGCTGTTGGATGTTTGAAATGGTTTTGGATTATCACAGCAGGCTCTCGCTACGGTGACAATGGTGAGACTAAATATTTCTCATTAGCAGGACGTGGGAGCCATAAAGTAGTACTCTAATTAGAAAATTGCGTCATTTTCCATGAGTTTATGAATTGAATTTTGTGAATCATTTTCGCTGTTGTAGTTTCTGCATGTCCGAGAGGGAGGCTGTTTTATGCAGTAGGCTAAGGAGCCCAGATTCTGCACAAGGTCTTTGCAGTTTTGAATTGTGAAAAATGTCTCTTTTTTTCTCTCCTTGAGTAAAGCAAAGAACATGCGCATTTGAGGAAATATTTTTCCTATAATTCTTGAATTCAAATTTAAAATACGTTACAGAAAGCCTAAGATAAATACCCTAGAAAGGACTATATAATGGGGAATACAAACACAGGGAAGCTTTTATCTGATCACGGTATAATTTTCTTCCAACGAAAAATCTTTTTGTTTACAATAGGTGGTTTAATTTGCTTTGACTGAGGTTAGAGAATTTTCAACGCCCTGCCAAATAGGGTGCCATACCCATTTTTTTGGCTTCCCTTCCATTTTCAAACCCTCCAACGGGGAGCCATATCACTTGCCAAATTTGGGGTGAGCCATTTTTCCGGCCAAACTTGGTTGGGGAAATGGCTCATGCCATTTCTGCCACGTCACATTTTCCTCCCCATTTTCAAATACCAAACCCAACAAAAAAAATAAAATAAAAATCACAAAAAAAAGATTGAATTATGCTTGTTTGCAAAGGGATCGCTCCAAATCCTCTAGATCTACGTCTTCGGGGACTTGGTCTACTCTCCGAAGGCCTTCACCTTACTCGTCTTATCTTTTGTGACGCTTGTCTGAGTGATCTTTGTCTCGGATGAACAACATTAAATGGATTGCTCCCCTTTACGATGAGAACAAGTAAGGCTAGGGAAATAAAAGAACGAGTTTTTTTTCGAAACATCCCCTAAACTATAACTCATTTCTCTACTTCATACTTGAACTTTCAAAATCCTTTATGTAGTCTTTGAACTACTTACTTGAAGTGCATGTGGTCCTTTTTTAAACATCGTTAGTTCTATGGATGGAAAATGATCTCTCTCTCTCTCTCTCTCTCTCTCTCTCACACACACACACACACGCACCAGTTGACTCCCCTCCCCCCTCCTTACTCCAGTGATCTCATCTCTGGCAAACCCACCTTGGGCGACCTCATCTCTGGCCACCAACTGTGGCCTCGTGAATCTGTTGGCATTGCCAGCGGCTAGACCTCCAGTTCTGGAACCAATAGAAGACATTTGTGTCCCAACTGAGCCAAATTTCTCACGTAGTTTCCTGATCCTAACGGCTTCGTCTTTTGGGGGATTCACCATCCCACTTAGTTCTTCACATAAGAAGATGGAGTATTTAAATTCAAGCACTAGGTTAGTATTTCAAGTAAATAAATTTCTAGATTTACAAATTCATGGTGTAAAGTGTAAACACATTCTTGAAATTTTCTCAATTTCAGTGGCTGGTCACTTTGCAGCTGGAGTTCTTTCTTCTTTTTCTTGTTCTAAGTATAGTGCATATGAGAATGCCCATGGTATTTGTCATTTTTGGTAGTTGGATACTTGGATTCTAATTTTGTGATTTGAGGCTTATCTTGCAAAAGTAAGGCCAAGTCACCTACTATAACTAATCCCTCGTAGCTTCTCTCTCTAACACAATTCCCAAAGTCTTCATGGCTGCCACGATTTGCCATGAGAGAGAGAGAGAGAGAGAGAGAGAGAGAGAGGTCATCCACCAATTGGTGTGAGTAAAGGAGTTGACGTTTTTACCTTTGGGTTTGGGACACTAATATCCTGTGATGCACCCACAGAGCATTTTCCATCCATAAAACTAAAGGTGTTAAAAAAAGGACCACGTGCACTTTACGTAAGTAGTTCAGGGACAACATAATGGATATTGAAAGTTCAGGTAAAAAGTAAGGAAATGAGTGATTGTTTAAGGGATTTTCAAAAAAAAAAATCTCTAAAAGAAAATCAAACACAAATAAGAAAAAGCGAAGCAGCTCAAAGGGAAAATCAAAAATAGAAAGGAAACAACTCACGTGTTTTAACTAGACGATGAGGAGGCTCCTTATGGTAAAGTGGGCTTATATAGGAGAACCCTAAAATTACGTAATGACATTATTGCCCTTTTAATCTCATTGGTGAAATAGTACTAGTTGACTATTCTTTTCTTTTTGTTTTTTTGTTCTGTGTGCTTAATGTTTGGGGCAAAATTAGTTTTTGGTGGAAAGTTGGTTCATAAAATTTAATTAATAAAATTGTGATTAGGAAGTAGTTAAATAATAATTAAAGTAAATAAAATATTAATTGGAAATTGAAAATTGGTAGTTGGAAGGTAATTGAAAATTTGGCACCCACAACATTGGAGCAGTTTGGGCAAATAAACACTGTTGAAATGCCAAATTTGGGTTTGGGGGTGCCAAATTTAGGCGTGGCACCCCATAAATGGCACCCATAGTCCTTGTCCTTACCTTGTTTTGTGTCTGGGTGCTATTCCTTGTGTATGTTGTGTCTTTGCCTCGGCCCGTTTCGTTTGTGTCTTAATCTATCTTAACTGGTTTTGCTGTGGAGGATCATCGATAATTGTTCTTGTGAGAATTCAGAATCTAGGGGAGACTTATGCACACTGCATATATCTTTTTTCATCATTTGGACATGCAAGGGAACAAAGCAAGATCTATAATATGTCGATCTTTAGGAGACGTTTGATCTTTTTGATATGCAAATGACTTTCAGCAGAACTTCATGACTTGCAAAGATACTGCTTGGTGTTATTTGATGCAATTTCGAGAGCCTTGGATTCACTCTTATACAAGATTGATGTTTTTTTTTCTGGGAATTGATGCTCTATCCTTTTGTTATTATCTCTCAGTAGCTAGTTCGTTGTGCGATCATTGTTGTATCTTCTTGTGGGTATACTCATATGAGCCCAACTGATGTTTTCTGTTTTCGTTTTTGGCTTTCGGTTGGTTCCTTGCCAACTGTGCTTTGTGGGGTTGGAGGGCATATGATTGCCTAGAGGTTGGGTGCCAACCTAGTTGGGATGCTTCATTTTCATTGTGATGCCATTTTTTCCCTCTTCTTTTAACCTTGTAAGTTGTGTTTATTTGAGGAGTTTCAGAGAGTTTAGTTTTGTTTGTTTTGATAATGAGTGGAGAGAGAAATAAGATAACAATTGGAGATATGGATAATGAGCAGAGACAGATAGAGAGAAATGAGATTAATAATTGAAAAGAAAGGGTAATGATTAAAAAGAGAAATAGGGTAATGATTACAAAACAAAACTGACAAACACAACCGTAATCATTTCTAAGATTAATAAAATTTCTTTTGCGATTAAACAAAAAATACACCCACATTGAAGAAGCTCAAAGACACTGATTGGCTAGCCAACATCCCACTATCTTGTCCTATTGGCAACATGAAGCTTCATATGCATTAGTAGTTCAAAAATCTGGCCAACACTTGTGCAGTTTTGAGTCTCCTATGTGTTTGTACTTGAGCTACATCTAAGTTTCTCGATGCGCTTCGCTGGTGGTTCTGTTCTGATCTTCAAACTTTTTCAAGGACATTCATTCAAACCAGATGGATGTGCCAACCAGACTCTTTTGGCAACTGATGATGCATAGATCTTGTTCACATGAGTCTTCCAAAATGTTTTTTTTTGGAGTTGAAAGTTAAAAAGCAAGTGAGTCAGTGGGGGGACCCAATATTCCTTAAATCACCCTAGTCCTTTGACCAACAATGACTGGGCTAGTGGGCCCCACTCAATCCTTTTTTGCTTTTATTTTGGTTTTCCAAGTATAAATCTCCTCTAGTGCGTCCCTCTCACACTTATGAATTGCCGCTCTCGTGGGTTTTCCGAGCACAAAGTTGTATGTCCCCTCTATTGGATCCCATTTAAGGAGTTAAAACTGACCTTTTTAACTTTCAACTCCAGAAAAACATTTTGGAGAATTTATCCGAACAAGGCCTATAATTGCTCTAACCTCTTTTGACAAGTACATAGACCTTCCCTATGCTTTTTGATGCTCTCTCTTACTTTTCAAACTAATTGTCAAATTCACCTCTATCGTTACTTTAAAGCTAATAGTGTTAACCTCTTTGCATAAAATAGCCCAAGTACCCTTATTATATATCTTCTACCCTAAAAAAAAAAAACTATTAAAAAAAACCACTTTTTTTAAAGAAACCAATTGTTTTTTTTTTTTTTTTATAAAAAAAGAGTCAAAAACATTAAATTGTTTTTCATTTAAAAAAAAGTATCAACGAGAATTTTTTTTCGAAAAAACTACTTTTTGAATTTTTTTTGTTGAAAATAGTTTTTCAAGGGAAATTTTAAAAAAAAAATTTCAAAACAATTTTTTGAAATACGAAAGTTTTGAAAACATTTTCTAGTTCAAAGAAGTTTTTGGTAAGCTGTTATTTTAAAAAAAATAAAGTTTTGAAAATATTCTTTTTTCTTTCGAAAATCTGAAAATCAATTTTGATTTCTCTTTGATACGTTTTTGCTTTTAAATAAAAATGGTATAACTTTTTTGAAAAATTGTTAACTCTATTTTTTTAAAAACGGTTTAAATTATGCTATAACTATAGTTTCAAAAAAATTAAAGAGTTTAAATTTTCAAGTAAGTTGCACCGTAGGTATAGTGAAACTGTTTTCAAACTTTAAGGGAAAAATGCCCAAATTAGTATCTGAAATTAATTTAGATTAAAAATATTTTCTTCTTCTTTTTTGTGAAAATTGAAACAGAAATTATTTTAAAAGAAAACTCATTTAATTTTTTAAAATACATTTGCCTCAACAATTACTAAGGCCATATGACATCAAAATGTAACAAAAAAAATTAAAGCTAAGTATTTTTTTTATTACTATTTTTAAGGCTATTTGAACCATGTAAGGCCAAAAAACAAAATTCGTATTTTTTTAAAATATTATTTTTATTCAACATATTGTGCAACACTTTTACTTGTAGAGAAAATGATAATTGTTTACCTAATTAGTTCTCAAAGAACAATTTAAATAAGGAATAGTGGACACGGTCATCCGAGTTAAACAAAGATGGAACACCAACAATGAAGGTAATGGGCAAACAACAGAGCTATGGTCACGAAATTACCAATATAATATTAACCGCAATAGGATAAGATGGTCGGCTAGATGAGTAATTGAGACTAATCAATTGAGGAATTTAAACCATACTGAAATAAAATCTATCATTGATTACATGTGTTTATCTAAAGCGATTGAATGCAAAACCAATTGCAGTGTTGTTTCTAATTGATCCCAAAAACTATTATAGAAGTTGTTTATATCAATCAATTACCAAATCAAATACTATACTATACTCAATTTGATTGAGCAATCGATGTCACAATGTTTTCCTATTTTGTTGCATTGCATAATTGATTGCCATGTAATCGATTATAGAATTAATTACATATTCTATTGTTTCCCCAACCGTTTTTGACAACTCAATTTTGAAGACCACTTGGTCAATTATCCAATTGATTGTGTTGTCAAATCGATTATAGAATTGATTACATAATTGATATGTTGTGTTGTGTAATTGATTATTTCCAACCATTTTAATAACTGAATTTTGAAGATCACTTTGATCAATTACCCAATTGGTTGTGTTTTATTGCATGACTGATTACATAATTGATTACATATTCGATTGCCATTTTTTATAACTCAATTTTGAGGATCACTTTAATCGATTATCCAATCAATTATACATGGTTGAAAAGTTACGATTTTTACTATAAAAGCTACAAGATGAACGAAAATGTTACGAATTATATTTGTGAAAAGTTACAAATTTTTGTCAAAAAGTTATGAGACGCAAAACAATGTTACGAATGATATTTGAGAAAAGTCTCGATTTTTTGTCTCAAGTTACGAGTCCTACAAAAAGTTACGAAAGACACAAAAAAGTTACGAAACTCCAGAAAATGTTACTAATCATATTGTTGAATTATGAATTCTTAGTAAGTGTTATGAAACTCACAAAAATGTGGTAAATGACCGGCTCTCCAAGTAATTTATTATGAGGTGGCACAATATGGATCACACAATAGGTGCATATCGTACACATTTTAAAAGGGTGTGCATTGTAGACTTTTCTACCTCTTTTTGTTAGTTTGGTGAGATGCACGAAATGGAAGATGACTCAAACAAGTTCAGATCTCGTCAACATAGGGATAGCAATTTCCCATATCCAATGGATACCCGCCCTGTCACGCCCTCGAAATTCAATGAATAATACAACAAGAAATTCCACGTGGACGGTCAACAAGTCCACGGGCCATGTCAAATTTCAAGTTGTCTGATAGTGAAAGTCAACATCAACTGGTTCAATGGTGTATGGTTACCCATTTCCCACACCAAAATACACAAGTCTTAAAGTTATTACAAATCCAAGTCAAAATATTTAATATGAATGAGTTACAAAATCATCTCTTCAAAATGATATACTCAAAATGATGAGGTAACTTCTTTTTAAGCTTTCAAAAGATGTATGCAATCACTTCATACACACCCAAGTCATGCTCCGTGTTGGGTACCTGAAAATGATAAGTTGAGCTCACTAGCCCAGTAGAGAAACGTCTACCAAAACTAAACACAATGAAACGTGGATGCGAGATGAGACATGAGAATGAAAGCTAAATAAGATAACCGAGATTTTACAAGAGTCCAACGAGGCACATATAAGTTTATAAATCCCTTGTTATCACCCATGTGTACCCGAAGTATACCCGATATGCGTCATCTCTCATAAGTGTCTAATTCGTCCGTTTTGTCACGTCAACCATTTTATTTAAATTAGATCTTTAGAAATTCCTCGCGACACGTCCATAGGACGGTCCAAGTATCATTCCGAGCTATCTTTCGACCCCGTATAATCTTCCCCTTGACCAAGGCATAATTCCTCGCAACACGCCCATAGAACGGCCCGAGTATCATTCTGGGCTACCTTTCGACCCTGTATCAAGAGTTTCAAGTTCTTATTTCAATTCACGTTCATTGGTTTCGCACAAGTGTCATCATATCACTCATACCTCGGATCGTCACCCAAGTTCACGCATTTCGTCAAAAATCTTCAATTCACATATAACAAGTGTATGACCATGTAGGTGTCGTGTAAAAATCAAACCGAGTCACCAATTATATTAGGATAGGCTAGGGACGAGTTATTCAACGAGTTGTGAGGTATAAGAGATGATTACGCCAAGTAATAACACGAACAAGCGACTGAAATCGACCAAAACAAGTTTTGGTAAAAGTGAAGGGTGGGAGTGGATTGATCCACTGTGAGAGTGGATCGATCTAGAATGAGAGTGGATCGATCCAGAACAAGAGTGGATCGATCCACTTTGGTCCGGAGCAAAACAGAAGGTTGTGGATCGATCTGGGTGATGAGTGGATCGATCTAGAACGAGAGTAGATTAATCCACTATGATCCATAACTCCATTAGAAGGTTTTGGATCGATCAAACCCCAAAGTGGATCGATCCAAAGACCTCACGAACAGATTTTTGATAGCAACAAGGGGATTTCAATGGGCTCCAAACCAAATCAAACATGTTTATAATAAAAAAATCAACACCACAAGCTACAAGAGGGTATTGCAAGAACTAGTTTACATCAAACAATAACAACAAGCATTAATAAACATCTAATGAAATCCATGGAGCTAGAAAATGGATTTTTCAAGAAAATAAGAGGGATTGAACAAGGATGAATATAATCTACACATCAAACACTTCAAAACACTTAGTAATGGTAGAAATCTCCCTACCTCAAGGTTTAGAAGCTTTGTGAACAAAGAATGAGAAAAACCCTTACCTTCTCTCCAATACTCCAACTCAATCTCCTCCTTCCGGAATGAAATGAACCAAACTCGGTCTTCCAAACACGCGTAGGAGTCTATTACGATTTGAGAAATGAATATTACAGATCCAACATTAAAAATAAAGGGGTGGTTCTACAGATTAAGGTTCAACTTTGAATTCTACGGCTCCTTTTGAGCCTGGTCTACTAGATAACCCACGGTTTCGAAATAATCGTCTCCTTCGACACCAACAGTACCTGCTTGATCACAGTCTGGCATAATATGTCCGAGTTGTGAAGCAACATCATGGTATTATACTAGGGTCACACGAAGTGTAACACCATGAGTAATAAATCACTTAATAGCTACTCTAACCCTCCCAACCCTTGCTTAACATGCACGTACAACATATATGATTGAAAAAATAGTAATTAAAGGAATAAACAGGAACTAAATCGTAAAACTGAAATTAAACACATAGTTGATTTCATTACTGGCCATTAACTTACATTTCATCTAAGTTCTCAACCTAGAGAACTTTCCTCCCGGTTAACCACTAAGGAATATGACCAAACTGTGATTTACTCCCCCCTTGCTTGCCCTTCACTCGGGGGGCCCCGACGAAAGGTATAAGTTATGTACTTAATCCAACCGCCAACCGTCTCGCAAGGATGAATTTTCCTGGGACGAAAGTGCACCACTAGGCTACATATGGCAACTGCCAGGTCCTGTAGGTATATAGCCGAAACTGGTCTATAATACTTCCACCCTTATAACGCCTCAGAATTCAAATGAAGCAAATCACAGAGTGTCATATCCTAGGGTTTCGAAATTATAGTAGACTCCCAAATAATCCTCCGAAACAATCACTTGGCAGTATTGCCATTCAACAACAATCTCGGGGTAACTCCCCCATCAATCAATTTCAATTCACTTTTTCCATTAACCGCATTGTCTATGTGATATCCGCGCACGATCACTCAACCTGGGAACCTAGTTGTCCATTCTAACAATCCAACAATTTGACGATAATGAAATACCACAAGCGAAGCAAAGCAGTAACAATATCTTGACATTAAAAGTAAGGCGATAATGACATTTCAAGGGTTCACATAACCACATAATAAATCCATGGTGAAATACACGACTTATGGTGTTCCCGCATCACTATGCATACGAAGGTAATACATAAGTTTGAGTAAAATGAGTTTAAGGGTCATAAATGTGATTCATAAAAATATAGGGTCGATGTCGTATTTTATTCAAGTGTAGAGACGAAATCTAATACCTTCATTAGGCTCGGGGACTTTTTGTAAGGTAAAACTATGCACGAGGGAAAATTGGTAATTCATCAATGGAGGACATTTTAGTAATTTACCAAAACTAACTTATCAATAATAGATGATATATATTTACTAGTATCATAAATATAAACATGCCATAATAGATTATGATCAAGTTTACTAACAAAGATTCACTTTACTAATCTAAATGAATTACATAACATTCTGCAATTTAATCGACAGAGTACATCGAAACAAACGTCAATATTATAGATTTTAATTGTGAAAACAAAACAAATTATAATGGACATGAATAATCAGCCAAACAACATAACCATACACATCATCATTTGTTAAACAAATCAACTTTAACCATCTTTAGGCCTTACGGCCATAATCGGTTTGGTGGGTTTCTAAACCCATTTTACATTTTGATTTCATTTCATTTGGGCTCATAGCAAACCCCAATATCAAGTCTGAGGCTACTAAATATACTTAGGCTTAATGGATAAGAGGTTTCTACCTTTGGTCCGGACGAAAAGCTCAACTGTAAAGTCTGGTGGTATTTTGAGTGGCAATGAAGAACTCCATTGCGAACAAAATCTTTGAGCTGTGATATCGGGTTCAAACCTCATTTGTTTCTAGCGATTCTTGTGTCTAAAATGAAACTCTCGAAGTTCTCTAAAACGTTGATGAAGAAGTCTAAGCCTAAAACGCACTCCAACAATGAGAAAAATGAAGATTTGTAAAGGTTCAGTGAGCTGCTTGGTTTGACTAGACCAGAAACTTCAGGCTGCAATAACGTGGTCATTTCTCAACCATTTTGAGTGATTCTTCAACCTAAAATGAAGGGCTTGAAGTGATCTACAATCTTCGTGAAGGAATCTAAACCCGAAATCCACTTTAACGAGGGGAAAAATGGAGATTTGTGAAAGGTCAGTGAGCTGTCTGAAAAATGTAGCCAAATTTTTTTTACTGAACTTTGGATGGCTATGACTCACTCAAAACTCAACCGATTTGGGTAATTCTTATATTGAAATCGAATTACTCGACGCCCTCTACAACTTTTGTTTAGAAACTTAAGCCTAAAAACGATTTTACCTTGGAGGAAATTGGCCATGAAAATGGATGTGTTATGGACGAGAATAGGAAAACGTGGTGGTGATCTCTCTCCTCTTTTTATGCCGAAAATAATGAGGGGAATAAGTGATGGGTTTATGTAGGGGAAATGGGGTGGTGGTGGAGTGTTGGTTTGGTGTGATGGGAGAGGTGGAGTGAAGTGTGGTAGGAAGTGGAGTGTGAAAGGTGAGTTGGTGAGTGGAGGTGATGGGTGGAGTGTGGGAGTAATTTGGGGGGCGGGGGCAGCATGGGATGCGGCACAATGCAGTACAATTTACTCTGAGCAGTGTTCGAATTGTCCGGGTTTCAGTCTTAGAAAATTACCAAAATATTCGTGCGAACTTGGAAATGTCACTGTGTGCTTAGAATCGTTTGGAAAAAATCTTGAAAGGAGAACACGCATTACGATGAACTCACCAGGTGAGCGTATCTGGTTGACTCGGGTCCCACAACTGTAGTAGTCGTGCTAGTGTCAACTGTGTAGCTAAAAATCATCCTCCGCATTACGCACATTATTCTGGCCGCTCGTCCGAGCCTACTGGTGACAAGTCGGTCGAAATCATTTTGTGCACCTCGAGCACTAACTCGTCTAAAAAAATAAAATAATAAATAACTAAATAAGAGACCCGCAAATGGTCAACTAAAGTCAAAATTGGGTAAAATTAAATTAAGAAAATTAGTATTTACAAATATCACAAATTTTATTTTTTGAAAATTTGGGATATTACAGTTCAGAATGTGTTTTCAAGGGTCCGCATGGGAAATCTTCAAAAAAAAAAATACCGGGAAGGGCTTGATCTAAGCAGTTTCTGCAAAAATTTTATATTTACAATTTTTACGAAAATTGCTTGGATCAAGCCCTTCCCAGTACTTTTTTTTGAAGATTTTGCGCGTGGACCCTTGTAAACACCTTCTGAACTCCTTGGACGGCTTGAAATTTCCAAAAATAATTTGTAACACAAAAAAATCAATTTTTTCTTGTTTTCGGGAGGAGTGGACTAGAATTTTTTTTTTTTTTCTCTCTCTCTCTCTCTATATATATATATATACACACACACACACACACACACATATATGGATCGATTTGGTTCAAAACACGGTTCCAAATTATGAAACCAGAAACCGAACCAAAATGTCCGGTTCTCAATTTTTTAGAACCAAAACCAAACCATTAAACCATATAACCAATTCAAATAGAATGATTCGGTCCGGTTGGTTTGGTTTCACGGTTTTTTCGATTTTCTTGTACAACCCTAGCTAAAAAGACTCCCCAATTGGGAATGAGAAATAGAATTGGGTTCCCCGATCTATATCTTACCCGTTGCCATCCCTATGTCAACATGGCTACCCGTTGCCATCCCTACGTCAACATGTCTAAGATGATGGCTGTTTTTCGGCAACACTACCACTTGGCTAAAAACCCTTAAATAGTCTTAACAATATTCAGAGTGCAATCTTGTTCTTCTTCTTTAAAAGATGATGAATATTCATTTTTTTTCAACTATCCAGGTAAAAAATCAACTCAATTAGATATGCGTAGAAAGGTGATCCAAATTCAAGTTTTGATCCAGAATTCTAAGTGAATATCGCTCAATTAGATGTGCGGAAGGGGGTGATTCAAATTCAAGTTTTGATCAGCTCCTTGTAAATGAGTTTTTCTATTGTCAGCTCACAAGACAATAAAAAAACAAAAAGAAAAAACGTACTCTAATGTATTTTTTTCACTTTCTTATATATTTTCACACATTTTTTATACGCTTTTTCACATTTTATTTTAGAACCTTGTCGGTAAGAGCATTTTCAATCCTTACTCAAATTTTTACTCAAATTTGAGTATAAGCTTCATTTGATATTGTACACTCCAATGGGCAACCTCAAATTCAAGCACAAATTTCAGTAAAAGGTTCACTAATGACAAACTTGTAAATATGAGAGTGTCAATTTTGCCTTCAAAATTTGAGTAAAAATTTAAGTTTAGCTCTCTTTGGGTTTAAGTTTGAGTAAAAACTCAATCTGGTAGTATAAATTTAGGTAAAGAGTGGAGGAGTGTTTTAAGAGTTTTTACTCAATTTTTGAGTTTGAGTAAAAAAAAAAAAAAAGAGTAAGGGGGTGGATTTGATATAAAGACATTCGGAAACGATAGACTAGACGGTTCCAGCACATTCATTTTCCCGAGAGAATGCAAGAAACACAATAGAGCCTCGACGGTGACCATTTCACTGAAGTAGAAAACGCATGCCAAATACCCTAGTTAGGGATAGGAGAAACAACGATGGATAAACAATCCCCGAGCTCCTCCGATGGATCCGGAGAGATTCAGTGCGTGGGAAGACTGGAAATTGTCAAGCCCAAACCCCTTGGCTTCCTCATTGGTTCAATTCCTGTCCCCACAGACAAATCGTTCCATGCTTTCAACTCTTCTCTCGTCCCCTCTGCCCAAACGTATTACTTCTGTGTGTGTGTGTGTGTGTGTGTGTGTGTGTGTGTGTGTGTGTGTGTGTGTGTGTCTGTTTCTCTGTACGTGTATCTATGTATATGTTTTTTGATGACTCACTGTCTGGCCAGCGTATGCACCACGATTGGGTGGGAGGGATGCTAATCCCTGGGGGCTGTTTCTATGTATAATTGTATATACATGTGTATTTGTTTAGTCATGTATTATGATATATTACTAATCCTGTACATTGTGTACATATTTAGGTATACCTATATAATTAGGGAAATCTACGATAAAACTTGTCACATATCAAGAGAAAGTAATGATATTTCGTGGTGAATGTTGTTGCAAAGTAGTTTGTGGCCAGAAAAGTGAGTTTGCGGGTTTTGTTAGGATATTTTTCGGGTGTACCAAAGTATTTGTGATTTTTTATTGGGTTTATTGGTGAGGAAATTCATAAAGTTTATGAAATGTTTGTTATGGCCTTCATGTCGTTTCAGTTACAAAGGGTCTTAACCTTTTAGGGGCGTATCCCATAGCCGGCCCGACATCGTTGCCCTACAGATTGGTTTTAGGTAGTCATTAGCAGAAATACTCAAATGACTCTGTTCTTGAGCAATTAAATGTTTCACATCGCGAAACTGGAATCATAATTTGTCATACGACTCATAACTCCATGTTTGAAAACAAAATCCCTGTATTTAGACCATAATCATGAGCAAGTGCAAGATAAATATACTTCTGATAGATAAGAGGATGTATGAAGTGATGTTGCTGAGTCTGATTTTAATTTTTTGTGTCACTTATAAAGTATTCTGGTATTTCAGAGTTACAGCTCCAAGGTATAGGGTGCTTCCAAATGAGACGGATCTCAACTCACCTCCACTTCTTTCAAGCATCCCGGAAGAGGTTCTTCCGATTGCAGCGGCAGAGTCAAGGACAAGTGGAGGTACAACTGTATGTTTGAATGGTTTGGTTGCCTTTGATCAGTGCATGTTTTGTTTCAGAGTGGCACTGTGATACATGGTTATTTCACACAACAGTTCAGCATATGCATGAGCTTAATTGAGATCTATTGGGGTAGAACTTTTAATGGGAATAAAGATGATGAATTTAGCTATGATCCTAATGCCCCACAAAGGCTTTTATGGGCTTGGGCACGTGTGCATAAGCTTCTGGCCACTCTCCCCTAAAGCTGGTTTTCAAGGGACTTGTCCTATCCATGGGTTTGTTACATGGTATTAGAGCTAACCACGTTGTCATGGTTGGCTTTAACAGATTATAGAATGGAATAGAGTGGCTTTATGGTTCGATGCACCAACCCATACTCAGATTAAAATATTTTTATCGAAAACTGATTGGTGAGTGAAGCCACCAAAAGGGAGAAAGTTTAACGTTTTGACTGAGTGTAGATGGAGCAAATTGCCGTGGATGTCGGTTGTGGTATGTTACAAGCTTAGTCTCCTACATTTGTTTTGTAAGGATTTGGCCATGTGCATATAAGCTCTTGGACACCTCTTCTTGCTATTTGATTTTCAAAGCTGAGTCCACCCAAGTGTCTATTGTCCGAGTTAGGTGCTTTGTTCATGGTTCGAAAACATAATTAAGTAGTCTGAAAAGGTTGTCTCCTGTTGTTTATATGCAGAAGCTCCTTGGAAAGTATTATAGCCCCTTAACTTTTTGTTTTGGGTATAAAGTTTCATTGGGATAAGAAAGATGAAAGCGTTAAAATGTGATGTTACTTTGGCTTCATGTGGAAATGTGAGTCAAGGAAATAAACTTCAAATGTGATAGCTACGGGGACCTTAGGTTTTTAGCTCCTTGCAAATGGTTCAAGAATGTCAGCGAAAGACATTACTGAACAGGATACTAAAATTCAATTTTTTTTGAATCTTAATTTCGCAAGCTCTATCATCTGATGACCTTGTTTTGGTGAGATGATGTTTCCCTAATAATGGTGAGTCGAATTAGGTATGGCAGTTCTAAGGCTTTTATGCCACCATTCAGGCCTTAAAAGTATTTAAGATAGGAGGAGGAGGTTCACGTAAGAGACTCTGGGTTTTGCCCAAGGTGTGTAGCAGACTCTGGTTTCACTACACGTGTGGAAGGTGACTCCGTTTAGCCAGGACACATAGGAAGAAAATCCTCCAGGGAGCTTACTATTAATGCTAATCCAGTAGTTCTAGCTCAAAGTTTGCCCTTGTCTTGAAATTAGCTGCTTGGCATGAGTAGCTTGGGCAGTCTCAGTAGTCAGTGAGTAGCTTGGAATTGGATTGCTCAGGGTGCCGTAGATCGTAGACCAACCTTCATGCCCCTAGCAGCTGCGCAAGAGATTTTTGTTTATTGATCAATTATGCTTTCTAGGTTATTAAATATTTCTAGTCTTCTTAGTTTGGCCTGGCAGTGCACATGAAACTTATCCCTTTTGTGGCTTTAGGTTAGTTGGGTCTTTATTGTTTGCTTCTTCAAATTCGATTTCATTAAATTGGAAGATGTTCAGTCCCTTGAACTGACTTTTCACCTGGTAAGGTGATCCATCCACTTGTCATTGAGCTTCCAAGCTCCACACGTGTCTGGAGACCATTGAGTTTGGTTGCCGCTAGACACTAGTGAACTATCATAAAAAAGACCCTCACTTCTGTAGTTGAACAAGCATAAGTCATGAATGACCGCTTGGGTAACAAGCCTGATTTGGTTTTATCAAGCCCAAGAGCATTGGAACAACCCTTGAATTTGGCCTAGATAGGAACAGTCTGGAAGACAGTCTGAGTGTCTCAATTTGCTAGAAACTAGGGCAATGCGATAGATGGATGGATCGCCAACAAAGTGAACGAAGTCTTTGGAATGGGAAAGTGATGTAAGCTCTGTAGCTATCTTTTGGTGGCTGACATACTAGATAAGGGTATCCACAACAAGCCTAGGCAAAATAACTAGTTAGAAACTACTTTTTTCAAGTTTAGCCAACTGTTTTTCACAAGGATTTCCTACTAACACTCTATTTTTTTCTCTCTATAAAATAAAATTTAATACTCTGGAGAAGAAGCAAGCTTTGCCAAGACAACAGAGCTGTCATTGTGGGGAGGGTAAAGTGCATCCAACGCAAAGCGGCCTTTCATTCCCTTGCGTATATATGTGTTTAACGGTATATTTATATACACAATGAATCTGCAGAGAAAGAAAGGCGCAAACAATTAGGGAGGGGTAGGCTACAATGGTGGAAAAGCAAGAGGAATTAGTGGATTTGTTCATGGAAACAATAGCAATATTTGGAACAATTATGCATTAACCACTCACTCCAACACTTGATTTTTTTAGGAATTCCCACAAACACTCATTTTTCATTCTGCTTTACCGGTAAGAAGATTAAAAAAGAAATGAAACTAGTAAAACGAGACTACCTCTTTCTTGGCGGGGCAGTTCAATTAGTTTGGCCTTCCCCAAGTAGAAAGGTGAAGATGGTAAAGTAAGGCCAAGAGGGGGGCGGGAAGAAAAGAAATTTTATTTTCTTGGAAGCTAGGCCAGGTTTCTTTTCTTTGATTGAAGGAGCTGCCTTGGGTTCTCAAGAAAAGGCTTTTTGATCTATGGCCACAGGGGTTCTCAATAGAGTGAGAGGTAAGCATTCCAGAGGGATTTCTTTGCCGTAGAGATAGAGAAATAAAAAGATTACCAAATCATAGTATATAAAAAATTTGATAAATGATTTGAGCTTTGATGTCTGGCTTGAGATGGCAATGATCAGAGGAGTGAGGAAGAAGAAGAGTGTACAATGCATAAAACATGGAAATATTACCTATTGAGTGTACAGTAGCTCACCTGAGCTGGCGATGTACTGTAGCTTGGGTCAAAATGTTGAGCTGATTATTGAGGCTGCTGCAGCCTTTTTTTTTTATTGACTAGTTTAAATGGCTAAATTATGGTTTGACTAGGCTTCTGGCCTTGCTCTAAGGTAGTTATATGCCTAATGTAAACCATAGAAAGGAGAACTAATGCTGTCTCATTTTCATTAAGAAGGCTGCTAAAAGTCCTTTAAACTTATTTCCTCCTATGGGATGTATGCCCTCATCTACTTGCTTGATGGCCCTCTATTTCTCATATATCTTTACGAAAGTCTCTCACCTATCCAGATCTGGTCCGTCTAGTTTGATATTGGAATTTCCATCACGATTGTGTTTGGAAGATGTTGATGCTTTATGGTTATGGTAGACGGGTAGAGGCCTTTCTTGTAAGGCTTATCTGTTTGACTTGGGCACCTTACATATGAATGTAGTAGCAAAGTGTTGCTAATCAATGGCTGTGAGCTATGTTACGCGGACTCTCGTGACGGTGTAAAGTACCCGTGTCGGACACTCGACACTCGGATAAGGGTGTGGGATATGTGTCCGATAAGTTTAGTAAGACACTTCTATAGAAAATCTAATAGTAATTCGAGTTTATCATGGAAGTATGCATAAACCTCCCTTATTATCCATGAAATGTGCTATAGAACCTTAAAGCACAATTTTACGTAAGAAAATACACAAAAAATAGAAACAAATTTGAATATTTTGCCGTGTCCCCGTATCCTTGAAATGGGAAATAGTTGAACCCGACACCTAGATACGTACCCGCACCCGACACCCATACCCGAGTCCAAGTAACACAGGCTGTGAGTAACGAGATAGCTATAATCTAGAATAAAGTTATTTAACTCATAAAGGGTGTCTGGTCTGGTTTTGATTTAGTTGCTTTAGGTGGAGTAACTTTGCTAGGATTCAAAGATTTCAAGGCCTGCTTGTGAATCCTATACTGTGCCAAATTTACTGGCCAATGCATACCGATTGAGTGAAAATTGGTGCAATAAACAACTATTTCTGTCTCACAACTTTCCGGCCTATTCCAGTCAAGTTTCAGGCATACCAGGTCCACCTATCTCTATCCCAAACCATCAGTTCCCGTTATGCAGTGGTTGACAAGGGAAGAGAAAGGGGGAAGCTGCCTTCTTTGTTGTTAGACGCAGAAAATACTTCGACAGAGGTTTCAGTGCCATCTACATTCACCTATTTAGCAGACCCCTCACCTGGTGGATCAATCTCCAATTGTGGTCCCTACTCAGGCTCCGTTCCGCTAAAAAAAAACAGTTTTGTTTTAACTCGAAAACTATCTCATTCCACTAACAAAAAACCACTTAGTTTTTTTGCAAAACTAAAAACCAAAAAAGCCAAAAAACTAGTTAGTGGAACAAGTTAGTTTTTTTTGCAAAACTAAACATACAAAAAACTAGTTTAATGGAACAAGTTAGTTTTTTGGCAAAACTAAAAACCAAAAAACCAAAAAAGTAGTTAGTGGAACAAGTTAGTTTTTTCGCAAAACGGAAACAATCCAAAAAAACCAAAAAACCAAAAAACCAAGTTAGTGGAACACCTCCTCAGTGTCGATACGACTGAGCCATCATTATCTATCTTCCTGCTATGTACTTATTCCAGTGTGCAGTGCTGTGTGTATATTCCTGCTGCATACGTATGTAAATTTATTGAATGCTATGTGAGTATGCTCCATGAAGATTTTGTTCCCTTTCTTTATGTGTTGCAGCAGGCTGGCATTCGCTAGCCTCCTCCAGAGTGTTGGAATTTGTGCTGTAGTAAAGGGTGCAATGATTTAGATATTTTATTATCTTTCCTCAATGTTGTCCATGTTACGTCCTTCCACAATATAATATAATATAATATAATATAAGTTAACTTACTCGGTGTCCTTTCATACTAGAAAATCTTAAACGGCATATATACAGCAGCGATAACAGAATTGGTATTCTTAGGTTGACTATTTGAAGAGATTTGCTTCCTCATGAGATTTTGGACCAAATTTTACCAACCATAATATCCCTTAGAAAGTTGACATTCAGACATGAACACAAAAACTCTTCATGCAAAGCTATATTGGGACCTCTTTAGGATAAAAAAATAGTGCTTTGAAACGTGTATTGTATGCTTATTGCTGATAACATTGATGATGGAAAATGGTGTGGAACAGCAAAGGTTATCTTCTTAAACTACGTTTTTTTTTCTTTGTTTTTATTTTAGTAGTAAAGATCATGATATAATGTGTTTGACATTGTTTTGCTTGTTGGATCCAATAGTCATGAGTATCATATGAATTGCAAATTGTGAATTGGCTATTCCTTTGCAATATTCATTCATGATTAAGTCACAAAACAGATTCACCCAGATTCGTTTACGCTTATTATCAAATCGTGGATTGAGTCATGAACTGAACTGAACTGCCGATTTTTTGATAATGGTAATTATGTATTGTAAGATAATGGTAATGGTGAATAGAATTGCATTGTGTATATCCATGAGGTCATTGTTTATTCCAACTTTTATTCAACGAGAGTTTTAAAAGATATTAACATAAAGGGAGAAAGAACAATTGGAAATGGGATGTTCATGTTGCTTCAATATCAAGTTTTTATGTTTCACTAGAAAATATCTATGATTCATTAATATGAAAAAGGCCCATCTAGGTACTAAAATTAGCTTGTCTTCGGAATATGAAAGTCTGTTTCCAAAAGAATATAGCAATTGCAATGTAGCTGCAAGTGGAGTGGTAACCCAGTGGTAGGCACTATGTACGGCCATGCATTTGATTGGGGTTCAAACCTCACTAACTACAACTAAAAGTATTGACTTTCACCGAGGTAAAAAAATGCAGTTTAGTCATGTTTTTTCTTTATATTGGATCGTTCCAGCCTTTAATCTATGCAAATGAAACTGCTGATAAAGCACTGTGTCCTGGTAATGAACATAATAGCATTTTTATGTATTGAATAACCAATATGCATATGGTCGTAAGAAATCTCTGTTTGATGGCTTTAACTCTTGTGGTTATGAACTCCATGGATCTAAGATAATACATTGGAAGACTCATGTTGGTATTCCATTATCAATCTGTTCTCCGTCTGCCCTGTACGTTCCAAATGGAAAAAAGGATCCCTTACTCTTATTGCTGAATCTAAGGGGTACTTTGGTTCTGCCAATAACTGTTAAAGTGTAGCTTGTCTTGATCTTACATGATTCACAGGCGCATGGAAGTATTTGCTTCTACAAGAAATTAGAATTTTCGTTGCTTTCTGGGTTTGGAAACGTCTAAATCTTTGAAGGACCAGAATCTCATGATGTGTTGGGAATCTCATATTTTTATCCTTGGCTCTTGAAATATGTTTTTATCACTAATTTTAGATTTGTAGGTCCTTATAAAATAATACCTCTGTTACCCACAATTTTTGTCAAATACAATACATAGTTACTGGTAATAAGATTTCCCTTCGTCCAAAGAAAGTAGTTCTGTTCTTGATTCAAAAAAGTAATTGAGAAGCTTCATTGTCCAACAAAGTAATATTTACTGAGTACAGTGATTTGTCACCCTTCCTCCTATATTAAAGGTGAACATTTTGTTTTGATATTTTGCAGATTTACCTTGGGAAAGTAGTGCCATCACATCAAATCTTATTAAGAAAGGTGAAGCTCTTGCTGTGTCTGGATTTGTGGATTATGGAGATGAGATTGATGTCATTGCTCCAGCTGACATTCTGAAACAAATCTTTAGGATACCGTATTCCAAAGCACGTTTGTCAATTGCAGTTCATCGTGTTGGACAGACTCTAGTTCTGAATAAGGGGTAAGTTTATTTGTTTTTGCTCTTTTATCATTGTAAATAGTCGCTTACAGTTTTGAAAATTCGTGAAGCACAGGCCTGATGTTGAGGAGGGAGAAAAAATGGTTAGAAGGCATAATAACCAGTCCAAATGTGTGGATCAATCTTTGTTTTTGAATTTCGCTATGCATTCGGTTAGAATGGAGGCCTGTGATTGTCCCCCCGGTCAATTTGAGTCTAGGGATGCATCAGTTGAATCTGCTAAACATCCGGTGCAAGGGCGTGTGTCCCGTTCCTTTGGGCAAAGTGATGGCATTGCTCAAGAGGAAGTATTTAGTTCAGAGTGTCAGCAGGGCAAAACCGACAACGTCTTCTGGGGAAGTAAGAATTATAAGAAACACAAAGGTGGTCGTGCTGTCAAAAAGGCTTCTGATCAAGTTAAAGAGAAGTCTAGATGCTCAATGCAAGAGTCTGACAAGTACAAAAGAGTTGGTAATGAGGGATTTTTAAGAGTTTTGTTTTGGCAATTTCACAACTTCCGTATGCTCTTGGGAAGTGACTTACTGTTATTCAGCAATGAGAAATATGCTGCTGTGAGCTTGCATTTATGGGATGTATCACGACAGGTGGGTGGCCAAAATTCAAATTACTTGACTTAAACCCAACCCCAGGAGGTAGCGATGATAAATGTTACTTCCTCCGTCCCATAATTTTGGTCCGTATTTTCTTTTTTGGATGTCCCCAATTTTTTGTCCAATTTGACTAATCAAGGGGAAAATTTGTTCTATTGCGTTTTTGCTCTTCATTCATGTATTCAAATTCAAACTCAACGGTGGATGGAAAATTGAATTAAAGTGTATAAAGTAATCATAGCATTTCAAAGCAATGGGTATTTTGGGGAGTATATAAATTTTGAAGAGTAATGATTGTGTTTCCTTAAAAAGTTGAATTCCAAAGAGGGACCAAAATTTTGGGACGGTGGGAGTAGTATACAACATATTACAGAAAATTTAGTTGTTCTGAATTTCGTTTTTGCTCCCCATGTTGACAGGTTACCCCATTGACTTGGCTTGAAGCATGGCTTGATAATGTCATGGCTAGTGTGCCAGAATTAGCCATCTGTTATCATGAAGGTGGCGTCGTTCAGGGTTATGAGCTTTTAAAGACGGATGACATATTTCTGGTAAAGGGTGTCTCTGAGGATGGGATCCCTGCCTTTTATCCTCATGTTGTCCAACAAAATGGTCTTTCTGTTTTGAGGTTTCTTCAGGAAAACTGCAAGCAAGATCCTGGTGCTTATCTGGTAATTTGTTTATCTTTTTGAGCTAAGAAGCAAGGAAACTTGAAGAAGGATATGTACTTGTGTTGGACACTGACACTTCCTGAACACTCACAGACATGTGTCCGATACTCTCATTTTTGTTTCCTCATATAAGAAATTAAAATTCGTTATAAAAAAATAAAAAAAAATCTTAATTCTGTCGCGTATCTTGTCTGATACTCATTCTCAATGTGACGGACAGTTCTTAGGTGTCTATGACTGAACAATGGGCATGTAATTCAACTTATTAGTTGTTACAAACTTGCTATGTGGAACTATTGAGATTTTGAATTTTGACATTGCTATCTACAAGTTGAATATAGTTAAAGTTCTCTCAAATGTTGCAGATAAATAGAAAAGATGCATTAGAGAAATATTAGGACGAGGATTTAGCATTTCCTAGCTGTGTCCATGCCCTTCTCGATTTATCGAGTCCCTTGTCCTCAAAGATTTTCTTAATTTCTTGTACCTTATCTGTTGTTCAATGTGTGGCACGAACTCAATACATAGCTATATGTTTGAATACATACAAGAGCACGTATCCCCAACATGTGTCTGTGTCGCCTTTCCAGACTATCTGTTTTTCCATGTCTTTCATATGTGTCCGTGTCCCATGTCCTTGCTTCTTATTTTTACTGAGACACCCTTTTTGTAGTTTCTTTATATATTGTTGAAAACTTGAAATACTTAAAACATTCTCTTGACACTCAATTCACAGCTGTACAAAAGTGCTGGAGAAGACGCCATTCAGCTTTTTGATTTGTCTGTTATTCCCAATACCCATTCCTCCAATGATGTTGATGATAGATCAACCTCTCTGTCGTCTTGTCTGAATAATCGGAGAAGTGATTCCTTACTTTCCCTGGGAACTCTCCTGTACCGTATTGCTCACAGGCTTTCAATGGTGAGGAATATTTTTTTGTCTTTATGGTGAGGAATGTTTTTTTTGTCTTTGTTACACTTGGGAGTGTTTGGTTGATCGGAATGAAGCTAGATTCAAATGGTCATTCCCTCAAGACTATAGTTCTCCAAAAAGAAAAATAACAGACTGCACTATAACTGGAATCATTTTTCACCAATTTAGGTGAACATCGCTGAGGCCCCAAGATTAACCATTTCATTTCATCATTACGGTGATCCAAAAACTACCCAAAGTGTTTCCTGTTTTTATCTCTTGCTAACATTGATGATTTTACTGCAGTCTCCTAATAATAGGGCCAGGTGTGCCAGGTTCTTCAAAAAATGTCTTGATTTATTGGATGAACCGGATCATTTGGTATGTGTGGTTGCTGAATATCCTTTTATATTTTCATGTACTATTCTGGAACCAAATTGGACTAATTACTACTTATGATAACCAATAGGTGGTTCGTGCAATTGCTCATGAACAATTTGCAAGGTTTCTTCTAACCTATGACGAGGAACTGGATTTAACAAATGAAGTGTTTCCTGTAGATTCTGGGGTTATAGTTTCTGATGCTGAAGAAGAATCCTTTGACTTTTTTAATAGCAATTCAGAATCTATTGTCCGTGACATGGTCTATGCTCCACTTGTAGAAGATGAAACTAGTAAAGACAGTGAACCTTCTCAAGATTCCCAACCAGAAGCTTCTTTGATAGTTGAGGAAGACGTAGCTGGTTCCAGCAAACTAATTGCATCAGGTGACTTGGAATTCAGAGACCCTGGAACTAAGCCAAGTTCAGATCATAGGAGCTCCGAAGTTTGTGATTTGGCTAAACCTTCAGATCATGAGGTTCAAACTGTTGTCGATCCAATCTCCTCAAAGTTAGCTGCAATCCATCATGTTTCTCAAGCTATTAAGTCACTTAGATGGAAACGCCAACTACAAAGCATTGAATCAGACGATGATAGCAGAATTCAGGATAGTTTGCCTACATCCATTGATTTCTCTGTTTGTTCATGTGGTGATGTTGACTGTATTGAAGTTTGCGACATTAGGGAGTGGCTTCCAACGTCGAAGCTGGATGATAAATTATGGAAACTCGTTCTTTTGCTTGGGGAATCTTATTTGGCCCTTGGTCAAGCTTATAAAGATAATTGTCAGTTGCATCAGGCTTTGAAAGTTGTAGAATTAGCATCATTGGTTTATGGTTCTATGCCGCAGTATCTTGAAGAGACTAGGTTTATTTCATCAATGGTTTGTGGCTTGTCACAGCATATGGATATTAGTGATGGAAAAGGTAAGACTCATCCCATTGTAGGTGATCCAAAAAAAGTGATCTATGATTCTGGTGATGATTTTCTTACCTCCGAGCGGTTCTCTTCAACTTACCTCTTTTGGGCGAAGGCATGGACACTAGTTGGTGATGTGTATGTTGAGTTCCACATGATCAAGGGTAAAGAGGCCCATTTAGAGGCAGAGGGAAAACCTTTAATGAGAGAGTTGAGAATGTCATCTGAAGTTTTAAAGGAGGTGAAAAGGCTAAAGAAAAAGTTGGGACACTTAAACCCGAACTGCACATCCTGTTTGTTGGTAAACTGTAGCTGTCAGAGTGATAGGGTCAGCAGTGGAAGCAGTGCAAGCAGTAGTAGAGGTGACATACACTCATTATCTTATGGCAGAAAGCAGAGCAGAAGATCTAATGTTAAGAACAGTCCCTACTCCCTTTCAGGAACTCTCGAAGTTGACCATATTCCTCATAAAGTAGTTAGTGGAAAGAGTTCTGAAACTGGATTCCTGAAGTACAGTATAGATAGTGACATTGCAAAAGAAGCTTCTACTATAATGGCAGATATGCTGGGCAACTCTAATAGAGTTGGTGAAACCGAAGCTGCATCAAGTGAAACCACTGATGTAAAAAATGGTGGGATATTTAAATATCTTGTGGATCCTGTAATAGGAGATGTGGAATACAATCTTTCAGTTGCTTTAAGCTGCTACAAGGAAGCCAGAAAAGCTTTGGGCGGAGATCCTCATGGTTCAGTGGAAATGCAGTCTATTCTGAAGAAGAAAGGATGGGTTTGCAATGAAATGGGCAGAAAGAGACTCGAAAGAAAAGAATTGGACAAAGCTGAACTTGCATTTTCAGATGCCATTTACTCATTCAGAGAAGTATCTGATCATACTAACGTCATATTGATTTACTGTAACCTGGGCCATGGTAGACGAGCATTGGCTGAGGAAACGGTGTCAAAGATAGAAGCCCTTGGAAAACATGGTATCTTCCGCAATGCATACAATCAAGCACTTGAGAATATAAAACTGGAGTACAGGGAGTCCCTTAGGTATTATGGGGCAGCGAAAATGGAACTTGATGCCATTTTGGAAGGAGCAGATCCTGTTTCAAGCAGCTTGAAGGATGAAGTATATACACAGCTTGCTCATACGTATCTAAGACTTGGCATGCTTTTGGCAAGAGAGGAGACAACTGCAGAGGTCTATGAAAATGGAGCTCTTGAAACTTTTGTGGGTCCTGGTGTCAGAAGAGTTAAGAAAGAATTTAGAAAGCGCGAGGTTTCAGCCAATGATGCCATTAGCGAGGCGATATATGGGTACGAGTCACTAGGTGATTTGCGCAAACAGGAGGCTGCATATGCATATTTTCAGCTCGCTTGTTACCAAAGGGATTGCTGTTTGAAGTTTCTTGAATCAGACCAGAAGAAAAGCAATTTGTCTAGAGGTGAAAACAGCATTCACCAGAGGGTCAAGCAGTATGCTGCATTGGCTGAGAGGAACTGGCAAAAGTCCATGGACTTCTACAGGCTGGAGACACATGCAGTGATGTATCTAACTATATTGGTAAAAAGATCTTCTCTTTCCATAAGCCTCTCGGGTTACTTTCACTCGATTACGGTATGATTCATTACCTTCTCTCAATGGCTGCTTAGTGATTGTGTTCCTTCTAGTCTGTGTGCAAAATTAGATTTATTGCCCCTGTGAACTTTTTTCCCTGGACAATGTTTCATAAATAATTTTCTCCTACGTATTATCTTCTCAGTCGTATGGAACTGTATGTTCCAGTGGTTGTGAAGGTCTACACCACTCTATCACTGTCCACCATATTGGGAATAAAAGTGGAAGGGTTGTGGTCTTAATCTCGAGTAACAAATCTTCTACCTCTTGGCCAGTTCCATTCTCCATTACAGATGATAAACTTTAGCATTGAGATTCCATCTATGATTAACAACCATTCGATCCTCAAATCTTTGGAGTGAAGGGTCCAAAGGATGCCTAGTACCATGCCATATGTAGCTAGACAAGGCATTCCCCACAATGTGCTTGCTTAAGGTTGCCCTACCCTGCTTAGTTTGAACAACTTCTTAATGGTCCAAGAAGCATCACAGGGTGTCTTCGTGCTCTCCATATACATTGATGCTTAATAATGTATGGATGCTGCCACTTTGACACATCAAGTGTTCTCTCTGTTGCAAACCCCCCATAAGAAGTCTGAAGCCTTGGCCCCTTCCTTTTCAGGAACATGTTATGATAATAAGTTACATTAACTAGGGTAGGTATAAGTTGATAGTTATAGTGAATGTATACTTGGGTGATGAAAAATTTCACCACTTCAACTACAGTATACATAACATGTTGTAAGATAAAGCATTGTGTATCGCACCTGGAATTGTGTGGGTATCGCAGGAATGTTTACTTAGCCACAAGTTAGTAATCGATTTCATCTTTAAAAGCTTCAATTAACAAAACTGACATAATGGTTATTTGGTAAGTTAAAGAAACTAATGATTATTGGGTCTTGGGTTTTAGTTCACTTTTGGTGAGAATTGAGGTTACATTGACAACAATCTAGCATCCAAGGGATAAAATTCAGAAAAAAAATGACATTAAGTGCCAAATGGATTGAACTTGCTTTTGGCGTTATGCTACTTTTGTTAGTGAAATGACACTTGTACCTTTAAAGTTTCAATACTTTACTCATTAGCTTCATCATCCGTATGATAAATTTTACTTTTCACTTCTGTATGATAAATTTTACTTTTCACTTCTGTATGATAAATTTTACTTTTCACTTTGATTCTTAAATAAACTTTTCCCTTGCTTGGAGATCAATACTTCTGTTCAATTTCTAAATGAACTCTATTATGTCACCAATTGGTTACTCTTGAAAGCGTTGATGATGGTTCTTTCGTTTGGTATGGGTTAAAAAAATTGTTGGTTATTGGGTCTGAATTCAGATAGGCTGAAACGGGTTCACTTTCGGTTGGAGAATTGAGGTTAATTTGACAACTTATGGGATGAAATTGAGAAAAATTACATGAAGAGCCAAACTACAAAAAGAGGGGACAACGTATCATTTTACTATCACAAAACTTATTGGATATTGCAGACATTTAATGTTTCGACATCCTACCATTGAGCAATAGCGATATGAATATCATAGTTGATATAAACAAAATTTACCATTTTAAGTTCCTTAAAGACTAGGAATTTCGAGAGAGTGAAACATTATAATGAGCCAAACTTGGAAACAATTCACTAAAAACGATTAAGTTTGAAAGCAAGTACTTATTTAGTTCTCTAAATAAAGCCCAGATTTGTGCTCTTGATAGGCACAGGCACTTCCTAACTATGAGTAATCAGAAGTTGTTTTGTGCTGCATTTTTTTTTTTTTTGTGGTTATTAAAGAACAAATTACTAGAGTTTTCTTTAACTCCAGATGTTGGAATCAGCTCTTGCTCTCCTCCTTGAAGGACGACATATTTCAGAAGTAACGATATCAAGTTCTCTAAAAAGTGAAGATTCTGCGGTTTATGTTAAATTTTGGAAGCAGCTGCAGATGCTTTTGAAACAGATGTTGGCGATGACACTTCCAGCAAATACAAATAAATCTTCTCTCAGCGCTCAGCAAAGTTTATCCGGTAGGTCTGCAGATGTGGAAAAGCTGAAGGAGCTTTATAAGATGTCTTTGAAGTCCAAAGAATTTGGTCAGTTGAGTGCCATGCATCACCTATGGACATCATAATGATAACTGATCTAAATACTACTGTACAGTTTTCTAGTCTCTAGTCTTCCAAGGAAAATGCTAAAAGAAGGCCCAATAAGCTTATGTTAAGGTTTAAAAAGTGTGTTGAAATGTGTGAAACGTGTATAAAATTTGGTGTCAATGTATTGAAAAGCGTAAAACGTGCATTGGAGTGTGTGTGTGTTTTTTTTTTTTTTTGTGCTTTTTCTGTACTTATTGTAAGCCCAGTAGGCTTACGATAGCAATACCCTTCTTTTAATTATGGCATCAACAGTAATACATATTGCCTGTTTAATTACCTTTTGATTTGAATAGAGCATTCTTCCCAACTAGTAGCATTCTCAGTAGTTATGTTTTTTGCTAATAACTATGTAAGAGACACGGTTATTTTGTTTCTGATTCAGTTATGAAATGTGGTTGGAGCTATGGCAACAGCCAACAAATGGTTGTTTTAAATTTCAGCTGTGTGAGACTTGATTTTGAGTCCCCTTGTAAAAATGTTGGGTATAATAGCTAGCCCACGGCCCCACATGCTCTTTATTGAATCTCGATGGATTCAATCTATAATATATGCAAATATATTTTGTCTTCATAAGTTTCCAATCATTCAGCCCTAAATTCCTAGGAATTATTTTTTTATTTTTATTATTATTAAAAAACCAAACCTATGAACTCATTTCTTCGAGCCAACAAGTGTCCCATCCACATTTTTGTTTCAAAACTACATGTGCTACACCAACACTTGTTACACCTGAATCTTTACACTCAATACAAACCAAAAGTATTTTTGAAAATTTGATCACGGTGTTGGGCAGTATTTTGTTTTGTTCTTCAGGCTGTAAATTTGATTCATCTTCAAGCTTAAGTTCTCTCTGTCCCCTGTCGCCATTTTAAATTGTGAGAATTTGTACACAGCGATGGGCATATTTTTGTTTGTGGTTTTTTGCTCCATTTCACTATTGAGAATTAATTTATTAGAAGTTGTGACCGTTTGATGCATTTGATAACACTTAATAGGAGAAAAAGTTCACATTTTTTTTCTGTCCCTGTGCATTGATTGGGCACAATCATGTGTAGGCTAGCCAGCTAGAAGACTGCACATGAAAAAGGCCGTCCATCTGCTCTTTCAATGGCCGTTCAAAAAAAAAAAAAAAACCTTTAAAGATTACAAAAATATGTAGCAGTAAATTCGAAATGGTATACATTTTTTTTTTTTTTTGGTCCTAGTATGTAGGGTAAAAATGTTCGAAACTGTACCATAACTCTTACAATACTGCAAAATTTGGTATGGACCCATCGGAATAATTCTTGGAATCTCTCATACTTTCTACTTTATGATTGTACTACAAGCTGAACAAAATATTTATGCAACCATTTTAGATGTTTGGTATATTTCGTGCCTTTGCCGGCTCTCTACTCACTACTATGCTTGGGACGTTCTTGTGCACTTACAGTTCCAATTTGAAACATGTCACTTAGTACTAGATCAAAAAGTAAGTGTGGTCGTCCAAACCGCCTTGGATTCCAAATTGTTGGAGATTAAATGGCGAAATCAATAAGCACACAATCGTGAAGAACAATCAATAGCAAGAAATTAGAAAAGCGAAGGTGCACAGAATTTATGTGATGCCAACTTAAGCAAATTGCAAAATCGCACTTCACAGTTCCTGAGGTGTTTAATTATGATGCATGGGTTACAAAGTAGAGTCCCTAGCTACTTGGATTTATAGTTGCAAGAGAAGCCCTGCCAAAACAAAGCCCTAGAACAACTTACAAACACGCAAACCTGCGTTCCCGGCAATCCAGACTGTCCATAACTCCGTCCAGAACTTAGTTCTGGATTTCTCTTTACTGGTTGTTTGGACGGATGTGACTACCGTCTGGACGAAAACAGTTGCGATCCAATTGTCGTCACAGCACAACACAAAATTTGTGCAGGCATGAATTCAAAATTATAAAGGAGTTCGTCTACTATATAAAATTAGCAATAAGATATAGTACAAATTTTAATTAAATTCTTCATATAGTACTACATAACAAGGTTCCAGCTTAGAATTGAGCATTATCCACACAAAAAAATGGATATAAGAAGGATATTTGCGAGACAATAATCCAACCTTGAGCATCTGGTAAATGGAATAGCTAAGTTCGAATTAAGTCCTCTTTTTGTTTTCGATGCCACTTTTTGATTCCGGCACTCCCTCAGTTGTTGGAGCAATCTCATCAGGGCATGTGAGCAAGCCACGAAGAATGACCAGAACACCGCAATCAATGAGGAGGAGGTACACCATTAGTAAGGTATACAGTATTTCTCTTGTATCATTGTATTTCCATTACTACCCATTATACTTTCTGGTTTTTACAAATTTTTCAGAGGAATCAAATCCTTCCCTTTCAATTAACTACAAGGAAAATCCATGGACACAATGAAACCAAAGCACCTATTAATGAAGAAGCTCCTTTTGGTTCATTTTTTACCCTGAAATTTCGAAATCATACTTTAGCCGGGATTACCTTCATCAACGATTTCAACCCGTTGTAGTTGGTTGGGGACACCAGAAAATCTCTTATCCAAGTTACCTATGTTGGAAATTTCCCAATTTCGGTATGAATTAAAATAGGCACGCGGAGGGTCTTTCGAGGCAACCGATGTGTTCTATTATGTGTACTTTGTATTAGGATGAATGGAAATGGAGTCCTGCCATGCATTCCCCCTTGTGGTGAGATTCATTGGCTACATTTAATTTGGTGAGTCAATTTCCTCTCATGCCTTGCAAGCAAAGTATCTTGGTTAGACTTGGATAGACTTGGCATAGACTTGCCATTGACTAGCTTCGGAGCTTGCCTATAAATAGGTCATCCACTTAGTGTTGTGTCAAGTTGTTAATACCCAAAAAAAAAAAAATTCACTTTCGAAAAATACAATTCTTTGAGAGAGAGAGGCAGACACAAGTAAGTTCGTCAAGGCAGTTGACGGTAGTGTTCTGTTAGCTTGTGGTTTTAGCCGTTTTATCCTGGGACAAAGAAGCCGGTGAATCTTACAACACCCACAGTAGGCGACGAATCTTTGTTAAGGAGACTGTGGTATCACACAGGACTCGGCTGTTTCGGTTTTTCGCTCTACAGTTTGTATCTCGTTCTTAAATTGAATTTGGTATTCTGTAATTTTAATTGTTTATTATTAATGAAATTGTTCACTGAAATTTATGTTATTTCCGAATTTTCCCAACAACCTAACCTATGGAGTACTAAGCAGGGCATCACTCATCCATGGTGGGCTATTGTAAAATAAGTGGAGGAGGATTTGTTGATCTCCAATCTTCTGTAAGAGACCCACTGATATACAAATCATTGTGTATTAAATGAATCCCATTGGTTCCATTGGAGCTTCTAAGAGATTGATTATATACTTCAATGTGATAAATTTACTGGGTTGTTGAGGGAAGATGAGAGAGAGTCTGAGAGATGAGTCTCATATCCCCAAATCTTCAACTATTTTCGTTGATTATCTACCCCGTCAACTCAAAAAGATTTGGGTGTATAATCTATTTTCCAAGTTTGGTAAAATCAACAATGTGTTTGTGGTGGTGTTACCGTAGAAATGAAATTTCTAAACCTTTTGGGGGTTGGAGTGGGTGAATAGTCTTGTGACTTGAGCCTTTTCTTCGCCCGGTGGGGATGCACACACTGATAAAACGCGTCGTCCTGGCCCTGATTCGGGCGGTGGTGGTGGGGGAAAACCCGACGATTAAGTTAGTCACCGGAGAGGAAAATGCCTCAAAGGATTTAGAGAAATAGAAGAGCTAAGAGGGTAGTAAATGAGGAGAGAGCCCTGACAGCAGAGAGGAAGGAAAGATTTATACAGCAGAGTGCTGCAGGCCTTCACGCGCCTTTCACGCACCGGCCATTCGCTTCTGGAATGACAGGAGGAAGCCTGCCCCAGCCACATACCATGCCCAGGATAGTACACTTTGACGCGCTCAAAGAAATTCAATCACTCGAGACATTCCCCATCACCCACGCCAAGGCCGGCCAAGGCGCGCAGTTGTTTCAGAAGAGCGATTGCCGCGATTTAACGCTCCATCGTAACGTAGCGTTTTGGCACGCTCTTCAATCTCGCGAATCTCGAGCCCCCACGACCAAGTAGCTTGGATCGACCAAATAAGCAGTGGCCCGTACTTCGGATGTTTGGCACGCCGATCGTGGAGGTCCCGGGGTATTTTGAGAGCCGCGGAGAATGCCACACCCCGGGCACTTCTCCCCTTGCGGCAAAGATCGCTCAAATTCATATTCGCTCGTAACCACACACACGCGTGCTTTCCTCGCCGAGGTCTATCCGACGACCGCCGGCGCGGATCAAAATCGCATTCATTCTGCTAATTATGAGACGTGAACTTTTTAGCTCTTTGTGGTTGTGGGGAGGGACCTCCGCTGACCCTCGTGAACCCGACCGCTACTTTGTACCGAACAAAAAAAGTAAAATCCCAGGGCGAAGCTTCGGATTTGTGAGATTCAATAGATTCAGCGATGCAACATGATCGATAGCTAATACCAACAACTGTTGGGTTTGGGGTCACAGACTTGCGGTTAAGTTTGCAAGATTTTTGAGGAAAGAAGATTTTCACGAAATTTTTTTCTCGGGCAACACAACTCATTTCAACCCAGACTCCAAATCCCAAAAACGTTTCATAGAGGATATTCAGGGAAAAATCAGAAACAAAAATCGCATGCAAAGGAATTTGGATTTGCAGATCCCAAAATCAAAGTAGCTCAGCTGTTGCCTGTTGCAGAGGAGAATAGGGGCAAGGAGGTTTGGAGAAAGAAAAGTATTGCTGAATCGAGCAAACAAGGTGAAGATCGTAATCGATTACAAGTAGGAACCCAAAAATCCAATCGGATTGAAATTCATACATCAGGTAATGGTTGGTTGTTTAGAAGCGCAGTTGGCAAAATTAGAAGATTAATTTCAGCAGATAGTCTTTTGGAAAATCCTACGCGTACAGAAGATTGGGACCAGAAAATGTACCGATCTGCTTGGGGGACCCATTTTTGGGTCCCACACAAGCGATCCAAACCGTTCATTATTTTTAAAACATTTTTCCAAGGGCCTCCACAAAATTTCAGCTCAATCGGACAGTTAAAAGTGCGTAAACCAAAGTCCCACCGTTTCAATAAAAAAAAATTCGATTGAAGAAGCGTTTTTAGGAGAGGTTCTTCTGTTTTGATTCTCTTAATCAATCTTTGATGAAGAAGCGTTTTCTTGGATTTTCTTGGATTGCTGGACATCTGAAGTTTTCAATCAGCTCTTGTTCTCTTCTTGCCAATATCCATATGAGCTTAATTGATTGTTTTTGCATTTTTTCTTCTTTTTTTTTTTTTTTTTTTTCCATTAGCATTTCGCTGATTGGCTGTTCGTTTTTCCTTGCCATAACTTTGCTTTGTGCTTAGTTCTTGGCTTCCCTTCGATGTACCATTTGTCGAGTTTTAATAAAATCTTTTTCCCAATCAAAAAAATAAAAATAAAAATTACTGGGTTGTTATTTTTAAAGTTACCTCATAATCTCATATATATAATAGTCGTTCCCATTTTTTTTTTTGCCAAAACAAATAACATGTGATCATATTAATAATCCCAATCAAAATACATCAAGCATAAGACTCGTCCCTCAGAAAAGAACCAAGCAATATGACAGTGAGGAGTTGGTCCAATGACTATACCTCAAATTAGACAAACCTTTCTTGGCCAAAAGCAAACCTCCCCATACAATTCTTGGAGTGTGGCCGACATTGCTATGATCAATTTCTGTTGCGTCTGATTTTATAAGTTTATCATTTGGTAATTTCACCTTGCGAAAAATTCACCATGTTGTATGAGTTCAATAATTTAAATCAATTTTATGATAGATTGGTGATAATGTTAATAAAAAACTTACAAAATTATGGTGCATTTGGGATGTACTACGATAAATTTAGTCCAAAGACGGCAACAACCCATCACTCATAGTTAAGTTTGTATCGACGTAAAACTGTAAGAGGAGCTTTTGAATTTGAGTTTTTCAATGATTGTCAAAACTTCATACTACACCATTTTTGACATTTTCAAAAAATTACTGGAAGTTGAAAGAGGAATTAAATTTAGATCGCTCAGAAATCGAATTTGGAATGTATTTGCAATTATGTTTTAATTTATAAAGCAATTTCAAAGTTGGTTTTTAAGTTTTGTGTCAAACACTGTCAATTACTCCATTGTTCTAGCTTTAATCATAGTTCTATGTTAAAAGATAATATGTTTTTCTCTTGCATTACAATTTATAATTGTAATGTCACGAGGAATTTATAGCTATAATCTAGAAATTAATTCATTTCGATGTGAAGGAATTTTCTGTTGAAATATATATTGACATAACTACCCCCAATTGATAAGTTTAACGAGTGTGAATTAATAAAATTTTATTGATAAGTTTCGCGAAAGGAAATCTCTATAGCTTTTATTAACTATTGAAAGCTATAGAGATTTCCTTTCGGAACTGTACTGCTTTCAAAAGTTAATGCAGTATGTAATTATCAATTCTGAATTTTTGGAACTTGTCAAATGACAGCTAAAATGGTAAATTGTGTAGTACGTAGTTCTCAAAAACTTCTCAGGATTGTGGGATCATGTTTTTGAAACCCGTTGAATCACAAAATACGAGATTCCAATTTCCAAAACAAATACTGTAATAAAAATTCTCACTCGCACTGACAATCCAATTTTAGGTGGTTTGCAACTAACGGGACTAACTCAGTTGGTCAGGACTCTTGCATCTCAATAAGAGGTTAAGAGTTTGAATCTCCTAATCTGCGTGCAGGGGCTTTTTCTTTATTTGTTTCTTTCTCTGTTTCTACTTTGTAACAGGCTTATTTCTTGTATTGATTAAATTGTTAGGTTTGGTTGTCTCGTGGACTCTCACAATTCATGTAGTGTCTTGGGTTGGTATTTTGTACTTCATAAGTGATATAATTGACCTCTCTTCTATCAATTGACCAAAAAAAAAAAAAAAAAACTGACCTTCTCTATATCTTATCTTTGGTTCCCCACTTTCAAGGGATTTGTAGATATTGAAAAGCTTCAGTTTTGGACCACTTTATCCGTTGTGTTTTGGACGTATCATGTGACGGATTTTTTTTTAGGGAAATATCCCCTTAATTTGATGCGATTCCGTCGGTGTGAAATGCAAATAATTAATACTATGTAATTAAGGGTAAATTAATTAGACATCCTTGTGTCGGTGTGAAATGCAAATAATTAATATTATGTAATTAAGGGTAAATTAGATATCCTTTTGTCGGTGTCAAATGCAAATCATTAATATAATAATATTATGTAATTAAGGGTAAGTTAGACATCCTTTTGGACCCATTTTATAGCAATATAAATGTGTTCTCAAGCCACATTAAGCAAATATCAGATCAACATATTTGATGAATGGTTGACATTATCGACGAGCTTTATATAATAAACTATTATAATCACCTAAACACGAAATGTACAAAAAATTTGAGCTTTATCGACAATGTTGTGACAACAATGTGTCACTAAAAGTGATGCTAAAAGTCTTTAGTGACAGCTTTTGTACTAAACGTCACTAATTACAGGATTAGTGACACCTCACTAAAAAGCTGTCACTGAATCTTTTTAGCAACACATTTGAAGTGACTACCTAGAAACAAAATTGTTGTCACAAGAGGTCAATTTTTTTTTTTTTTTTGTAAATGGTACATGAGAGGAACTGCATCTTTAAAGGATTAATTTTCTGCATTTCAAACAAAATAAAGATAGGATAGATTTTGGACTGAAATGTTGTAGGTAAATTATTTTTTACAACTCAGTTGTTCCGGCCAGATTTTCTCCAAAGAAATTAAGAGCACCACATATGTTTCAAAACATATTACCTCCAGAAGGAACAAACCCTAAGTCACATGTCTTGACACTAAGTCATTTTGGGTTGTCTATGGTGAGGCCCCCAATCTTCGTATGAAATGCAATGCCAAATTCCTTTCATGGTGAGTTTTTCATAAAAAGTCTTTCTATACCTTATGAATTTTAGATAAGTTGTTATCTCTAGGTGAATTTTTAGTTGATGAATGTGAAAGGAAATACCTGTCTTCACTCTATGAAAAACCCACATCGTTGGGAAAAAAAAATAGCATAAAAAAAAATCCCCACACCCAAGGAAACTATTATGGAAGCAAAAGATCGAAGTTACGTACCATGGAAGTGGAATAAGAGGCGCCAAAGACCAAGGCAGTGGTACAAAACCACCACGGAAGCCGCAGCCCACTCAGAACGCCGTACATATTGATAACTGCCAGCGGGCACTGTAAAGCGACCTCCAGCCACAAAAGGGCAACGAAGAAACCCGGTTTCTGAGTGGCCAAGTCCACGCCATACTTTTTGCTGTACAAAAGCCGCGGCAGCGCATCGTGGCGGAGCAACGGTAGTCCTGCGTCGAGTGGAGCTGCGACGGTGAAGACTTTCAAGAAGACGATGAGGGTTCTAACAATCAACTTATTAATTACCGTTGTTTCTTCTTTGAGTTAGATATCTACTTGCCCCTTAAACTATCAAAAAAAAAAACTTCCACCCTCAACTACCAATTGAACTTCCTTCTCCCTTCAACTATCACTTTATTGTTTAAAAAAGAATAAATCATGTTTTTCATCCAAAATTTGTGATGAAAACCATTAACCTTTTTTTGAACTGATGACTAAAGAGAGAGGATAATATGGACATTTTCATCCAAAGCTATAGAAACATGTATGTATGTATGTATGTATGTATGTATGTATGTATGTATGTATGTATGTATGTATCTATGTGTGTGTCCGTCTCTATCAAAAGAAGAAGAAAAAGGGTTTCACCACAGCATAGAACCTAAACAAGAAGTGGCTGCTGACTGTTCTCTCTCCCGCGAAGAGATTTCTTAAAGATTTTTCAACTCCATTTGCTCTGATTTTCTGGGAGACAAAGCGCTCCGATTTTGGGGTGTCAATGGGTCATCATGTTGCAACTCTCATTCTGATTCAGCTTTCTTATGCATTAAGGTTAGTCCTTTCTTAAATATTAGGTTAGCTTGAAACTCGTTTATTTTCCTTGAGCAATAACCAAAAGAAACTGGGTTGAATTCACACTCTTTGTTACCTTAGGCCATTAATACGTAAAGCCTTTCTAGAAAACAAGTGTGGCTTCCATTTCTTTTATTGAAAATTGCAGGTTTGCTCGTGTTGGCTTAGTTGTTTTAGCTATTCATGATGCTAGTGATGTTGTAACGACCCTAATTTTCGTAAATAAAAATTTCGTTAATAATTTAATTAATTACTTTTAATTTTCGGTTTATCGGAATATTTTCCTATAATTATATTATTTTCTTTAATAAATTAATTTTAGCCATGGGTATACGTATTCGAGACCGAGTAACGCATCCGTTACACTACCGTAGCACCCGGGGACCGAGGTTAATACCCGAGACCTGCCCTACCACTACCATTACTTCACTCAACAACCGTAGGACGTCATAGTGTAGTCACGTCAGGCCTTGGAACTTGTTACTTTGACTTAGTTAGAAAGAAAGTTAGAGAGAGAGTTAGAGTTAGAGAGAGAGAGAGAGAGAGAGAGAGAGAGAGAGAGAGAGAGAGAGAGAGAGCCACGGGAGAGAGAGAGAGAGAATGCCGAGAGAGAGAGAGAGAGAGGAATCGGTAGAGAGAAAGAGAGAGTGTATGTGTGTGCATGCACCTTAGTACACATGCACATGCATGAGTTAATGCTTGGAACAAATGTGCAAACAATGGTTTGATGAGGTGGCCAACTAAACCTAAGGTTTTGTAACCAACATTAGTTAGATTAAGCCTTACTATTCTTGGAGTACACTACACATACCCACACAATACATGCATTTGTGCACAATACACCCATCCTAGCCTATGTTTTGTAGGCCTTGGCTTCCAAGTAAGCTAGGGACAAGCTTCCCTAAATTAAGGAAGGAATAATCCACCTAGCCATAGCTAGTTAAGGCAACCCTCTTAGCCATTTAATGGTTTCACACACCATTGGTTCATATTAGCTCCTAAAAACACCCCGTAACTAAGGTGACCATGCAAAAACCTACACAACGAGAGGTATATTTTCCCCACCATTGTTTCTACATTGTATCTACCCTAAATGGTTCATTCTAGCCAAGAATCTAGCCCTAGATACCTAGATACCTACCTAGATTCCTACCTAGACCTAGAGTTGCCACCTTTGTACTTCCATAAGCCACCTAAGCTACACAATAACTCCCATACATGCACCACAACAAGAATTTTCGGTAGAGAGAGAGGAGGCCTAAAAGTTTTAGGGGGGGAGGAGAGGTCACCCTTTGGCTATAAATACCACCCTCTTGGTTCATTTGGACACCCCATACCCCACACTTGTTAATTATCTCTCTACTTTCCCAACAAACCAAATATTCCTACCACCCTTTAGCCACCATATTTTAGCCCTAATTAGCTACTTACTAAGTTGATTAGTAAGTTAGCTAGGTAGTTTAAGGGTTGCTTTCTCCAAAGGATTGCTAATCGGCTTCCGGTTTACACCCGGAAAACTAAGGTAGTTTACTAAACTACTCTTCTAATTAGCTATTCTAGTTTAATTATGTTGTTCTAATTAGGTTTCTAGGCATGATTATGGAGTTTGAATAAGTTAATTTATGCATGTGTTAAGTGACTAAGTATGTTTCTTGGTAATTTAGAAAGAGTATTTTTACCTAGAAAGTTTAACAAGTATGATTATAAAGTTCTAAATAGAATAGTTCTTCATGAAATTAGAAGTTGATTAGTGAAATTAGAAGTGGATTAGTGAAATTAGAAGTGATTAGAAGGTGACTAGAAGTGTTTAGAAATGATTTGAAGTTAATTAGTAAGTTGTGTTTCACTAGACAAGATTCTAGTATGATTAGGTTATTATTTCTAGAAAGAAATAATTAATCTTGATTGTCTTGCTTATTGGTTGTTATTTGAGATATTAAAGTAAATAAATTTCTTTTATAAGAGATTTGTTAGAAAGAAAAGTCTATTGGTTATTTTTGGCAAGAAAATATGGAATTGATTTTATAAAGGGAGGAATTATGCATATAGATTTCTAGAAAGATTTCTATAAGTGTGTAGTAAGTTTATTTGGAAATTTTTCTAGAAGAAAAATTGTGATTTTTATTAGATATGAAAAAGATATTTTGTTGGAAACTATTTGAGAGAAAGTTTCTAGAAAAATAGAAAGAATATTTTTGGGAGAGTTTTAAATATTTTAGAAAGTCTACAAGTAGTTATGGTGGATTTTTGACAAAGGATTTCTAGAAAATAGTTTGGTTTAAACTATTTTTGAAAAGAGCAAATTGATTTATTTTATTTCTTTGGAGGAGAAATAAAATAGTTTGGAGATCTTTGATGAGGATTAAATTGAGAGAAATGGAAATATTATTTTTGGAGAATTTTAAAGTGTATGATTTTATGTGGAGAAATTGCTAGAAGGAATATTATTTTGAGGAAAATTGGTGAAATAAAATGTATGATTTTATGTGGAAAAAGTTTCTAGAGGAAACAAAATTATTTAGAGAGTTGGTATATTTTGTGCATAATTGTATGTGAGAAATGTGGTTTTGAAAGAATTTGAATTTAAAGAGAATTATGAAATATTACATGAGTATGATTTGAGCATGTGACACCGAAAACGCGTCTTGTGATCACGTAATGTCACCGGACGCGAAATTTAATATTTATTGATGAGAAAATAGAGATGAGATTGAAAATGAGTTTGAAATGAGAAATGAAATTTTTGAGAAATGAAATGGAGATTTTCTTTCGGAGAATGAAATGAGATGAAATGCGATGAGATGATTTGTTGCCACCTCAAATTCGCGGAGAGAATTTGGAGGAATGGTATTGATTGCGGTAGTGCAGCGAGAGTGCCACTTCGGTTCAGCGGAGAACTAGGATGATGGGCTAAGCGTGCACAACACACGATGAAACGGACCTTGCAAACATCTTTGTTAAGTTCGGTGATGCAAGGCAGCCGGGGGCGTAATCGCGGTGAGTCAGCGGGAGAAAGCGGACCGTGCAAACAAATTAAGTTCGGTGATGCACGATAACCGGACCTCGAAATGGAAAGGTTGGTACCGCCGTCGGTGAGGAGGCGCGTAAAAGCGGACCAATAACTTTCGAGGCGGTGGGAGATAATGAAATTTGAAGAAGAATGCCGGAAAGGCACCGTATTGAGGAAACGAGTTTTTGGGAAAAGCGATTGATAAATGAAATGTGTTTTTGATAAGCGAAATGAGATTTGTTGAGAAAGTGACACGTAAAGCGGTTTTGAGATCTTTTGAAGCGAGATACTATTTTCCTGCGCATATTTACTCTGATCCGCATGGACACGCATGATGCATGATATGAATTACTGTTCATAAGATATATATGCTGTTCATGAATATATTGTTCTAGAATTGCTACTTAGAAGCTTAGCGTAGTAAACTATTGAGCCTGGCTCACGGTGTTGCCTTCGTGTAACCCTGGCATAATACCATAATGTTGCCTGTGCGACTCGGACGTATTATGCTAGACTATCTAAATGGACAGGAATCGTACTATGGGATCCGCACAGAGAGCGGGAGGCGGCTTTAATAGGGAATGACCCGGGCTTGGGGGGAGACGAGGCCCTAGGATTACCCCGGTTGCTATTTATTTAGTGTTTGAAAACTGTACCGTTTGTATTAAAGTTTGGGTCTAAACTTTATTTCGGATTGTAATAATAATTAACGTGCCCAAATAATGGGGGCGTTACAGATGTACTTTTGGAAATAGGGAAGATGTCAAAAATATTACATACATACAATGTTTCTATAGCTTTGGATTGAAATGTCTATATTACCCTCTCTTAAAAGGTTAACAGTTTCCGTCACAAATTTTGGATGGAAAACGTGATTTTTCCTTATTAAATGAGAAAATGATAGTTGAAGGGGGAAAGAAGTTCAATTGGTACTTGAAGGGGAAAGTAAAAAAAAAAAAAATTGTTAATTTAAGAGGCAAGTAGATATATTTAACCCTTTCTTCTTTCCTTCTTCTCTTGGTTTTCTAGTTCTTTTATTTTCCTTTCCGTAACCAAGTGACTCAGGCGAGGTTGGATATTTTGTGTGGGGAAAATTTCAAAATAATGCCTCATACAAACTTGAACTTCAAAAATAGTTATTAAGCACCTGTAGTTTACACCGCGTCATCAATTCCCACCCTAGCTTCATTTTTCGTCCAATAGCTAACGGGATAGGAGCTTACATGGATTTTTTAAGGACACCTTAGCTAATATTCTGAAGTGACGTGGACAAGGAAGTAGCAATTACAGACGTACAAGGTCGTGAGGCACACACTCTCCCCAAAAATCACATAAATCATATAAATAAATTTTTACAAAGATAAGTTTATCAATGGGTTTTTTTTTATAAACAAATTCAGAGTTAGATTTTAAAGATAAGTTTGCTTATTAGTTTTTGAGGTCTACAACTTTACTGTTGTTAGTTTTCCTTGGTTCTGTCTTGAAATGATTTGAATAATTAAAAATAGAAACAGTGTACATAAATAATTTTTCCCCAACATTCAATCTCTCTTTCGTGCATACGTAACCTTAATGATACACCACCTCACGATAAATATATACTGACTTTTCATTATTGCACTCTCCATATGATATAGTAAAAGCTAAACACATCTTATATATTATTGCAGAATGACTTTTCCCGAGGAGCCGTAAGCGTGACAATTGTCGTGAATTTGTTTGTTTGTCATATACAATTTTGATTGAAGTATGTGACATTATAATAAACATCAAAGATTTATTATAATATCTTATTTAAATTTGAAATCCACAAATCTTGTCCCTATTCGAATTTTCAATTCTTAAAACATTCTCAACCATATCATTCAAATATATTTACTTACTGTGGACGTCGCTCCACAGTTTTAAAAAAAAAAACTAGTGTTTTGTTTTGAAAATAGAGTCGCCACCCGGATTTTTAGGAAATGATTTAGGACCCGAGAAACCAATTTTGAAAATGATTTAGAAAATAATTTGAAAACTAGATATTCGTTTTGGTTTCGGGAGCTAGGTTACGAACGGGGAAGGATTTTAATGCACCCTGCTCGCCCGATTAAAAATTGGTCTTTTCTAAATATTTGTGGGATTTTTAGAAAATACTTTAATCCTGAACTTTATCCAAATAAACAATTTATCATGCAAAAACAGATGATAAGAATGAAAAGCTGATAAATAACATGATTATTGATATAACAACAGGTAATCAAACGGGAAAAATATAATTTCAAACTGCCGTGAAAGAAGGGGACTCAAAATTTCAAGTTTGAAAAAGAGTGTCGTGCAGCACACAAAGTGTACTGTGCAGTACAAAAGGTGTACCGTGTAGAACTGTTCAAACATTCAACGGTCATATTTTTTTAGAAGTGTGTCATACAGCACTCCAAGTGTACCATGTGATATAGAAAGAGTGCCGTACAACACTATTTTCTTCACAAACAATTTGAAACTTGGTTTTTCGACAAAAATGGAATGAAGCACACACAAGAAATCAAAACATAATTAAAACAGATTATTTTGAATTGGAAAATGATGTATTCAAGTAGAAAATGTTCCTCCTCAATAGATTACTCCGTACAAGGCAATGTTTTCACCGTATGACGCAACCGAGAGGTATCAAATCGGATTGATTTTGATGTAACATGGCCATAACAAGTGTGGAGATGATAGGAAAGACCATTCCACACCTGGTACCCCTCCCCTCAGGGTGCCAAAACTAAAAGATTTCGCGAAACAGAATTATACCTCCTGCTTGAACCTCACGGATTGAAGTACCTTTGGATCCTTCTAACCATGGTTTGGACCTCCTTTGGACTCCAACTTCTCTCTGGTACAGTAGCAAGGATGGTTGGTTCTTTGGTTTGATAGCATATGTGATGATCAGTGGGGGTTTTGGATTGAAAACATGGGAGCAAGATTATGGGCTAGAGAGTATTGGCAGTGGTTAATTTTGGATATGGGTAGGATCATGAATAGAGTTTAAGAGAGGTTTCTCATGATTTTTCACATTTTTTTTTGTTGCAACCAATCGGGTATATATAGGCGATGGGAACCGATTGAATCCCAAGTAAACTTGGTGCCCACCCTTGCAATCATAGCTATTGTGTAGCTTTTCTTTGGCGCAAGAAACCATGATGAAGCTTGGGGACATTTGTCAAACATTTGAGCTCTAGGCATTCTGCAAAAGACGATATGATGTATGACAGTGTTGTACGGTACACAAACTGTACCATGCGGTACACCAATTGTGTGGTATGTCACACTTCCATTGCCACTATCCAAAAAGCATGCCGTGCGTGACTGTTGAATCTCCATACGTAAGAGATGAGTGCCGTGCGGCACTGTTGACTGAATTGACCCAAAGGATTTCAGTTCGAGAGGTTTTCCGAACGTTTCTTTTCATCTTTGGGGATTAAAATGTGTATGAGAGTCTCATTTTGGGGTCTCTACACTTATTTCCATACATGATTAATTGAAAATCTCAAATTATGTCTATATATATCCAATATGAATTTAGGCTGCTTATCCAAATTCTAAACCATACACCTCACGGGGAGGGAGAAAGAGATTCAATAGCTTTTTCTCTTCTGAAAGTAAAATTCTTAATATTGATGTTCTTTCACTTTTGTTTTGTTCACTACTTGAATCGTTTGTATTTTTCTTTTCATTGTAGGTTAATGTGCCACTGTAGGATTGTAAAGACCCGTAAATTTATTTATTTATAAATGTTATTCAGAAAATAAAGTTGGAAGGAATTATTTAAAATGTTTAAGTGTTGGATTATTTAGTGATATAAGTGAGTTTGGACCATTTTTCATTACTCAAGTCAATTCAGGGAACCGGGGTATAATTATTTGAAATTTGTGTATATGTGGTGTGTGAGAGGAGAGAGAAAATATAATCTCTGCCCCTCCAATTAGCCGACTCTTTCTCTCTCACTCCTTTCCTCCATTTTTTTCAACCTCTACTCCAAAATAGTCTCTCACACTCGAATTCCTCCAAGATCCACACCAAGATCTGTAAACTACACATGTTCTTGAGCTTAGAGTGCATTGGTTTCGCTCTGGAAGGTTGTAGTTCGGGTGGAACTCTTTAAGAAAAGCTTGGGTTTGTTGGATTTTGAGGGTTTTGCTCAAAACCCTTTGATGTAGGAAAATTTCTACCTTTTCTAAGTGCTAATGTAGTGTGGGTGTGTGTATAGCTTCTTCTTAATCAATCTTGTGTATTGTGTATTGTCTTTCCTTCAGAAAACTCATTCTAATCATACTTGGCTTGTTTTTTTTTGGAATTGATCATTGTTCCCATGGAGTTGTTGAAAGATTATATATTGACAATCCCTTGCTCTCTAGTACATATGAGTTGTTTGAACCATGAAATTTGTGTTGGGAGCTTTATCTTGTAAAATTTGGTGGAGACCCTGTCCAAAAAGATTTCATGTAAAGCTTGTGTATTGATACACCCAAAAATAGTGTATCAATACACTTGTTCTCTGGATTTTGTAGTTTGTGTATTGACACACCGGAAAAAGTGAATCAATACACTTGTTTGGAACTTCGTGACTTGGGTATTGATACATCTGAAATGGTGTATCAATACACTTATTCACTGTTCTTTAATAATTCGTTCTCTTGTTCTTTAAACCTTTGGTAAGGCCCAAATCTTCCTCTAAAGTTTAGAAACTTGTAATTTCTTTTAGATAAACTTGTCCTAGACTTGGTAGATGAATTTCATGTTGTTTTTGTTGTTTGTTCGAAAAGTTTTTAGGACACTATGGTCAAAAGCACTTGTGGGACGCATAAGGACACATGAAATCTTTTAAAAGAGAGTGGTGGATGTGAGTTATGCGATGATAAATACGTGAATTGAGATGAATGATTAATTAAGACGATGAGACATATGGACACCATAGCGATACTTTTGAGCATGAAATGAAGTTTATTGTGTGGTAATGATGACACGAGGCCTGATAGGGTATGCCCAGAGTGACACAAGACCTTTATTTTGCCCGAAGTGATAAGGAGCCTATTGGCATGTCTGGAGTATAACCTAATGTTTTAAAGGAATGAGATGTGTATGCTAAATATTTAGGAGACATATGTCGTGTTGGGTATATATCGGATACAAAGGATAATAGTAAAGAAAATCTAGTGGCTTATGGGTTGGCTTTCAATCATTTAATCGTTAAAGTTTCTTGAAACTTGTTGCATGACTTGTGCCTCCTTTGCCTATCACTCACTTGCATTTCATTGCATTTAGGATTGGTAGACTTTTCTCTACTGGGCTAATGAGCTCACCCTAATAATTTTAGGTACCTAGCATGGAGCATGATATCGATTGCTTGGGGTGTATGCATGCATCTCTTTTGAAAGTTTAACTGAGGAGTTACTTTATCATTTTGAAACTTATATTTTTGAAGAGATGATTTTGTAATTTAATTGAATTTTCATCATTGACTTGTTTTGTAACAACATTGGTAACTCATTTACTTATTTTGGGCACTGGAATCCCATGAATTATCTTGTGTATGATTTTGACCTTGTGGGTCAAACTTGGACTTTGACCTAAACTTTGGATCTCATTAACTTTCCACGTGGATTTATATTACTTTTACCATTAAAATTTGAGGGCGTTACAACTTGGTATCAGAGCCTAGGTTTTGAAAACTTAGGGGCCGCGGGGAGACTTAGAGTCTCGGGGCTTCAATTATTGCATTATCCTTTTTTTTAAAAAAAAAAAAAATTTCTCATTCATTATGTGCTTGTGTGACATTCATAAATATAGCATCGCAGTACCGTCGTACTCGTGGGTTAAGGCATAACGTTGAGTTGAACACCTGAGTTGGGATAACGTTGGAAGACTAGAAGCTTTGACCTTATCATGCTATTGTTTTGACTTGTGTTGGGGAAGAAGGTTGAACCTTGCAAGAAAGTGAATGTGCTGTTTATCGAAATTATGTCTCTAGTGGTAGAAGTGGGTGAATATTTTCTCATTTTGTCATGCTGGTTAAGAATGACCTGGAGGATTGATTTGAAGAGTGACTAGCCAGCACATTTTAAAACAAACTTCTGATGTCACTCTATTAGTACGTGGGTGAGAGAAAGTGTGTAAAGGGGGTACATGCAGTAAAACAAGTGTCGATATTAATGAGCGTATTGTGTCTTTACTTTGAAAGCATATGGTTCTATAGTTGATCGATGTGCTAGGTGCTTAGTGTGATCAGAAATAAGGACATGTAAATTGGAATACTTGCTTAGTAAATTTAGTACTGTTTCTCTGCTTGAAGATATTACATTTTTCTTTGGTATCACTGTAATTTGTTGAGAGTTGTCATTATTTGTTGTAATTTGTGGTGGTTTGGGGTCCCAGTTGACTAGGTATTCTTATTTGAGATTGACTTGATTGTTGGGATTTAAACCTTTTTTTTTTTATTTGGGGGGGGGGTGGTTTTCGTCTAACATGTTTAGGATGTTTTATCCTGTTTTTTGGTCTCTTTATTTGCAAGACTATTTCACTGTGTGTTTAGCGTTTTCGTTGCTTCCTTTGTGTTCCTTATGGGGTTTATATATATATATATATAAAAGAAGGGACAGAGGGAGTAAATTTTAGAAATTGGCCGATCTAGTTTAACATTAGAGGATCCTCTCCCTTTAATAGCATTTGCCTTTGGTAGTTTTAGACAACTTTGCAAAAGAGATGAAAGAAATAATGACCAAATAAAATAGGACAGAGGTAGCAAGCCCTAAACAACCATAGACCCAATAGTGATGTGAAGTTGGAACGTCTAGGGGATAGGACGACACGTTCCAAAACTTATGAAGGTTGTGTACAACCCATTTCGTCTGGTGGTGTTCCTTACAGTGACATTTAATAAACAGAATACCCTAGAAAAATAAGGAAGAGTCTCCAATTTTCGGTTACTATGTTGAGACCTTTTTGAAGTCTACAGTCAGTATGGTATCCTCGCTGTTCGCTACTGCATTGGATGTTTGTTTTAAGTCCAATCTACTTCTCGGAATTGTCAAGTTATGGCCACCAACCATTCTTGATTTGAGAAGTGTTGGGTTTTTCAGCATGGATTCTTTTAGTTTGTTTGAAGGAGAAGCTGCTTGTATCCTCTCCAACTTTCTTGTATCATTTGAATTCTTTACACATCCACATGGATACCTTGCTAAGTGTGGACTTCTTTTCCCATCGAATGACTCTGGATTGTGATTGCTTCTGGGGGTATTTTCTGTGGGAGTTTGCTAGTGAGGTTGCTTTTAGTTTGGTTTTACAAGAGATGTCTAACATATTTAAGATGTTTTATCATCTTTGCTAGATCTCTTATCTGCAAATGAAGATGGGTTGGAGAATCTTTGTTTTTAGTGGTGAGAGAGAGTTAGGGTCAATTTTGTGGGACCTGTAACACACAAATTCGTGTCCTGCATTCGAGACAAGAAAAAGATGCACAAAATAATATTTTTTTATTGTTTTTGAATTGAATGCGAGGGGTACAATTCTCTCATAAATGTTCTTTCAACAAAGAAAAGAACAAAATACTATAAGTCGATCTCTAGAGTTGATGGTGCAACCTAACGGCAATAGAAGCTTGACGTAGGATTGAACTAGTTAATAGTTCTTTCACGAGTTGAGAAACTTGAATAACGAAGCTTGATTGAGGGCTTGAACAAATTTATCTCAAACAAACGATGTATTTGAGGATGATCTTCGCTAGTTGACGCGTAGACTGTTATTGTTGTAGATGAATCGGCATGTAACTTGGGTGCTTGTTGATTTTCCACACGAACTTAAGGGATTTGACAAGAACTTGGAGAGAATCATGGAGAAATACTTGAGAGTGCTCTGGAATTTCCTTAGCTGAAGATCCCTTGAATGATTTGAGTTGTTAGATGATTTGATTTGATGAACTTATGAAGAAATCAACCCGTTGTTCTTGGCGCTTGATATTTTTCGCAAGATGTTGAAGAGTGCTTGAATTCTTGAAGAGTGCTTCAGAGCTCTGGTTGAAATGTCAAGCGAAAACTTCTTCCTCTTCTTCATATGAGCCTCTATTTATAGGCTGAAGAAGAGGGGTCTCTAATTCGGAAAGTCTCATTTAATTGATTGGCTTTGCGAATAAGATTAAATTCTTCTTCCCTTATGGAAGTAAATTAGGTCAAGATATAAATGTATATATCTTCTTTGTATGATTTTCTTTTCAAATAAGAGTAAATCGGTCTCTCATTATGGAAACAAATCAAGTCAAATATATACATGTATATATTGTCCTTGATTGATTTTCTTTCCATAAGAGTAAAATGAGCTTTTGTTATCGAAATAAATAAATAAATAAATAATATATATATATATATATATATATATATATATATATATATATATATATATATATATATATATATATATATATATATATATATATATATTCTTTTGGACCTAAGATAATTTGGTTGGGCCTGTGTTCATGGATTGACCCAATTTCGTGATCCGTTTGGCCAATTGAGTAGGCCCATCTTCTTTTGGTCTAGCTCACATCTTTTGAACCCATCCGCCTTGTTTGTCGACCAGATTTGCACCCGTATTTGCCTCTCACTTGGATTTTAATCTAGGTCCCACCATAAGTCAGCATTTGGCACGCCATTTTCACCCTCAGGATTTGCGAAAAAAATTCTATGTTGGGAGTACAAATCCGGGAGCACTTGGATTTGCCAACGACAGACTCCCCCCTTTTGTTAGCTAACAAGGGGGGATTTGTTAAATTTCATACCGGTTTTACCCCTCCAAATTTGGGGGTGATTTTTTTTTTTTTTTTTTTGGGGAGGGGTTGTGTGTGTGTGTGTGTGTGTGTGTGTGTGTGTGTGAGAGAGAGAGAGAGAGAGAGAGAGAGAGAGAGAGAGAGAGATTACATTCTATGGCACCGCCGGAGCTATCAGTCGGAATCTTCTTCTTCTTCTTCTTCTTCTTCTTCTTCTTCTTCTTGTGCAGCTGTTTGTGCTACTGCTGCGGTGGACGATGTTAATGTGTGTGTGTGTGTGTGAGAGAGAGAGAGAGAGAGGAGGTCGCCTCTCCACCGCTACCGTGAAAATCCAATTCAGTGAAGAATTGGGGTTGTTAGAAAAACTGGGTGATGTGAATCCTAAAACATCTATCTATAATAATCAATGGTTATTAATAATTCCTCCCAACTTTTATGTATCATTATAAATTTCACCCCAAAATTTTGAAGTATTCCAAGGTTCCACTAAAAAAATGTAATCTTTACATTAGGGTTTAATCTTGTTAATGATGTACATTTATCTTTATTTATTGTGCAAATAACATTTTTAGATTTTCATTTTTAATTCTTACTCCCCATGAAAAGATAGAATACATTGTATTTAGTAAATTAACAAATTTAAATTTAAAAAAACATTTTTTATTAACCATTAAAAAATTAATTTATAATATGGTTAACATTTGTCAAATTGAAGGAAATTATACCCTCTTATCATATGAAATCCACCCTCCAAATCCCTTTCTCAAAAAATTCATCCAAACACCTCATATACAAATCACCCTTCTTATGAGGTGGACCCACCCTCATTAAAAATCCGCCATCATTACAAATCCATCTTCAAATCTACCCTCATTAAAAATCCACCTAAAATGATCTCTGGTTGCCAAATGGGGCGATACTTTATCTAGTCCAATAATTATTTGCAGGCTTTTGACCAATTTGGAATTTAATTAATTAAGATTATTTATTCATCTCAATTAATTAGACGACAATTAAGTCATGATGAAATTTTAGTGTCTACAGGACCCAATAGGGAGAGAAGGAGAAGAACAATAGATAGGAGGGAGAAACAACAATATTAAATGTCCCATAGTAGTGTGAAACGGTAGGAGAGAGGAAAGAGAAGAAGAGAGAGTAATTTTTGTGTGTGTCATTTTAAGTGTTTTTTTTAATCATAATTAATAAATACCATTCTTTCATTCTATACCAAACAATTCTCTAATACAAATTTTTCGGGCTCCAATTTTAATGCTACTTTTTGTCATAATATCATTTTAAGTAAACATTTGTAGTAAGAGCGCTAATTGGGATGCTTAGTGCAACACCCCAACTTTTATTGATAAAAAGAATTAATTTGTTGACCATTAGGAATAGGGAAAAAAAAACATATTTTTGTGATTTAACGTCTATAAAATAAAAGAGCGTATTTTTGGTATGTGTTGGAATTTTTTTAGAACATTTTAGAACGTTATTTCAACCCTTCTAAGAGCATCGGGACACGAGAATGCAACATAAGTCGCTGTGAGGCGACTAACCTTGGAACCCAAGTGAAGACCTTCCGGAAACTAAGCAAGGTGGCACCCTTTTATTGGGTGCTTGGTGGCCAAGTAAAGGGGCTTCCGGAATTAGTTGAGTTGGCGCACTAAGATTGGATTAAGCCCCATGGTAATCATTAGGAACAAACCCCCTAAGCTATTCACCGAATGAAGACTCGATATTTACCAATGTGTAGTTAAGTTCTAGAGCACCATTTGTTAGTATAAATAGAAGTATTCACTCCCCATGTATACCCACCCCCACCCCCACGCATACACCCCAGCAGGAGAAGAAAGAACAAGAAAAGAGGAAAAGTAAACTAGGAGAGACGGAACCAACCAATTAAAGGTGAGGTGAGTCCTAACTCCCCTCTTACTGCCGATACATACACTTGCACCTTTGTATGTTTACTTAAAATCAGTGAAGTAGAAAGGAAAAAAAAAGGGGTCCATGGTGGGATCAAAGAAAGTTTAGTAGGAAGTTTATGAAAAGGAAAAATATATATGTACACCTAGGAAAATTGTACTCTTAATTTTATTTAATTAATTAACAAAGTTGATTGGAAATAAAATTAGTTGGGATCGATTCGGTTTATGAGTTTGTAAAATTTCTCGTACATAATTTATCCCTCGAAGAAGTTAAACTTGCTTTAGGGATAAAAAAAAATAAAAAAATGAACCAAGCTTATTACGAATCTAGTGGCTCAGCTCGACTTCTTCCGTAGTCAAGTTAAACTTGAACTCAAGTTATAGGCACATTTTATGTTACCCAAATCAAGTGTTTTAGCAATTTAGATACACATCAAGTTAAGGTAATAAGTTAGGAGAAAATATAAATGAAATAACAGGATTGTGTACACTACCACGCCCAATACATATGATTAGTCATTTTTTTTGGAATTCTCTAAATCAGTTGGCCTAAATTAAGCCTTGAAGGCCTTAATTAGTGAAGGGAGGTGTTAATTAGCTTAACATAGCAATGATTAGGTGACACTTAGGAAGGTACATGCATGAAAAAAATAAAATAATAATAATAAAATAAAAATAATACTGGGATTTTTATATGATTCATGACCAAGTTATAATTTGACAATAACAATAAGAAGATAAATTAAGAGTAACTGAAGGGGAGTTTCTAAACATTAGCTTAAATTTTATTTGTAAATTACCTAACCACAAGCTTAGCATTTCTAATGGTTAATGTATTATCCTAGGCCCAGTGCGTCTCAATAAAATTTACGGTAGATTTCAGACATAAAAAGGGTGAGTTATGAATTATCTTTATTACGTGAGTTTTTGTAAAAATTTATGTTTTCGATTTACTAAATTGTTATTTTACATATGGAATTCTTTTGTAGCAAATATGCCATGAAATTATGATATTTTGCAGTTTATGAAAATCGTATTAGTGATGCATCCTGATGATGTCCTTGAAATTTGGGGGACATTAAAGATACCAGTGGGAACGGTGTTATAAGGGCGGAATGGAAAGGGACACGGCCAGGTGTCCAAATGAATTGATCAATTCAACATGCGTTGAGGGTCGCTCCCTTATAACTAGCATAATCGTCGGATGGTATATTGTGGTATACATGAAAAGTTATGTCATATGTTCGTTTACTTATGCCCTTGCTTTCAGCTTGAGCTATGAAAATCTGACATTATGATCCCTGTTTGATGAAAAGTTTTAAATTCCATGGTAGCTCATGTAATTCCGATAATTCATAGACTCACACAAGCTGTGACTTATGTTTTGTACTTACTTTCCTTTTCAGGCAAGCACAGATAGAAGAATGGGTCAAATTATCAGTGATTAGTCTATGTCCCGTTGCAAAATAAATAAAGGAAAAGGAAATGTATCCTATGTAATGAATAAAGGACTCAAGTGAGTCCCAATTGTAAAATTGGGTTTCCGTAATGATAAGTGGTTTATTTTAAATTTAAAGGAACAAAAAAAAAAAGAGAAATATGTAGAAAAATATTGATAGAGGCCTTTGGTGAGAAAAACTCACTGGCCAGTCACGATAATTAAATCCGTTGGATTTGGGTCGTGACACTTAGGCTCGGTTTGGTTCTTAGGGAAATGAAGCGAAAGGGAGAGAAAATTTAAAAAAATTTCCATCTTTGTTTGGTGTTTGGTTCTTCAAAAGATGAAGGAAAATATTCACTTTGTTCACTTCACATTTTCAAAAAGATTTTTTCTCCATCTCTCATATTTTCAATCATTAATCACATTTTTATCTCTACTCATATCCCTCTCTCCAATCATTGTTTTCATTTCTCTTTCTATCTCTCTCTCCAATTATTACACCTCTCTCTAACTATTACTTTTTCTAAAAATCCATCCAAATAATATCTTAAATATTTTTCAAAATATTCTTCTCAAAATTCTCAACCAAACAAAGCCATTAAAATTTCTATTTAACTTTCCTCCCATTTTCTCTTCAATTTTTCATCTAATTTCCTTCTCAATTATTTTCCATTATTTTCCCTTTCATTCCTTAACTTCCAAAAATAGCCTTAAATAAGGTGTCATTTATGAGAGAGTTTTCCCTAACTTCCAAACATAGCCTTAAATAAGGTGTCATTTACGAGAGAGACAGAGCGTTGGGCATTTGCACGACACGACACCACGTCTCCGCGGATTCCAAACCTTCGTCCTTAAGCACGAACGTAATAGCGTGTTTTAAAAAGTCTCTCGCAAACGATTCTTCGAATCACCATCGTATCTTCTAAAGGCTATATATAATTTGAACCCCCCTCTATCAACAAGAATGTCGATAAAATCAAGCGCCTTGTTCATTTGCTTCTTCTTCTTCTTCTTGTCCTTAATTTGTTCCGTTCCTTGTTCTTCTTCGACGATCACCACAGCTATGGCGGACAGCTCCCTTCCACAGCCTTCATCGAAATCAGAGGCTTCTGTTCAAATAATCTACACAGAGAAGCCTGAGAGTGAAGAACCCGAATCCTTCCACCTCCGCACCCTCGCTGCCGTTCTCGGCAGGTTTCTCTCTCTTCCATTTTCCCTCTCTCTCTATGCTTAATTGCTTATGTTACTCAGGGACGGATTTAGTATTTTAATCTCGGTGAACGAAAATTTATACTAATTTTGAGTACTTGATTGTGGAATAATTTGACGATATGGGTTCTTTTTAAAACCTTTTACAGTGGCAATATCGTTCGTTAGATATGTATAGTTCCACATATTGTTAGGTTTTTGTGTTAATATATGTAATGGTTTTTATATGCATGTGTGTACGTCTGGATTAGCGAGGACGCGGCGAGGGAGGCACTGGTGTACAGCTACAAGCACGCTGCAAGTGGGTTCTCTGCCAAATTGACTCCTGAGCAGGTCACCGAGATATCAAGTAAGTTTTTTTTTTTTTTTTGACCCTACTGTTGCTATTGTATTATGCTCTGTTAGAATTTGCTATGTTTTTTGTTTTTGTTTTTGCTAACTAACTGTGTATTAACCGGAAATTTATGAGGCTGGATATACACCCAAGAGCGAAGCAAGAAATCGTTGAAGAGAACAAATAGACACCATAAACTAAACCTAAAAGCTCTCACGACCCAAGAGATAGGACAAGCACATCGCAACTGAGGAAACAATTCCTTCTAATTGAAGGTATTGTAAGAAGATTCCTTAGGCTTGCTAGAGGTGTTAACTTTGACCTTAGCAGGATTAAGGATTCTAGATGCTTTTTCTTGGACCGATGTTATCTCCATCTGAATGGGTCTTGGTAGAATCTGTGAGGATATGTTGATCGGCGCAGAGCTGCATGAAATATCAATGATTATGTCTGAGCAGCATCCGACATCGTCTTCTCAGGGTAATGCACCCATTAGATCCAATATTGCACTTAGAGTCACCTAAGGGTGGGAGTTGGGTATGTTCCCTATGTCAACTGGGACAGAGTCAGTACGAATTTAGCGCATCTGTTCCCTATCGCATTGAGCACCAGAGTCACCACAATATGTCATGGGTCTTTTCGGTAATGGCTGGAGGTATCCCAATCTTTTAACAGGTATTTCCTCTGACTTCTAATAGCATACACATATCCATAGACCCAGTAAAGTCACAAGCGACGGCCGACGGGCATAGGAATCTCCTGCTCTAGGACTATTTCCATAGTTGCCAACAATTTCAAGGATGTCAAAGGTATAAAAAGTTTGCCCCACCTAGGATTGACACTCTGCTTAGTACTCATGTACTTTTGAAGATCACGCAATGCAACTCCTTTAGGCCGCAATGAGAAAGCTTATCGAAGGAACTGATAGAAGAGGAACATCCATCACTTTTTTCCCCTTTTCACCTCTTCCCAATCATGAAAGCTAACCATGAAGTTATAGGCTTATAGCAGTTACATTGTTGGCTTGAACTTCAATACAAACTCCAGCAAATTGGAGTCTATTCTTTGATTGGGTATGCTGTGATTTCCTTTGTTACATGGGATGAATTTCATTTGCTTGATTGATATTGTGATGAGGGACTAATCGGTGGCTTGTTTTCTATTCAGGGAGTTATGGTAGGTTCTTTGGAAATTAGATAATTGTGTTGGCTTGTTTAGTGCATAAAAATGAATGATGTTTAATACAATGATATAAACAGAGAACACCATCTTAGAGTTTTCCTTGAGATCATGCTAATATTTAGAGTTTGGTGTTGGTTGGTAAAACTGAAACTGAAAGCTGAAAAATTAAGTGTTAAAATAAAAATTGAATGATGTTTGGTAAAAATGTCAAGAGCTGAATTAAAACAACTATTTTGATATAGAAGTATATGAACTTTGATTATATTATACTTGATTATCCTCTTGTAGATTTTTAACGGATGTCGTATTTGTGTGTGGTGTGGTGCTGGAGAGATGGCATCAGTTGGTAGTGTCACTATTATTGTTGTAGTGGAGGTTGTGTGGTTGTTGTAAGAGATTTGGTCTGGTTGAGGAATGGCAATGGTGGTGGTGGTTGACAGATGGATGAGGTGGTGGTAGTAGTGGTGACGGTGTTGGAGTGGTGTTCTTGGTAAGAATTGTAGTGATTGTGGAGTGGTAGTGTTAGTGAACTGGTGGAATGGGGGTGCCAACGATGGTAGGGGTCGTTGTGGCAGTATTGGTGACAATGCTAGAGTGGTGGCAGTGGTAGTAACTGTAGCAATCATGTGGTGGTGGTAGTGATGGCGTTACTGGAGTGGGGTTGGTAGTGGTGGTGGCGATGGTGGAGTAGTGGTGGTGACAATGATGCTGTTGTGGCAGTGGTGGGTGGCGGCAGCGGTAATGGTCATGGAGGGCGGTGGTGGTGAAGGAAGGGGTGGTATACAATTAGTAAGAAATTCACTCAGATTTAAGTGGGTACTAGACCTGCTTAATTTTGTTAACTTTTTAAGCCTACAATTTAAGAGGAACGTAAAATAGAAAGTATGATGAAATATGGTTATCAAAAAAACCTACTGAATTACTTATCACTTAATATATTCAGTTTAAGTGCTGAATTGGGTTATCTTTGACCACCATCTGGTCAGATTTCCCAATAGGTTATCTTTGACCACCGTCTGGACAGATTTCCCAATAGGTCTTGGTCCAAAATTGTCTGTCAGTCAATGAGATTTTCAACCCAACTCAAATCAGCTCAATCAGACAATTGAGCTGGAAGATGAAGTCAAAATACAAAAGGCTGTGTTGTGCCTCTTGCCCCACTCCAAATTCGGAATTGAATGAGGTTCTTGATTTTTCTCTTTCAATTGGAATTGCTTTATACTTTCTCAACAGGTTCTGAATTTTCAAGGCTTCTCACTTTTCATCTCTAGTAACCTCGAAGGCCTTGCATCTTTTGGCAATCCTCCGAAGGTATCTTGTAAATCACGGTATCAGTTGGCGTAATAGTCGTGGTTGCGAGTAACGGGTGTCTGAAGTATCGGTCATTGTGTAACGGATTTAGACACCACATTTGTAAATTTTTTTCAAGCGCTAGGAAATGTGGTAAAATTCATTAATACATATGTTCTAACCCCATTTATGACAGAATTGAATGTTTTTTAAAGATTTTTAACTAATATTAGACTTTTAGAAGTACTTTAAATTAATATCGATAGTTTTATAGGGATTCAATCTCGCTGTCTGACAATGGTTATGCTACTATTCAGTACACAACAAATACAAGGCACTAGGTCATACGTTCAGGGGGAAAAATATAACTTCTGGCTTCTTCATTCATGACCATCATTGACCAACAACCGTACCTCCAAAACCCTCGATGAAATTCCCAAATCAACCAAAGAAACTCCTAATCCATCATTAAAACCCTAAACTGAGAAATATTCATGAAAAATCAATGTAAACCTATCAATTTCAGCAACTGAAGTAGAAGAAAAACCAAATATCCACATTTTCTGTCCAAAGTCGAAGTAGCTGTTGAAATCAAAGCTATTCTCCCTAATAGAACAGAAATCAAGTTCATACAGCCTTCAAATTGACACCTATGTAGATTGAAGGACCTTTGGTGAAGGTAATACGAATAATGGAGAAAAGTTGTACAACATTTGGGGTTTGGGAGGGAACCAAAAAAAAATAAATAAATAAAGAGAAAAGTTGTTTCTAAGGAATTCGTTTGAGTTAAGGTATGTAACAGTGTGTATTGTGTAACAGTTGTTACGGACTAAAACGCGATAAGGAACGGTCGCATCGGCTGATGAGTATACACGTGAATTTCAGTAATGCCTTGATTTCATGTGTAACTGAAACGGTCCATCTAAAACCTGTTACATAACGGATGTTTTTTAATACCACGGACCGTTTAGCGGCTATTGAACTCTCAAAGCTCTCCAAGTAACAGGGTAAAGGAATTAAAGAAATGAACTTGGGGGCTTAAATGGGTGCATTTGAGCACCTATCAAACCTTCTTTGATAGAGGTGAATTGGTTTCCATAATCAGCTCATATCTTTTGCGTGGGTTTTTTTTGTTTAGGTGTGTTTTTGGACTAGTTGGGTAGACCTGATTTGGCTGGCCATCAACTACTAATTTTTTACTGATATTCTTCCCTTCATATCATTCTCTTCCTATACAATGAGTAGGTTTATAAACCGGCAAGACATTCCCATTTTCTTCTGCCATTGATCAAATTTTTTGTGATGTTTTATTTCGCTTGGGGCTAGTTCTCTTGATTTATTTATTGGCCAGCAAATGAGACTGGAGAATGAGTGGCTCGGGAATACAATGGTTCCTTTGTGTCTGTGTTTCTGTATCTTGTCAAATTGTCATGCACATTAGTATCTACTTGAGTACCCCATAAACAAACCAATGCATATAATGAGTAGGCATTTCTGGCTTGGCCAATGGGTAGTTGCAGTGGAATATGAGAGAGGTTCAAAGTTGTTCTTTCTGGTGCATATCCAGAGTACATGTATGTCAATCCAGAGCCTAATTCAACAAACTTTTCAATGACTGCGTCTGGAAATAAATTTTAGATGGCTCAAGTTTGTTGCAGCCTATGTAGCATGGACACCGACATGGATACGGACACTGACACGGATACGGACACGGGACACGTGAATTCTAAAAAATGGACACGGATACGGCGGGGGGCACGGCAAAAAGAAATAAATAAATAATTAATTATATGTATAAATAAATCACATATGTATAATAACAATATATAATAATTATATATACATAGATATATACACTTTTCTTTTGATATGTAAGATATCTACACTGTTATTACTAGTATATATACTCATATACACATACTGTTAGATATACACCCTCAACGGAAATATATATACCAGTACATACATCCATATATATATATGCATATATATACATATACATAGCGAGAGAGTGTGTATATGGGGGACATGCGTGTCCATGCCGTGTCCCCCTCCAAAAAATAATTTAATTTAAGGGACACGCCACATGGCGTGTCCAATACGTGTCCCCGTGTAGGACACGCGTGTCGCCATGTCCCCGTGTCCCATACGTGGACACGGCGACCTCTAGAAGTGTCGGTGCTTTATAGGTTGCAGCTATATTATTGGCTTTTCCCCGCCGTATTAACTCCAAACATCTGTTCTCTCATGAGTCTCATCTACCATGAGCACAAATAGGACTTTGATTCCTCCTATATTAAAAGAAACGATGACCTTGCTTCCATTTTGCAGAAAGCTAGCTGCCACTTTAGTTTAAAAATTTCATTTATATGACTTGTGACTTCTGAGGCATGCTGCAGTTATTACAATTGGAATGTATTCAATAATGTCTAATACACTTAAAGTCTTAAGTAACTTCTTTAACTTTAGAATTATGTCAGCACTTTGTTTGCTCTTTCTGCAGCCCCATATTTTTGCATGCATCGGTTAGATTGACTTGTTTCCAGACGAAGATTGGTTAGAAGTTTTGAAGCAACGCGTACAAGCATTTCATCCCTGGTGTTGGAATGCATTCTTGCATTTTTTAGCCTCCCGTAATTACATGACTAGATCAACAAAAGGTGTTAATTTTTGTTACTGGTTCATGTCTAAGTATCATCTGGGTCACCCGACAGGGAACAGATGCGTCCTTTCCAAAAATAGAGGGCACGGAACATCTAGGACACTTTAGGGAATTATTTTGTGTATGCCATAAATGGCATACATATTTGCAACTTTAGGGAATAATTTTTTCCTAGGTTATTTATATCATTGTACAACACCGTTGCTCTCGATGTTGAATGAAAGAAGCATGGTAATGTGCACATAAATCAAAATGATTCTTGGGTTTACCCTCTCTTATGCCTTTTGGCTATGATTTGAGGGCATGATTCTGCAACAAACTCGACGGTATAGGGGGACCACTGTTTCAGTGATATTCTGTGAGCAGCCACTTTGTACATTTATTGCCAAATGTTAGGTCTGTCTCAAATCCATTTGTTTCAGTGGTATTCTGGGAGCAGTCATTTTGTGCATTTATTGCCAAAGGTTAGGTCTGTCTCATATCCATCCCCCGCCCATACCCCCAATTATTGGGGACTAAATGAGTTACATTTATTGCCAAACTGCATGTGTTTACTTGCAGTTTTTGAAGTTTTCATATCGATTCTCATGGAATATCATAAAATTTGTCTCTGAGCATAATATTTTTGGCATTGCCCTGAATAAATAACCCAGTGAACTTATTAAATATGGGGGAAAGATGAAAAAAGAAGAGGAAACGCTATTGATTTGTTATTTTACTTTTTGGCAGAGCAACCTGGTGTTCTTCAGGTGGTTCCAAGCAGGACTCTTCAGCTGCATTCTGGACCTGGGAGGCTGAATGTTTAAAACTTACGGAAGTCTATCAAAGCAGGGCATTGGTTCTGCAAAGCACTGTGCTTTTGTATGAACTGGATCTTTTCTGATCCTGTATCACTCACTGTTACTAAATAAGCTCTTGAATGGAATAATCTTCCAGATGATGTATGGTTTTTTCTTTTTTTAGTGATATTGGCTTGATGTGGGTGTTTGGAGCTTTGTCAACTCCTCTTCGTGTACACTAAAATAAGCAAGGTTATTACCGGTCCTGATGTAGAGTAGTAACTCTTGTTCACTTAAGTTTTGAACCGGTAGCAATCAAACCAACTCGGGCTCTGCTGTCCCTTTATGGACGTCAGGCCTTGCCAACCATGATCGCGGTCATCCATCTCTGCAATCAACGGCTCAGATTCGCAAATGTTTTTTTACCGGTCCGAAGGAATTCTTACCGGTAGGAAATCATTTGTGATCTGAACCATTAATTGTCGAGATGGATGATTTAGATGGGTTGTTAGGGCCTGTCGTCCCTATGGGACAGCATAGCCCCCGGGTTTGTATCAATCCATATGAGAATAATTGGTTCTGTGAAGTGGGGGACCCCTTATTGCGTCTGGTGAAAGGTATATAATGTCGGTTCGTTGTTAGGGCAGTCACAACTCTTCCCTTCCTATCGGGGGCAAAGGGCAGGGGGCTCCACATCGGAATCTCTCTTCCTGTCCTTAACATAGGCTGCAAGAGTATCTTCTGATTCCGGTCTTTCTAACCTGTCAAAGGAGTCGATGAATTCTTTCCATGACACTGTATTTGGCTCCCGAAACGTACCACACGAGGCATGATTAATGAAAGAAATTGAAGGCTGGAAGAAGCTTATATTCAACAAGAAGGCAATAATGAGGAAATTAAAAACTAGAAGAACTTATATTCTTTTTTTAATGCTCACGAAGTTCAATTCATCAGCACACTTATTTATTTATTTATTATTATTTTTTAAAAATTTAGTTTCGATCAATCCCACATTACTATCCTTCATTCTGAACCCTCTCAAAGCGCTCGTAAAACTCTGTCCCATCTCTAAATTGAGCTTCTTTCTTCTTCTCTCCCTTTCATTCTCTAACTTAATCGTCGGAAGCTCAACCGCTGAAAACACCACCGGTCATCCACCTTCATTGGACTTGTCTTGCAGGGATCCGTTGGAGGGCTCAGATCATCCCTACGGCTTATGGCATCACTTCTTTCAAATGCAACTTCTTAACAAATACGACACATTGACCCCTAATAAGAAAAATTGGAATCCACCACTCCCCCAATATTCTGCAAATTATTTTCGTACTGTACTCATGAAGCAACCACAGCATAAGCAAAAATAGGTTGCAATTCAACTGGCAGCCAGAGGAGCTTCCATAGCAAACAATCCATCAAGTCATCAAGATGGTAAAGCGTCTCATACAGTACTTGCCATACTAAGATGAGCCCAAAAGTCCAAATAAATTATTCTTACCTCGAGAAAACACATGGACAAAAAACTCTAGAAAATACATAGATAAAACAAGCTCATTCAACAGAGGAAAAACACATTCTTGCTATGACGGATTAATTCCAAAGATTACCAAGTCGGCATAAGGTCAACAAGACCAAAAGTTGAGAAGCAAAGGAACAATCTGATTGTGTTTACGTCACTGTTCTTTTCGATAGCAATGGAACACAATCTCAGCAATCTGAATTACTTCCAGGTAGGTCCATTATTCAGACAAACTGCAACAACAAACAAAAGTTTTTTGAGCTCCATTAGAGAATAAGCACTACGAATTCAGTTTAGACTCTTTGGATAGGTAGCCCTTGGCTGAATGATAAACCTTTCATTGCCTAGTAACAACATATTCAGAAAATAATAAACAAACAAAAATTAGGAATGGTCAACTACAACATTTTTACCCTCGTAATGGCACTGCTCCTCGCTCAACAGTTGGAGGCCTGAACAGTGTAAATATTCAATTTACTGAAGAAGAAGAAGAAGAAGAAGAAGAAGAAAAGGTTCCAAGTTTTCCGTGCCAACCCAATGAACACCGAAGCAAGAAGAAATAACCTCTTGAGCGGACTGAAATTCCTTATGGGACTATGGCGAAAAGCATAGCAGTTTGCTGCTTTAGTTAATGGCTCATGTCCGGGGAGAAGGCTGCAGCAAGTGTGATAATTGGAGACAAAGAAGAATGGAGTCAATGGACACATCTACGAGCCTAATGTATCTGTGTCTGAATTATATCGCAAATGTACATGACACTCTCCGAACACTTGCTACATTGGGCACAACAAGACAATCTCCGGACATGAGTCGGAGAATCATAAATATTTCGGTGTGGACACTCTAGTGTCAGTAATTTAATGGAATCAACGGGTATCTATAATCTTAACGTGGGAAGATTAATAAGTATTTAATAACGGGGAGCTCGAAATATAATCGAGATAAAGGCGGGAGTACAATTATAATTATTTAGTGATGTGAATTATAATTTGTGAAATAAAAATAGAATCCAGGTGGGATTAGGTTTTCTTATTTACACAAGGAGCCCATATTTATTTCTCCTTAGGTACCTGCGCCTTACAAATATATCATTATGTTCTCTAGGTCTTAGTCATTCAAAAGATTAGAAGAGAAGCCGTGAGAAAGAGAACAAAGAGACCATGTAGAATTCCAATGCTTGGTTACGTGATCAAGATATAAGCGAATATTGCAGAAAGGTACAGTTGCGCGGAGTTTGTTGCATACAGTAATCGAGTCTGTCAAATTTCAAAATAAACAAGTCAACCAACGTTCGTGTCTACGGATGAGAGGTAAACCCTAATTCCACCTCGTAGGGTTTGTGTATATTTTTGTTGTTTAATCTGTACACATAATTTCTGGAGACATGTTGAGTACACATTAGGAGGACAATGTGCAACTTTTAAAAGTTGGTGCATGGTCAAAATTTCTATGGATATTTAGTTCGTGACTACTCCCTCCGTCCCAAATTGTTTGCCATTTTTGGGAATCTGTGCATTTTGCACCAAAAAAATGATGTATAAGCATTCTTTTCTTTTCAAAAATTTTTACACCAATGTAAAGATCTCATTGAGTAGAAAAAAATGGTGTAAATTTTTTTGAAAAATAATTTTCGTAAACCCATCATTTTTTGCATCCAAGATGCACGTTTTCCCAAAAGAGGTGAACAATTTGGGACGGAGGGAGTATACAAATAAAGGTCGTTGAGTTGAATCTTTCTAATGCTAATACCAGTTGTGTTTTATATAATCTTAGTTTGATGAAGATATTGTTTTTGGTGTTTATATCAGTTCCTACGATACATTCATACTATCTATGTAGCTTTAACTATATTAAACGTGCCCTTGAAGTGCGTGTCTGTGTGTTTGTGTCGGGTCTTGTCCACTGTCTGTATGTCTTCGTCTTTGACTCAAGATATGGGAAGCACATCAGCCTAATGCACGAACAGTTCTAAAGCCCTAAGGCTAGGATTGGATCACGGATACGTGCAGGTAAAGGAAATTTTTAGGAAAAAATAAGACAATACCGAAGTGAAGAACCAATTATTTCTTTAATCCCTTTTCAGTCTCCTTTCCCTTTAAAGAACCAAGGTTTGGATCACGGATATGGTTCCAGGCGTATATGGGGATATCAAAGGGAGTAATGGAGTACCATAGGAAAACACGATTTACCAAGTAAATAGAGAAGTTAAAAATAGTTCAAAAACAAGTAGCTTACATGAGTTGCTGAAATAGCTGCAGATGTGCATTTCAAATGGAAGAGCTAGTTGCACCGCCCTGTCTTTGCTGCAATGATGATGATCCAATATACCTGTGGGGTATGTGAGATACCTTGTGCCAGTCTTCACCTCTCTCCATTTGAAATCGGCTCTCGAGATCAGGACAATCTCCAATAGACAAGTGCTGCTGGAGTGCTTTGAGATTTTGAAAACCTTCGGGTAATGATTTCAAATTCGGACACTCTGATGTTGCCAGAGACCGAAGAGATACAAAGTTCCTCACCCACTCTGGCAATTCCGTGAGTTTTCCACAGTCACGAAGTTCCAAGTTTTGTAGCATCTTGACATGTTGCAGTCCTTCCGGCAGAGAGACCAGTTCCGGACAACTTATAATGCTTAGACTTCGAAGTGTTGAGATATGTTGCAGGCCGTCTGGCAGATGATCCAACATTGGACAATACATGACTGTCAAATGCTCTAGCGCTTTGAGGTGTTCCATTGCTCTAGGCAAACAAGTCAAGTTGTTACAGTTCTCAATAGAGAACGAACGAAGAGATATCAGGCCTTCTATGCCTTCCTCTGGCAGAGAAGTAAAACTACCACATTGAGCAATCTCCAAGATTTGCAGAGATGTTAGGTTCCTCAATCCATCTGGCAAGGTTACCAGCACCTCACAGAACCGTATGGTCAGGGACTCAAGAACTGTAAGGTTACCTAAAGTTGCAGGCAGTGAGGTAATACGGGGGCAAGAAATAAGTGTTAAAGAAGTCATACGGGAATTGTTTTGTAGCAATGCTTTGTGTATAAAGCTTAGCTTCAGAAAGTTGTTGATAACAACAGTGAACAGTGAGTTCAGTTCCGCTGCGGACCTTAATATCAGTTCATTGCAATCTTCTAGCTCTAGATGCTGTAGAGAAGGAAATCGTGGCATGTTCGACAAACTTGGGCATTTGGTCAGTTTAAGTCTTTTCAGGCAAGGGAATGCTGCTGCTCCATCCACGCTCTCCCATGCTCTTAATTCAGGAAAATCTTCTAGGTTTAACTCAATGAGCGACTGAAAAAATGGTTGCTGGTTTAATTCAACATTTCCATAGAACTCACCGCTAATTTTCACAACATCGAGCATTCCTTTCATGTTGAGAACCTTGAGAAGAGGAAGTTGCCCAAGAGTAGGAAGATTTTCACATCTCGTGCAATTGATGAGTTCCAACTTTGTCAGATCCAAGAGAATGTAACGGTTCAACCATTGTGGAAACACTGTTCCTCTGTACCCACTTATAGACAATCTCCTTAAATTTAGATTTGGTTGAAGGGCAGCCAGCACATCCACTTCATTTTGTCCAGGATTTCTTCCTGCAGTCTGTCTTGTGGAGGAGCAATGATCCAACTTTCCCTCATTTTCAATTCCCCATGATAGTCCCAGCGAATGGAGATTCATTTTTGCTAAATACATATTCCTTGAGAAGAGGAAGTTTCCCAAGAGTAGGAAGATTTTCACATCTTCTGCAATTGATGAGATCCAACTTTGTCAGATCCAAGAGAATGTCATCGTTCATCCATGGCAGAAACACCGTTCCTGCGTATCCACTTACGGACAATCTCCTTAAATTGAGATTTGGTTGAAGGCCAGCCAACACATTCTCTTCATTTTGTCGAGGATTTCTTTCTGCAGTCTGTCTTGTGGAGAAGCGACGATCCAACTTTCCCTCATTTTCAATTCCCCATGACAGTCCCAGCGAATGAAGTTTCTTGTTTGCTAAATAGGTGACTCCTGGAAATAGTATTTCAACGTTCTCCAAGCATTTAATTTTTAACTCTCCTCCAAGGTCTAAAAACGCAACGTGTGCAAGATCGTGCGCGTAACTTCTCCCAATGATAAACATTGATAGAGTTTCAAGCCTAGACAAGCGTTCAATAAACGGTGGCGTGTGAGTGAGACTTGCACAATCTCGTACATTTAGATGCCTCGAGTTTTTAAATCTGAGATCCACCTTTGGCAGCTTCTTTAGATAGTTGCAACCTGATAGGTTTAGTGTCTCCAAATTGACGAGACCGCAAATGGCTTCAGGTACTTTCACAATTTGAGTTCCAGAGAGGTCCAGATACTTCAAAATTATCAATCCACCAATTGAGTTATGTAGATGATAAGTGCTGAAATGTACACATTTGAGCCACTTAATTTACATGTATTATATTCTTTTATTCTATTTTCCTAATGTCTTTTGTGTATTTTTGTGATTTTAGGTTCTGAGAGCAAGGTACCAATTTTAGCTGTAAATTCGACAATTTGCAACGAAGTTGTCCACACTTGCATTGCACTGAATCAATATTCCATCATCAGCATGTGCCTTTTCTTTTGTTTTTTTCCCAGCATCCATCCCACCTAATAATAAAAGAGGGAGTAGTCAGCATGGTCTTCACTTCAATGGGCTTTATTATAAAGCATGGGGTCTCATGCTAGTAAAGACAAAATTTATTGGACCAAGCCAGAGAGAATGTGATATAGCTGGGCATCAGTGAATCAATTAGAGGGGTGGTGGACATATTTTTCATTAAAAGGAGAGCAGACCCCTTAGAGAGGAGGATAGACAAGGAAGGAGACCCCTTTGGGGCAAAAATTTACGGACAGAGAGCAGATCGTTTTCGTAGAGACTCTTGAGAGAGATTTTTGGACAGAGACCAAAGAAGAGGTTCTTTGGAATCAGCCACAAAAGTTTCATACAATCACAGAGGCTCACAGGTATGAGTAGTCCAATCACCATGCTCGGCTAAACCCCTCATCTAGGGGAAAGATGAAACTCTGTACCAAGTAACATTTTTTTTGTGCGTAGGCTTATGTTTATTTATTCGAATCGATTGTGTAACTAAGAACCCTTTTCATTATGATCGAATGAATTGATTTTTATGCTTTCAATCAATTGAGTATTTGTACGCATGCTTTACAAATACGAGTTATGCAATGGTTTTCTGTGTTTGTGCTTGGGTGACTGAGATGGGTTATGCTTGTAAGACGGATCGTGCCACTAGACAACCTGTGAAAGAGACAGGTTGTGCTAATGAGACGGTTCGTGCTATGGGATAGTCCATGCCTATTAACAACACAATTATTTTCTTGACAATTATGATTCGAATAATAAACTTAGCTTACACATAACCTTGCTACGCGGTCAGAGTGGATTCGGAACCCTAGATATTTTTCTCCATTAGTTTCACTCAAATCAATTACTATTTTTCTTCAATTTAATTATTATTTGAGAATTAAAATCAACCAATCAATCTTCACTGAATTAAATTAGAAGCCAATTGAAATTAACGTAATTTAGCCAATTTGTCTCTGTGGATCGATACTCGGACTTAGCCACTATTCTCTGGATTAGTGGTTAATTCCTTGTTTTTATAAATGTATTTTTGACTAGGTACGACATGGTCAAATTTTGGCGTCGTTGCCAGGGACAGTTTGCACAATTACATAGCTTCAATTAGTTTCTATTTTAATTTGTAGCTTAGAATTTTCTCTAGTATTAAAAACAAAACAAAACAAAACAAAAAAAATATAATAGCTGAAAAATTCTATACTACTGCAAGGATTAAATGTTAGCCCAACCAAAGATAATCAATCACACACAAATATAAGTAAACGCACGACACAAAAAATTTACGTGGAAACCCTAAATGGGAAAAACCACGGGAAGGAATCATGCACTAAAATTATTGTACGATTACAAGTATTCTTATCACCTGACCGTGTATCCTCACCACGAGTCCTAAGAACTACCTGCCGAATCCACGCACATCGTACCCTTGCATGATCACCGATTCTTGAATCCTCAAGCCTTCCAGAAATACCTTTCAACTCCACGAAAAGGGTTTTAACTCGACAATGAAAGTTGATGGAATGAACCTCTTGAAGTTGGGTAGTTAGCGCTTGGATTTCATGATCCTTCAATGTTCTTCAAGAGTCAATAAACACCCTGACTTTCAAAGTGTTTTAGAGAGTAAAAATGGCCTCAGGAAATATTAGCTTCTCTCCATATCTCTTGTGAAACCGAAGCCTTCATATTTATAAGGAAAAATGAGAAATAAGTTACACATGCTCGAAAGCAACATCGAATCCGGCTCGAAAGCGGCAAATACCAATAATCTATCAGATCTCCTATGATCTCTTTCCAAATTGACACATTCCTTTTCGACTTTTTCAGCACAACAATCTAGCCATATTTGATGAAAACAAAATCTTCAGCAATGCCTCAATCTTCACTAACCGAATCTTCCCAAAACTTCACAATATCCCCAATCTTCAATGGAAACAAAATTTTCACAAAATTCTCAATATTCTCAAAACTACCTTGTATGACTATTGCACTCAAAAAAGCAATACAAATAAATATGATTCCTTGCCTTACCTATATAGACACTCTAGAATAAAATGAAAAATAAAATTACAACTCGATTAAGGAAAATACATAAAAATGTGTGTTTTGGACATAAATGTGACAACCAATAAAAGATCTCAGCTGATGGAGCTTACAATAGCAAAAAGAAAGAATTTTTTTTTTTGAATCATCAGTAGGTCTTTTGATTACAGCCTTGCAACATAATTTGTAGAGGACAATTGGACTACTAACATTTGGACTACTAATTTCTGACTACAGGTGTCGGTTTTCCGCCTCTCTTTTATTTTCTTTTACTAACTGCTAATTTCTAACTCTGGAGTTTAACCCCTCCTTGCTAATCTAACTTCTAACTTTAGAGGTTCATCCTTCCTTTTACTTACTGTCTTTATCTATATTGTATATATAATTTTTTTTTTTGTGGAGATTAATCTCTCTCACCATTTTTTTTATTTTTATTTTATAGAGGTCGGTACTTCAGAAACCCCTCTTATTTCTTTTAAGACTAGTTCAACTGGCTATTATCTGTTTGTTTTGTTAACGTTTGTTATTGCAGTGTGCAGGTGCTTCAAAAAAAAAAAGCTCTAAAAAGAGGCTCGGGATTTCATCACCCATTCCTTCCCCAAAAAAAAAAAAAAAAAAAATTACTTTAGATTTTGTGTGTGTGTTTTTTTTTTTGTTTTATGCACGAGCGTCGATCTGTTATTCCTGAGTTAGTTCTCATTGACTTTGAGTTAGAGAGAACTGCTAGGAAGATTCGAGCAAAAAATCGCATTAGGGATCTCGTAGAACCACCTCCAATGGAATTAGAAGGAGATCCTAATGCCCCGCCTCCTGCCCTTGTCCCACTGCACACACACTTCTTGCCATCGGCGTACACCACACCATCATGCATCCAACTGCCACAGTTCATTGTCACTCACAATGAGATTAAAACGAGTAGGCTAAATGCATTGCCCAATTTCCACGGGAATTCTCACAAGGATCCCTACCGGCATATTGATGAATTCAAAACCATAAGCTCCACACTTCAAATTCATAATTTTTCAAATGAGGTGCTCAGGTTAATTTTGTTTCAATTTTCACTAAAAGAGAAGGCTAAACATTGGCTTAGTACCTTGCCTGCAAACTCGATAACTAGCTGGGGGCAACTGAGAGACGCATTCCTTAAGAAATATTTCTCTATTGGCAAAACGACTCAGTATCGGAAACTGATTACTTCGTTCCGACAAGCTGACAATGAGCCTCTTCATAAGGCTTGGGAGAGATTTGGTAACCTCATTAGGAAGTGTCCACACCACGCAATTGCACAATGGCAGTTGGTGCAAAGTTTTTACGATGGGTTGAATCCCCATTATAAAATGATGGTTGATGCCTCATGTGGAGGCTCATTAAGGAACAAGGATGAAAAGTCGGCATGGGAACTTTTTGAGACAATGAGCGACACTTCCCAACACCATGCCACTTACCAGCACAGTGATAGGGCAACCACCACAGCCAGTTCTTCAAAGCCACGAGGTTTGTATGAGGTTAGCCCTTCTAGTAACCTCACTCTTAAGGTTGACACTTTTGCCAAGAAACTTGACCAATTTTTAAGTTTGAGCTCAACTTCTGCTTCGCCTCCTGCTTTTTAGGAGGCTTGTTCTCTACGTGCTAGTCCAACCCATAACGTTACCAAGTGTCCGGGGAGAGATCAATTTCCTAGTTTTGCAGAAGAGCAAGTTCACGCTGCTCAGGGGTATTCCAATGTTCAAAGTTATCCTAAACCGGGTGATCTCTCTTGCAACACTTACCACCCAGGGCTTAGGAATCATCCTAACCTGTCGTGGCGACAGCCACAAAACAATGCCCCTGCCCCACAGTCTAGGCCATGGTCCACACCATATAATCCTGCGGCCTATCGCTATGTGAACCACCACCAGCTACCTCTCAGCGAGCACCAGTCCAGTCCTCGAGGGACCTTTCCTTTGAGAATAAGTTTATAAAGGTATTTGAGATGATGACTGCGACACAACAATTGAATTCTCATACCCAGCCCATCTCATGTATAAAGGCACAACTGGGCCAATTGGCCAACACAATGAACCGTAGGGAGGAGGGTAGGTTGCCTAGTCAGCCGATTCATAACCCGAGAGGCTAGCACCAATGTGAGGGGAATCAAGGGACTGATAATTTCCAACATGCGAATGTTCTCATGTCCCTTCGTAACAAAAGAGAGGTCGAAACCCGACCAGAGAAGCCCAAACACAAGGAGCATCAAGCTCCTTCCTCCCCATGTGATTCTAGGGAGGAGAGTTCACATAGCAAGGAGGCAACCCCTCCAGTCACTACTTCAACACCCACTGCCATACCCATGGGCTCCAAGGCACCACCCTATGTGCCTAAAGCCCCCTTCCCTGCTGCCCTAAATGGGCCATCTCCTTACACCAAAAAGGGATCAGTTATGGAGGACACTCTTGAGGTATTCAAATGAGTGGATATCAATATACCCATCCTAGATGCCATTAAACAAATCCCTAATTATGCCAAGTTCCTTAAGGACCTCTGCACTCACAAGCGCAAATCTCGGACACATGTGTCCAAAAAGGTCCTTCTCACCGAGCAAGTGAGCTCAGTTTTCCAGTCTATCACTCCTCTTAAGTTGCAAGATCCCGGCAATCCTACCATTGCCATAGTCATAGGTAATCATGTCATCGAGCGAGCACTCTTAGACTTAAGGCTAGTGTCAACTTCATTTCTTACTCGGTGTATGAACAATTGGGACTTGGAGAGTTGAAATCCACGACGGTAACCTTACAATTAGTTGTCCGATCTATAAAGGTACCGCGTGGGGTAGTTGAGGACGTTCTTGTCAAGGTCAATGACTTTTACTTTCCTGTCGATTTTATAGTCCTTGACACGGAACCGGTGCAAACCCTCAGAAAGCAAATTCCTGTCATACTTGGCCGTCCATTCTTGGCGACAGCCAATGCTAATATTCATGTGCAGAGTGGAGAGATGGAGGTTAGCTTTGCAAACATGAGGCTCAAGCTCAATGTGTACAATCCCACAAGGCAACCGCATTTGGAGGATGATTGCTTTGCAATCGATGTTATAGAAGACTTAGTTGAGGAGGCCTTGCCTTACATTTTGACTGACGACCCGTTGGCCACATGTTTGACACACTTTGGGTATGAGGAATACGACATAGATAAGTCCATTGAAGAGGTGAATCTATTACTTGGTAGTTCACCTCCCAAGTGGAGGCCCAGTTTGAACCTCTTCCCTCTCTATCTAGTGAGACTACTCTTCCGTCTATTGAGATTCCTCTAAAGCTTGAGTTGAGGTCACTCCCGGTCATCCTTAAGTATGTGTTTTTGGGTAGTGAGGACACCCTTCCAGTTATAATAGCATCTGACCTTTCTGCTGTACAGGAGGGCCAACTTGTTAAGTTGCTTAAAGAGCACAAAGGTGCTATTGGGTGGTCTGTGGTGGATTTGAAAGGAATTGATCCCTCTGTTTCCATGCACCGCATTAATTGCGAAGAGAACGCTAAGCCTTCACTAGAGATGCAACAAAGGTTGAATCCGAACATGAAAAGAGGTGGTGATGAAGGAGGTAGTGAAACTCCTTGATGCGGGTATTAATGACCCCATCGCTGACAGTAAGTGGGTGAGTCTCACTCAAGTGGTGCCTAAAAAGTCGGGTATCACAGTTGTTGAGAATGAGAAAGGTGAGTTGGTCCCTACACGCGTGACAACCGGTTGGCGTGTTTGCATTGACTACCGGAAGCTCAATTCCATGACTAGGAAAGATCACTTCCCATTGCCTTTTATTGATCAAATTCTAGAGCGACTCGTGGGCCAAAGCTACTATTGTTTTCTAGATGGCTATTCTGGATACAATCAAGTGCCCGCTGACCATGAGAAAATGACTTTCACCTGTCCTTTTGGCACTTTTGCTTATCGGCGTATGCCGTTTGGTTTGTGCAATGCACCCGCTACCTTCCAGTGGTGCATGATGTCCATTTTTTCTAACATGGTGGAGAAGTTCCTCGAAGTCTTCATGGATGACTTCTCGGTCTTTGGAACCTCATTCGAGGACTGTCTCCAAAACTTGCATAAGGTACTTGATCGTTGTATAAAGAAGAATCTAGTGCTTAGTTGGGAGAGGAGTCATTTTATGGTTCAAGAGGGGATAGTTTTGGGGCATGTGGTGTCCAAGAGGGGGATCGAAGTTGACAAAGCCAAAGTTGACTTAATTTCCAAGCTTCCTCCCCCCTCTTCTGTTAAGCAAATCCGGTTCTTTTTAGGACACATAGGTTTCTACCGTCGCTTTATTCGAGACTTTAGTAAGATTGCTAAGCTCTTGTGCGAACTCCTTGCCAAGGATACTCCATTTGTCTTTGATGTGGTGTGTATAAAGGCCTTTGTCACACTTAGGAATGCCTTGACCTCTGTGCCAATTATGCAATCACCTAATTGGTCCTTACCATTTAAAATCATGTGTGATGCATTTGACTATGCAGTTGGTGCTATCCTTGGCCAGCGGGGTGACAAAATTCCCCATGCTATTTACTATGCGAGCAAGACTCTCTCCGATGCTCAATTGAACTATACCACTACGGAGAAGGAATTGCTTGCGGTAGTCTTTGCACTCAATCAGTTTCGGTCTTACCTTCTTGGGTCTAAGGTAGTTGTGTTCTCTGACCATGCCGCTTTGCGGTACTTGCTTTCTAAGAAAGACGCGAAGCCTAGGTTGATCCGTTGGATTTTATTGCTACAAAAGTTTGACTTTGAAATTCGGGATAAGAAGGGTTCCGAAAATTCGGTAGCTGACCACTTGTCGAGGATCATAGTCGACTCCTCTTGTGACGAGATGCCTTTGTATGACTCATTCCCCGCTAAGCAACTTTTCGCAATGTCGCAAGTCCGGCCCCCATGGTATGCTAACATTGATAATTACTTGGCCACTGGTGAGATTCCTTCGCATTGGTCCCATTTCGATAAGGACCAATTCTTCTCACAAGTTGGGCATTATTTATGGGAGGATCCAGAACTCTTCAAGTATTGCCCGGACCAAGTGATCCGGCGCTGTGTCCCTGAGAGTGAGTACCATAGTATTCTTATGTTTTGTCATACTCTTGAATGTGGGGGACACTTTAGTGGGAAGAAAACAGCAGCCAAGGTGCTACAATGTGGTTTTTATTGGCCAACTTTGTTCAAAGATGCCTACGAGTTTTGCAAGACATGTTTATAGTGCCAACGCTCTGGAAACATGTCTCGCTAAGACATGATGCCATTATCCCCAATTTTAGTTGTTGAGATATTTGATGTGTGGGGAATTGATTTTATGGGACCGTTGCCTAATTCATTTGGGAATGAGTATATTTTGGTGGCGGTTGACTATATGTCAAAGTGGATCGAGGCTGTGGTGTCCAAAACGAATGAACACAAAGTTGTGGTCAAGTTTCTTAAAAGTAACATCTTTAGTCGTTTTGGTTGCCCGAGAGCGATAATTAGTGATGAGGGCACCCACTTTTGTAACAAGCACTTTGCAGCACTAGTAGCTAAGTATTCTATCACACACAAGGTGGCAACACCTTATCACCCGCAAACTAGTGGCCAAGTTGAGGTTTCGAATAGGGAGATTAAGAATATATTGGATAGGACGGTTCATACGACACACAAAGATTGGTCTACTTGACTAGACGATGCGTTGTGGGCTTACCGTACAGCTTATAAGACCCCTATTGACATGTCTCCTTATCGGTTAGTTTTTGGTAAGGCATGCCACTTACTTGTTGAGTTGGAACATAGGGCATTGTGGGCCATAAAAAAGTTTAACTTTGATATGGCCACTGCCGAATCTCATCGTTGACTCCAAATTAGTGAGCTTGAGGAGTTGTGAAATGATGCTTATGAGAGTGCACGGATTTATAAAGACCGAACAAAAGCTTTTTATGATAAACACATTGTTCGCAAGACTTTTGAGCCTAACCAAAAGGTGTGGCTCTTTAATTCTTGTTAGCGTCTATTTCCTGGTAAGTTGAAATCACATTGGGATGGCCCGTATATTATTCATAAAGTGTTTTTTTATGGGGCGGTTGAAATAAGGGATCCACGGGATGGTAAAATCACTAAGGTTAACGGTCAATGTTTAAAACCGTACGTGGAAGGAATTGTGACTGAAGAGATTGTTGAGGAGATTGACTTGGTAGATCTTGTGTATTCAGATCTATGAGCATTCGGGAAGTCTAAGAGACTATAAATCTTTTGAGTTTGCGATAACTCCAGTGTTGGCCGTGCTCGAACGGCTATCAATGGTCCGGTATAGCCACCTAATTTTTAGCCTTAAATTTGTGTATTTGGGTTTCTAACAGTCTTATTGCAGTGTCTCGGATAGTCATAAAAGACGATTGACTCTGATTTCGTTAAGGAAAAACCTTGAGTGATTTAACCTATTGAGTCATGACTTACCCGGGATTGTTATGATGACCTTCTCTACACAAATTTAAGTGAGAAATTAGGGAGAAAATTAGTACCCGTGCCTTTCGCGTGAAGAAAGTGGTGGATTGTGCTATGTTGTGTCCTTTTTTTTTCTTATTTCTTTATTTTGCGGACTAAAGCTTGTAGATTGCGTCATTCAAGTTAGGGGGTCTCCTCCACCAACACTCTATGTCCTGCATAGTTCTTCAATTTGTGGTGATATCTCTCCACTCTTTTTTGTTTCGATCCTTATCTCTTAATGTTTTGCATTCAATGAGGACATTGAAATATTTAAGTTGGGGGAGGGTTTACTTCGTGTTTTGTTTATATTTAGAGTCATAAAAAAAAAAAAATTCTTTTTCCTTATCCTTTGTAAAGTATTGTGAGTTCTTATTTGTTCTCTTATTTGAATGATAGGACATGTCTTAGGAAAGTATTATATTTATGCATTACTTTTGTACCATAGTTCATTATCCTAACTCTCAGTTAAGGGTATTTCATGAATTTCAAGCTCAGAAAATAATGCATTGCACAATAACCACTTTGAGTGTGAATTAAGTTAAAGAGTGAGTATGACCAGTAAATTCTGACAAAAACTTGTGGAGACTTTTAACCCGTGTGAGCTTCAAGCCATTCATCTTTGGAGGGTTGTACAAAGTTTACTCAAATTCTCTTTGGATTACCACATTATGTTGTTGCTAAGTCTCATTATTCTTTGATTTTGGTCATTTGCTAGAGAAACATCATCTTATTGCCACATTTGAAATCTTTTAATTCATGGAAGCTAAAGAATCATGTGAATCCTAGGAAATGATTATAGGCCATTTTTGGAGTGATTTCACATCTCAAATTTTAGTCAGTGTGTTAGTTTCCCTAGTTCGCCCATTTTGAGACCTAATGTTAATTCTTTTCGTCTTTCTGTTTTCGGAGTAGTGAAAATTTTCATATTAGAAAAAAGGCCTACTTTTTGTAAATATCTCCTAAAACAAAATCAAAGCTTCTAGAAAAAAAAAAAAAATATATATATATATATGTATATAAATAAAATAAAAAAAGAGAAGCTCAAAAAAAAAATTAAACGAAAAAAAGAAGAAGAAAGGAGATTGGTTTGTAAAAGGCCTTGTTTACCATTTGTTTCACTACTCTAAATCCGATTGTCTTCCAGCTTTCACCTGTAAATTATAACCTAATAAAAAGTCCTATTTTGATCCTAGGTGCAACATGTTTTGGCAGTGAAAATAAATGAAAAGATAAGAGTGTGGTGGTTCTCAAAATTTTCTCCAGCAATGGCATTTGTTCATGAGACTTTTATCTTTCTTGATCCTGCGTTTTTTTTTAGAATTATATGTGAGCCGTTTTGTCTTTGCTACATAAAATCATGCTCACATATTTGAGAGATCATATCCTGCATCTGAATGATTTCATTGTTCAGTGTAATCCCATGTGAGATTTGAGTCAAAGCGCATTTGAAATGGATGAATGGGTTGTTCTTCACTTGTAGACTGACTTTGCACTTATTGTGGCTATCTTTTCACACACTCCGAGCTTTGAATACTAATGAGATATTTTTAAATGGCAGATAGGCATTTGAACTATGGTTGATTCCTATGCATGTACACCATACTTTCATTTTTCATGTTCTTGAAGTCACGTCTAGCACATTTCGGAACTCACTTTACATTCTAGGGATTTCTAAAAATATTTGTGGGTGTCATTGTTGTAAACCCTCACGAGACTTCACTCGTCCAACTAGGTCCGCCTAGGGGTTTAAAAGGCTTGTTGCATATGCTAAATGCAATCGTTGATCCTCCAACACAGGATATAGATTAGTGTAGTTTGTGTTATTTTTCTTTTTGTTTTGCTCGAGGACTAGCACTCTGTAAGTTGGGGTGTGTGATAAGTGCCGAAATATACACATTTGAGCCGCTTAATTTACATGTATTATATTCTTTTATTCTATTTTCCTAATGTCTTTTGTGTATTTTTGTGATTTTAGGTTCTGAGAGCAAGGTACCAATTTTAGCTGTAAATTCGACAATTTGCAATGAAGCTGTCCACACTTGCATTGCACTGAATCAATATTCCATCATCAGCATGTGCCTTTTCTTTTGTTTTTTTCCCAGCATCCATCCCACCGAATAATAAAAGAGGGAGTAGTCAGCATGGTCTTCACTTCAATGGGCTTTATTATAAAGCATGGGGTCTCATGCTAGTAAAGACAAAATTTATTGAACCAAGCCAGAAAGAACGTGATATAGCTGGGCATCAGTGCATCAATTAGAGGGGTGGTGGACATATTTTTCATTAAAAAGAGAGCAGACCCCTTAGAGAGGAGGGTAGACAAGGAAGGAGACCCCTTTGGGGCAAAAATTTACGGACAAAGAGCAGACCATTTTCGTAGAGACTCTTGAGAGAGATTTTTGGACAGAGACCAAAGAAGAGGTTCTTTGGAATCAGCCACAGAAGTTTCATGGAGTCACAGATGCTCATAGGTATGAGCAGTCCAATCACTATGCTTGGCTAAACCCCTCATCTAGGGGGAAGATGAAACTCTGTACCAAGTAACATTTTTTGTGTGCATAGGCTTATGTTTATTTATTCGAATCGATTGTGTAACTAAGAACCCTTTTCATTATGATCGAATGAATTGATTTTTATGCTTTCAATCAATTGAGTATTTGTACGCATGCTTTACAAATACAAGTTATGCAATGGTTTTCTGTGTTTGTGCTTGGGTGACTGAGATGAGTTATGCTTGTAAGACGGATCGTGCCACTAGACAACCTGTGAAAGAGACAGGTTGTGCTAATGAGACGGTTCGTGCTATGGGATAGTCCATGCCTGTTAACAACACAATTATTTTCTTGACAATTATGATTTGAATAATAAACTTAGCTTACACATAACCTTGCTACGCGGTCAGAGTGGATTCGGAACCCTAGATATTTTTCTCCACCAGTTTCACTCAAATCAATTACTATTTTTCTTCAGTTTAATTATTATTTGAGAATTAAAATCAACCAATCAATCTTCACTGAATTAAATTAGAAGCCAATCGAAATTAACATAATTTGGCCAATCTGTTTCCGTGGATCGATACTCGGACTTAGCCACTATTCTCTGGAGTAGTAGTTAATTCCTTGTTTTTATAAATTTATTTTTGACTCGGTACGACACGGTCAGTAGACTTTCAATGCCACAACCACTTATATTCAACACTCTGAGCCATCTCTAACATGATGTTATTTGGTCAATGACTTGGCCATCGTCATCTCCTTTAGGCGACACCCGCATTAGATGGATTGTGCGCAATTTCCTACCTGAAAACAAGGCTTTTTTTGTTTTGTATCAAATGAAACTTGCACTTGCACTCCAAAGATGCATGACGAGCATATGATGTGTCACACATGTACGAGGAGCTATCAGTTATTTTGAGAACTTCATCTCCGGCGACAGATACAGCAAGGTCATGTATAAAATCATGCAATTTAAACTTAGTGGTCCCATCATCAATGTCATCATATATAGTAATTTCGTGAAAGAAAGACATTAACATCAAATCATTGAAGCACTCATTGGCATTTGTCCGTGATGGAACTAAGCCTAGTGCAATCCATTGTTTAATGAGCTTCTTTTTCTCAAGTTCATACTTTTTTGGAAACACTGATAAATACGAGAAGCATCGTTTCAAATGTGGAGGCAAATGGTTGTAACTTAATCTTTGTGCCCTTGAAATTGGGCCATCACCCAATTCCTCAGCACTGCTTCTTAGCACATCCAACCATTCTGCCTTGTCCCTTTTCGAGCGCATCATGCTTCCAAGAATCTTGGTTGCTAACGGTACACCACCACATGTGTTGACCATTTCTTTACCAATGGAGACTAAGCTTGGGAAAAGTTGCTCTTCTCCCTCCCCAAATGCATGTCATTTGAACAAAGCCCAACAATCCTCATTGGTAAGGGGTTTGCAGAAGGTAAGGTGGCATTGTGCTCATGATTGATGCAACGGAATGACTGCGGGTAGTTACTAAAATTTTACTTCCACTTGAACCACATCTTTCTAGTGGGATTCTCAACTTTTCCCACTCAGCTTGATCTTCATTCCATACATCATCTAGCACAATTAGGTACCAATTTCCTCGTAATGAGTCTTGCAATTGGTCCTGCAGTAGTCTTAGGATTCCAGCAACGCACCACAAACAACAGAAGCAGTAATACGAGAGAAAAACACGACACACAATATACGTGGTTCGGCCAAATCCGACCTACATCCACGGGGAAGGGGGTTTCACTATAATCCGGAGGAAATCCGTGATCTTGTGTTACACACTCACACTCTCATCTCACAATAATGAAACCTCACCAATTCTCTTGTGTATCTTTCTCTCTCCGGAGAGCCAACAACCGGCCTCCTTCTCTCACACTCTCTGCCTCTCTCTCTCTACATTGTGTTACCACCCACTATTACAAAAGGCATCACAGAGTATTTATAGAGTTACACAGACAAAACCTAATTCACTCCCTCTGGGCCTAAGCCCAATTGGCCCACATGGGGTGGAATTCCAACAATCACCCCTTCCAACTCGAGTGGGCAATGTCGTCTGCAACACCCCCATGTCACCTCCTCCAATTAGCAACCTCTAGCAAGCGCCTGTGTCACTAACCAGTCAAGCATCCATGCACCACCAAACAGAGTACATAAACCCGAAAGAGTGTATCCTTGCAAAACCAGACTTCGCAACCAATCAGAAAATCCGAGTACCGCACCCCCTCAAAAAGAATGCCTCTACTCGTCCGAGTACCGCACCCCCTTAACTAGGATGCCTCCACTCGTGCACCTCAAACCCAAGATGTATGTGCTTACCAACAGAAGTACCCGCACCCTCCAGCAGAAGCGCCCGCAGCTTTATCGGCGTGCTCCACCACTCTAACATCCTGTCCTGTCAAGAGAATGCAGCAACCCTCTGCCCACACTAGAGGCTCACTCCTCCAAATGATCTCAAACACCATCTATGATGACTCTGACACCGCATCCCCCACCAAGCACCTCCGCACCCTAAAAAACGAGATGCACCTCTCGTGAATCCGGGATGTGAACAAATCTTGCTATATCTTCGTGGCTCAAACTAATCTACCGCTCTGACAGGCGCCTGTGTCATTCCCAAACAAGCATCTCCGCACCCCAACTGGGCGCACCACTCGAATGAATGTATTCCTGCAAGCTAGATCTTCCGCGGTTGATCACAATCCTACACCCCCTAACCGAAGTGCCCGCATCCGGGCATCTAAAACCCAAATGCTCATGCCCAATCAAAGGACATAATCTGTGACTCCATCTCTCCATATCACATGAGCTCATAACTAGAAAGATAATCTGCCACAAAAACCAAAGAAGAAAGAGAATACCAGTATGCATCATCTAATCTCCATCTCAATCCCTCCATCTGGAGCTCTCATGAACATATCCTAAACAACCTATCACGTCATCGTTGTTGGCCAGCATCCTGCACAATCCTGATTCGACTCCCAGCGCATCCAGTACCATCCCGGTCGCGACACCTCGGTATAATCTCACGCTTATCCTGTGTGCATCCGCAATGGTCGTCATCCCTGCTCACGTCACAACACCCATACTACCTGACCATGCCTGACATCAGCTCTAACTATCCCTGCACTCCCATAAGCCTGTATGGTGGCCCATCATCCAATCCAATGCAGCTTGAATCACAATTGCAAATCCTGATAATAGGTCTTCAAATCCGATTGAACCAGACTGCCTTCGATCACGGCTAACCAACTCCGACCTATCACTCTAGTAAGCACCTGTGTCATTACCAAACAAGTGTATCCGCACCCATCAACAAAGATGCAACACTTGAGAGAATGTATCCCTGCTCACTAGCTTCTCCGACTGATCACCACAGCTTAAATGCCGCGAATCTGCAATCATCCAATTGCCCCGGTCAACCTCCGATCTCTACAAAGTCTGTCCAATACTCCTGGTGTGTAGCTATCCAACTCCGCTCGCCACTTTGTCACCTATCTGCCACTCCTGCCACTATCCTGGTCTTCTCACCACTCTCCGTCAGCTTTCCCGGGTCTTATCCTATCTCCTAGTTCACTCATGTTCCAATCCCAGCTCTCCCACCACCCCATGGACTCCCATCGGATCTCCCAAAAAATCACCGCTCCTGCAAGCGCCTGTTGTCACTAACCCGACGAGCCTCCATGCACTCCTAAACTAGCGTGCAATAACCCGAAAGAGTGTATCCCTGCTTGCCAAACGCGACTGATCATCCCTAGTTTGCCTCTGACTTAATAACATCCCATCCGACTTACCTGATCACATCTGATCCTCCTCAATCTCTCTAGATGTGTTTACCAAACCAAACCAAGCCTTATGTTCCAATCAATTGGGGTCGGCTACATGAATCCTTTTTCTCCATTGAGCTCTATCAAATGCTACTTCATCGCTTAAACCCAATATACTTAGATCTTTGCGTACTACCACATCTAAAGTCAATTTGGGTCTTCCCCTCCCTTGTGCGTTTCTACCCAAAGCTATCCTATCCACTCTCTTAACTACTGCATCCGCTGGCCTACGATAGACATGCCCAAACCACCTTAACCTATTTGCCCTTAACTTCTCCTCTATAGGTGCTACACCCACCATCTCGCGAATTGTTTTATTTCTAATCCTATCACGTCTAGTCTTACCACACATCCACCTCAACATTCTCATTTCCGCTACATTTATCTTATTCACTTGTTGCTTCTTAATAGGCCAACATTCTGTCCCGTAAAGCATCACTGGTCTTATGGTAGTTCTATAAAATTTTCCTTTCAATTTTGTCGGTGCCCTCTTGTCACACAGTACCCCAGTAGCGCTTCTCCACTTAAGCCACCCCACTTGGATCCTATGCGTCACATCATCTGCAATCTCTCCATCTTGGCTAATAATAGAGCCTAAATACCTAAAATGGTTCCTCTTTGGTATCTCCTGATCTTGGATCATCACTCTTTCCTCATACTCACTTCTGGTATCACTAAACTTGCAGACCATATACTCAGTTTTACTCCTACTTATCCGAAAGCCCTTAGACTCTAATGCTTCCCGCCAAATTTCTAATTTAGTATCAACACCACTAGCCGTTTCATCTACAAGGACAATATGCAATTCTACTGTGATGGAAAATTCACTCGTTTCTCCTGCTGGTGATCTAATGGTAGTGACTGCACCTTCATACATGTCTCTGACCACGTCAATATAGCCTCTTGTCACTCCCTTCCTCTCCAGAACCCACCATATAATGTCTCTAGGCACCCTATCATAAGCCTTTTCCAGGTCTATAAAAATCATATGGAGATCCTTCTTCGTTGATCTGTGTCTTTCTACCAATCTCCTTAGTAGATAAATAGCTTCCATAGTTGATCTCTCAGGCATAAACCCAAACTGTTTCTCCGACACCGTAGTCACCATCCTCAATCGATGCTCAATAACTCTTTCCCACAACTTCATCGTATGACTCATCAACTTAATACCTCTATAGTTGTTGCAACTTTGAATATCCCCTTTATTCTTGTAGATAGGTACTAAGGTGCTCCTCCTCCATTCATCAGGCATCCTCCTAGATAAAATAATCTTGTTGAAAAATTTTGTCAACCAAGTCACCCCCAAGTCACCTAGGCTTCTCCATACTTCAATGGGGATGCCATCAGGTCCTAAGGCCTTACCCGGTTTCATCCTCTTCAAAGCCTTGGCCACTTCGAACTTTTGTATCCTTCGATAGAACTCGTATTCTATTTTCTCGCTAGGGACAACAACTTCCTCCTCACCAAAGTTTCCTTCATGTTTCTCATTTAACAACTTCTCGAAATACATCTTCCATCTATCCTTGATCTCCTCATCTTTCACCAACATCTCCGAATCACTACCTTTTATACACTTAACTTGAGAGAAGTCTCTAGCTTTCCTTTCTCTTAGTTTGGCGAGTTTATATATATTCTTTTCTCCATCCTTACTATCAAGTCTAGCATAAAAATCATCGTAGGCTCTCAACTTAGCGTCACTAACGGCCTTCTTAGCTTCCCTGTTAGCCTGCTTGTACCTCTGAAAATTGTCCACATTCCGGTCCTTTTGCCACTTTTTAAAGCAATCCTTCTTGGCTTTTACCATGGTTTGAACCTCGTCATTCCACCACCATGTCTCTTTAGAGCTTGGACCTTTCCCCTTCGAATCCCCTAGAACTTCTTTTGATATTCTTCTAATCCCGTCAGCCATTGTATTCCACATACTATCACTATCACCTTCTCTTCCCCACTCCATCTCTTGGCCCATACGCTCCTTGAACACCTCTAGTTTCTCTCCTTTTAAGAACCACCATCTAGTCCGTGGGCTTCTAGTTTCTTTTCTCGGCCTACTAGTCCCCTTGAGACCAATATCTAACACCAAAAGTCTATGTTGTGCCACTAGGCACTCTCCGGGAATGACCTTACAATCCTTACATAACAAGCGATCTACGCCTCTAACAAGGAAGTAGTCAATCTGGCTTCTATTGGCTCTGCTCTTAAAGGTAATTAAATGTTCCTCACGCTTCTTATAGAGAGTATTCCCAACTATAAGGTCGCCAGTTACCGCAAAATCCAAAATCCTCCTACCACCTTCATTTAGGTCACCAAATCTAAATCCACCATGTACCTTCTCATACCCTTGCCTCTGCACTCCCACATGCCCATTGAAATCTCCTCCGATAAAAAGCTTCTCTCCATAAGGTATCTCTTGAACCACATCATCCATCCGTTCCCAAAAATGCTCTTTAGTGAGATCATCCAAGTCTACTTGGGGCGCATAAGCACTAATAATATTCACTATGGTCTCTCCAATCACAAGCTTAACTAAAATAATCCTATCGCCTTTCCTCGTGACTGTGACTACCGAGTCCTTAAGGTGCTTATCTACTATGATGCCTACCCCGTTTCTATGCCTATCCTTACCCGTATAATAAAGCTTATACCCTGTGTCTTCTATCTCTCTAGCCTTCTCCCCTACCCACTTAGTCTCCTGAAGGCAAGCTATACTAATTCTCCTCCTAATCATGGTATCAACTAGCTCCCTAGTCTTACCCGTTAAAGTCCCTATATTCCAAGTTGCTAAGCGGATCCTATAATCTTGGGCTAGCTTCTTTACCCGTGCTCGTCCAGGCACGCGCGGGAACCCTTGCTCACTTATCACCACACCCAGGAGCTGATGTGGCGCCCCTTGCCCATTTTTCAAAGCACCCGAAGGCAGGCACAACGCGTTGCTTAAAGGGAATGCCCTAGCATGTCTCGTTGTATAATTAAGGTTCATGTCATAAGGTTCTGACGGGTTTTTTTTATGTGCTGGCTGTCAGCTACCTAACGCACAACCCTCCTCCTTTATTCGGGCTTGGGACCGGCTGAGATCCAAAGATAAGGCTTTAAGAACGTCACAGGCAAAATCCGACTCGAATCACTCAAATTCGACTCGAATCACTCAAATCCAAGCCCACCAGTGAATCCAGAACCGTCCAATTAGCTAGGAACAGCCTCCTCACAACCCAAAACGCCTCCGAACATCTAAATCTGGCTCAATCTAGCAACAAAACCTGCTTCCGAGCCTCTTCATGAAAAACAGAACGCGCGGTTGGATCCGAAACAAAAAATTGAGTCGGGAATCGGTCCGAACCGGCCATGAACCGGTAAAAAACCCACTGAACCGGCCAAAAACGTAATTAGGTCTGCCTCCGGACCCTTATTCGGTCTGGTTTGGTCTGAACCCTATCTGCCTTTCTTATCAACCACCGTTTTGAACCAGTGTGACACCTTTGAACGTCGGTATGACCCCTTTGACCTGACTTTTGATCCCTTTGACTTGAACCTTGACCCCTTATGACCTCTTTGACCTTGAATTCTGACCCTTATGACCCATTGTTGACGTGGCACCACGTCATCATTGACTTGATGACATGGCAGTTGACCGGCCCATGTGGCATCCTCCGTGGCATTGGCTGTTGACCAGTCAATGATGATGTCACATTGACATCACCTTCATCTTCCCCTAGAAATTACAGCCGCGCGTGAAAAATATCCAGATCGCGTCAAATCTACTCCACATTTGACCAAACTTTGACTGGTGCATATGGGCTACCCCGACATCTTCCGGAGACAAATTTTATATCCTTGCGATCGTCTAGAAACAAGGAACAAAACCCTATGCTTCAAAAAAAAAATTCGATCACGTTTTTTGAGACCAATCTGAACCAGACTAGTCCGGCTCCATCCGCTGCCATTCAAACTGCCCGTACGCCCTCCTCCGGTGACGAAAAATTACCCTAAGCACTCCGTTGAACTCATCTCCGAGAGTAGCACATTTCCCTCTGATTAAAAATAAGTTTCGCCACCTACTTTGTCCGACCAAAGCTTCAAACAATGCTCTAATGGCCTCTGAGTGATTTTCTAACTGCTCTGCGCTCTCCGGTGCTTCAACCCAAGCTCTGATACCAGTTGTTAAGATTTCAACAATGCACCACACACAACAGAATCAACAATACGAGAGAAAAACATGACACACAATATACATGGTTCGGCCAAATCCGACCTACATCCACGGGGAGGGGGGTTTCACTATAATCCGGCGAAAATCCGTGATCTTGTGTTACACACTCACACTCTCATCTCACAATAATGAAACCTCACCAATTCTCTCGTGTATCTCTCTCTCTCCGGGGAGCCAACAATCGGCCTCCTCCTCTCACACTCTCTGCCTCTCTCTCTATATTGTGCCATCACCCACTATTACAAAAGGCATCACGGAGTATTTATAGAGTTACACAAACAAACCCTAATCCACTCTCTCTAGGCCTGAGCCCAATTGGCCCACACGGGATGGAATCCCAGCAAGTAGACCTAGCTGTAACAAATCGTGTCTAGTACGGGTACCTTTGCTCGTATAATCAAGTATTTCATTTATGATCTTGCTCACATTGAAATTATCATACACAGAGATCCAAATTCTCACATTAAAATTCCGCCCTACTTGGTTCATTATAAGCCAACTGGGCAAGAGTTGTTTTTCCTATTACCCCCATTGCTACAATTGGTATAACGAAATCATTTCCCGCTAGTAACATTTCAAGTACCGCTTATACATCTTCTTCTCTACCATACACTACAGAATCATCAAGGTAAGGTCCAGTTTGCCGTCTCTCTGCAGTCTCATACCGCCTATATACAACATCATCTCTAAAACCAAAAGAATCCATTTCTTTGACAATATCATCCAACCTCTCACGAATCTCTTTTATTCTTCGATAATTACTCCAGTAACAAGTAAATCGTTTGAGAGGCCCAAACCATACCTTGTATTTCATAAGCATTTAACGAGCTTGATGTCGAAATCCTGGATCATGATCGTTCTCCCTAGGGTAGAAAGCCTCAAACAGTTTAACGTTTTCATGTTGAGGAAAAGGTTGAGTAATTGCTTGAATCTCATCGAAAAGATCATCGGCATCGTAAGCGACATGCAAGCTTCCTCAGCCAAATCTGGATACATTGGTCTCGCACTTGACACTCTTCTGCGTCAGTGATCACAGCATGTAGAGTCGGCAAAAGCCCTTGTAGCTTTTTTAGTTCCTTCGTATACTCTCCGCGAGATTGCAGTTCTTTGACAATAGGAGACAGAAGTTTGTCAAATACTGTCTGTAAAAGCGGTCCTAGAACCGTTTCCATTTAGCTCGGACGACGGAAGTTTTACCAACACAAGAGAGAGAGAGAGAGAGAGAGAGAGAGAGAGAGAGCTTGCACAAATTTCAGATGTGAGACAAGGAGAAGGTTGTTGTGGTGTTAATCATTGAGCTGTGGCCTATGGTGTAGCCAAAATTTTCTCAAAAGGAAGAGAGAAATCAAATCTCAGAATTCCAATAAGATAAAGACACATGAACAGATAAGGAACGGCTTTGGAACTCATGCGATTTTGGAACTTTTATCTTTGAAATTTCATGAGATGCTTTGACAAAAAAGAAAAAAAAATTACTCCCTCCGTCCCAATTTTATGGTCCCAATTGACACTTTTTGCTGTCCCAAAAAAATTGTCTCACTTCAAAACTAAATAGTATATTGTCAATGAATTTCCCATTTTACCCTTCCTTTTTTTAATGAAAACTACTGACAGGAAAAAAGTTAGTAAAATACTCCCTCCTTGGAGTAATGAATAATGGTAGTCCAATTTCACGTTTTCTTTTTCTTTTCTTTTCTTTTTTTTGTGTTGGTGAAAGGCAGAATAATTACTCCATAACTCCAAATTTACGTTAGACCTCCATAGAATTGCACTACTATTACACATTGAGAAAACCCCAGATGAGATATCCAGACATTGAGATTGATTATGATACAAACATCCATTTCATTTTTTGTTTTTGCATTGATATTTCCCATTTATACAAACTTCTGCAATTCACAAAAACACGTCCCCATTGTGCAAGTCTTTCCCATTAACACATAGCCTTCTACCACAAAATCCAGTTCTCCAATCATAGTAGAAATTTATCCAAAAAAGAACTGGGACAAAAGTCTTGAGTGATTGCCCTGGAAAAAAAAAGGGAAGAAAAACATATTACCGAAAATCACAAATGGAGAGTTTAACCAAGTCCAAACATGGGAGTGGCTAATAAGAAAAGGGAACTCACATTAATTTAAGGTTGCTGTTGAAAATGAATCAATGCATTCTCTACAACATCTCGACCACATTCAAGTCTAGAAGGAAGATTACCATATCTCATTAACTGAAGTTTCCTAATGTGTGGCAATTTGTAATTGTTTCCCCCGTTAACCTTCATCACCTTAACCATACAAGCTTGTAGAGATAAAAATACTGAATTCAGTTCGTGTGATGGTAATTTATCAAAAGATTTTTCTACAGCATTCACAAGGTCATCAATTGTTGCAGGTGCCTCTTGATATTGTAATGACTGAATCACTCTAAAATAGCCGAGGTCAAGAACATTAAAGTCTGGACTATTTGGGGGCTGACATGCTAAACCAATATCGAACCCATTCCTTGTTGCAGCCTCACATAACTCGACATCAGATGGTCGGATATGTGGCCTAGCATTATCTTGTTGAACATAAATAGTGTCACCTACACTAGATCGAGGCCATTTAGAATGAATTGCGGGTAAAACTTTTTCAATCAAGCACTTACGAATCACATCTTTTGTATCTAACATACCGGCTAAGCGATTCTTACTAGTTCGTTTGGTAGGTTCTTGACATGTGAATGGAAATATACCAATCTTACCCGAAAACTCCTCGTTTCCGTTAGCATCGAACCGTGGTCGAGCTACTGCTGCTAGGAACATAAATTTGGTGATGAATCATTTGCTTTTACAAGTTCGATATGGTTCATCTTCTTCGGGAAGAAGATAATACCTTTCCGATTCTTTGGTCAAGTAAAACCACTTCTCATCTACGTGGACGTAGTTGAACATTTCCTTGAACATTGGTTGCGCTCGAAGACTACTTGGCTCAAGCATGGAAATACAAAAGCGCAGCCTTGCTATCTTGTTTTCTTCGGAAAGATATGGCTTCAGAGCATTTGAGTGAGGCCTAATTTTTCCTTCCTGAACTCCCCTATGGACTGTTGATTTTGGGGCATGAATGGCCTCCGACAATGAACGGATATTTGTGCGGTGACGGCGATCAATTTTTTTGATTTCGTCCCATTCAATTTGACGACGCTTCCGGCCCACTCTTCTACGCATTTTGCTTGATACATTAACCCTCAACCCGTTACAAATACACGCTTGTGCTCTGCTCCAAATTCAATGTACAGTTTTCTTAGAGACAGAAAACGGGGCAGCAACCTTTGGTACACAACCTTTTCTCAATTTTCCATCAACGCTTCGTAGTAAGAGTGCTTGATAAATTTGCTCTCTTTCTTCATTGGTAAGGTTTTGGCTTTGTCTACAAGGAAAGGAGGAGATTTGCCCAGTAGGAGTAATTTCCATGAGGCATGAACCAGTAGAATTGAAAAAAGAGTGGGTGGAAAGAGAGAGAGTGGAGAGAGAGAGAGAGAGAGAGAGAGAGAGAGAGAGAGGAGTAATTCACGTGGAGGGGAAATCAATTCCCTGGGATAAAAGATTTTCTTATTTATAGAAAGAGTTAATGAGGGAAATTTAAATTTTGAATGAATTTTTCCTTCTGCGAAAAAGTGGCGCCTGAATTTTCGGGTCTATTTGCTCCAACAGTATTTTGGCTCCTATTTTGGCGCCTAAATGGGTGAGAATCCCAATACTCAATCTTCAAAGTTTTACTGTAAAAGGAATACTGATGCTCCAATTTTGGCAGTACTCAATCTTCAAAGTTTTACTGTAAAAGGAATACTGATGCTCCAATTTTGGCGCCTAAATAGGAGTAGGTGGGAATCCCAGTACCAATCAATCCAAATTTAAAAAAAGGAATATTGATTAGCAGATTTACACTTTAAAAAATTGAAGGGCAAAATTGGAATTTAAGGTGACCAAACATGTAATAATTATGTTCCCTTATTATGTTCGCATCCCCAAAAGGGACCATAAAATTGGGACAGAGGGAGTAATAATTATGTTCCCTTATTATGTTTGCATCCCCGAAAGGGAACATAAAATTGGGACGGAGGGAGTATTAAACAAGATCCATATTACATATTTTTTGAGATCTATATTGAAAGATATAAACAATTTAAATACATTTAATTGACTTCACAGTTTTTAAGGTTACTTTTAGAAATTTAGAGCACAAATTTTAACTTCTTCAAAAGCTTGATTTCCCATAGAGGACATTTAAATTGGGATAGATGGAGTATATTCACGCATAATCCGTGAATAAGGTAATTGCAACCACCCAATGAGAATTTGCCAAGTCACTCAAACTCACTTACCCACATACGCACCTTGTACACTACAAGAGAGAACACTTTCAGTGACTAGCCTATAACTAGTCACTAATCCATGGTCACCAAAAGATTTTTGTGAGCAATTTTCATCTGGTCACGAAAAACATACATTCTGTGGCTAAATTTTAGTCACCGTTGGTATCCAACAGTGACCAACGATGTTGATCACCATTAATTTCTTGGTCACTAAAGACAATTTTTTGGAGACCAATTATAATTGGTCACCAAAAACCATTTTCCGTGATCAAATTAGTTGGTCACTAATGGGGGCATAACATAAATTACAAACCTTCCTCTACAAATAGGTTGGTCATAAAAAAATGTGTTTTCTATGGCCAATTTCATGCTCTAATGTGGTCACAATATGTATCATTTTTCTCATTCAATGCAATTTATACCATGCCAAATAAAATTTTCTTCCAGTTTCAATCCCTTAACATGTGCATTTATATATCATCCACACTTAGAACTTATTCATCCAAAATGCAAACCAACAATAAGTAAAACAAGTAATCACTATCTAAGCATATGTATATATAAAATCCAAAATTATCAGTTTGTCCCAACCATCGACATGATACACAATATTCAACAATGCAATAGCCATCACAATATTACACGAGCCTCAAAATAACCTAAATAATGGTGACGTGATATATAAGGTTGTTATCTGAAACATATACTCGAGCTGTGGAGAACTTCACCGCAAGCCTCTAGCGTTGATGTCTAGGCCCAGCATACAGCCAAGGGAGCCCTAGTGCAACATCTAAGAAAAGACAAGAAAACTTAAGGTCATAATCTTAAAATTGCAATGCAATCACAGTAACAGTAAAAAACCGAACACTATGTTGGAAAGAGGAAGTGAATCTAAAGTTATAATGGGAACTTGAGGAATACGATTTGACTACATAACTTGCTATTAAATGACATATACAGTTTGGACAACTTGGTTAAGTACCTACTGATCCCAATCACTATCACCGACTGGTAATATAAATCTTTGATGCCAACACTTGTTCCAATAGTAACCCATTTTCTGCTCAGAGAGGTCATCACCAGTGTCATGCGTTAGAGCACAAACCTCATTTCCTTCGATTTTTGTTATGTAGAGCTTGAAGACTATTGGTCCTACCACAAAGTTAGCCTAGAAACGATGAAGAACCTTGGAAAACTTGTTTTCTTGTGAGGCCCAACCACCCTACAACAAACAACCTCACTCTAGTTTTGCTTTGTTTCTTTACTGCTAATAATTCACCTACAATCTCCTAGGCATCAGTGCCAAGGGTGCCAAGGCAATGCATGTTGAATTCCTATATATCAACTAATAACAATTCAAAATGACAACAAATTGCAAAGATGATTGAATTTGGGAATCTAAAATGTGAGCGCAAGTGAAAAAATTAGAAAACAATAACTGAACTTTTGAATGCTTAGGCAACTGATTGAATCCGTTGGAACTTGTGAAGTTTGAAATTGTGAAGTGGGATAAGGTGAGCGGGATTTTCATGCATTGGTTATCTAAACTGATTCAAGCAATATGTGAAAGTGAATTTTCGTTTAATGCCCTCCAGACGTTACAACACCATGACAGGGCTTTCTTTCAAAGCCTTATGCTTACAATGAAAGCCATGTTGCAGATAAACATTAGGTCTAAGGAGTTAAAAATGACCCACAAACACACTGGTGAACATTAGGTCTAAGGAGTTAAACATGAAGGACTTATTAAAGAGAAATATAGCAAAATGTGTTCAGTATGAGACTTACCTTGGACTCCATGCTGATGCATTTTCAGATTGCAGATTCGTATATCGAATCAACATAACACAATAACAACAAAAAAACATATTACTCAAATTATACTGTCAAAAGAACCTTTTCAGTTCATCAAAGGGGCAAAATGAAGGAAAAAAGTTCTACCACCACATCAATCAACACATTGCCGTGCAAATGAATAAGAATATGAGGAAAAGAATCAAAATTAAGATGCATAGGCAGCAAATAGTATTGAAGTTCCACCACTAGTCATTACATAAGGTGTCAATCAAGGTAGTTGATCATCCTATCAAAGATTCGGATATCAGCAAACCAATAAGTTAAACAAAGAAACAACAGCTAGGAGGCTTAGCAATGACACTAATACTAATTAGAAATGAGTCATCGAGCAAATCGACAACCCGATCTCACTTATTCAAGCAATAGAATTGGGGATGCTTCAATAGGATGTGCTAGAATAAATGAACTGAAGCATAGATCATTGTCCTTTCTTATATTGGTCTTAAAAACTGTGATAAATGGCAGGGGTGACCCTGGGTACAAGCTAGAAACAACTGCTTCCCTAAAATTGCCAGGAGGCCCCCTACAAAAATGGTAATACTGCATCTAAGTAAAAATGTTAGTCTACCTTAGAACTATTAGAAATCAGCATAAGTTCGAAGTCAGCGCACCTCAATTAATGGTAGGCCCAATCCCACCACCCGACTACGGAGAGCTCAATTAAAACCAAAGCAAAACTCTATATGAACTTGTCCTGAAGAAGTTGATAGCACAAATTGTTTTCCCCTAGCTAAAGTGTCAAAATGCTGTAACAAAAAAAGGCTAATACAATTGTTAAGTGGTTTCTTCTATTATCAAGTTTGAGAAAAAAATGTAAATGACAAAAAGGAGAATATAAACTTCAAATAACCTGGTGGACAAGCGGAGCAAATTCACAATACTTCTAACACTTGTCAAAGCATAAAAGCAAATCTTAGTTGCTAGAAAAACTGGGATTATACACAAGCAGGGAAATATTTTGGTGGGGAATATTTGGGGGGAAATAAGAGGGGGAAGGGAAATATTTGGGATAAAACAAACAATCAAAAAGATGGGCAATAAAAATTAGCCTAAAAGGGTTCATAAGAAGGATAAGAGATAACTAGATTAAACACCATTCAGCTACTAAGGTGACAATTGCTACTAAGTTGCTTTCATTAATATTCTGAATTCATGGTAAGGAATGAACAACATGAAAAGCCATCACGCTATGATTACCCCATCAAATGAGTCATAACACTAAGAAAAACACTAAGTACATGAGATACCCCGTAGCTTAGATCTGACTAACAAAGTTATAGCTTCGTTGAACATACCGATGGGAATGAGGTGGTACTATTCTTGTAACAAAGGGAATTGCAATAATGTCTCTATTGGTAATAATAAATCTGTCATAGCCACCCGAGGCCCTTTGAAAATTGAGAGACGGGAAGTAAAAGAAACTCCCAATCTGGTCCTTAACTTGGAATTGGTAAGTCCAGTTCCACTCGGGAGGAATTGGGCAATTAGTGCCGAGTACCCCGTCTTGCCAAGAAACTCACCTCTGTTGAATACCATTCCTGTAACAAAGGATAGATTGTACATCCCCCAATGTCAATAACAAAGAAAAAAAAAAAAAGCCAAATCAAATTAGTTTTAAATTACTGCAATCCTACCAAGTCAGTAGAAGGTCCTCATCTAGTTTGTTCTTGGCATTGACGACTACATTGTTGTTAGTAGTCCCATTAATGATAGGCCCCGGAAATTTACCATTAATAACAATAACCTGCGTTTAAAAGCAATGCAGCTCATAAAATCAACAGAAGTAGCTCTTCATTACTATCTCAAACCTACCACGAATAGTTTATTTTTTGGTGAAGAATTAAAATCACACACAAATAGCACAAAGAATAACCAAATCAAAAAAGAAAGCAATAGACGTATATTGGAGAGTACATCAATCTATACGCTAGGGTTTTGCAGTAATACCCTAGAATTCAGAAGAAACAATGGCCAGTACTAATGAAGCTCCATAAACAAAATAACAACTATAACCCTAAACCCAAAATACAAAGCTTTAAGCACATTCTGCAGATCTGAAGCTAAAGTTTCGAAATATTGAAAAACTAGAGCTAACCCATTACCTGTTCAGATGAATATCAGAGAACTCCGATGGAAATAACGACGACGGAGAGAAACGAGAGAGAGAGAGAGAGAGAGAGAGAGAGAGAGAGAGAGAGAAAAGGAAATCCGGGAACATACATACCTGTTGGGGAACACCCAGAGGAGAGGTAGTCATGTAGGAGACCAAGAAATCGAAGCTAACAAAAGGGTCATCCGCGAAACAGAGGCTTGTGAAGAAACAAATGTAGGTGATGAACAAAGAAGAGACAATGTAGCTAGCCATGTATGAAGTGTTTTTCTGGGGTTGAATTGAAAGAAAATAGTCAATTTTGGGTAGCTTTTCTGGGATTTAGAGAGAGAAAGAGAGAGAGTTAGGATTTGGTTTTGGGGGGAGAGAGAAGGATTTGGGGGTCTGAGATAGATTTGGGGGGAATTTCCAGCGGGAGAACAAATTCAGCCATTTTGGACCGAAAAATGGTGTGTGCGATTGTGTGTGTGGGCAGTGCATTGCATTAATATGTATGGAAAATCTTACTAAAGTTACGATGTGTCACTTGAGAGCCTTTCGAGCTTGTTTTAGAAAATCGGAACTGTCTATCTTTTTTTAGGATATAATATAATATTCATGTCAAAAATTAAGTACTAATTATGATCTCTGTATGCTTGATCTCACGTCTAGAATCTCCCGAATGGAGGGTGTTTTTAAAATCCGATTGATCCAAAATTTAGTGAGATTTATTAAAACACCAAGAAAAACAAAATAGTCAGCGTTGATCGTCGAAATTGTGTTGCAATATCGTGGCTAACGTACATTAGACTATAGATGTATATATTGGTTCATAACTAATTATGTTCAATGTATAACATTGAAAGGTAGCTACTAGTTCGTTTTCTTGAACGTTTGATCTAAATCGATACGATTTAACTTCTTATCAATTCTATCATTCTCCCCAAAATTGATGATCATCCGATCTTGATAACCACACAATCAGAACACATTCAATGCTTCCAGTGGCATTTGAACACTATAATGGATGAACTAAAGGTCATCTAATCTATTTTTTGAAAATCTGAATTGCTAGATGTGTTTAAAACGTGTTTTTAAGGTCCAACTATATGATTTGAAAAAAAAATATACCTAAAAGGACTTGATCAAAGCAATTTTTCATATAGTGATTTTGTGAAAAAATGCTCTAATCAAGCTCTTCCGGGTAGTATTTTTGTCAAATCCTTTCATAGGACCTTAAAAACACTTTTTAAACACTTCTAATGGTTCAGATAGTCGAAATTTTCTTTGAAAATTGGATTTCAAGGTCTGAATTTTTACACTCTGCAGCCTACGAGATCCTTCATAATTTATAACTTCATATCAAACTTCGATTATTTTAGGTAAATAAACTTAGTATTTTCGTAAATTAACTTCTATAATATAATTTCTATAATTTGATTAATTTATATAATTTAATTTCATAATTTCTATAATTTAATTTCATAACTTCTATAAGTTCCATAATTTAATTTCTATAATTTGATTAATTTATATTATTTATTAATTCCTATAATTTTTATAATTTAATTTCATGATGTCTATAATTTCTGTAATTTAATTTCATAATTTCCAGGAATTGGTAGTTTTTTTTTCAAAGTAATTATTAGATAAACTCATAAAAGGCAATGTATAATATTATAATGTATATGTGTGGAGTCTGTGAACAGTGTGGTATAATTTCTTTTTCATGTTTGAATTTTGATTCAAAATTTATTAATCATATAAAATATTTTTTAAAAGCTTATTTTATTTTTTTGTCCAAACTCTCTCTCTCTCTCTCTCTCAAAACAAAAATATAAAAATTTGTAACTTCTTTTTCCCTTTTAGTTATTTATTTATTTATTTGTTCATGACTTCATTTTTTTTAAACTTGATATAAATATACAATTCACTAACACAAGTACACAACCAAAAAATAATTCTTCGTTTTTTGGGATTATCTAAAAGTACATAAATATAAAGTATTTAATAATAATTATTTTTGGTTTTTCCATGCCTCGTGCTGTGCCCGCTCAATTATGTGCTCGTGTCGTGCCACGTGCCAACTTATACTGTGTCGTGCCAGGATTTTACCATGCTTTGGCGTGACGTGTTGCCTTCGAATGTGCCGTGCCAGTGCCATGTCCATGCCGACCAGACCCGTTGGACACCCCTATCCATGGGGGGAATAAATTTTCAACGCCAATTGTTTCCCAGGTTAAATTTATTGGGGTTGTGCCAACGCTTTATTAGGCCGCTGGGAAATTGAGGTTTGACCGCTAGGAAATTGAGGTCTATGCCCACTACAAGAAAAAACACCAATTGTGACACACCTTTTGGATAGTTGTCACTAAATGCAACAAACAGTGACACAAAATTCCATGCCTGTCACCAAAATAGTGAGGGTCATGCACACTAAATGGAGGCAATTTACGGTGACAGGAGTAAATCTTTGGGGACAAGTTTTGTGTCACTGAATACCCAATTTTGGGTGACAAGGCTTTACTTGTCACCAATAGGTCTAAATTTTGGTGCAAACAAGTGCGGGAGAATTTGGGTGGGCTGTTTAAGATTTTGGGGTGTCACTGAAATATGAGAATACCAAAACTACATCGTTTCATTTTCTTTACAACTTGTCACCAAAGATCCCAGACCCCTAATACTCATCTGGTGTTGGGTTTTGCGATTGACACCCCAAAATCAGCGTTCGATTACTCTCTCTCTCACTCTCTCAACAATCAAATCTCTGAATCACCAGGAATTGATGTTGTGAATCTCAGGAAATGCCCATCTATCTTCACAATCGACGCTATGAATATTAGGAACAGAGCCTCCATCAACTAATTTGCCCAAATTAGCGTTCTACTGCAAGGTATTGGATTCTCTCTTTGTCTCTTTGTGTTCTTCAAATTTTTCATCTACACTTGGGATTTTTCAGACTTTCAGTGTCACAGGTAATTTTTCCCTCGCAGACTTCGAATAAAAAAAACCCCTATCCCTTTATACCAGTACACCATGATCTGTGGCCATCTTTCTTTCAACGTGATGTCGAACTCTCTTTCTCTATCCAATATACTCAACATCCACCATTGTCGTGGGTAGTCATCTCCCTTAGTTGTTGCTCTCTTTCTCTCGGATCCCATTTGGCCCACAGTTATTGTCTATACAGTTTGGATTTGGAAATATGGAACTCGATGCAGAAACCCTAGGTTGGATGGAAACCCCATATTCCTATTGCAGTTCAAAAACGTAAAGCTATCGAAATTCTCCACCCTTGTACCGAAGGGGTTGAAGATCTAATACACTGATCATAGAAAAATAGGATATTTAGATATTTATTTTGATATCTGGTCCTGGAAAATTGTATTTGTTTGGGGACTATTCCTGCTAATTGGTTAGTGTTTGGTATCGTTAGAGTTAATAAAAAGTAGAATGCAGTGCTTCCTTGCTCCTATGATTTACACTGAGTGCTCATTTCTCCATTATGAAGTGCAATCAGTTTGTTAATGTTTCGGATTTTCCCGCAATTCATTTAATTCTCATGAATTCGTGGTTTGTTTTAGTGTCCTGATTGATTCCTTACAGATTTGATGTTGAATATTTCATTCTTTGCACTCAAGTGTGAGCTTTGATGCTCCTTGGACATGGGTTTGTGTAAATATTCTTCTGTGTCTGTCCTTGTCTCATGGAATTTGCTATGTGTTGATGTTTAGTCAAGGATCTTGTAAAGATGAATAGATTTTGTATTTAGTTGACACTTTTGTGTTTGAGAGCACTGGCAGCATTGCCGCGACGCTACATTGTTAATATTCCTAATTTTTAAACTAATTTTTCAAAAATAAAGTTTGGGAAATGTGGGGAATTGATTAAAATGTTTAAGTGGTGGATTGTTGGGTGTAGTTAATTGATTTGGGTCTTAGTGCTATACATAAGTCAATATAGGGACCGGGGGTGTAATTTTTCTAAAGTTAATATATGTGGTGTGTGAGAGAGGAGAGAAAATCATTTTCCCTCCCCTTCCAAAATAGCCAGTCACGTCTCTCTCTCTCTCTCTAACTCTCCATTTTTGTTCATCTTCTTCCTCAAATTCTCCCACAAACTCCACTAAATCTCAAGCTCCAAGCTTACTCCCTTCACAAAACCTTCATAAAATCTCATGCTCTACGCATTCATGTGCTTGTTTCACACCGGTGTTTGATGAATTTTTCCTTGAATCTTGAAGTTAGGGTTTTGCTCTCACTTGAATTACAAGCCTTCCTTCACTTGAGGTAGAGACATTTCTTGCTCTTCTAAGTGTAAATGTAGTGTATGTGTGTGTATAGTCAATTGATTGCTAAATATTCCATGTCTTATTGATTTGCTTGAGGAAAAACTATATTCTTGTCAAATTGGTATTGTAACTCATCATCCCTTAGCTCCTATGTTTTTCTTCTCTTGATTTGGGTGTTAACATATCCCATTGTTGCTTAATTTCATGGTGATGTTTGTAAATTACTTGAAACCCATCTTTTATCAATGTCTTGAATTTGGGGTAAATAGCGAATCTTGTAGATTGGTGATGTGTTGTGTTAATTTGTTGTTTGAACCTCTTTGTTCTCTTAATATGTTCAATTGGAACCAAGAAATGCCAATAGAGAAGCCCCATTGATCACCCCTTGAGTTGTAAATTTTTTTGGATCTGGTGCTGCCCTATCGATAGGACTTCATTCCCTATCGATAGGAGCCTTTCACTTTTGGTTGTGGCCAATCTGATGGCTTCCCTATCGATAGGACTTGATCTCCTATCGATAGGAGTCTCTAACGCTCTATCGATATGACTTCATCCCTTATCGATAGGAGCCTTTCATTTTTTGTTCTGGCCAATCTTATGGCTTCCCTATCGATAGGACTTGATCTCCTATCGATAGGAGCCTCTGACGCCCTATCAATAGGACTTTTCCTCCTATCAATAGGACCCCTTATATTTTTTTTTGAAAAAATTCCTTAAATCATGATTTGTTCATTGTGGCTCGTTTGTGTTAGTTGTTGGTCACATGTTAGAGTCCGGGAGGGTTACTTTGACATCTTTGACACTCGGATCAAAATCTCCTTTATGGACATGTTTGGGTAACTTGAAACATGAGTTTTACGTGAAATTAACACATGATCGTAAGGTGATGAGACATATGGACACCGTAATGATATTATTGAGTATGAAATAAAGTATGAATGTGGTAATGATGACACGGGGCCCGAAAGGGTATGCCCGGAGTGACACGGGGCCTTTCTTTCAAGTCCTTTGACTATTTGAACACCCTTTTAACACTTGTTATATGACTTTTTCTATCTTGTCTATCACCCAAATATTTTTGATTTCATTTAGAGTTGTTAGAAATTTCTCTACTGGGCTAGTGAGCTCAACCTTACAAATTTTAGGTACCTCCCAAGGAGCATGATATGGAGTGCTTGGAGTGCATGCATGCATTGTTTTGAAAGCCAATGGAGGAGTTATACTATCATATTAGAACTTGTAATTTGTTAAGATGATTTTGTAACTTAATTAAATTTTCTCGTTTTTGACATTGGGGTTGTAATAACTATACATTTGTCTTTTCTCATTTTGGGGTACGGGTATCCATTGACCTTTGTATACTTGGACGTAAACTTTGACTATTCTATTTAGATTTTGACGTGGCACATGGACTTGTTGACCGTCCACGTGGACTATCTTAATGAATTATCCTTTTAAATTTTGAGGGCGTGACAAATATACTGTAATAAAATCTAATATGATAAAATTAAATAATCCATTCAAGAACTCCCCCTTAGTGGAATCTTGAGAGACTCGTGCCTCGGCGGCAAGGTATTCGAGGAACATCTTAATTGCTGAAATTTGTACTTAAACTCTGAACTGTTTCAGAATCGAAGTAGTACTGGATTTGAAGTTCATTTACCAACCAGTACTCGGTCTGTAACAACTAACAACACGCAGTTCTGGACGTTGCTTCTTTTTTGGGGGGTATGACAAGACTCTGGGCAAAGGGGCTAAGAGCAACTCCAAGACACTCTCTACTCAAGCTCTCTCGGTTATTGTAGAGAGCCAAAACCAATTTTCAAGGTTCCAAGAGGCTGGCAATTCCCTTCGTCACTTTGCATTTCCTCCCTTCAACTGGCTGCTAAAGGCGAGTTCAAGCCCCTCGCTACGTCTTCTAGATCCCCTTTCACGCCAAAAATTCCAGGTCTCTCTCTCTCTCTCTCTCTCTCTCTCTCTCTCCCCTCCTCCTCCCTCTTTGTTCAAACCAAATTCTTGATGAAAACCTTAACCAGGTGACTTCGATTTGTACGCGAAGGAACTCAGATTTTGATTTGATTCATCGGAGGTTTGTGTATGGTTCATTAATTTTGATTTGCGTTCATCAGGTGACTTGGATTTGTTTGATTCGATTCATTAGAACCCACAACAACCCAAATGTCTGTAGTTCTTGGTTTGATTCATAGCAACCCATTTGTGCTTGATTAGATTCATCGAGATTTTCTTGTAGTTCGAATTGATTTGGCAATGATCGAAGTGGTGCTGCTCATTTAATTTTGTTCTTGCTGTCAATTTTTTTTTTTTAAACGGGAGGAAAATATTATTGTTAGTTTTTTTTTTAATAGGAGAAATTTGTTCCTATTGCTGATTTTCGTTTGGTTTTTTATATGAAAAATCAGTTTTGTTAGTTTGGATGGATGGCTAAAGTGGAGAGTAGTGTTGGAATATTGGTGTGAAAAAGTAAATAGGCAAAATAGAATTTGTACTTTTTTAATACTTTCACCTCTCTACTCTGCATAGCAGTGTTGGAGAAGCATTTCCAGCCACATTCTTCAATTTGAAGAACCAAAATAAATTTTTTTTTATTTATTAAAAAGGCGACTTTGAAGAATGTCACTGTTCACTCTAACTCCAACCCAATTCTTCATTTTTTCCCTCTACTTCACTCCAAAGCTTTCCCTCTAGAAAAAATTAAATTTTATGCTACAATTTATTTTCCAGGATATATTGGATATTAGTCTCATTTTTAATATCTTTTTATTGGTACCATTTTTTTTTTTTATGAATATTTGATCAAGAATTTAAAAGATAAGCACATTTAGATAAAATGAATAGTGGAAAACTCATTTGAAGAATGTTCTTCATTTTTGAAGTGGTTCTTCATATATAAATAACCAAAATTGATTCTCCAAAATGAAGAATGAAGATTGGTTGAAGCTCTTTCATTTTTCAAAATGAAGAAATGAAGGGATGGTTGGAGATGCTCTAATAATCCCATCTTCATGGTCAAGTTTTGGGAATCACAGCTCCCATGATAAGGAAAAAAAATATTTACACATAAGCGGCACCACCAAAATTTTGGACGAAAATAACTCCTAGCTAAAATATAACACTAGTACCCCTCTCTTTTCCCCTTTTCCCTCCCATCCTCACTCTCATAGCAGTATATCGATTAAAAATTGAAAGCGGTGAAACGTATAAACCATAGAAAAAGTTAGAGATCGTCAATCTCATCCCTCACAACAACTTACTCAATCTCCACTCCCAACACAAGCAAGATTCCTCCTCCCTTTAATCTCATCCTACCCAAACACAAACACTGTGACTTGACTTATCCACTCGAATGACTCAACTCGGGCGTCTTTTAGAATTCGAACACCCACGTCAGCATCATCCACGTGGGGGTCTACAAAACTGTCTCTGTGATAAACTCACATGCCAGAGTTTTTCACCATTTTCCTCCCTACCAGGCAAGACCAAACAACCACCCATCCTTTTGCTTGATAGTGTTTTGCCTAGATTTTGGTTGAGTTGAGTTGGATTTTTGGGCTTTACTTCATTTGTTTTTTGAAGATGGGTTGTACTTGTACAAACTTTGGCACATATTGTGGCCACCTGAGATTTAATTGTATTGAAATATGTGAATTCAATCCAATCTTTGGGATTTGGACAAAATTACTATTGCTCCTTGCACCTTAAGTGATTATTTTGGATCCTTTTGAGAACAACATTGCACCCGAATGAGGACGAATGGGTTACCAGTGTGTTGTCTTAATTAGAATTTTTCGATTTGGAAAAAATAACTATTGCTCCTTTGATTGAATAATATTGCACCTTCTTTTTTTTGAAAATGTCAAGATATATAAAGAAACATGCTAAGACAAAATCCTTGCTCAATATAGACTCTAAACCAGGCAAAATACAACCTATAGAAAGTACATAATTCTAAACTCTACCATTAGAAGCCAAGAATGTGCCCCTCTACTATTTTCTCTTCCACCATTTGAAGGACCATTGTCTATTCTTTGCCCAAGCTTTGAAATCATCCACAATTGTAGCTATAGCCCTATGGATCTCGGCACTCGACTCATCAAAACTGTTGATCAAAACTTTACAATCAGACTAAAAAATAACCTCGTTCAGATTTGATTCTTTTGCCATAGCACATGTTACCCGAAGAACCCAAGTCTTGATAGCGAGCGCCGATGCAACCATTACTCTACCACATCGCCACCATTGAGCTATTCCACCACTATCTCTAGCAAAGGCAGCCAAGCTGTGGGAGAATTTAAATGCTCCATCAGTATTAATTTTGATCCAAGAAGGAATTGGGGGGAGGTTCCCACTTCAACAAACCGACCGGCTTCGAAGGGGTATTACTTGCTCCACTACAAACAACAGAAAGATAGTCTCTTTGTGACGAAAGAGCTTGTTCAATTACCTCCTCTGGCATTGGAGGTTTGTTGTTAAAGACAAAATTATTCCTTGCTTTCAAATCGCCCATCAAATTTGTAAGATTTCACCCAAATCCTCTCTCCTTGTTACCTTCGCTAAATCATCACAAAATAAATCTCCACAAAACAAATCTTCCACCCTCTTATCCACCGCAACCACTTTCTTTGAAGAACCCAAAAGGCTTTACTACTTCCAAACCAAACCGCCTTGCTCCAAGGGCAGTGAAATAGAATATGCTCCATTGTTTCGGTCAAATTCTCATAGATTGGACATATGGGGTTGGAGCCACACCTTCTTTTCACCAAATTTGCACGACAAGCAACCCACTCTATAGCCTTTTCCACATAGCATTAGTTGGTATATATGAGCAAGATGGCTTCAATGAATCACCCCTGTTAGTGCTAGTCATCTTATGCACGTACCCATATTTCAGCGTGTAGCCTCCCAATTTGGTATCCTTCCACATAAGTTTATCCTTCTCGCCAGTCATGGAAATTGGAATCTTGCAAACTTCTTGGACTTGTTCGTTGGGGATACATTATTCAAGTTTCGTCTTGTCCCAAATCCTTGTAATAGGATCAATGAAGTTCAACACTGAAATTGCCCCACACTGAAAATTAGGCAGAGGAGCCACTCATCCACTAGGAATGCCAGGGACCATTTATCATGCCAGAATTGGATTGACTCTCCATTGCCCACATTCCATTGGGTTCCTTCAAGAATCAGCTTTCTTCCTTGACTAGTCCATACCCAAGATGGTTTTGGACCTCTCACAGCTTCCACCCATGGCTTGTTGTGAAAGTATAGCCCTTTCAAGACCCTAACCCAAAGAGAGTTGAGGCCATTAATCCATCTCCAAAATTGCTTAGCACGAGGGGCGATATTGAATGCCTCAAAATCCTTAAAGTCAAGGCCACCCGTGAACTTTGGATCTATCAATTTATACCAAGCACTCCAATGTATCTTTTTTCTTGAGTCTGCACTGCCCCACCAAAAATTGCTAATGACCGAATTTAAGTACTTACATATTGAGAGGGGAATTTTGAATACAAAGGAATAGATTGAACAACTGACTTTATAAGAACTTCATTACATGCATCATTCAGATGAATGTTTCTCCACCCTTGAGTTTTCCGCATAATTCTATCCTTCAGGAACCCCATCACCTCCCTTTTAGCAAGCAGCCGGCAACCCAAAGTGTTGACTTGACTCCATCATCTTTTCCATCCCCAAAATATTCTTAGCTTCCTTCCCTAATCACTACATCTATATTTGCAGAAAAGAAAAAGGCTCAATTCGTAGACATACGTGGAGTGAAAGACCAGAGGCTTTGCTAAAACTCTACATAAGTTCCATGAAATCAATACAAGATTGGGGCGTTGCTTCCAATAACACCAAAGAATCATCCGCAAAAAGTATATGGGATAACATTGGACATCGCTTCCTCATTTTTAACCCTCCAATTGACTTATTCAAAATAGCCTTCGATAGAAGGCCGGAGAGCACATTAGCCACCATTAAAAATAGATATTGAGACAATGAGTCTCCCTGATGAAGCCCTCTCCCCTCTGGTAACAACCCAAGCCAATCCCCCTCTGCTAGCCCATACAACAAACTGGTCCACACACCTTTTTAATCCTTACTAGCCCACAAATCTCAACCCTCAACCTCCTTTATAACCAAATCACTCTCACCTTTGTTCATCTCTAATTCTGATCCAGTGTTACCTATTGCCCCCCAAAACTACAGACATTTCACTCCCTACCGTGTTCAACTCCCTCTCCTTGAAGAGGAAAATTGAGGAGGATAGCTTAACACACAACCGCTCCAAAATCCTTTGTATTTGCTCTCCTACGCTGAACATTGACAAGTCTGTAGACGTTCGGCTCCATGCTAGTTTTGGAAAACTGTTTGTTTTGAAAAATAGAGTCGCCACCCGGGTTTTTAAAAAATGATTTAGGACCCGAGAAATCAATTTTAAAAATGATTTGGAAAATGATTTAAAAAACCATTTGAAAACCATAGATCTTTTTGGATTCGGAAGCCAGGTTACGAACGGGGGAGAGTTTTAATGCACCCTGCTCGCCCGTTTAAAAATCTGTCTTTAATAAATATTTGTGGGATTTTTAGAAAACTTTTTAATGCTGAACTTTAACAAATAAACAATTAATCATGCAAGCAAATGATAATAATAATAAATCAAATAAACTACAAGATTATTGATATAACAACAAACAAACAAACAAGAAAAACAAAGTCTCAAATTGGTTTGCAGAGAAGATGATTTAAAATTTTAGTTTTCAAAAACTGTGTCGTGCGAAACACTAAGTGTACCGTGCAGTACAGAAAGTGTGTCATGCGGTTCTGTTCATGATTTCAACGGCCATATTTTTAAAAATGTACCATACAGTACTCCAAGTTTACTGTGTGGTACAGATGGAGTGTCATGCGACACTGTTTTCTTCACAAAAAGTTTGAAACTTGGTTTTTCGAAAAGATTGGAATGAAGCACATACAAAGCATGAAAACCTATAAAACATATTATTTTGATTTGGAAAATGATGTATTTAAGTAGAAAATGTTCCTCCCCAATTGATTACTCCGTACAAGGCGATGTTTTCACTGTACGTCGCAATCGGGAGGTATGAAATCAAACTGATTTTGATGTAACATGGGCATACCAAGTGTGGAGGAGATATAGGAGATCATTCCACACCTGGTATCCCTCTCTTTAGGGTACCAAAGCTAAGAGTTTTGGCGAAACGGGATTATACCTCCGGCTTGAAGCTCACAGATTGAAAGGCTTTTGGAACCTTTGATCACCGCTTGGACCTCCTCTGGAATCCCCACTTCGCTCTGGTGCAACAGCAAGGATGATTGTTTACTGGGGTTAAGGATATATGGAATGGCTAGGATACGGTTTCAAAGCTGAAAACATGGTACTTGATTTTTCGGTTGGGTTTTCTTGGGTGAAGCTTTGAGAGTAGTTTTCTTGGGTGGAGAATGAGAGTAATAGGTGAGTTAGAAGGTGAGTATAGTTGTGGACAGGATGTGGGAGAGTTTAACCATGATTTTTCAATGATTTTTCGTTTGTGTACTTTTTGTTGAAACCGATCGGCATATATATAAGCGTAGGAATTGGTTTGCTCCCCAAGTTTACTTGATGCCCACATCTTGTAATCATGGCTATTGTATAGCCTTTCCATCTTGCAAGTAAATGTGCTGATCATGATAGACCATTGTCAAACATTTGAGCTGTTAGAACATCTGCAAAAGTTGATCTGATGTATGACAGTGCTGTACGGCACACAAACTATACCGTGAGGTGCACCACTTGTGCCGTCCGACACATTTCCATTGCCAATATCCAAAAAAGCGTGCCATGCATGACTATTGAAGCTCTGTACGTGAGAGATGAGTGTTGTACGACACTGTTGACTTCATTGACTTGAAGAATTTCAATCCGAGAGGCTTTCCAGACATTTCTTTTCATCATTGGGGATCAAAATGTATACAAGAGTCTCATTTTGGGGTGTCTACAATTGCCCCTCTTTGACGAGGCTTACAATCATTGTGTGATAGAAGTCGCTTCAAAGATAGAAGACACTCCTCAATTCAAACATCTTCGTACGAAAACAAATAAGTAAATCTGATGCATGTGGTCGCGCTCTTATGAGCTGCCTATGTACCCCGCTGTAGGGATCAGACCAACGTAGTTCGTTAAGGCATAATGCATATGCAAAATGATGGACCACGCAAATACAAGAGTTATAGAAAACTTACCTGATTTGGATTGTGAAGGTGGCCACCTTGTTCTTCAATGAGATGACATGTTGTGAATGAAATCAGCGAGTGAGGCTCCGTGAATAGTGATTAAAGCGAGACCTGTGAGGATCCCCAAAAAACATGATTCGAGCGAGACCAGTGAGGTCCCCCAAAGTGATTAAAGCGAGTCAACAGCCATGGGTAGGTCGACTACTCAGTAGGTTAAGTTCTCTGAGAACGAGAGCCAATCAACTTTCGTGACCATCTAAGATAGAGCAATGAGGCTATTGACGAGCGAGACCGGTAAGGAATTTTTAGTGCTATAGAGAACTTCATGCCATTGAGGGCTTTAGTGCCATTCAAGGCTTAGTGTCAGAGATGTCGGGCTTAGTGCCATTAAGGGCTTGGTGAGTGAGACAACAACCATGGGTAGGTCGACTACTCAGTAGGTTAAGTTCTCAGGGAACCAAAGCCAATCAACTTTCGTGACCATCCAAGATAGAGTAATGAGGTTGTTACCGAGTGAGACTTGTGAAAGTCCCCAAAGGATTCATGCGAGACCAGCGAGGTCCAGAAAAAGGTTTGTGTGAGACTAGCGAGGTCCTAAAAAGATTTGTGCCAGACCGGCAAGGGTCCCTAAAAAACTAATTCGAGCAAGACCAGTGAGGTCCACAAAGTGATTTAAAGCGAGTCAACAACCATGGGTAGGTCGACTACTCAGTAGGTTAAGTTCTCGGAGAACTAGAGCCAATCAACTTTCGTGACCATCCAAGACAGAGCAACGAGGTTGTTGACGAGCAAGACCGATGAAAGTCCCTAGAGGATTAAAGCGAGACCAGCGAGGTCTCTCTCAAGGATTAGAGCAAGATCCCTCTCATGAATTAGGGCAAGATCAGCGAGACCCCTTCCAAAGGTTAGAGCAAGACTAGCGAGGTCTTTGAAGGGATTAGGGAGAGATCAACAAGATCTCTAAAGGGTTAGAGCGAGATTAGCGAGATCCCTCTCAGAGGTTAGAGTGAGAATTATAGCGAGACCAGTGAGATCCCATGAAGGTTAGATAAGAGCGAGATCAGCGAGATCTCTCTCGTGACCAACGAGGACCCACAAGGATAAAAGTGAGATCTTTCTCGAGACCAGTGAGGTCTCTCTCGAGGATAAGAGCTAGATCTCTCTCAAGACCAGTGTGGTCCCACAAGGATAAGAGCGAGATCAGCAAGATCTCTCTCGAGACCGGCGAGGTCCCACAAGGATAAGAGCGAGATCAGTGAGTTCTCTCTCTCGACAAGCTAGGTCCCATGTAAAACATTGGGTGGGAAATGTATCTTAAAAACGGATTTAAAAAGTTGCTCATGAGGACTCTTGTGAGAGACTCAGTTTTGACAGGTTAACGACACAACAACAACATTCCTTTTTTAGAAAGTAGGTGGCGCAACAGGGCTTCTCCTTTTGCTAGACTGTCTTTCCTTTTGGATAGGGTCTGGGTTTGAGGCTGCTTTCTGTTAACCGGTTTTGGTTTGGCTAGTTTAGAATTTAAAGAATTGGTTTGGGCTTGGTTGTATTAGTTGGTTCTGAGCAGGATATTACTGTTGCCAGAGTAGACTTTTTGGATCTGGTGGATTCTCCTTTCTCAAATATGCCAGTTCTGAGTGCATCTTCGACAGTAAGGCCGGCCTCATAGATGGGTTTGAAGTCTGTAGTAGCTTGAAATACCACTAGGTGTTTTAGCAAAATTCGGCGACAGGTTGCGAGTAATAATTCTCATTTGTTCCTTCTCTGAGGGCCAGTCTATCATCTGAGAAGCTTCTCCTCTCCACCTTTTGATGAAGTCAGGAAAAGACTTGTTCGCCTCTGTTTTTGTTGCGTCTAACTCTCGAACAGTCATCTAAAGCTGAATATTGTAATTATACTGAGCCATGAAAGCTGCCCCAATATCCTCCCAATGTTTAGATTCAGAAACCACCGAAGTGCTGCTCTTGTCAAAGTTTACTGAAACATTTTTCAAACACAATTTTCAAATCTGGTGATTCTAACTGGCTCCATCGGTGAGATATGAAATGCGCACAACGTCTTGAAATCAACTCAACAGATCGTGACCGAACCTAAGAGGAAGGTTGCCTATGTATCCTTGTTAAAGGTCAGGTCATGACATAGTTCAGGACTACAAATCTGGGGTTAAGGTTCGCTTGGGTATTTACACTCTCCTTTTTGTGCTCTGAATTTTGCCTAGTACCGCCCTTTTAGGTTTTCAATATAGCAAGCTTTGATATATTTAGCCTTATCTTTTGCCTAGGCTGTCCTTTTGGGTTTTCAACCTAGCAGGCTTTTGCTCTAATTTTTGCTTGGAATTGCCCGACCTTGCGGTTTTCAGTCTAGTGAGTTTCTTTCAGGGATAATATTTCTTGTGTTGATCCAAGTTAACCAAAGTGGAGAATTCATTGCCGTCAAGATAAAGCCTTTTAGGCTTTCTGTGAGGCTTAAGCCTTTTAGGCCTTCGTGCCCCAATCTTGTGCTTCTCCTAGTAGATGGTGTTGAGCTAATGTGCCCCAGTCTTGGTCAAATGTGCTTCAATAGATGACAAGCTTCAATTATGAACATCGGCTCCTCTATGTATTTAAATTATCTTCCACGAGTTTAAGAATATCAAGATCACCAAGGTTTGATCGGACAAAAAACCTTGTGTGAATTTGGACAAGGCCCCAGATGATACGAATGACTTTACAAAGATGCCCTTAATTTGGGTGGAGATGACATACTCATTGATCAAAAACAAGATTAGGCTGACTCAACAGACTCGAAAGAGTCACTTCCTTGAAGATGCCCCTGACTGGGTGGAGAACGACTACTCATGAATTTGGTAGATGCGGGTTATTTTCTGTTACTGGATTGACCTTGTGACAAAGGAATGGACTCTGACAAGATTATGTCAACCTGAAAAGACCATTAAGCGATGACAAACTCGAGAATTTAGGAAATGGCAGAATGTGCCACGTAATTTATGTTTGAAATTGTCATAAATTTGAGTCTTTTGGTTTTGAAATTGTGTCACTCCATCAATTGTTTTATTAAAACACAAGATTTCTTTATTGTGAACACATGCCCCCGGGATGCTGATTCACTAATTTTCCATTGAGGTGCCCCGGTTTGGACTTTTGCTTCTGGCGGATACTGGTGTTGTGCAATGCTTTGCCCCTGAGTTGCTGATGAGGATCTGAGGTGCCCTGGTTGGGACTTCTGCTTTTAGCAGATGCTGGTGTTGTGCAATGGTTTGTCTTTTGCCCCCAGGTTGCTAATGAGGATTTGAGGTGCCGCGGTTTGGACTTTTGCTTCTGGTGGATGCTAGTGTTATGCAATGCTTTGACTTTGGATTATTTTATTTTATTTTTATTTTTATGCTACTGTTCCCATTGAATCCTCACTATCAAGCTTTGCTTTTCAATCTGAAAGGACTTTATTTAGGTTACAACGGGGCCAAGGCTTTGGGTTTGACAAAGAAAGGATAAGGGCTAAAAAAAATTCACTTTTCCTATGGGTTATTAGTGCTAGCAGCTATCTTGAACTCTTTTTTGTGCCCCCTTTCTGTTTTCTTCAATGTTTTCCTTTGTGCCCCATTTTGGCTTTTGATGGACACTTTCTTCCTTTCCAATTCTTCTCATTTAGTTGTGCCCATGAACTTGGCACTTTCATTCTTTTGAAATCTTGATGTATTGCTGACAACCATGCATTTGGTACTTTTGAAAATTTGACATTTCTCTTGCTCCGCACTTTCATCTTGAAATCTTGCTAATAATCATACATTTGGCACTTTCGTTCTCTCACTTCACCCCAGTGTGGGGGATAGCTGCCTAGCTGGGTTCTTTTCCAAAGAAAGTGATTTAGGCTAAAAAAGGGCTATCAAGGGATATATTTATCTGGGGAATAAAAATAAAGAATGTCTTTTTTCATTTTGAATTGCACAACTTGATAGAAATAATCTGTACATGCTCTAACTTTTTCCTGGATCATACTTTAAAGTTTTGATCCAGCAAACTTTTTGCCTTAACTTTTGCTTAGGCCGCCCTTTCAGGTTTTCAACCTAGGAAGTTCTTTTTTTTGTGGTCAAAGCATTGCTGCTTAATGATGTTGGAGGATGGTGCATGAAACTCCTTCTTGTGAGAGCTGAGGGTTTAATCAAAAACCATCCTGTGTTTTGAAGTGATTATCGTGAATTTCAAATGATGGTGGAAAACAATTCCATTTTCAAGGATTATTGCAAAAACTCAAGTTTATTATGATAATTCAAACACAAAAGTGAGTCATCAAATGTTGCGAAAGTTGCGACTGAACCACTGAGGGTTTCCTACATATCCCTTTGCAAGGAATCGGGTTGTGATGTAGTTTGGAACTACAAAGTTGACTCTATTTTGGTTTTCTTTTCTTTTCTTGACAACGGGACATTACAAATTGGAATTAGAAGATAGACACCAAAGTAGAAACACAAACTGACTCAATGAAAGAGAGGACTCAGACTAAGAATTTGAAAATTCCCAAGACTAGTGGAAGATTGGTGCATTGCATGGTCCTTGGCAATTCATTGGTTTTGCTTCATTAATGGAATAGAGATGGATTCGTTGTCAATGGGATCTTGTATTTCATGACGGAGGCAGTGGCACTCATCGTAGTGTGATTAGGTACTTGATGCAAGGTGCAGAAGGCATCTGGGTTGTAGTTTGATGGAAGCTTTCAAGGTAGAGGTGTTGGACGGAGTGGTTTGATAAGGCCGGTTTTGAGGAGCTCCTCATAAATCAAGAACAGAGGCTCAAAAAATTGGGAAAGGGTTTTTTGTGGTTTTTCAGAGTGGTTGGCTTGAGTTTTGACTTTGTTGATAGGCATGGCTTGGCTGAAATTTTTGGTTGTGAAGCTTTGGTCATTTGGAGTGGAGCTAAAGGAAATTTGGTTGACTTGGGCATTGGGCTTGTGTTCTTGGAATGGTTGTTTATCGAGTTGGGGGAGGTTTTCTTGTTTGGCTCAATGACTAAGAATTGATAGCTAAGCAAAACTCAGAAAATGCCCCTATTTGTTTTATTTTGAAAAATGAGAATGTCACATTTGTGTCATCATGTATGCAAACCTAAGTCTCAAAAGCTTTCAACAGCCATGAGTAGGTCGACTACTCAGTAGTTTAAGTTCTTGTGTGTTGGAACCAAAGCTAGACAACTTTTGTGACCCTCCAAAACAAAGCAATAAGGCTATTGAAATCTGGATAGAAATGTGATAAATCAGATTACAAGAAGTTGTTCAAGCACGGCTGATACTAGAGGTGTTTCAAACTTCAAAGATTTAAAGTCTCCTAGACTATGCAAAAATGGGTCTTAAGAAGGCTGTCCCGATGCTCAGTGTTTCTTTTAACAGTGTATCCTTTATTTAGGATAGCAGGATTCGGAAAAATTAAACCAACTTAGTTCTCGATGATTCCTTTTCAAGCATCTAACTTTGATTTTAGGGACGATTGCCTAGCTTGGGTCAATTGTTCCTAATTTCGGTTAGGTCATTGCCAAGGAATTGTCAAGGATCAAGTTGATTTGACTTTCCTAAGTCCTGTTTTTCTAAGGACTGAATTGATCTGAACAACGTGCATTTGAATGCACGACTCTTCATCGAGCAAGGCAACCTTTTAATACCGCAGAAAAATGTGATAGCATAGTGTCCAACTAACTATGATAATACAAATGCATGCAAAATGATGACAATATATGAAAAGCAGTAAACACATAACATGATATATCATGTAATCCTAACCTATGGGTCCCTCTCTTAGGTTGGAAGGTTCTAGGTTCACTATATGCAAAGACCAATTTTGGTTTAGGGGGTCCCTCAGACTAGAGCCAATATTTTCCTCCCATTGCCAAGTGTACTGCATGGCAAAGGTCAAACGGCAAGATGACTTATCACGGTCCAAGGTTGTTGAGCATCCGGGGATGTCCTAACACCAGTGAACTGGGTAGGGTAACCAAGACGCAGTAGCGGGACTTATCCAACATCGATGCACGTGATGCAAAAATTCAACAATACAATTGTTTTCAAAAATCAGACAAATATCTTTCAAGCTTGGCTCTCCAGATTAATCACTTCTTTGATATCTTTACATAAACAACCAACTCAAAAAGCTCCAGTCAGGATGGCCGAGCGAGACCCTATTAGTCCGCCATTCCTTCCTTGCGATAGCGCTAGGCATTTTCATTTTGACAAGCTTTTGGGAAGTTCATAAGTATAAAAACACCAAATTAGAGATTAATTTGAGAATCCCCAGTAGAGTCACCATTTTTTGGACAGTCGGCTCCACGTTGGATTTGGAAAACTGTTTGTTTTGAAGAATAGAGTCACCACCCTGGTTTTTAGAAAATGATTTAAGACCCAAGAAAAGAATTTTGAAAATGATTTAGAAAACAATTTGAAAACTAGAGATCATTTTGGATTCGGGAGCTAGGTTACGAATGGGGAAGGGTTTAATGCACCCCGCTCGCCCGATTAAAAATTGGTATTTACTAAATATTTGTGGAATTTGTAGAAAACTTTTAATGTTGAACTTTAACAAATAAACAATTAATCATGCAAGCAGATGATAATAATAAAAAATCAAATAAACTACATGATTGTTGATATAACAACAGACAACCAAACAAGAAAAACAAAGTCTCAAATTGGTTTTGCAGAGAAGATGATTTAAAATTTCAGTTTTCAAAAAGTGAGTACCATGCTCTACAGAAAATGTCGTGCGGTACAGGAAGTGTGTCGTGCGGTTTTGTTCATGATTTCAACGTTCATATTTTTAAAAGTGTACCGTACAACACTCCAAGTGTACTGTGCGGTACAGGAGGCGTGCCATGCGACGCTGTTTCTTCACAAACAATTTGAAACTTGATTTTTCGAAAAGAATGGAATGAAGCACATACAAAGCATGAAAACCTAATTAAAATAGATTATTTTGATTTGGAAAATGACGTATTTAAGTAGAAAATGTTCCTCCCTAATGGATTACTCTGTACAAGGCGATGTTTTCGCTGTACGTCGCAATCGAGAGGTATGAAATCAAACTGATTTTGATGTAACATGGGCGTAACAAGTGTGGAGGAGATATAGGAGATCATTCCACACCTCGTATCCCTCTCTTCAAGGTACCAAAGCTAAGAGTTTTGGCGAAACGGGATTATACCTCTGGCTTGAACCATACAGATTGAAATGCTCCTAGAACGTTTGATCATAGCTTGGACCTCCTTTGGACTCCCCACTTCACTCTGGTGCAGCATCAATGATGATTGTTTACTGGGGCTAAGGATGTATGGAATGGCTAGGTTACGGTTTCAAAGTCGAAACAGGGTACTTGGTTTTTCGGTTGTGTTTTCTTGGGTGTAGCTTTGAGAGTAGTTTTCTGGGGTGGAGAATGAGAGTAATAGGTGAGTTAGAAGGTGTGTATAGTTGTGGACAGGATTTGGGAGAGTTTAACAATGATTTTTCATTGGTGTCCTTTCCGTTGAAACCGATTGGCATATATATATAAGCGTAGGAATTGGTTTGGTCCCCAAGTTTACTTGATGCCCACATCTTGTAATCATGGCTATTCTATAGCCTTTCGATCTTGCAAGTAAACGTGTTGATCAAGAGAGACCTTGTCAAACATTTGAGCTACTGGAACATCTGCAAAAGTTGATCTGATGTATGATAGTGTCGTATGACACACAAACTGTACCGTGTGGTACACCAACTATGTTGTTCGGCGTGTTTCCACTGCCAATATCCAAGAAGCATGTTGTGGATGACTATTGAAGCTCCGTATGTGAGAGATGAGTGTTGTGCGGCACTGTTGACTTCGTTGACTTGAAGAATTTCAATCCGAGAGGCTTTCCAGACATTTCTTTGCATCATTGGGGATCAAAATGTGTATGAGAGTGTCATTTTGGGGTGTTTACAAAATCCCCTTCCAGCTTCAACAACCATACTGGTAAACCAAAGAAGTGCTATTCCCATAACAAATTTTCTCCGAAGAAAAGTGGCCATGCTGCGTTTAGGGATTTTAATGAGGAGAACTTATGTGAGATTCAAGTCTACCAGTTGTTTGATAATACAGGTAAATTGATTTCTGCTTTGGATGGTTTGGAATCTATGGCTGTGGAAAGTGTTGATTTCGTTGGTATGGTGACTGGTGAATATGGGCATGTAGCTAGCCCTGATTAGCCACACTCCCCATGTTGATCCTAACTTGGAACACTGCCAAGGAGTTGGGCGTACCTTGACGAGCCAAGCGTTATGTGATTTAGTCCAAAAAAACCATCCCTAAAATAATAATATTGCACCATGAGTGAATTAACATGGTCCCTTTTAAGAATAAAATTGCACCTGAACGAGGACAAATGGGTTGTCATTGTGTTGTTGGGTTGTCATTGTATTGTCTTAATCCAACTTTTTGATTTGGGAAAATAACTATTGCTCCTTTTATTGAATAATATTACACCTTGAGTGAATTAACATGGCCCCTTCTTAGAATAAAATTGCACCCAAATGAGGACAAATAGGTAGCAATTGTTGTCTTAACCCAATTTTTTGATTTGGTGAAATAACTATTGCTCTTTTATTAAATGATATTGCACCTTGAGTGAATCAATATGGCCCCTTCTACGAGTAAAATTGCACCCAAATGAGGACGAATGTGCTGCCACTGTGTTGTCTTAATCCAACCCTTTGATTTGGGAAAATGACTTGACTATCGCTCCTCTCTCTCGACCCCATCTCTCTCTCTCTGGGAAAAGAAAAGCTTCCAGCGACTAGGGTTTCTTTTAGGGTAGGGAGACTGCCACCTCCTCATCTCTCCTCCCCCTGTACACCTCCCCTTTTCCCTCACTCGCTTCTCTCCTATACCCTCTTTGTACTGGTGTATCTTGGCCTAGGTTTTATTGACATGGCTTGGCATTTTCAGGTGATTTTCCTCTGGCATTTTGGCTTCCGGTCGGCTTTCTTGGTAGGCTATCAATTGTTTTCGCCAGCGGCGTCTCAAATGTGGTGTCTAGTGACCGACTTTGAGGTAATAATGAAGAGATTGGGAAGGGTTTCATCGTTTTTCCTCCTTTTTTTGAGCTGTGCTCTTAATATACCGGTTAGGTTATCCCAATCCAGAGGTTTACTGGTCTGATTTTCAGATCTGGTTGGGTTTGTGGTGAGGAATAAGTTTTATGTTCGGTTTCTATTCTTATTTGTCGTGTTTGTTTCAGGATTTAGTATTGTGCTCGTCGTGGTGCATTGGTGGTTGACTTCGTTGACGACTGTTTTTTATGCCCAAAGTTTGCCATGTTAGCGAGGACTTGTTGTGAGTGGTTTCCATTGTGTGCAGTCAAGGGTCTGCTACTCTAACAATTTTCTCTCTTCCACATACGAACTGGTGTTACCTTTCTGATCGTGAATCTGCAAGGAGTTTTCATAGGTGCTTAGTGATATCTTTGAATGGGATGTCCTACAGTTTTAGGGAATTGTATGGCTTGATTGCAAACTCCTCATGCCCTGTACCTCGTTGTCGGTGAGAAGAGAGCTTTGTCTAGTGTTTGGATCTTGTCATTAATCTGTTTTTATGTTTTCATTATTTATTCCTATTCATTGTTTTATGATGAAAACTACTGTAAGCGCCAGATGGCTTCTTTGTATATGACAATGGATTTCGAATTAAAAAAAGAAAAAGAAAAAAAGATGGGATTATTACCCCTATTCCTCACTGTACTGTCACTCCCCCATTTTTTTTTTATGGGTGAAACCCATTTTAAACCCATATATGACCCATATTATAATATGGGCAAGTTTGGTTGGGTTAGGTTGGGTTCATGGGTGGGTTGGCAATTGCCACCACTATGTGTTATGGATCTTTATTGGTTTTGTATTTAGCTTTTAGCCATACTTTTTTTGTAAGATATAAAAATATGGAATTGAGTTGGAAAAAGTTTTGATAAATCAAACCTAAGAGCAAGTCCAATGGAGTTGTAAAATGGCTATAGCCATTTGCTCACTTTTAGCACCAAAAAGTGGGTAACTAATTTTAAGTGCCAAATTTTGGCTCCCCTTTCTAGTGGTGGGGTTTAAAATAGAACCAAAGGGTTTCAAATTTTAACTAACATTCCCTCTACCTCATTTTTACTAATTTTTCAATCTCAATTCAACGACTAATAATTTTTTTTTTTTTTTAATTTTCAACTTACGTCCAAAAATTTATTGAACTTTATTTTACAGTACGGACAAACATTTTGAGACGTAGGGAATACCCCAAATCTCAACTTCCCTCTTAACCCCCATTCTGAACCACCATTCTAAACTCACATTTCAATCCCCACCCCCAACCACCTTTTCAACTCCACTTTTGAACCACCACTCCAACCCTCATTTCAACCCCTATCTCAACCACCATTTCAACCCATGTTGTCACCCCAACCCTTGTTCTCACCCCATCCATAAATACCATTGAGACTTGGAACTACCATCACCACTACCTTTTTGCACATGGGGAAATGACCAAAACATGGTGGTTGGGGCAAATTATGACAAAAACATGGTCATGGTTTCTGGAATTCCAATTGCATGAGAAGGAAAATTTTAATTCCACATGCATGGTAAATTATATGTGAACTGCCCAAAATACCCTCAGTCTAATATTCCCTTTCCAAATCAAGTGTAATCCTATTCTGCTATTCCTCTCTCTCTCTCTCTCTCTCTCTCTCTCTCTGTCTCTCTGTGTGTGTGTGTGATCTAAATCTGGAAATCAACATCCCTGGTGAGAACTGTCGAAGGCGATAGGAAGTCGAATGGTGCGACGGAGCTATGGGCATCGACGGCAAGCGTAACACCTGGGAAGGATCTCCATAGTGGGAACTATCGATGCTTGGTAATGAGTATCTCTCTCTCTCTCTAGATCTCTCTGAGCCAACAATTTTCGATGTGGTCTATCCAGTGATTTCAAGAGCCTTTGATGGTCTATCTCCAATTGAACCTTTGGGTCATCATTTTTCATGGTAACAATCGTCTCCCTGTTCTTCACTTTATCTATCGCCAAGTGATATTTTTGTCAAGGTACATTTATGCTTTTTTTACTTCTACTTTTCAGTATTCTGCATTTGTTAATCGTGTGGAACGAGCTCCCAAGTTTGGTATTCATGAATAAAAACGAAAAGATGAAGTAAAAAAGCTAAATCTATTCTTGTGTTTCAATACCTTTTTCCTTTCCTCCTATAAGTCCCATAAGTATGCATGCCAATTGTGGGTTTTTTTTTCTGAAGCCCGTATATTACTTCATGAAGGTGGTGATTTGGATGTGATTGCGTGGAATTATACGATAATGGGGCTTGCTAAAAGTGGAGAAATTGAGTTTGCAAAGAATCTGTTTGATGAAATGCCTAATAGAAGTGCTATTGTATGGAATAGTATGATCAGTTAGTGGGCATGTTAGGAATGAGAAGTAGGTGAAGGCATTAGAACTCTTCAGCCAAATGCAAGTGGAGAATGTTAAACCAAGTGGGTTCACAATGGTGAGCTTGCCAGAAATTTTGAGAGATTGACACGGATTCCATGCTAAAGGCTTCAAATATAACAAATTATCCTCTTGACAACTTAATTGATGACTTCAAGTACCTCATGATATAGACACAATATATGTGTGTTCATTGTTTAGGTAGTCTTTAAGGGGTGAGCGTTAGAGAAATGATCATTTAATCTCGTTTTGCAGACAATTGCGGTTATCTCTTTGCCCCATTGAATTTTTGAAAAAACTTGCATATATTGCGTGGAAATTCTTTTCATAGTGTCGCAATTGAACTTCGAAGGGCACCCAATTGAGATTAAGGAAATATCTAAATATATTTTGTTTGATTTGCCTCCGTAAATTGTTATTACAGATAGCTTTGTTTATCTAGGATCTAGAAATGGTGCTTAGAAGTTGTTGGATGTTGGTTGGGGTTACGTTTTATTTGTGATGATTTTATGCTCTAGAGTCGGTTCGATCTAATTTTGTTGAACCTCAAATTGACATTGCTTTGGCAATTTGTGAAACTAGACAGCTACCATGATCTATTTAAATGAGACGACTGTGTTAGCATGGTAACTAGACTTAGTAGTTGTCTCTCCTATGCAAATGGTAGAATAAGGGTTGCACTGCCAAGTCTTTCGGCATGAATTATACCTTATTTTCTTATGATGATAAATGCTCTTGCACTCAAGATATCTTTAAACTTAGTAGCAGGGAGCTCCTAAAGTGGTGCTACTCCCACCTTAGGTATGCGCTCCCACACTCCCGACTAAGGAAGCTTGACAGGAGCCTATTCCATTGACATGGGAGCTTTCTTTTAATGAAGATGGGAGCTTTTGTACGATCCTTGTATAGAAAAAAAGGAACTTATCACTTGGCTTTATTAATTGTTCCTTTATTAACTCGTATATCTAGCTCAAGTAATGATATCTTGAAAAGGAACGTTATACTGGAGCACTAGCCCCTTGCACAACACCAATTAGGAGTGTTGGACACATGTTCATTCTCTCTTTCTTCTTATCATGTCTTCTTCTTTCTTTTATTCTGTCTTTTGATATTTTTTTGGTTTGTAGAATGTGCCCTAATACAAGCTCAAGGTGGGAAAGTTTCAGCAAGATGTGGGGGAGTAACCTTTTAGACTGCAACTCGACATCGCTTCTTATAGTGATGATGACGATGTGTCATAAGAGAGCAGCAGAGGTGAGAATGATGAGGATGAGGACAACAAGAAAGAGGAAGATGGTGAGACATGCAGCCTCTAGCAAAGAAAAATCAAACATTGATGCTAGACACTTAGGTGGATTCTTCTCTTTTATTTTCTATGTAAGAAAGTACATTTTATTTTGAAAAATATTTAATTTGACCTCACACTAGCAAGCCAAGTTGGACTAACGTGAGTGCAGTGCTTTTATTGCACGGTGCAATGGTTTTCATTTATGGTGCAATGTTGTTGCATACACAGTGCAATTTTGAGATTGTCCATCCAAAAACAAGTTTTGATAAAAGTTTAAGATTGATTTGTTCATGTAAAAATTGAATCTTGGACAAGTTCAGCAAACATAGGATCAAAATCGAGTAGCTTAATTTGTTTATAAGTGCTAATGGTGAATATGTTTGGTGCTTGTTTATTTCATACACAGTGCATGTCTAGCTTATACAAAGAGCACATTCTTTTGTTGCTTGGAGCAAGTTTTTCAGTGTCAGTGACAATATATTGTTTTGCATGTTATAAAAATAGTGTAAAGGTCACTCTACTGACAATGGAATGTGGAGTGGATGGACTTGTATGCATGGTTCATGCCATCTAAGAACCCAAGGAAATTAGAAATAAAATTTATGGGAAGAATAGTCACGTGCTTGTGGTTTCATACACAATGCACGTCAGTGTTATACAAAGAGCATGTTTTGTTCTTGCTCGGTGCAAATTTTTCAGTGTCAGTGACAGTACATTATTTTTCATGTTATAAAAAGAGTGCAAAAGTCACCCCACTGACAATGGAACGTCGAACGGATGGACTTGTATGCATGGTGCATGCCATCTAAAAACCTAAGGAGCATGTTAGAGGAGCAATGTTGATTCATGTAAGGAGCATGTTATTTCATACAAGGTGCAAATCAACCTATTTGTTCTCATTCGAGTACATAAATTGATAGAAACATTGTTCGAATGAGAAAAATTTTAGACAATTGTGGTGCTTGTTTGAAAAAACAAAGAACAACTCATCTTATTACAAAGTGCAACAATTTTTCATATAAGGAGTATGTTATTTCATACAAGGTGCAAATCAACCCATTTGTTCTCATTCGAGTACATAATTTGATAGAAACATTGCTCGAATGAGAAAAATTTTAAACAATTGTAGTGCTTGTTTGGGAAAACAAAGAACAAGTCATGTTATTACAAGGTGCAACAATTTTTCATATACGGAGCAAGCGGTTTTGATTTCGGTGAATTTTTTGGCTCTCCGGTTTTGGATTTAGACCGCACCAAATCTCTATGTTTTGCATTGTCCATGGAAACATAATTAAACTCTATGATACAAAAATTGTTCAAATGAGAATTTGAAAACAATTATGGTGCTAGTTTAGAATGTGGAGTGCAAAGGTCACCCCACTGACAATGGAACGTCGAACGGATGGACCTATATGCATGGTTCATGCCATCTAAAAACCTAAGGAAATAAGAAATAAAATTTCTGAGAAGAACAATCTGGTGCTTGTGGTTTCATATAGAGTGCACGACAAGGTTATACAAAGAGTAAGTTTTGTTGTTTCTCGGAGCAAGTTTTGTTGCTGCTCGGAGCAAGTTCCCAGGGATTTTTTTACCTGGGGGTATTTCTGTCAGTCGAAATATTGGTACCATGTATGTGGAATTATTTTTTTCCTTCTCATGTTATTGGTCATTTCCAAAAACCTTACCATGAAATTGGTATTATTTGTTTTAAAACCCATTTTCTGGTCATTTTCCCTTTGCACATCATCCTCTGTATACTCTATCACCACTAAAATTTCTCTTCCAAAATATTACATACCCATCTGGTGAGTGTTGGTGTGGATTACATACCCATCTGATTTATATATATAGTGAACACAAATTAAACCATTAAAGAATTGTTGATTTTTATTGAGTCTTTCATTGGATTAAGGGAAAAAAAATAAATTGAACCGTTAAAGAGCCGTTGGAGGATGAAATTAGCCGTTAATTTTTATTGCACACTAGAGACTCCCACATTATATCATTTTAGCTACTTTCTTCCTCCTTTCTATCATCAGCTTGGTAAATCCAGGAAAGGGAGCACCGACTGGTCCCTCTCTGTCTCTCTCCAAAGCCCATACTCTCACTCTTGATCAAAATGCGCACTCTCTCTCTCTCTCTCTCTCAATCTATACACACTCTCTATATCTCGATCGATCTAACCCCTAAACCCCTTTCTCCCTTCTCGATCAAACCCCATCTCTATCTCGATTTCTTGATCAAACCCTATGAAAAAGCATAAACTATTAGTTTTGGTGACTTTGTGCAAAAATTCCGACGGCTTTGTGTAGCTTTCAGCAACACTTCGGCTCAGTCAGGAACCTCCGATGGTTCACTTTCTGGTATTGGTAGTTGTATATGCTAAGGTGGCAAATATGACTATAGCCATTTGGGGTGCCAAATATCCAACCCCATATCCAACTTTGCCATTTTCCATCCCCATTGGAGCTTGGAGTTCTATCCTTGTGATGGAAAATGGCTAGCTATACAACCACTTTTCCAACCCCCATTGGACTTGATCTAAAGACACTATGAATATCGTAAAGTTGATGTTTGTTTTCAAAAAGTTTATAGGTAAAAGTTTGTCAAATTATTATCTTGTCTGTTGAAAAGTTAGTGGGTAAATAGTTAATGAGATAAATTGAGGATAATTATGAAAATTGGAGCTAACAATTGAAATGAAAGATGTAATGATGATATCTTCGTAATAAATTAGAATTTTAAAGAAACATACTTAAAAAGGAACAGAGGGAGCATTATTCGCAACATTAATTTTATTCCTTTTATTGTGTGAAGAGGGTAAAGTTTAGAGCTTCGGTGATTAATTGGTACAAAATTTAGTGACCTGGTTTAATAGTTGAGATTTGTGGCGTGTTCAATGTAAATTTTCTCTAAATACGATGCGTGTTATGGATGTTTACTGGTTTTTTATTTAGCCTTTCGCCATATTTTTTTTAAAAATATGAAAATATGGAACTGAGTTGGAAAAAGTTCTGATAAATCAAACCTAAAGACACTACAAATATTTTAAATTTAATGTTTGTTTTCAAAAAAAAGTTATCTTTAGTGGACTTTTTAGGATTTCCAGTCATAATTTTTTAGTATATTTTAGATTCTGTTTGTTAAGAAGAATGATGACAAAAATTTCACACGATTCTAATAAATTTTTAAAAAATAATAAGAGACAGAGACAAAATGCAAGGATCGTGAGTTTAATTATATAGTTCTTTTTCGTAGTTGTTCTAAATCAATGCAATTAGACTCTTTTCAAGTTCAAATTAGTATTTATCTTGTAGTAATGTTTTTCCGGTCTGCTCCAACCGATTCATACCCAATCAACCCGGGCCATACCAGCCCACTCCCATTTGGTGAGCTATTTCATTTCTTGAAAACCCAATTCATTCACTTTCCATATATGGCATTTTATAACTCAATTCACTTTTCGGGTGCTTTGCACCGTTCAGCTATCCGATCATGTTTTGGACGGTCCGGATGGTTTGGCAATTTTAATTTAATTTAGATTTACTTTTACTAGTAAGAAATCAAAACACGATCAAACAGCCGAGAGATGCATAACATGGTGCAAAACACCCCACATTCCCCAAAAACCCCTTGGGTCCAAGGTATAGACCCAAACCCCTTCTTTTCCATACATACATACATGCTTGTATATATACCCCTATTTAACTATATACTTTTACACACCACCTCTCTCTAAAAACATGGGACGCTCCTCCTTGGTCATTAGTATATATCTGCACCATCGGATTTTGAAATTGTATATTCCAACTCCGAATCTCTCAAATTCTTTGCACCACCATTTGTTCAATTAATTTTCCAGTTTGGTATATTGGATCAATGAAACATCAATTTGGAGTATTGTAACGTAGAAATCAGTAACTATAGAATGATACTCGATCTTAACCATTGTTTAGTTGAAACTTAAGAATCGATAAATATATTTCTGATACTCAATGACATGATCAATAACGAAAGCAAACGCAACAATTTACTTTTTGTATGGTGAATTTCGGCTGAATATTCCTTAATAACATGCATTGTTCACAGTGAACTGCACGTTCACTTCAAATTACGTACAACCAAGAAATGCTAAAAATGTTGCAGCATTGGGGCAGTCTAAAAATTAAAATCAATGAATTCTCATGACTCAAATATTGCATGACTTAAAATGTGCCAAAAATGATGAATTAACAATTCCACGAAGACACGAGTTAGGGCCATCTCATTTTACAGGTGCAAGCTGCCTACGATCCATTATACTCAGTAAAAAAATTTTTGGAAACCTTTTAAAAAGATCTGAACTTCAATCTGCTTTGCTTCTATTACTTTTATTAGGATAAATTTATTTTCTTGCAAGTTTATATAATATACGTAATATGAATTGTAACCATTATGCAAACTTTGGCTACAAGTCCGGAAAGCAAGTGAAGAGATGGCTTTCATGGTTTTGACCATTTAGCTCATTTTCTTGGGAAACAAACGGAAAATTGGAATGACCAAATGGTGGCGGTTCAACGAGCTGCAACTCAAGCAAATCATCCAATTTTTTCCAATCGAAATACTGGGTAACTTGAGTGCTCCTTTCATCTTCACAATCCTTGATGATTTTGCCATCGTGATCAATGCCACTGTTTGTTCCAAAACTTGTTGAAATGGTAACGGGACTATCGGTAAGCTGATTTTCGAGTTCTTGTTCTGAACCAAAGGGTGATGGAGGGAACGGAGAGGTTTGATTCGTATAAACCAGGTGCGTTGTACCTATTGCGTTTGAATATGAAGGCATGCCAAAATCGTTGCCATTGCTCGTGTAGTAAGAACGATTCCAAGATCCAAAGCCTTGTTTGTGATGTGGACTGGGTTTCTTGAATGCCCGGCAAACCACCCATCCTTCTTCCTACAATTTTTTCAATTTTATTAGCTTATTCATTTGAGGGGAAAAAAAATGGCTTCTGAACAAAATTTGTGTACATAACAAAATTGTTCTATGCATCATAATATGTTTTTATCGTTCTAGTCGAGAAGAAAATATTAAACTTTATTCTAGCAAACCTTTAAATCTATGATTGACCAGGTTTGGCCAAATATTTGGTATATTCATCCCTCTAACTTGTCTTTAATTAGCTTATTGTGATATTTACTCAAGTCAATAAAAAGATTCTTATAAGAAAAACACCTTTAAATCTAAGAATAAAAGCGTAGAAAAAACTGGAACAATATTGATGTAGAAGAGTAATGGTGTTCGCCTAGGCTACAATTCACTTTAAAATGGTGAAGTGCTTGTTCTAGTGAAAAATACTAAGTCCAATTAATAGAATTTCTAGTTTTAAAAAAATTTAATGTGTATTTGGAAAAATAATTATCAAAATATTTTGGAATTATAGGAATTCATTGAAACTAAGATTTCTGTGTTTTTTGATCAAATTTTACATTTTACTACCTCCGTCCCAATTTTATAGTCCCTCGTTCTATCCTAACCGGATAAAAAAACGATTATATCTTTCAATCGATAATACATTTTATATGCAATATAGATCTTGTTTGATAGATCTTGATTTAATTTAATAAACAAAATGTTCAAAATCACCTAAAATATTGTAGATTACAAGATATAATACTTTGAAAAGTGGCACGAACTCCCATAAAGGACTATAAAATTGGGACGGGGGAGTAATCGTTTATAAAAGCTTATCTCAGTTTTTTTTTTTTTTTTTTGCATTACAAACTGTCAGCTTTTATTGCAACTTAATCACAATTTAAGATTAAATCAATAATCTAGAATCTATTTTAACATTAAATCAAAAATCTAGAAAATGGGAAGTAAAGGTTTCCATAGTTCCCAAAACAGGAAGAAAAAGTTACTAAAATGAAAGAATTTTTTTGCTTTTTGGGCAAGTAAAAGAAGAAGAAGTTACGCATCAATATAACTTTAAATATACCAAACCGCTAATGTTGGAATCAAAATTCATCAAAAGAATGTTGAATATGCTGGAGAGGGACATGCATGCACCATCTGAAGGCTATGCTTTTGTTGAGGTTTATTAAAAAAAAGGTGGCATACTTTTGTTGCATGCCTGTTCCTGTTGTTGACTGTTTGTATGGGAAAGTATTATTTCATAATTAACATAAGATCCTTATAAAGTGAAGATGAGCATGCTTTGTCTCTTTAAGGTACACTTCACCTTCAACCTGCCTTTTTCCTCAAATGAGACAACGTTGATAAAATGATGTTATAATTCATTCTAAACATAGAGGTATCAAATTTCAATTCATCACTACACTAGGTTGAGTTCAACCTAACTTTTAAACTTATTTATTTTCTTAATTTACCTTATTTTTTTCATTTTAAAATACTTTGTATCAAATGTTTCAAACTTTTTCGAGTCTTTTTTGAATTTGACTTAAAAAATCCGCATCTTAATAAAATACGAAGAAAATTTGACTAACGTCTAAAAAATAAATGAGGACAGACGACACTCCATTTTGAAAACGTCCATACAGTTACGAGTTTTCTTAGCAGAAACTAAACCAAAACATGAAGCAGGGGAAATGGTATAAACTTGCCTGAGGTGGTGCATGTTCTATTGTTTGGAGACGATATTCATGCATGATCCAATCAGATTTCCTTCCATTCGGCGCACGTCCCTTGTAGAAGACTAGGGTTTTCCTCATCCCTATCAATCTGTTCTTCGAAAGTACAGCCTTGTCTCTCCCAGTTGCCTTCCAAAATCCGGAAGCAGTGGCTCGATTGGTACGCGTACCAGTCGGGTACTTTTTGTCCTTGTGGCTAAAGAAATACCACTCGTTCTGCTCTTCATATCCCAACTTGCACCTGTCTGTAGATGCAACAAGAGCACATTTTAGTTTCAAGAAATTTACAAGCGTTAACCAAAAACCATTAAACTATAGTATTATCTAGCTTAACAATTTTGCCTCAGTATGCAACTATTATGGTCTTATCAACAAAGTCATTTCTGGTATAAAAAAAAAAAAAAACTATGGCAAAATTAGGATTTTCTCTTTTAGGCGTACGTACCACTCACAAGATCATCTATATATCTCATTTTTGATGTTTAAAACGATTTTATATTTTTAATAAAATTAATTGAGATCTATCAAACAAAGTCTATATTACATATATAAAACATTGTAAATTAAAAAATATAGGCAATTCATTGAGAGTTCCTTAATGGTAAAAGTGAACTATAAATATGGAACGAAGAGAGTAAAAGCTTTTTTTCATCTAGAGGTATCCGCACTACTAAATATGGGGGCACCACCACCCAAAGCTTTGTGTCCTCCAATGGTTGTAGCTAAATACAAAAAGTAAGGTAAAGTTTTGGCGAAAGAATTTCTCAGAGATTTTTTTGTTGAAAAATGGGTGTTATTGAAAGGTAAAAGTAAATCCATAATTACCTTCGATCTCCCATGGCTCCATTCTGTATAGATCAATTTCGACAATGACATTCAAATCGATTTTCAGTGAGTTAACCTTTCTCCTGAGGTAGTAACCCACAAGTTCTTCCTCTGTTGGATGAAATCTAAAGCCTGGAGGCACACACGATTCCATCTCCATTGATTTCTCCTGAAATTCAGTTCCAAACATTTGAGGGGATGAAAGAGAGGTCTCATCATAACAACTAGAAGAAATTCTATGTATTTTCCAGAATAACGCTACGAAGATAGAATCATTCACAATAAATAAATAAATAAATTGATTGCATTATCATAATATCATTTATCTGCTTTCACAACACTACATTTATCATGGATCGACTAGATTGTACGATAATATTTGGAATAGTTCAGATTTTCAGATTATTGTTTAAAAAATGATTTAGTCTACGGTTTTTAAAGTTATACAGTAATTTTTTTTTACAATTTTCACTTTAAAGGTAGATTATTAGTTGGAAAATACTGTAGAGATGTGTTCAAGTTGTTGAAAATTGTTTTCTTATAAGAACAAACATGATAGCGACAATTTTGAAAATTTACTTTCCGAAAGTACCTTTTCAATGCATTGCGATGACCAATATTAATTTATTGAACAATGATAGGTACACACCCTCTCAACTATTTTCAACCACACCGTGTATGCCCCACTACGCATGTAAGAGAGGTAGGGCCTACTGGGACCCACCGTGTGGTAGGGCCTACTAGGACCCACCGTGTGAGCCCCACCACACATGTGAGAGAGAGTGTGGTGGAGAGTGATTGAGAGGGTGTGTACCTATCATTTTTGTTCTTTCTTTACCGATCAACAAAAGGTAACACTTGGAAAAATTACTTTGGAATAAAAAAAAAACAACGAAGATTCCAACACTTGCAATCAACTTGGGAAGGTGATATAACTCTAACCAAAGTAGTGTTGTTCATATGAAGAAAATGGATTCAACCAACTTTGGAAGGTGCTATAACTCTAACCAAAGTTGTGTTGTTCACATGAAAGAAAATGAATTTTATGCAGTGTTATGGTCTTTGTGGCTAGAAAGAAATAGCATTATTTTCAAAAACAAGCCCCTTGATGAAATGTCTCTTGTTGATAATTGCAAAAGTTTGATTGCAATCTGGACAAAGGCTTGTTTTGATCTCAGAGTATCTACAGTTGAGGACTTCAAATGTTGTCTATCTGGAATTAGGCAATTGAATCTTCCAAAATTGAAGGATTTTTGATTCCTTTTCCGTGGTTCCTGTGAGACTATATGCTGGTGGTCCTGCCTTTGCAATTGTTTTGATGCTATGAAGATTATGATCAGAGGTTTGGGTGGTGTACATGATGTCAGGACTTATTCTGTTGAACTTCGTGGAGAACTAGAAAATGGAAGAGGGTGTTGCAGTGGAAGATTTCATCAAGGGTGGTATCCAAAAATCTAGTCTGAGCATTCATATTTGTTTATCTATTTTGTTTGTTGTTGTCCAGAGCAATTTATAAGCTCTATTTTTCTGGATTGTATTTGGCTGTGTTGGTACCTTGCCAACCCGTTTTGTGTGTTTTTCCCTTTTGGGCCTTTGGCAGGCATATGATTGTCGATCCCAGGGGTGCCAACCTAGTTGGGATGCTTGGGTTTCGTTGTGATGCCGTGTTTTGCTTTTGGTCCTTTTAATCATTGTAATGAGTTTTCAATGATTAATAAATTGTTTTTGCCGATCAAAAAAAAAAAAAGAAAATGAATTTTTACATGTTTCTTTTGTTGTTTGGCCATGATTCACATCCCAAAAATAATCTTTCGATCATCATATACCACGCGTGTGTGGTGGGGCTCCGGCGCAGGGGGTCGTTGAAGCACACCACCACAAAAAAAATGATGAGGAAGTAATTTAGAAAAATGTGTATTTATCATTGTTCTTCACATCCAGTGCCGCACATGATGTACTGTCAACTTGTGGGGAATCCACAAGTGGTCCCAGATCAATGTGTTTCAACTGTTTTCATGTCAATTAGCAGACCAAATGTGGGTGCCTACCAAAAGGACTTAGAGAATAGACATAAATAGCTAGCCATTTTTTGCCCTAGTTGAATGCACTCAAAAGCAAGTGAATACAAAAGGAGCCGAAAAGATTGACTTCAGAAGACACAAACATGTTATGTAATTATATATGTGTTAAGTGAGTACATATGTTCCTTTGAGTGCAGTCCACTCCAATCCTCATGCTGGTGGAAAATCCTTGTACACCAACCATAGTGCTCTACCTCATCACCACATAATTATTCAACTTTAGAAAATAATTTCCTACTTTTGTTTTAAATAAATGCTCACTTTCTACTTCGCCAAAAGATAGTAATTTTAGAACTAAAAACATGAGCTCCACTGAAGCTTCAAATTACTCTGAGCATGCATCTCCTATCAAGCTTTAAAACTTTATTTTAGAGACCGGACGTGTGAAATATTGAGAGAAAATTTGGTAATTTATCTCCTTTTTTTTTCAATTTCTTGTACTTTATAACAAGGGACTCATCTTCTTTTTTTGAAGATTTGGTCTCCAAATTTACTTTTGGTCTCTATATTTGGTAGCCAAATCTCTAAAAATGATAATGAGTCCTTCAGAAAGTACAAAATTTTTTGAAGAAAAGAGATAATAAATTTTAAAATCTTCTCTTGATAGGTCACACATATCCGACCTCCAAAATAGTGTTTTGCAGCTTGATAGGAGATACTCTCATAATAAGGTCATGTTTGGTTGCAGTTTCCGAAACCAGTTTTGCATCGTATTTTTCTTTACTTGTTCAAGGATGGAAAGGAAAAAATCTCTCTATAGATTAAAATCCAGTCTACTATAAAGAGCAAATATGAAACAGTATTAGCCAAGGTTAATGGAAAAATATATTATACGCATCTACTGCTCTATCACCCTTAAGGTTACAATTTGAAACGAAAAGACTGCATGCTCCTGGTAAATGAGAAATCAACAAAATTAAGAAGCTAGCTTTTGCTTCCCAAGATAATGGACTGACTCTTTGGCAATAGGGAAAATTACAGAAAGAGATTTTTTCCTTTTGAAAAAAGGAATTTTATTGGAGAAAGAAATTAATCTTTGGTCTATCAAGGAATTAAACAAATTTTATTAACTTGAAGTGAATGGTCAAAAAGTTAAAAGAGAACGAGGCACTAGAATCATTGTCGAAAATGCATAATGCAAAACTTCATATAGGTCATGAACTTGCCCGGCCCCTACACACCACCAAATAATAGTTTCGAGAATAAATCGAATAAATACACTGTTCAAGCGAAATGAATATGAAACATTAAAGCTCCATTTCGATGTTTTCCGAAACTGTTATTTTCCAAAAAGAGACAAGTTGATGAAACAACCTTCGCATATAACGTTAACGATATATGTTTTTTTTCTTGTGGTTTTCATAAAACAAATTCATATCATTGAAAAGCAGGAACCGAACAGCGAGAGAAAAGTTTGTTGCTCCAAACATACTTTGAGAGAAAAAATAAAGATGTCATCAATCTAGAAACTGAAACGGAACACTAACTATTAAGACAACAATCTTAACATGCATTGGCAATCACGACAACGCGCATGCAAGCTCGGATTACCGGTGCGACAAAAAAAACCAATCGACAAAGACTCATGATCATTTCAAAATTAATTTCGTCGAAAAACCAAGAAATTAATCACATTTTGAAACATAGATGACTAACCGGAAACTCCGACCTCGCTGTGTTCTTGAGCTATCCTTGGACACACCCAGAGAGAGAGAGAGAGAAAGAGAGAGAGAGAGAGAGAGAGAGAGAGAGAGGAGTTATGAAACCAGCGAGGTGAAATTTATGTGTCGGAAAAGGGTTGTATGTGAACGTTTGTTTATGAATGTTGTTTGTCGATAACATGGAATATCTATATATATACAAAGTGAAGGAGAGAGGTAGTGATTGCGCGTGGGTGGGGGTGGCAAAATAGATCAAAGGTTTGTTTGGACGGCGTGACACCAAATTTTCACGCCACCTCCCCTCCCATCTTCCCTCCCTCCACCGCAATATTGCGCTCTAAGATTTTGCAAAGTACTTTATGTCTATGGATACCCTAATATTTATGAACTTTGTCATTTCTCCTTAATCCAACCAAATGCTATTTCCCTCTTGTCTATTTCTGGTGCGCCGCCCATGACACTTGTCGTGCCCGACGGGCTGACACTTGGATGCCACATAAGATTTCCCAACCTGTCTATTTCACTTCACTAATCATTGGGGGCTAACCATTTTTCTCAGGTGTGTCGCATCACTCTTTAATCTGGCATTTGTTGAGAGACTCTTTTAAAGGATAAAATGCTAGCCACTAGTTCATTGGAAAAATTCTTTTTTGTTTAAGATGATTATATCGGGCCATATTCTTTATGCGTATTACTATTTTTGCACGAATCGATTGCAGGGTTATTATGCAGCCTATAATGTGTTTGTTTCATCGAGTGAACAAGTTTATGTATGGTAATCAAATGTGGTATTCAAACACCCATCAATCTTTAGCATTATAGAAAAAATTTCAAGAGCATAAAATGTAATACCCATGATTAAGTGTATACAAAAAGATATCGAACACTGCACTGGGACCACTGGTTTAAAGGGTGAAATGGTATGGAAAATATGATAAAGTTTATAAAAAATTGGGGAGAACTTACATGAATTTTTATGTGTGAATTCACGTCTTCACTTTAGTATTGTGTGTGCTCTTTCACTATGGCCAAATGATGAAACAAACATTTTAAGTAAATTGCTTGACTTTTTTGAGTCGACCTTTTCTTCATCTCAAATTGCTCGACCTTTTTTTTTTATTGGCCCCAAATTACTCGAGTTTTTTGAGTAATCGTGCACTTCGCTAGCATAAAATATTGTACTTATGATATTTTTCAAAAACGAATATTGAAAATTTACACTAATTTTTTTTCTTCAAGAGATCTTTAAATTGGTGTAAAAAAATTTTGGAAAAAAGCTCATGTTAATACATTATTTGTTCACGAGCAAAACTACACTATTTTCCAAAAGTTTGAGGAATCTAGGATGGAAGAAGTGGTAATTTTTTGAAAGAATATGCCAAAAAGAAAAATGCTAAAAAAGCCCAACGGGCTTCTGTTCAGATTTAAAAAATGTATTGAAATATGTAAAAAGTATATAAAAGTTGATAAAAGCATATTAGAAAGTGTGAAAATTGTATTTGAGTGTGTTTTTTTTTTTTTGTCTTTTTATGTGTTTAATCGGACTTCCAATAGCAAGAGCGGTATTTCATAATGAGTCTTTTACTTTAATTTGGTAGAGTTAAATAGAAGAGGTATCACTATACTTGGAAAAATATGATCCACAGGTAAATAGAAAGAGTCTTATCTGAAGAAGCTTCGAAAAAGAAAAACAGTGAATTGAATTGGATAAGGTAATATAAGTGTTGATTACAGGATTATGAGCTTAATTAGTGACCTTATCTAGAAACTTATTTGACATTCTTATATTCTAGTAATTGACAAGTTGACAAGAAACGTCCTTTTCCACCCGAAGTAATTGATTTGGTCGGCAAGTTACCACTTTCAAATCTTTCCTGTTTCAATTTTTAATTCTTGCACTTTCTTCTTTAATGAACATAGGAACAAAAATTAGTGCCTGCGTTAACTGTAAAAATTGAACAGATTTCATTGTCCTATGTAATATTGGCCTCTCATTGAAACAAGTATTTAATGAGTGGTCTTGAGGCACCGTCACCCCAACACCCCTCATACCACATATTTCTGTGGCAGATTGGCCTTATTTTTCAATAGATTTATTAAGATTTGATAAAATCAAGTTTTTGATTTTATCAAAATTTGATAAAATCTATTGGAGAACATGATGAGCTCCATAGAAATGTATGGTATTGATAATAAATTGTTAACCGTTAACTCATCTAAAAGCTTAAGTTGTTAGAAATAGGAGAAAATTTATTATTTATTTTCAACAGCCTCTCCACGTTAGCCAAGTTCTCCTCCATATATAAAGCAGCTAAACATGTGCAAATCTTAATCATTAGGTAGGTGGTAACATTTTAATACAGGATCTATTGTGTGTTCTGAACCATATTATTGTTAATCACTAATTTATCTTCAAGATTAAACTATTGGAAATAATGACAATTTTAGTATTTATATTCTCAATAATTGAGAGGTGTTAGGCATCACGTGCACGTGGAGGTGCCCAAAACCACCCAATAAGTTTTCCCTTCAAGCATAGTATTAGCTCTGAGAGAGAGAGAGAGAGAGAGAGAGAGAGAGTATGGGGTGTATACGTGGTTCAAATCCCTCCCCCAACCTCCACCACCCCACTTTCGCCCCGCCCCTTTTTTTCCCCTAATCTATCTAGTCTCTCCCTTCTCCCTTCACTCCTTGTCCCTGATAGGCGTGCAATGTCATAGATATAAGTGCCTAAGTAGGGTGAATTAGCGCATTAGAGGCGCGATTTATTCCATTTTCCACTTGATGCGGTGTGTCTTTGGATTTTCTTGTGTTTGTTTATTTTGTAGGGAACAGGTTGGGAAGAGCGTCAAAAGTGGACACATGGCGGCCGGTCATGTTGGGAACCGGTGGGACCCAAGAAAGGACGGTCAAACAAGCTTGGAAGTGATTTTAAGGCTGTCGGTATCGATATAGGACTTTTACAGTATCGATACCGGAGTGATCATATGCAAACAGAATGTCTTGGTATCGATACAGGACTTTTCCTGTATCGATGCCGAGGGCTTTAAAGGCACCAGTCAACTGTGCCACATGTTTTGACTTCGGGGAGGATATAAATACTCCGTTTTTACTCTTAATAAGGGTTCGAACCTTGTTTTTACTTTACTTCTAATTAGCAGCCGTTTATTTTGCTCTGGAGATTCTACTCTTCGGAGGCTTTTCCATAAGAGTTTTGGAGTTTTGTTCGCTGTTTTGCATATTGCTTCTGGTACTTCTTGTTTTATTTTCATTAACTCTTAGTTCGCGGGAGTTTATCCGCGGTTTTACTTTCGGATCTTCGTTTCGTTCAATATTCAATTATAGAAGCATGTTTAATTTAAGAATCTTGTCAGTTGTTCAAGTTATCATGAGTGAGTAGTTCTTTAGGTATGGTCGCGGGGCGATTAACACTCCGTGGCCAGGGATGGATTTGTTCTTGCTTCGATTTTACAATCAACAATGGTAAAAAGCAATTTTAGGTTATCAAAGTGCTTCCGTCGGACGTATCCGGGCATCATTGGAGCCCATGTAACACGGGGAACAGGGGACCAAAACTTGTTCTTCGCTGTACACGAGGGAAAGGCGACCACGAGGATTTGCATCTTTCGGGGTATCTTTCTCTCTCTAAAATCAAACGTTTTTAGAACCTTGAACGGAGCGGAACTATCTAGATCTGGTTACTGGTGTTATGAACCCTACGACCGTACTTGCTTTTAAATAGTTTAACCAGACCAGTTTTACTCTAGTTTAGGTAATTTTCCCAATCAAATCACAAAGGGTGGCCACCTAAGAGCCGTGTTAAACATTACAATCCGAGTTTTTGGTAAGCACTTCCCACCTTCTCTGTGGATTTGATTCTAGTCTTACTGGGTATTATGCTACACTGGTCTTAGCCCTACGCTTGGGGCAACTCACTAATTTAGGTCTAGGATTTTGGTCAAGCAGTCCCCTAGCTGCTTCTACTCTCTCTCCTCTCTTCTCGTTTGCTCTCCTACCCCATGGTTGTGAGTGGTTGAGACTCCATATGGAGATCTTTGGACTTAGGGGGCCTAGATCTGAGAAACTAGCTCTGGGTTTTAGTTCTTAGATCCAATTGGCCTCGCTGGCGAATTTTTTGAGCTCTCCAGTAGTGAAGCTGGCGGCGTCTGCAAAGGATTAGGTGGTGATCTTTCAGCCTATAGAGGGTACGAGCTTTAGAAGGTGCAAATCTGGTCACTCCACCCTACTTCACGAGTGTGTCTGATGGGTCCATCCTCGATGCTGATTTTTTACAACTTCTTTTTTTGTTTTTTTAAACTTTTTGAGTCCGTTTGCAATCATTTGTTTATTTGAATGAAGTTTATGCTTCCCACAAAAAACATAGTATTAGCTTCTTTTGAAATAGCAGAACACATATTTAAAAAGGCTCAATTTTCTTCTATTTCTTAACTTCATTTCTTCATTTTCTGATAGCTCAATGACATTATTGCCGACTATAAAGAACATATGATAGTTTCGCATGTCAAATTTATTACTCGTATTTTCGCAACTTAAAAACAGGGAGCAGCTTGTTTTCATTCCTTTAAGGAACTTGACCGTTTAGTGTCTCCACAGGGGGCTCATCTTGTTTGTCCACATTAATAATCAGAGCAATTTTTTGTATTTAGCTCATTGAACAATATATATACTGATCATTTGAGACCCAGCATTAAGTGAACCCAAGTAAATAAAACACTTTTATATCCCATTTATAGCCATATTTTTTCAATTTATAACTCATTATATTCTAGTTCACTTACGCACACCTAAATTAATTTTCAGGAACAAAGTCCGGTCTCACTAGTGAGGAGTTCAATTAATCAGAGTAAAAGTCTTGTATAAATTGACCCTATAAAGAATTATTTCCTCTGTCTCTTTTGAAGTGTGTTATTTTGTAAATCCAACTTATTAAAGAAAAACATCGTCATTACACTGATCACATTAACTTTTATCTCTACTTTACACTTTTCACATCAATTTTTACTTTCACTTTCCAAAATTATGGTCATTTTTACCCATTAACTCTTTACCCACTAACTATTCAAAATGACAAAATAATAATTGTACAAATTTTTACCCATTAACTTTTCAAAATACACACTTATTAAGTAACAACTCAAAATGAAAATGTTTACACTAAAAAAGGGACTGAGAAAGTATTGTTAGGTATTTATAGAATTTTGAACTGAAAACTTAAAAAAGAACAAACTTCGTGGTGTCAAGACTTTTAGCACTAGGCCAATGTGCCCGTTAGAAACCGGTATGGACGGGACCCCCCATGACTACCAGCCAATCAATAGTAAGTGTAAAATGTACCCAATCTGAAGAAATCATGACAATCTTATGTGATCTACCGACTTTCCTTTTGTATTCTTTCTTTAATATATCACTCTCCTATTCAATAATAAAATCAAGTACAATTCCATTTTTTTATGAGCCTTTCCTCTCTTTAGAATTTAGCTCATCATTCAGGTAATAAAGTGGTTCTTAATTTGGTGGAAATTAATACAAAAACTATCATGGAGCTTAAACACGAGTGCAGGCTTTTGTACCCAAGTCTGTACCACCTCATTAAAAACTATACAACTTTCCATGGCGTGTTAAAAGAGCTACTTAGGATCTTGAGCTGGATTCTGCTGCTAACTGTATAAACTATACCTTGGATTACAACTTCTAGAACTTGACGTGTAGTCCAGGTCCCAGGAGCATTTGTTTAATCAACCACCTAACCATTTTTTAGTTTTTGTTTTTGTTTTTTTTTTTTTTTTCTCGGTAAAATCAATATTATCAGTCGTAGTTACTAGTTAGAGACGGTTGAATTCAATTGAATGAGAGCATGTTGCCTACTACTGGGCTATCACTCCAATTTTAGTTCTTTTAGTGATAACTACGGCGGTATTTAAGTTCAGTGCTTGTGGTGAGAGATAATTGAAGTCCGATCCTCATTATTATAAAATAGTTAGATTAGCACCTTGTAAGAACATTTGAACTTCTCATTTCTTATATCTCGGCATAAGTGCACACTTGATTAGGGGCGGAGCTGTTTGTACCATATCTGGACCCTACACGTGGCAGGATATTTTTAAACATGTGATCGGTTTAGAATCCCTACAATTCAGGAGATAATTATCTCTATGAGAGGAGATAAGGCAGTTTCCTAAATTTTAGGAGGTTAGTTTTTGAAATTTGAATTCTTTATTAAGCCGAAATAACATGTGAGAATTGTTAATAAAATGAGTATTTATTTTCTGCTAAACAATGACACTTGTCAATTAACATGGGCGGGATTAAAGAAATTCAAAAGGAGCAAGATTCAAGGGTTATGGTCCTAATTAGTGGACGGTTATTTCAAGCGGTTACAAAGGCTTATGGATTTCTATAAATACAAGCCATTGTGCAGCATAACAAAGGTCCATGCACCAAAAGCTCACAACAGCATTGTAGTTTTGTTTCCTAACTATTCAGTTAATCGATTTTCTTCTTCCTCAACCATGTCTGTCATCTCTTATCTCCTTTCTTCTTCTTCTTCTTCTTCTTCTTCTTCTTTTTCTTCTTCTTCTTCTCTTCTATGTAATCTTGTTTGCATTTGGTTGTTGAAGTCCTTTGTCAAGGTAATCGAACCTTATTAACTTAGTTCCTCTATATTAAAGTTATCACTTTCGCTTGAAGGAAGTTTCTTCAGATTTAGGCATGTTAACTTTTTCACACTTGGAGATCTCGTATCTCCTGACACGCCCGCTCACTCTCAACACTACTTGGTGTTGACTCTACAATTTCTCCTGTCCCTAGAGAAATTCGTTCCAACAGGAGCCAAGATTTTAATAAGTGGGGTCAAATTTAAACTATGTGCTTTCACTTTTCCGATTTGCTAGAAAGAAACATTTAAATTAACAAATTAATCTAAAAGTAGACATATAAATAACTAAATGTACCATCAACAATTGACCTCGATGACTTTTCATACTTTGGAAATGATACAAGATAGCCTCATTTGTAATCCTATTAAAAGTATATTTCTACTCATACACAACCAAACTATCATGCACCCATTGATCAAACCTTCGATTTGGAAGCCTACACCTCATAATCTTCATAGCAAAAAATAATCTCTCTATTGCAAAAGTGGCAACCAGTAAAATAGAGGCCAAATTAAGTAAGAAATCTATGAACTAGAGAATATCCTATAAACTAGCCAGCCAGAGAGAGAGACCTTACCTTTGTGTGCCAAGAAGATTTTTGGGCGGAGAAGAAAATGTATGAAACCCTCTTAACATTTGGGAATTTTGTGAGAGATAAACTCTAGAGTTTTTATTTTGCCCCCTTATATTTCTATGTTCCAAACTTTTTAAATGGGCTTGGACAAGTAAGGAAATATAAATTGGAGTCAATAAGCAAAAACTTGGAGAAAACTATACCTATCTCAACTTGAATTTAGAAGCCAGCGAGTCAAATATTGAAACCATTTGAAAGCTTAACAAGCTTGAACGAGTTTTTGTTTGTTCATATTACAAATCGTTAGTGAAAGAGTTTTTAACAAGCGAAAACAAGCTAAAACTCGAATGAAATTGATTTGCTTAGCAGCCATGGATGAGTTGCTTTACCAAATAACCAGTAGTGTAAATTAAGGTAATTGGGCTTTTGGGGCGGTTTGTGGGACTGCAGAGGTTGTGCTACTTCCCTCACATACTCTATGTACAACACAAAATTTTCAACCCTCCTCATCATGTTCACATATGAGTTTAGATACGCACATAGCCATGTGAACGCCTTTTAGAACAACGGTAATGATTTTTGTCTTTCCTGTTTTTTAGGACCAAAATCTTTTTATTTTTCAATGAAAGAAAAATATAAAAAAAAGAAAAGCGAAGGCATGAAAATATCAGAATGGAAGCGAGAATTCCAACTATGTTGGCACCATGTCTCACCCCTGACAATCAGTTGATGGTGCAATTTTTCTTAATTGGGTGTGAGTTATATACTATATACAGCTTATTCGATCATTCTGAATTTGTAGTAATTCCATTGAAATTTATAACATTTGAGGTTGTTTGGCCCTCATATCCGATCAACTTAAATGACAGATTTGTGAGTTGTCTAACATTTGTTGCTACGGTGGGATGAGAGAGTGGTGAGCTGACGATGTTAATCCTCCAAGTTTCTCCTGCCACATTCAAGAGCGGATCGTTGGTCTTAAACTTTGTAGTTTTTATTTTTACGGCTTTTTATTTTATTTGTTCGGATTTCCTGGTCTTTTGTTGTATCTGGGTTTTCTAACGCCTAATGGGCCTCGTAATTTGATTTAGCAATATACAGTATATAAGTTGCGTTTTCAAATAAAAAATTAAAAATCTCAACCTTCAAATTTTTCATATGTATGCTTTTGAAAATGGGAGACCTATGAGACTGAGAAAGAGAGGATAACTAAGATTGATAGTGACTTGAACAAACCTAGCTTCTTGGGAGGTGGTGGAGAGAGGAGCCATAGAATAATTGACTAGGGTTTGACAATGACATGTCTCCGCCCACAACCCAAGTTGTTGTTTTCCTTTCCATTTTCTACAGATTTATCAGACAGAGAAAGTTTCATGATGATTAATATGGTTCGTATGTTTTATTCCTTTTGTCTGTTCTTCTTCAATTATTAAACGCCAATATTTTGAAGATTGTGCAAAGATATACCAGTCAAAAGATAAGCTCAACAAACGTTCAGACTTAGACAACTCCGGATTGCGGCAGTAAAAGAAAAATGTAAGTTACATATAAATAAAAATAAGTTTCCTGAAGTAATGCAAAACATTTACTAGGTTTGTTGGACTCTGAATTTACCCTAATTTAGAACAAAAACAGCAGCCCCCTTAGGTAAAATTAGGTAAAAGTGTTACTCTCTTCATCCCTTTTTAAGTGTTTAACTTTTCATTTTGAGTTGTCCCTAAATGAGTGTGTAGTTTGAAAAGTTAATGGGTAAAAGTTTATACAATTATCATTTTGCCCTGTAAAAAGTTAGTGGGTAAAAGTGGAGAATAATTTTGAAAAGTAGAGGTAAAAGTTGATTTGAAAAGTGTAAAGTGAACGAAAAAGTTGATATAAAAGGTGTAATGATGATGTTTCTTTAATAAGTTAGATTTACGAAGTAACACATTTAAAAAGCAACCGATAAAGAATAATGATAGTGACACAAACTTTGTGTCAGAACCAATACAACCCCACTCACATAGGATGTGGAGCCCGCACGTGGGACCCATGTGGGACCCACACCCCATGTGAGTGGGGTTGTGGCATAAGTTTGTGTCCACAATCATTTTTTACGGATAAAATAACAAATTGTGTACTTACTATCTACATCTCTTCATCTCGTTGCTTCGTCTCGATATTGAGCTTGTTGGGTCTCTCCTTATTCTAATTTTGTGGAGGCCCAATAATTTTGTGTTAACCCATGTTATTTATTCTGGCCCAAAATTGATTATTTTTGTGAGCTTGTGTTGGGTAGAAGATTCTACAACATTTGTTATGAAGTCACATGTTCTGCACATGTCTGGGTAGGCACTCCATTGGAAGCCGAAAGGACTTCGAAATTCATTTGGTAATCTGCCATCAGAGCATTAGTAGCTATTACTGATCATCACTCTCGAAAAATAAGTCAGAAGAAGAAATTGTGGGTTTTGGATCAACGTGCATGTGTGCTTCTCTGGTGGAATTAAAAAAGGCTCCATTTGCAGACTTTGTTCATCCAATCAGCAGCAGCTTGTTTCGGTTACTTGAGGCTGTTTTGTGTTCGTTTTCTGGCTCTCCATTTGCAGCAGTTTAGAGGGTTTTGTTCACTCAAATTTGGTGAGGTCTTTTCTCTTGTTTATTGTGATTTGTTTGATACACTTTTGGGTGTTTGTGAGATCTTTGTATCTCTTGTAAACCCATTTGTACAAACTTTGGTGATAGTGGAATCAGACTTCGGTCCCGTGGATGTACCTCGTATTTTTGGGGGAGCCATGTAAAAATCACTTGTGTCTCACTTGCGCATTTCGATTCTTATTTGCTACGCATGTTATTTCCTCTGTGATTTACTTGTGGGAATTTTGGTACTCTATTTTTCCCAATATCTGGTATCAGAGTCCTCGATTGGCTAGGGAATTTATTTGTGCGTAAATCATGGATGGAAACATTGGTCGTATGATTAGCTTCAATGGAAAAAATTGGGTGACTTGAAAAATTAAAATGGAAGACCTCTTGTATTGTAGAGATTTGCATGGGCCTATTGAAATGAAAACTAAACCGGCAGACATGTCCGAGAATGATTGGACCACACTTAATCGAAAAGCCGTTGGGCTTATTCGTCAATGGATTGATGATACTGTTTTTCACCATGTTTCGATCGAGACTTTGGCTAACACCCTTTGGACCAAATTGGAGGGTCTTTGTGATAGAAAATCGGCTACTAACAAAGCATTCTTGTTTAAAAAATTGGTGAATTTGAAATATAAAGAGTGTCACGCCCTCATTTTTTTTTTTAAAACATAAATAAAAGAATCTCAAACAATAACCAAGTTAAAAGATAAAGATTTCCATAAATAGAGTACATCATTAGCCCAACGGCTATCAAATGTTTGGGCACCCTTGCCCCAAAGGTGTAATCAAATAATAAAGTTTGGGCACCCTTGCCCCAAAGGTGAAATTAATTAACATCCTGTGATTCAAATGTTCGGGCACCCTTGCCCCTAAGGTGAAGTCGAAATAATATCTCATAAGTTTTTTTTTTTTTTTACAAACCCAAAGTCAAAAGATGGTAAAGGAAATTAGAGTTACATTAACATCTCCCCAAAAGAAAGTTTAATTGCGTAGAAGATGAAGTAAATAACTCCATGCCATGTATGCTCATCATCCAAGTCATGCATTCCAAACCATGCACGATCAAAGCTGGGCACCTGAAAATGATAGGGTGAGCACACTTGCTCGTAGGAGAACTATTCTACTAACGCTAGGTATATGAATATGATGCATGCACATGAGAGTAAGATATGTCAAACGGTTATTCATATGCGAGTCCAAGTATCCAAGTCATGGAGGAAGAAAGGAAGAATTTAGAAAGTTTTAACGTATCCAAGTGATTTCCAAGTATCCACCCACAACTCATGTTTTTCAAAAGTCCTTTCTAAGTGTCCAAAATATAATCCAAATATCCATTTCATTTCACCCAACCACCCAAGTTCATCACACAAGTCAAAATCAAGTTTACAAAACGAGTTTCAACAAAACTTTAAGGATAGTCCAAAACTTCAATTCTCATTTCTTTCATTGAAGAAAAATCATCATGTTCATTTAGTACTAGGGGTTTAACCCCTCTGCCGGGTTCCATAGGCCCCGCGTGCCTTTATCAAAAAAAAGTTTACCAAATGATGGTATCGGTTTAAGAATATCCCATTATCCCAAAAACTTCATAACAAGTCCGTTTTCCAAATTTCATTTCATTATTTCACATCTTTTGATAAAAAGGGTGACGCACACACACACCCACGCTTTCTAAAAACCATCAAACTTTCATGTGATGCAAAATGACATATTTGTTTATAAAATCAAAGTCCTCGAGTCAAAACATGGTTGCAAGTAATGCCAAATGTCAATTTTATGAAGGAATAAGCGATCGGGGACCAAATGGACATCAAAGGGTGACCGAAAATCACCCCAAAAACAAGGGCAGTGGCTGGAAATTATAGGGGCAGCAGCTATGAACAGTAGTCTGAGCAGATTTTCACCCTTAGGGTGTGGAATTTCAACCCAATCACAATAGAGATAGTTTAGGCTCAAATTGGAAATGCTAGGCAACAATTAAACATGGAGGGATGTCAATTTCACTCCCAATTTCACCAATCAACAAGCAAATTCATAGATCAAGAAATCAAAGTGGAAAAATCCACACAAATTGGGGAAAACATGAAATTCAAGGAGATTGAGGCCAAAAATCAAGTATGTGCAACAAATCATAAGCATATAACTAGAGAGAGTAGACATTGTTCCCCTACCTCAAGAATTTGCTTGAAAAATGGAGATGAATGAAGCCCTAGCCCCAAATCCCGAATTATGTGCTCCCGGTGTGAATCCAAGGTGACCCAAGCTCCCCACGGTGCGTAGAACGTGAATATGGCCTTGGTTCTTGAAGAGATTGAGTGGGGAGGGAGAGTTTTTAGCTTGAAGTGAGTAAAAATGGAGGAGAAGAGAGAGGGAGGGTGAGCCGATCGGGGAGGAGAGAGGGAGAGTGAGATATTTTGTTTTTTTTCAAATTTGCCCCACACTACATATTATAACCCCCTAATTACCCCTCACACCCAAATGTCACTTGTGTATATAGTATGTGACCACAATACTTATTTTCATAAACCAAACTTAAGTAAAGACTCTTTACTTTAATTTATTTATGAAAATAAGGAAGTACCCCCAATTTGGAAACAATGGCATTTCTAAAATTTTAAAATTCTAATCACATCAAAATCTCATCCCCCCACTTTTAGTACAAAACTGAAAAACGGCAGATTTTTCTCCGAATAAAATAGGCGAAAGATGACTTTGCCTTACTTAAAAATAACTTCTAATTATACCGTTGTGATTAGAAAAATCCAAGGAACAATTACCGGCATTTTTTTTTTTGCCAAATCGAAACTTCTCCAAAAAGTGATTTTTCATACGGGTTCTTACAAAGAGGGCAAGCCTATTGCAGAGCATTTGAATGAAATGAATAGTATTGTTAATCAACTTGCCTCTATGAAGATTGTGTTTGATGATGAATTGTAAGCCTTGATGCTTCTTAGCTCCTTACCGAAAAGTTGGGAAACTTCGGCGGTGACGGTTAGTAACTTGGCGCCAAATGGAGTTGTTTCTATGAGCCAAGTTACAAGTAGTTTGTTGAATGAAGAGACAAAAAGGAAATCCGTCGGTTCTTCTCATTCGGAGGCACTTGTCAAAGAAAGAGGGTGGTCTATGGATAAAAATAAAGCCTCTCACCACTATGACAAGTCAAGGGGAAGATCTCAAAGCCCTGATAAGTCGAGGGGAAGATCGCCTTCAAAATTTGAAGATATTGAGTGTCACTATTGTCACAAGAAAGGACACATGAAGCGGGATTGCCGCAAGCTCAAGTACAAAGAGAAAAATCATGAGAAGCATGCTGAAAAGAAGCAAGAAAACACAACGGCGGTCTCTTCTGATGGTGAACTTGTGGTGGTATGTGATGATAGTTGTGTCAATTTGGTGAGCCAAGAGACTAATTGGGTGATTGATTCTGGTGCTTCTTTTCATGTGACTTCACGTGCCGACTTCTTCGATTCCTACAATGAAGAAGACTATGGGATTGTTCAAATGGGAAATGAAGGTCGTCAAAAAATTGTTGGTATGGGCGATGTTTGTTTGGAAACAAGTGTTGGGTGCAAATTGGTGCTCAAAGACGTGAGGCATGTTCTGGACATTCGTCTTAATTTGATTTCCACTGGAAAGTAGGATGATGAAGGCTACAAAAATCATTTTGGTGATGGCAAATGGAAGCTCATAAAGGGTTCTCTTGTGGTGGCTAAAGGGACCAAGACTTGCTCACTTTACACGACGAAAGGAAAAAATTAGCAAGGATTGTGTGAATTCTCTTGATGATGACTCCACTACCGAATTGTGGCACAAGCGGCTTGGACACATGAGTGAAAAAGGTATGCAAATTCTTGCCAAGAAAGAGCTCTTACCCGGGATGAAAGGTACCCCTCTCAAAACTTGTGTTCATTGTTTGGCCGGTAAGCAAAATAGAGTTGCATTTCGTAAATTCTCAACTAGAAAACCTAATGTGTTGGACTTGGTGCATTCGGATGTTTGTGGTCCTTCGAAAGTTAAATCTCATGGTGGTGCACTCTATTTTGTTACTTTTATTGATGATCATTCCAGGAAATTATGGGTTTATGCATTGAAAACTAAAGATCAAGTTTTAGATGTGTTTAAGCTTTTTCAGGCCAAGGTTGAAAGGGAGACCGGGAAGAAGTTGAAATGTGTTCATTCGAATAACGGTGGTGAATATCTTGGACCATTTGATGAGTATTGTTGAAGCCAAGGCATTAAACATCAAAAGACCGTCAAGAAAACTCCTCAACAAAGCGGAGTTGCTGAGAGGATGAACCACACTTTGGTGGAAAGGATGCGATGTATGTTTTCGCATGCTAAATTGCCAAGATCATTTTGGGGTGAGGCAATGATGACGTTAATTGATTTGATAAATTTGTCTCCTTCGGTTCCTTTGAATGGTGAGGTGCCAGAAAAGATTTGGTCCGACAAGAATGTTTCTTATGATCATTAGAGGGTTTTTGGTTGCCGAGCATTTGTCCACATTCCAAAAGGTGAACGGTCCAAGCTTGATGACAAGGCAAAGCAATGCATTTTTCTTGGCTATGGGCATGAGGAATTTGGCTATAAATTGTGGGATCTGGGCAATAAGAAAGTAATTCGGAGTAGAGATGTTGTCTTTCTTGAAGATCAAACAATTCAAGACTTTGATAAAGATGAGCAACCGAAGAAAATTGATAGCGATCTTGTTGACATGGAGCCAACTCCTCCACCTTCGATACTTGGTGAAAATGAAGAGGATGTGCCTCTACCTCTTGAAGATGATGAACATGTTGAGGTTCCCAATGAATGTGAGCTAGAAAATGAGGGGGAGCAAGCAATTCAAGAGCCACCACCGCAACCACCATTGACAAGATCGGAGAGAGAAAGACAACCATCAAGAAAGTACTCTCCTAATGAATTTGTGATGATAACGGAACAAGTGGAGCCTGAGACTTTTGATGAAGCTATGGAGCATGAAAAGAAAGGCGAGTGGGCTAAGGCTATGCAAGAAGAAATGAAGTCCTTGGTTGAGAATCGCACTTATGATTTGGTGAAACTACCTATGGGTAAGAAAGTGCTTAGAAACAAATGAGTTTACCGATTGAAAAATGATGGAAAAGATTTGAGATACAAGGCTCGTCTTGTGGTGAAAGGTTTTGGGCAAAAAAAGGGTATTGATTTTGATGAAATTTTTTCATTCATGGTTAAATTTTCTTCCATTTGTATTGTTCTTGGTATAGCCGCAAGTTTGAACCTTGAGATTAAACAACTTGATGTCAAAACTGCATTTCTTCACAGTGATTTGGAAAAGGAAATTTACATGGAGCAACCCCAAGGCTTTAAGGAAAAAGGAAAGAAGAATCTTGTTTGCAAATTGAAGAAAAGTTTGTATGGCTTGAACAAACACCAAGACAATGGTACACGAAATTTGATTATTTTATGGTGAAGCATGGGTATTCGAGAACTACTTCCGACCATTGTGTGTTTGTGAAAAAGTTTCCAGATGGCAATTTTATTATCCTCTTGCTCTATGTTGATGATATGCTAATTATGGGACAAGACTCTACAAGGATCAATAAGTTGAAGTTGGAGTTAAGTAAGTCCTTTACTATGAAGGATTTGGGATTGGCAAGACAAATTTTGGTTATGAAAATTGTTCGTGATCGCAAGAAGGGGCTGTTTTGGTTATCTCAAGAAAGCTATGTTGAAAAGGTTCTTAGGAGGTTGAAGATGGATAAAGTTAAGCCCGTTGGTTGTCCATTTGCTAGCCACTTCAAGCTTTGTTCAAAACAATGTCACAGGAATGAAAAAGAGAAAGAGGAGATGGAAAAAGTTCCTTATGCTTCAGCTATTAGTTCCTTGATGTATGCTATGGTTTGTACAAGACTGGATTTGGCTCACGCGGTTGGAGTTATTAGTTGATTTCTTTCGAATCCAGGCAAGGAACATGGGGCAGCAGTAAAATGAATTTTGAGGTATCTCCGGGGCACTTCTAGAGTTTGTCTGCGTTTTTTGAAATGGAAAAACTTTGTTGGATGGGTTCACGGAATCCGACGTGGCTGGTGATGTTGACTCTAGGAAGTCCACTTCGGGGGACTTGATAACTTTTGCAGGGGGAGTTGTGGTTTGGCAATCAAAATTACAAAAATGTGTTGTTCTATCTACTACAGAAGCGGAATTCATTGCAATTACCGAAGCTTGCAATGAGTTGTTGTGGTTGAAGAAGTTCTTACAAGAGTTGGGTTTGAACCAAGAAAGGTATGTTCTTCATTGTAATAGTCAAAGTTCTATGCATTTGAGCAAGAATTCCACTTTCCATTCTAGATCAAAACATATTGATGTTCATTACCATTGGATTCGGGATGTGCTTGAAATGAGAGCTTTGCAACTTGAGAAAATCCACACCGATGATAATCCTTCGGATGTGATGACGAAGTCTTTGTCTAAGGACAAGCATGAGAAGTTTCGTTGTTTGGCGGATTTGGTGGATCCTTCCAAATAAGTCGGGAGGGGGAGAATTGTTGGGTCCCTCCTTATTCTAATTTTGTGAAGGCCCAATAATTTTGTTTTAACCCATGTTATTTATTCTGGCCCAAAATTGATTATTTTTGTGAGCTTGTGTTGGGTAGAAGATTCTACAACATTTGTTATGAAGTCACATGTCCTGCACATGTCTGGGTCGGCACTCCATTAGAAGCCGAAAGGGCTTCGAAATTCATTTGGTAATCTGCCATCAGAGCATTAGTGGCTATTACCGATCATCACTCTCGTAAAATAAGTTAGGAGAAGAAATTGTGGGTTTTGGATCAACATGCATGTGTGCTCAACATGCATGTGTGCTTCTCTGGTGGAATTAAAAAAGGCTCCATTTGCAGACTTTGTTCATCCAATCAGCAGTAGCTTGTTTTGGTTACTTGAGGCTGTTTTGTGTTCATTTTCTGGCTCTCCATTTGCAGCAGTTTAGAGGGTTTTGTTCACTCAAATTTGGTGAGGTCTTTTCTCTTGTTTATTGTGATTTGTTGAATACACTTTTGGGTGTTAGTGAGATCTTTGTATCTCTTGTAAACCCATTTGTACAAACTTTGGTGATAGTGGAATCGGACTTTGGTCCCGTGGACCTACCTCATATTTTTTGGGGAACCAAATAAAAATCACTTGTGTCTCGCTTGCACATTTCGATTCTTATTTGCTATGCATGTTATTTCCTCCGTGATTTACTTGTGGGAATTTTGATACTCTATTTTTCCCAACCGAGCTGGCCAAAACTAGCGGGAGTTTCAGATTAAAGCTTTCCACGAAGATCACTGGTCGTAATCGAGGTCACCGAAGCTTCAAATTGGCTCTTCAAACTCTGATCGCAATTTGACATTGCTTTAAATGGAAAGACCAGAAGATATTGAACTCAAATCTCCGCTAATCATCTTTCTTCTTCTCATCATAAATAGTTAGTTATGAAATTAGAGTTATAGTCATGCAAAATAAGCTATGAAGGAATAGAGCATTCTAAATATTTAAATTCAGGTTTTAGTCTTTCTTTGGACCCTGACCGACAGTAATCTCTTCTGTCTGGTAGTATTATTTTTCTCCTTCGTCTTCAACACCTGGCATAAAATACCAGGACCAACAATAGCACCATGAATGAATAATCACTTAGTAGCCAATCCTTGCCCACTAACACATACATTAAAACTAACAACAATTCATTAGAAAGGAGGTACAAAATTAAGGATCAAGTAGGTGGATTCCTTTCTAGCCTTTATCTTACACGTTCATCTAGATTCTTAGCCTCAAGAAAACATCCCCCATGTTAACTACTAAGACTATGGCCATTAATTTGTGATTCCTCTCCCTCCTAGGGATTGACCATACTATTGGGCATACAAAGAACTCACTGTAACCTTGGCAATTATATAAAGAGCATCACTTGGAACTATAATACGAAACCACCTTTTATCACCTCATTCATAAGGAGCAATCACATAATGCCATATCTAAGTATTTCTGGACCTTAAACAATATTTGTTGACCGTTAGTAATATATCATTATCAATCGACCATGAATCATCTAGCTGACTGCCAATCACCACACTGAAACTTTGCAGGATGACCGCCCAAATCTCATGATCACCTTAACTGCATATCCTTTTTCCAATTTCCATTAACTTAAAATGTGTCTAGGTCATCATCTTTATCCTCACACCAATCCAGTGAACCTAGCTATTTGTCCATTCTATTAGTTAATCATTCACCGCATGTCACAATGAGACATACATAATAAAAATGGAACGACATGCTATAACATTCAAATAATTCACATAAGGTGTTTGGGTTTTGTTCATGTCATGTGACTTGTGGGTTCACCGAGACTTAGCACATATTCACATTTTAACATCTATCATTTTACGAGAGAAAAAATGTTATGGTCGAAATCCTTGGGTAACCTTTAATATCATGGTAGACTTAGAGTTTAAATGTAGTAATAGGATTCGTGGTGCAATTACTAAGGTCTATGAAGTAATTAAATATTCTTTTAGGGACTTGGATATTTTCATAAAACTCTAAGCTATTAATATATAGTTTAAGATAACATAAGAGATAAAGTGTAAGTTGATCAAAATCTATAAATAAAAAAAAGAAGAAGTGTTAATAACGTTTAAAATCTAACTTTAGTAAATAATAATAAGTGTATAACTTACATTAAGTTTTTCATAAAAATGATGGAATTATCAATGACGACATTTAAACTTGCTGGACAATTATCTATTCTTTATATTTTTTTTTGTAAAAAGGAAGCTAATAGCTTTTAATTCCACCGCTAACAACAACTCTCAATAATAACACTAGATGCTAAGAATTAAGAAAACAATACATATCATATTTAATAAGACCAAACAAGGCATAGAGAAGACATAAGGAATTGCTCTAAGGTCCATTATAGCTTTTTGTAACTTGTCTAGTCCACCTCATATTTTCATAACACCTCTAATCCACTTTTTTGCATTTTCTAAAGTGTAAGGTCCACTATCCATTTTTAATAGACAAATATACCCTCACATTAAATTTACTACATAACATACCATTGCTAGAAAGTCATCGACGCCGAAAAACTCACCGAAAAATTTTTGCCAGAAAAAGTCGCCCGAAAATTTTCACTGAAAAACAAGACTTTGCCGGAAAAGTCGCCAATGCTGATAATCATATCAAAATCACAAGATGTGGTTATCTAAACATAATATACTCTTGCTAGAAAAGTTAACTAGCGCCAAAAAAAATGCCGGAAAATTGGACTTCCTCAGGAAGTTCGCCAGAAAAGTTCGTTGGCACCGAAATGTTAGACTTTGACAAAAAATCATCGGACCAAATAACCACATCTTGTGAGCCCAGATATCCACCTCTTTTGACTTCAAATAACCACATCCTATCCCACGTAGGCTTGAAGAAAAATAGTATAGATAACCACATCTTGTAGATAACCACATGGTCCACATCTGGTGATTATAGATATAAGGCCATTTTCAATAGGGATCACGCAAACAACTACATCTTGTAGATAACCGCATCTTTATGAGCCCAGATTAACCACATCTTGTGATTCCAAATATTGGGCCAGTTGTTATAAGGATCAGATTGAAAAAGTCACCGCATAGATAACCCTATCTTGTGAGCCCAGATAACCACATTTGGAGATTCAAGATATTGGGTCAATTGCTATAGGGATCAGATTGGAAAAGTCATCAGCCTAGATAGCCACATCTTGTAAGCCCAGATAACCACATTTGGTGATTCTAGATATGGGGTCTGTTGCTATAGGGATTAGATAACCACATCTAGTGAGCCCAGATAACCACATCTGGTGATTCCAAATAAGGGGCCAGTTGTTATAGGGATCAGATTGGAAAAATTGTCAGTGCTAATAACCACATCTTGTAGATAATCACATCTTGTGAGCCCAGATAACCACATCTAGTGATTCCAAATATGGGGCCAATTGCTATAAGGATTAGATTGGAAATGCCATCAGCATAGATAACCACATCTTTTGAGCCTAGATAACCACATCTTGTAGATAACCATATCTGGTGATTCAAGATATGGGGCTAGTTGATATATGGATTAGATTGGAAAAGTTGTCGGCGTAAATAACCACATCTTCTGAGCCCATATAACCATAACTTGTGAGCTCAGATAACCACATCTAGTATCTGCGTTGGTGACTTTTTTGGTGAAGTCCAATTTTCCGGCACCAACAACTTTTTCAGTGTCAACTAGTTTTCTAAGGCCAGCGACTTTTTCGGCGCCAGCAATGTACTTCACATGTAAACGAGGGCTATTGTCATACTTTGGATAAGTAAGTCGACTAGATGTGCTAGGAAAAAGTTATGTGGGTTACAAGTGTTTGGAAATACCTATAGTGGACCTTAGAGTAACTAGCCATATAAGATAACACATTGTCACCATTGGAATGGAAATAACATTTTGTACGTAATTGTGGTCTGCATGAAAAATACTATATAGGTTAGAATAGAACACAACAAACTTAAGACTGTAGATTGTGGCTGTAGGTTACGGTCTTATGACTATGTGGATACTTCCACTCGTTACGATGCAAGGACTATGCTCATAGGAGTGGCTAACATCATGAACTGAAGACCACCCATTGTAGCATGTCATAAATATTGAGAGTACGTGCACATTGCACATCACTTAAATTGTTTAGATTCGTCACTTAGTTTTAGGAACCAAGAAACTAGACTGAGATTCTAGGTTCGAAATCCGAAGGTATGAAGAGGGGAGAATTGGTGAGGCACCCTTCTTCACCCAACCTAACGATTAGCCTCTACTTTACTTGATGTAAGGTCTTTTAGTTGTTTATTTAACTCGCATACAATTGATTATTAGATTGTTGGGCATGGCAAACACCGGAGGTATCTCAAACTCCATGGATTTAAAGTCTCCTAAACTAAAAAGTACAACTTTGGAAGGTTGCCCCAATCCTCAAATTTTCTTTTGATATTAATTCCTTCATGTCGGACGACTGGATTTGGGAAAATGCGAACTCTCAAATCCTTGTCAAAAATCTAACTTCGAATCTTAAGAATAATTGTCCCTAATCTTGGACCAACTATTCATAATTTCCGTTAGATTGTTGTTAAAGATTCGATGGTCCAAATATTTCCATGTCCGATTACCCTAAGGATTAACTCGCAAGACAACGTACATAAAAAATGCACGACTCATCATCAGGTCGAGGCAACCTCCTACTAACTGCACAGACTCCTAAGCTATACTACTCTCAACTCAGAGGGACTATATACAAATGCAAATGCATGCATGGATGCAATGTGATAAGATAGAAAAATGGTAACACATAGCACGTAAACAAGATGGAGCAGATAAACCTAACAAATGGGATAGCCACCTAACAGGAAAGTTCTATGGCTAACCATATGCAAAAAGGCTGGTTTTGTTCTCACAAGGGTACCCCAGAGTCATGATTGTCCCCCGTGCCATGGATACCCACGGCAACAGTAATAACGATAGGTGTAACTCATCACGGTTGAGGGCTGCTAGGCATTTTGGGATTCCCCGTCACCGGCAAGCCGTGCAGGATTGCCAAAACACACCAACGAGGCTAAGAACAATGCAAGTGCAATGCAAAAGTTGAACTACAAACATTGCTGAAATCCCACAAAAGCTTTTCAAGTCGAGCTCTCTTATTAATCCATATTTCAATAAAACTATAGAAGTGTAATTGAATTAAAGTATGCATTAACCAGAGTCCCCAGCAGAGTCGCTAGCCTATGGATGCCCCTCCGGATATCTCGATCGATTCGGAGTCACCACCCGGGTTTTAACAGATTGTCCCCGAGGAACCGAACTCAATTGACTCGTGCCTTATTCAATTGATAAGGATTACTGGCCTGTCATCACCATACTATCTTAGGTTCAGGAGTTCAGTTACAAGAAGGGAAGGGTTCTACAGCACCCCCCTCGCCCAGTTCGAAGACTAGTCTTTACTTGACTCTTGTGGGATCATGGGAAATGTTTATAATTCAACTTTGAACAAGTACGGAGAAATGGGGATGGGAACCACGTATCAATGCTAGCACGACAATAGACTACGGTGTATGCATGTGCATTATGAACTACATGAGTGATGATGATGGTGGATGAACATGAACCATAAATAACAATAAACAACTAGAGAACATCAGTATATATATTAAAGAGAGACTGAAAACTGAAAATAGCGTGAACAATACACAAAATAGACTAAACGAATCTGATCCACTGTCAAGGGTTTGAGCGCTCAAACTCCTGCTTACTCATACATGCTGGTGATGCTTCTGATTTGATAAAAACACATTTCATTCATTGTTTCTCACTTGAAAACTGATCTGTGTTGGTTAAACAGAAATACAGAATGATATGGTTATAATAACACATGTTGAAGCATGTCAATGAGCCAAACATGGGAACAAGCCCTAAGTAAGCAAGAGTATAACATTAAAAGACTTTCTAGAATACACAAAATGTAGTATGTAAGCCATAATAGTGAAAATATTCGATAAATCTGGAAAACAGTTTGAGCGCTCAAACCATCTCCATGGCTTGTGTATTCTGATGCTTTCTTGCCCTTATTTGGGTCATTAACAACCTTAAACAGGTCACAATAATGCAAATGTACTTGATGAACTAGAAACATTGACAAAATAAATGTAAAATGCTTGCATGAGTGAGAGATAAGTATTGGGCCATGCATAAACATGATTAAAATGAGAGGCAGAAGAGATCAGGTTGGCCTAGTCAAAAAACAACACACACACACGCTACATGAACTGAAAACAGAATGCAGAACTGAAATAAACAAGATTCAAATGCCAAAACTGAACAAGGTTTGAGCACTCATTGTGTCATAGACTAAGCGCTCGAACCCCATGAAAGGGTTATGAGCTTTTGTGATTTCTGGCCATTATTCGGTACTTTTGTGAGCTTAAATAATCTAATCATTGTTCAAAAGAGTGAGATACACTTATTCATCCCACAAACAAAGCTTATTCATTGCTTGATGATGATAAAACATCATTTCCATGGTTTTTGGCTTCATTGATCAATGATCAATAGTGAAGTAAGCTGATTTAAGAGTATTTAAACCAACCAAAAGCCATCAAATGATTATATTAACATGAGAAAGCATCAGAAACCACAAAAACAACAAAATAACCGAAATAGTTTGAGAGCTTAAAGTATAGTATGAGCGCTCGAACCATTTCGAGCTGAGATTTTTAAAATTAGTTTTTCTTAATATCTAAGACCTTGTGAGCTCATAAAATGTATGTGGAACCTCCATGAACTCACTGGTCTCCCCTAGGATGACCAAAATGTGATTTTTCACATGCTTTTTGGCTATGATCAAGGCTTGAACTTGAGGGTTTGATGAATGGATGGGTAGTGGCTGTGTTTATGGGCTATATGAGTGACGTTTTTTATAGAGAGAGAAGAATGTAAGGCTGATTGAATGATTGATTGAGTGGATGATGGAGTATTTGAGCTTAGATGATGATGATCAAGTGGGTTTTGTGGGTGTAGGATGATTGAGCTTCAATAGATGGATGATAATAGAGGAGAGGGACTGGAAATGAAATTTTAGAGTGAGAGAGTGACGTTAATCAGTTGGTTCTTTATAGACCTATGTGTATTTGGGCTTAGAGATGAAGTTTTAAGGTGTTTTTAAGCTTGAAGATGATGGAGGATGGTGGCTATGGAGGAGAGAGAGGCTAAAACGTGATTGAAGTGATGAGAGAGCATGGAGAGGGCTATAAAAGTGTGTGAGATAGAGATAATAAGCCAAGGGGTCCTTAAACAATGGGTGGAGGGTGGTTTATATAGAGACTGATCTGTGTTGGCTTTGAAATGGAGGGCCTAGCAAGATGATTTAGGCCTTCCCTAGGGCCTACTGTATGCATGCGAGCAGTAATATGGTGGTTAGACCCTCCCATGTCAGTAGAATCTCATGATTAGATGCTCTGCCAGAAACAAACTAGATAGAGCTTGAGCGCTCAATGTGTGACGTCATCAGGGTTTGAGTGCTCAATGTGTGATGTCATGGTTTGAGCGCTCAAACTAGGCGTTTAAGCGCTCAAAGTGTTTCGAGCATAGAGGTTTGGCTTGGCTTATTTGAGTATTTTGAGGGGTATTTTAGGTATTTTGGAAAGAGTTTAGGGTGTTTTATGTTGTTTAGGTGAGTTCAAGCCTCGTTTTTAGCCTCAAGGTATGCACGGTTGGTCTATTTCATCATTGGGAATGCTTGATAAGTTTCTTGGGTCAAAATCGGGGTGTCTAAAACATCAACTCAAAAAGCCAACTTTAACTAGTTCCTGACTTAAGTCAGTTTTAAGAACTAGGATATTAAGCGAGCAACCAAGTTAGTGGTCGGACATGAGCAACTCAAACATTGGGGCCAGCCCTAATACTAGTCGCAACATGGATGCACTATGCTATAATATACTCCCTCCGTCCCATTTTAAATGTCCACCTTTCAATTTTGGGATGTCCTGAAATAAGTGTCCACTTTCTATAAATAACCATCAAAACATACCAAACTTTCAATTCTCGCCCTAAAAAGTACTCATTAATTTGACAGTTTTTGATATTCATATCATTCTTAAATTGACAATATCTTTCAACATATAATATTTTCATGATTTTGAAAATTTTGTATAATAGATTTAATTGAAATCTATCAAACAAGATCCATATGACATATTTTTTGAGATCCATATTGAAGGATATAAACAATTTAAATACATTTAATTGACTCACAGTTTTTAAGGTTACTTTTGGAAATTTAGAGCAAAACTTTGAACTTCTTAAAAATCTTGATTTTCCATAGAGGACATTTAAATTTGGACGAAGGGAGTTATAATTAATTTGTGGGTATAGATTCCTTGGCTCCGTTTGTTTCAACGGACAATATTTCTTGGGGTCATATATTTTTTGTATGAAACAATCTTGGCAAAAACATTTTTTTTTTCCGTTTTTGCTTTCCTTGTGTTAATGGTGGAAAACATACGATTTCCAAAGTAGAAGAACCCATTTGAGAGTCTCATGCAAATGATTGGAGCTGTTCAGAGGAGCCCAAGTGTTTTAGGACTCTTTTGCACTGCCCAAGCTTTGTATGGGAACAATCCTAGTTCTATGAGACCATCTCCTACCCTTCTCCAAATCTCCATTTTGAAGAATCCATGCCCTCTAACCCATCTCTATTTGGGGTATCCAAAATGGAGACTCAACTCTATCCTTCATCTTTGGAGAATCTCCCACCAAATGAAGACCCATCTCCATTTCTTCCCTTTTTCTTAAATCACCATTTTATCCTTCGTGTCAATTGATAATGAATTATAATACCAACCATAATTGATAGACTCGTGGAAAGCTTGATTTTGAGCGTCTAAGTAGGGTAGTTTAGCATGTTAGATGTGCGATTTAAGCTTCATTTTCCATTTGATATGTGCATGTGGTGTTTTTGTGGGTTGAGCGTAATTTGCAGGTAATCTAGGGATGTGGGTGCTAATTTCGAGATATTGAGAATGCGTGCACGTAGGTTGATGAGGCTAAGTAAGGATGAAGTGGATTTCGCGCGAAAGTGATCATAATCCGTCAGGAGCGCTACACTAATTCTTTGGAGCGCTTAAGATTGGCACAAAAGTTCAAAAAGTGAACAGAGGGTTCTTGAGCGCTACACCTAAAGTGGTGTAGCGCTACCGGTTTGTTAAGAGGCAACGGTCAACGGGAGAGGCAACGGTCAACGCAGAAGATAACAAGGCGGTAGCGCTACCTCACTTTTATGGTAGTGCTACCGAGCACTTAGCATGGCTGTTGAACGCTATCGTTTTGGCTTCGCGGAAAATATTTTCGGATTTCCGTTCGTTTTTCATTGGGATTACGATAATTAGTATAAATACTTTTGTTGAAACCCAAATTAGGGATACACATATTGTTTTTAGGTTTTTGACTTTTCGAGGCTTCGGCTACAATTTTCTTTAAGTATTCTTCATTCAAGCTTGTTCCAAATTTCCAGATTTTAGATTTCAATTTGGTATTGATCATCAAGTTCATTGTTCTCTTGCAATCTATAGTATCATTTCCTTCTTTTATATTTTTATTCTTCAAGCATGTCTAGATCTAGGTTTAATTGGATTTCTGCAGTTATTACAGTCATGAGTGAGTAGCTGTTTAGAGTGCGGCTGCGGGGCGAAGGCATGCTGTAGCTAGGCTAATTGATGTTTCACCTCGGGGCCGAATTTACTTAATTTTTGGGCAATTATAGGAAACAGAAACTTTGCTAACAAACAAAACCCAGGCATCGCCGGAATTCGAATGCGCACGGAGTCTGGTGATAGGTGGTGCGCATTTGTTAGGAAGCCTTTCTTTTATTCTAAAATCAGTAAAAAGAGGAATTGTGGCCCAAGTAAATACCGGTTAGGCTAGTTGCGGACGCTGGGTTCCCTCAGTTGTGCTCTCTTTATTAATCTGCATTAAGTTAAATTAGCTAAGTAAATCAGTCCAGTAGTTAGTACATTAATCTCATTAAATCAAGGGGTGGCTACCTAAGAGCCAATTGAACTAAAACTCTGCACTTTGAGGAACACCGTTAGTCGTCTCTGTGGTTCGACTCCGGTATTTCCGGATATTGTGCTGGACTGGTCAAGAGTCCTACGCTTGGGATGCGTTTTATTTTTGGTCACCTGGTTGGTCAAGCAATAACCTATTTACATTTTGCAAAATTTTCTTCATTGACATATAACTTTTGATTATACACTCAATTTTTATAAAATTGATATCATTGCAAAGATATTAATACTCCCCCTGTCCCAATTTGTTTGTTCACGACAAATATCCATGCCATTTTTATATGTTTATTACTTTTTATTTGTAGTGTTTTTAAAGTTTTTGAAAATTTTGTCTTATAGAACTAATTGAGATCAATCAAATAAGATCCATATTGCATATAAAATACACTATAGATTGAAAACTATAAGAGTTTAAAAAAAAAACACATAACCATAGTGACCAAGCAATTAAATTGGGACGGAGGGAGTAGTATTTTTGTAAAGACCCAAAAATTTCTAAAAAACCAAAAAAGAAAGTGGGGAATTTAAGAAATTTCGTTTCAATGTTTAAATGAAGGGTTAGTATCGGACATTTTTGAAATACAAGGAAAGTTGGAGGGGGGTGTGTGTGTTAGCACTAAAAAAGGGTTGAGGAAGTGAGAGAGAAAATCATTTCCTCTCCCCTCCCCAAGACTGGCTTCCCTCTTCTCCCTCTTTCTTGACTTATTCCCTCCATCTTCCCAAATCAACAATATCCCCTCAAAATCCTCGTGAACTCACCATAGATCTTTCACCCACTCACCATTGGAACTCGGGTTTTAAGAGTAGTCACGCGGGGAAGTCTTATTTTGGTGGGGTTCAAGTTGAAGAGCTAGGGTTTTAGGCTCAAAACTTGGAGGAGGTTTAGATGCACTTGAGGTAGGGGTTTCTTACACACTTTCTTTTGTGTCTATGGAGGTGTATGCAATGTGAAAACCCAACTTGATCCTATCCCTTTGATTTAGTTAAAAATCTCGTTTGTTGGGTTTTGATTTGGGTTCTTGTTGAACCATTGGTATCATTGTTAAATCCCCTTGTTAAGATTGAAATATACCTCTTCCTAATTGCATTTTGGTAGTTAGTACCTTAAATTTCTGGGTTTTAACCATACTTGTTGAGTTTGGGTGAAAATGGAAAAATCTATAGAAAAACTATTTATGTTCTAACCTGCTAGAATTTCCGTCCGGACAGGTAGGTACGACCATCCAGACGATTTTGGCTATTGGTTTCCAACATTTTTTTTTTTGCAACCTTTGTCCCCCCTTAGTACTCGTTTGGTCACTATTTGCACTATTCGTCGTGAAATATGCAATGCTAAATTGGGAACTTGTTGAATACATGCCCAACTTGAATCACTGGTTGTTGATGTAGTTTAATGAGATGTCACTTAGCAAATGCTTATAGACACGTGGTAGTTTGGTACAATGGGTATCATTGATACATCTGAAATGATATGAATGGACATTTGACGAATAGAGAAGAATAAGAAATCCAAATTTTAAGTAAGAAGACAAGTTACTAGAATCATCAACCTATGTGTTGCTAGGAAGGGTTTCACGAGGCTAACAAGCTCCCCAATATTGTAGATATCTGGGGCTTATCTAGCTCATTTTGCTCACATGCACGTGTGTTTTAGCGCCTTAAATGCTTGATGTGCGCGTAGTGTGGTTTTTGTTAGTTATAGGTGAAACAAGCAAATAAGTGTGTTTTGAGCGCATTAGGAACCGTTCCAAGTGCCCCATGGCATTCCAACACCAGGTATAAAGAGTCAAGAAATGATGATTCGGCTTAGGCCTTGGTAATCAAAAGGTCACAAGCCAAGCTAGTGGGTTAAAGCCGTTCCTCATTTTGGATGAATATGTAAGGAAATACAAAATCATTTTATTGATGAATGTTTATTGATAAATGTTGAAAATCAAGGGCATGACAATATTCAAAATGAGCCTAGTATTAAATAGGTATAAATATGTTTTGAAATGACATTAAATGTAAATTCAAACCATTTCAGCTCTCATAATTGTTTTTGTCTTTTACATCTATCAATTATTACCCACCCACTGGCATCCTACCCGAATGTTCAATATCTTCTTTTTTTTATTTATTTATGGTAATGTTGGAAACATACAAATTGAGTAGGGCCTCATGTTCCTCTCCCATTTCTTCATCTAGAAAGCTTAGAATTGGTAGCTTCAATTGGGGTTGGAGATTTTGACTCTCCATATTTATGTTTTGAATAAAATATATATTTTTTAGTCTCCAAAATGGAGAAAGAGTGAGAGATGGATCGAAGATTCTCTAACACCCTATTTGGATGCCAGAGCTGGAGTTGAAGTTACTAGCTGCGTAGATTTGTACTCTCAGCAGACACAAATCCAGTCTTTGGTTGGCATTTTCAGAAGGTGGATTTAGAGGGAAGGTGGATTATAAATCTAGGTGTTTTGGGTCGATTTTGAGAGAGAGAGAGAGAGAGAGAGAGAGAGAGAGAGAATACATCCTGGATGAAGGTGTAGTTGGCGATGATGAAATCCGAAGTCCTACCAAATTGGAAAATTTGAGAGAGAAATCCAAAGTTGCTAGAAACATCTGAAGTTTGTCGCCACTGGCATGCTAGAGCTGTTCGCTATGGGAGAGAGACAAAGGTGTTCACTGGGGGGGAGAGAGAGAGAGAGAGGGAGATGAACTGGGAAGATGCAGTGGTAGTGGTCGATGTTTACAAGAAACATAAAAGGAGAGGAGAATTGTTTATGGTGTCACATGTGTATTATACCCAAGTGTGATCCAATGGTGGGAAATTAATTCTCTGAGTGTGTATTATAAGAAAGAGAGAGAGAGAGAGAGAGAGAGAGAGAGAGAGTAGAGAACAGTGCATTATATGTGACACCAAAATAATTAGGTGTGATACATAGAAAATTAATTGTGGTAGAAAATTATGGTTCATAAAACTTAATTAATAAAATCGTGATTAGGAAGTCGTTAAACAATAGTTAAAGTATATAAAATATTAATTAGAAATTGAATAGTTAGTTGAAAATTAGTAGTTGGAAGGTAGTTGAAGAAGGGTGCCAAATTTTGGGCTGTAGGGTCGTGTTTTAGAGAGAGAGAGACTTCCATTTTTTACTTTTTTTAAACAACAATATTTTTACATAATATAAATTCTAATTTAGTATCTTTCAGCAATAAAATATTTATAATAAAAAAATACGGTGTCAATATTTACAATTTTTTAATTATCCAATTTTTTCATTACATTAATAAATTGGGGGCAATTAAGTCATTTGACAACTTGTCCTTTCATATCCACCTTCTAAGTCCCCCTTTTCAAAATACCATCCAAACATCGGATTACAAATTCACCCTTCTTACGAAGTGGACCCACCTTCATTACCAATCTACCCTCATTATAAATTTACCCTCCTTTTATGTCCACCCAAAATAAATCCGTCATCCAAACAGGTCATAAAGGGATTAGAATGGCTAAGGAATTAGAACTCTACTCCTGGGTTTGGATATGGAAGCCGGATATGGGAGAGGCAGCATATAGTATCTCGGGTCCACCCATATATGGTGGTTTGTGTTTTGCACGCCTGGATGTAAAATCCTGGGATAAGTTAAGACCCTTCCAGCAAGATATACCAATCCTAGCTCCCCGCCCCACCCCCCACCCCCCAACCTGGTCATTACTTAATCCTTCCTCCAACAGACCAAAGTGCCTTGATTTGTGCTTTACAGGCTAATAGAGAGAGACACACAGATGGGGAGGGAGAGAGAGAGAGAGAGGAGATCGAGGGAGAGAGATACGAACATAGAGACAGCTACATGAGCTATTATTGCTGGAGCAAGCATTCTCATGGGAGGTGATGTCAGGAGCGACCATCATTGCCGCTATTAAGCTTTCGGTTTTGATTTTAGTGATTGTATCTGAACTGATCGATTATGATTTGGGTAGTATAGTGATAGCTATGTATACATATATGCATCTATTTACAAATTTACCTTTTAATTGTCAAAAATTACAAGTTTACCTACAAATAAATGAATAATTATGTTATAACTTCTAAAGGGTATAGTGATGTGGGTAACGTGAAATGTACAAAATGAAAGAGGGTGGGATTTGGGTTCAAGAGTTGGAGTTGATATAGGTTAAACGTTTTACAAGGTTCCACCTGAAAAAATCCTAGTTTGCCTAGATTTATAGAATTGCAATGTTTTAATCTTTTGTAAAAATCAGCCCACTAATCTAAAAGCCAATCAATCACACAACAAAAAGCAAACAATCGAAGAAAACCAAGATATATATATATATATATATATATATATATATATATATATATATATATACCAAACAATATTAATAGAAGGATCGATACAAAAGAAGATAAAGGAACTTACTGAAATACTGATTGAATTTATTCACGATGGTGGTGGTGGAAGATGAAAGTAATTTACAAGTGGAAGGATGGAGAGAGATTACAGAGGTGAGAGAGTAGAGTGAGAGAGAGAGGGTACTTCGAAATCTGCCTTCGAAGATTTAGAATACAGCTATTTATAAAAGCGCCACGACCTCTTTATAGCGATTCTTTCGTAGATGACGCCACCGATGACGCCACCGGCGACGTTTAACAAAATATCTAGTACTGTTGCTGACGTCATGGATGACGTTCTTGCTGTTGTTGTCGTTTTGTACCGACGATTACTATTGATGTCGTCATGGATGACGTTCTACCGATGCTTCTTCTTTTCCTTGGCCTTCAGCATTTTTAACTCAATCATAGAGTCCCAAAGATCCGCCTCTTCTGGATATACTTCAGTGTCCTCATTGGGATCCTGAGATTCACTAGCTAGACAAGCAAATTGCCCTGGATTCTGATCTTGAGAGGACATAGAAATGTCACTCTTGGAGTCTGCTTGGGAAGAATTTGGCTCTTGAAGAGCTAAGTACTGATCTTTAATAATTTCCATGAGCTTAATATCTTGCTCATGTTCGGTTAGATTTGGATGCTGATTTTGAATCATCAATTTGATCTGTTGGATAAAATTTATTGGACCCTGAGCCGGGTTACTGCTTGAGGCTTGTTTCTTATAGTCACCGATCTTTGCTTTCATTGTTTCTTTTGATAAAAGTTAAACATTTATCAGTCTCAAAATGAGACCACCATTTTACAAAAAAAGGTTCTTTGAATTCCTAGGATACGAAGATGATCTTCGGCAATTTCATAGTCCCATTGCCAAATCCAGTTAATTCTGAATTCGGTACAAAACCATAAGAGATCTTGTCCTTCGGTGGATTTCTTCTCTGTTATTCCCTTCAACTTCGGATGATATTTGTACCATATAGGGAATTGTTTCTGAATTGTTTCTGGAAAAATTGCAATTTCTGGTGCATGATATTCCCACCAATGGAGAAACCAAGATGGAAATCCCGTTTCTTTCTGCACAATCTCCAGATTTAGAATAAAGAACCATGAATGGGTTCTTACTGGATTCTAATAATAAAATGCATAGGTCCATGCCCTTGCATAGTCCCAATAATTATATTTTTGCTCATTAATTTTTAGTGTTCTGGTTGCAAAAGTTGAAAGGCCCCACTCTTGAGGATGCAGCACCCTGACAATATAACATTTTGAATAGGTAATGGGTGTTCTGCTATTACCATCTTCCAAATAATGATGGTTAATTTGTACTGATGATGTCTCTGAAAGAATGACCTCATAAATGTACCGAGACTTCCCTTCTTGGACGGTATACTGCTGATGTTGAAGATATCTTTCTTTAAGACACCAAGGATCCTTCGGATGCAGATTTAGATCACCATCGAGATAATGTGATCGAGGTTACGTTATCCGCTTTTAATATATTGAGGTCCTTGATCAAAGGCCTCTTTTCTTTGTTTTCTACGCTTTTGACCGGCCGGAAGATTCTCCCGTAGTCGGATATTACGATAAAAAAGAGAGACGTTCGGCCTCTTCCATACTGATTAGGTCTTGTTTTTCGGCCACGGCCTCGGCCACGACCTCGGTCAGGAGGTTCCATACTGCATGAAGAGGAAATTTGTTAAACTCGAGATAAGACACCTAGAGCTCTTTGTAACCGGTGGATAGAAATTTCCATATGCCTGCATAAAGCTTTATCTTCCATACTAATATCATTATTACTTGAGTTGAGAAATGCCTCCGAAAAGCTTAGAAATCCAAAGATCCGAGATTAGGTTTTGAATAAGGTTTAACAATAGATCAAACCAAATACGATTCAACTCAATTGATGCGTTAAGCGTTCAAACTTCATCCATCCATCATTAAAAATTCTCTTGTTAAAAAATCTGGTAAAGAGTTCTGTTCACCTTTTATATATTCTATCTCAAAATCAAAGGCAGATAATTCGGATTTCCATCTAGCAAATATTTGTTTGGAAACAAGATTTTTAACATCTTTTGCTAAAATAAATTTAGCGTAACTGCAATCAATAATGGATAAGAAATGTTTGATTAAGCAAATCATCCCAAATTTAGAAACACATTTCACAATAGAAAGCATTTCTTTCTTAATCGTAGAATAATTAAGCTTTGAGCTTTTTCCACGATCCCATGTAAATCTTACCAATTCCTCCTTCTAAGAATGAGGATTCTCACATTAAGAATTCCTCCATAGCCAATATTAGAGGCATCCGTTTCTACAACCTTACGCCAAGGCGGTTTAAGCTAAACATAAACAAGGCAACCGCTTTGCCTTAAGCTTAATCTTTCTTATTTGCTTTGGTATGCTCCTCTGTCCAAGGGGAGGAGTCTTCATGAATCGTGATATAGAATAGCAAAGATCTTGGGCTAAATTCGATAATAATCGCTATATAATTTAAACTTCCCAAGAATCTTTGTAGTTGAGTTTTTCCTTAATTTCATCCGAAATTTAGAAGCAAACTCAATACTTCGGTCTATAGGGATAATAGTTCCTTGATTTATATTATGACCCAAAAATCGTACTGTTGTTTGAAATAATTTCATTTTTGGTGCAGATATAACTAAACCATTACGTTTAATAGCATCCTTAAGAGCTCTAAGATGCTTAAAGTGCTGATCAATAGATGATGAGAAAACAAGAATATCATCTATATAAACAATACAATAATCAGAATAGGGTGAAAATATTTCATTCATAATATTCTGAAATTCTGATGGGGCATTTTTTAAGCCGAATGGCATAACATTCCATTCGTAGTGACCAAATGGAACAACAAATGCAGTTTTATACCGATCTTTCTCTTCAATCTGGATCTGCCAATATCCAGATTTTAGATCAAACTTTGAGAAGATGACAGCGGATTGTAATCTGTCTAATAAATCTTTTTTGTTTGGAATAGGATATCTAATCCACTTTAAAACATCATTTAATGGTTTATAATTAATAACAAGACGAGGAACTCCCCTGCTCCTTTTTCAAAGATTGTTGAAGACATAAAAGGCAGTACAACTCCAAGGAGAATAGCTTTTTCTGATTAATTTTTTATCAAGAAGAGTTTGAATCTCCTTTTTACAAAGCTCCAAATAATCAGATTTCATCTGACTAGGTCGAGCTTTAGTTGGGATACGCTTTTCATCAAAATCTTGATTATAAGGAAGAGAAACAATATGACGTTTTTTTTCCCAAAAAGCGTTAGGTAAATCACTGCAAACTTATTTTAAAAATTGATTTTCAATCTCTTTGATCTTTTCTTGTAAACTAGGAGATTGAAGTTTCTGATTGATATTCATAACCTGGATCTCCTTTTGAAGAAAATTTAACTGCTTTTCTTTATTCTGAAGAAATCCTTGTAATTCCTGAATAATCCTGATTTCAGGATCAGTAACAAAAGGATAAGAAATATCGTGATCCTGTATACTACAGTATATACCAGAAGGATCAATTTTTTTGATTGGCATGATCATATTTAAAAGGGTGTTCCTAAAATCACCTGCTGTTGTAGATTTTTAACAAGCAAAAACATAGTTGGTAAACAAGTACCATCATTACAGATCAAAACATCAGATAATTTATACTGAATGTGCATTCTATTACCTCCTGCGGCTGTTAAAGACTGGACAGTTTTTTCAAAATACTTAGTAAGAACTAAACCTTCCTGAATGCAGTTCATGTCCGCACCACTATCTACTAGTGCCACTATATCCTGAATTGTATATTCTTGATTAATTACAAGATTAATTTGGATATACCATTTTTGATGTGTCACCTTGTTGATACTATTTAAATAAGTAGGTTCTTCAAAAGTTTGAGGTTCAGATTCTGGCTTTTCTATGGGTTTTAAACTCAATTGTTCGAGGCTAGAGAGTCTAGTTTTCACAAAAGAAATACTTTTCTGAGCCTCAAGTTGTGATAACTTTAACTGTTTTAATTCTGCTTTGAGATCATTGACCTCTTTCTGAAGATCTTGTAAAGTGGCTGGTTTAATAGAAGTACCTTCCATGCGATTAAAAACTTCATTGATACTATAATATCTAGAGAGACTAGGTTTCTCTGGCTCAATATTAGATACAGAAGAACTTAATGAGATTTCAATGATTTTTCTTCGGATTTCTGGATCTTGAATTTTATCAATAAGATCAAGAGTTTCTTGTTGTGATTTTGATAAAACATTTAAACTCAACCCATTAAGGTTGGCAAAAGCTTTAAGATAATCTGGGCTAGAAGATGAACAGCACTTACCTGTGCAATCTTCAGATGATTCTGATTTGGACGAAGAGTATTCCAGATCATTAATCTTGTCACTTTCTGATTCAGTTTCTGATTCATCACTAGAATTTAGAAGCAATTTACTGAGTTGAAGACGGAGCCCTTCATCTAGTTGGAGCTCATTTAGCTTCTTTTTGGTTAAACATCTATTAGCATAATGACCAAATTTTCCACATTTGTAACATTTGACTTCGGATTTGGGCTTTTTCTTGGAATTAAGCTTATTGGTCTTCCCTTTGTCTCTGCTATTACGATTAGACTTTGTTTTGGAATAATCTTTGTCATAAGACTTTCTTCTATAAGACTTCTTCCTATATGGTTTAGAAGATTTTGAAATAGTTTTTCTATGATGCTTCTTAGGATAATTTGTGGGCATGTTAACAGCAAATTGCTGGCAAAACTCACCGATTTCTCTTTTTCCGGTAAGATTCTGCTTCTTAAGCTGATACTGCAGCTTCATATCATTACAGATAGATAATCCTACTTGGACACAGACACTAATAAGGTGTCCATAGGTACAACTAGTCCATTGAATTATATTCTCAACACTAAGATCCATCAATTTTTGACGAACCTTTTGGGCAAATAAGGGGGGTAGGCCATCGATAAATTTGGCCTTCCAATGTTCAGAATTTGCGTCTTTTCGTTGCATAACTTTAATGATAAAAACATCCTTGTACCATCTAAAATGTGTTAAGGATGGACATCTTAAATTTTGCAACAATTCTCTCCCACGCTCTTTTCGTTGTTCTACGGCTTCTATAAAATGTAAAATTATAGCTTGAATAAGAGTATAAACAGCGTCTTGAACTGGTTGTTCTCTAACTCCGGGTACGGGTTGACTAGTTGATTGATCAATCACCATATCTGTGACAAGTTCGCTTTTAACGGCACCTAATATCTCAAATTGTTGGGCAAGAGAGAGATAATTATCCCACCAACCTTTGAGACTTCCAGTGAAACCATTGATAATAAGAACAACGATATCTCTATCTCTGTTGTCTGCAGCTCTACAAACACTAGAATACATAAGCATTTTTTGAAGGACTCCATAAATTTGATATTCCGAGAGTCCATCTATATTCCATTCATAAATGGTTCTAGCACTATAAGCTTGCTGAGTGTGAAAAAAATCTTCTTCCCATAGAAGATCTTGAGGCGTTGGCCTCTTGTAATAGGTTCTATGAATACTTTCATTTCCTGGTCCTTTCTCATCATACTCAACTTTATTAATAGTATGTTCTTGCATAGTTTGAAATGAATGCTGAATCTCTTGGATTTGTTGAGCATCCAAAATATCTAATTCTGAATCTGAGTATCCTGGGTTATTTTGACTCAGAGTACTGATATGCAGCTTACTATCTATTCTGTCAATAAGTTGATCAATAAATTCAGAATTCTCCTTCTGATTAGAAAATTTAAAATTTTCTAAAGGTATGGGAGGTTTAATATCTGGCTTAGTATCTTTTCCTTCTAAAGCTTTAGCTAAGGAAATAGAAGAGGATGGTATAGAAGATATAACCTTCTGATTATCAATAACAGTTTGAACATCATGCTCAATGCGAATCAGTTGTTGACCAATAGTCTGCAAACTCATATTAGTGAAATTATTTTGTTTTATCATATGAATACTTTCAGGTAAATAAGTTGTAGAAGTAATCTTATTTAAATCTACATAAGGGGTTGCTTCTAAAGCATTTTTACTGTTTTCCATTTTAATTGGTTCTGGAGGAGGATGAACCGATTTAATTATTGTACCATCAGATTTACTCCAGACCTTTTGAAAATCTTGGATAACTGCTATATGATACTGATTCGTATACCAATTTAAAAACCATTTTTTAAAAGGTATCAAAGTTTGGCGATTTTCCAAATCTTTATAAAAATGATCTTTGATAAAATCTTGTTCTGATTTATCAAACTTGGTAAAATACCAATGCCTAAATTGGTATATATATATATGTGTGTGTGTGTGTGTGGAAAACCCTAAATGGGTAAAAAACAATGGGAAGGGATCAAAAACACTATACTCAATATGTAGTTACAAGCAATATTCTTACCTACGATTAGAATCCTCACAATCGAGCCTAAGATCTACTTGCCAAATCCACGTTCACCACCCCCAATGCTTTGACTGTCGCTTCCTTGAATCCACAAGCCTTCCGTTCCCCTTCTGGAATCCACTGAAGGACTTTAATTGCCTAGGAATCCTCCTTAGGGCTGCTCTAAAAAAAATGATTGTTGATGTAGAATAAACCTCTTGAGGATGATCGTTTTTAGCACCAAGACTCCATTGATCTTCACCTCTCTTCAAGTTACACAAACCCTAGCTGCCACAAATATTATAACGATGAGAATAGGAGCGCAAGGAACAAAGTGTGGTTGCTGCCTCAATAAAAAAAAACCTAATCGTTGAGATTTATAGTTGTTGAATTAAGCATTTTTCTGGCTATTTTGCTCAAGCCAAATATCCAGCAAAAACCTATCAGTTTGTTTTGTTAGCAAATAGCCTTGAAATGCTTGAGCCAAACTTGTAGCATCCAACTTTTCATCAAAATGATCAATCCTTCTTGACTTAAAGCTACCGCTCTCGAATAAAAAAAACATATTAAGACGATTCCTTTCAACACCTAAAACAGACACTCTAAAAATAAACACCGAAAATTACAGTGTCATAAAAATACGATATACAATAATGTAAATGTTTTAGGTATGGATTTGCCAAAGTAAAGGAAGCTCAGCCTATGGGGCTTACACTGCCCAAGAAAAACTTCTAAAACTTTTTTTGTTAACTTTGTTGTTTTAAGACATCTACATGGAAGAAGGATATTGGAATGATACCATTACTAATTTTTGTACTTAATAGTACATAATTTAGTCCTTCATTGTGGTTTCTGTATAGATACTTGACACATGGAATTGTATTCTTAGGATTGAAGTACCATATTTGACATTAGGAAATATGTACTAGAGTTTGTCTTTCTATGGTTGACCTCTTGTTAACCATTTGCTGTTTATCTCCTTTGGTTCTCGATGGCAAATGATTGTCCCGAGAAGGGGAGCCAGCCTGGTGGGGATGTCTCCTTGTGTAGTGATGCCTCTTTGCCTTGCGCCTTTTAATCTTTGTAACCTGATATCAAAGATTAATAAATTTCTTTTTGGCCGTTCAAAAAATAAACGGAACCAAGGCAAAAACGTATCACAATAGAAACCGAAGATCCCAACTAGGTTGACACCTCCGAACCTCGTCAATCATATGCCACCAAGGACCTCAAGGGGAAATAACCAAAAAAAAAGGAGTTGGCAAGAAGCCAACTTGCAGAGGAAAACAAGACATCAGCAACCGAAGACAGTACAGAGGAACCAAAAAATAAAAACTAGTCCAACCAGCAAAATGACCTCACACTACTACAAGAAAGCAAAAAGATCACGGTTTTTTGGTGTGATTTTTCACTTTTAATCTCAATTGAAAAATCATGATCTAATCTAGTGTGATTAAAAGTCTTCATCTTTCAATCATGGTTCTAGACCGTGATAAAAACTCATAAAAAAACTGTGATTAAAAAAAAACTGTAATCTTTGACAGTATATCATCTCAGTTTTTCCTAAAAACTGTGATTGTTTACAAAGAGAAGATCTTAGTTTTTAGTAAAACCATAATTAAAAAATGGAAAAAACTATGATGAAAAAAATTTCCTTGCTTATAGGCATCTAAAAATTGCCTAACCAACACCTATCCACCCCACCAATTATGCATTTCAATATATTGTTGAACTATTTAATATATGTAATACTTTTGTAGGTCTTTCACTTGCCCATATTAGTTTTTTGAACATTGACTATGATTTTCTAGGCTTTATGTACTCTTATATATAGTTTCCAAACTTGTTTGAGAAAGTTTAATTTTTGGTTATAACTATCTTTTTTTTGGTTAAACACATATTCTACAAGTTTCTAACATCAATTTTTTTGGTTCAAAAGAGATGTCCCATTTTCTAATTCAGCAAAATTTCCTTCAATCAAAACATCCTCTTCTCTTTCTCAGCATAATTATGATCCTCCAACTCAATTAATTTTCATCAAATTGAAACTTTTTTCCCCCAACCGTTCTCCAGTAGCCATCACATTATGAGCTTTTGTTAACAAGACAAAAAATAAGAAAGATCTCAGCTTTTATAAAAACATGATAAAAAAATTAGAGTTAGGTTTTTTATTTATTTATCACAGTTAAGTACATAAACCAAGACGAAATACTGTTTTAAACTCGGTCATCTATAAAATGAGATTAAAAATAAAAATGAAATTATCTCATCTTAATTACAATCACACTTTTTAAATGACTGAGATTAAAACTCTTACTTTCAATCACATTTTTTAAATGACTAAGATTAAAGCTTAATTTTATTTCTATTTTCAATCACGTTTCATAGATGACCAAGATTAAAATTGTCTTCCATCTCGGTTTATGTACTTAACCATGATAAAAAAAATCTAACTCTTATTTTTTTATACGTTTTTACAAAAACTTAGATCTTTCTTATTTTTGAGGCGTGATCTTTACACCTTTTTGTAGTAGTGACAAAATACTGCTAGCCTACTAAAACTTAGACTTGGACAAGTAAAGGAAACTATTTTTTTTATAATTATTGGTCATTGGCGCCCTCGGAAGGACAAACTATTTTTTTATTTGCAAGGATAATTTTCCCATCAAAATGTATTTCTTGTTTTGCGACAAAATTTTGTTTCCTCACCAAAAAGTCTCTTTTTGCAATGGAATTTGGTTGGTTGCTACTAAGTATATATATATATATACACACACACACTATTTTGAAAATGCTTTGTCGCTAAACATATATATTTGGCAAGGGAATTTGGGTCATTGCTTTTGAGTGCACCATTTTGTGAGGAAATACTTTGTTACTAAATATCTATATTTGGCAAGGAAATTTGAGTTGTTGATACCGAGTGCACCATTTTGAGAGGAAAATGTTGTCTCGCCAAACATATGAATTTCCTCATAAAAGGGTTCACTCATTAACAATTTAAAGTTCCTTGCAAAAAAAAAAAAAACTTTAATTTTAGCGAGGAAACAAAATTTTGGACACAAAAAACAATCGGATACTACCCTTTTGCAACGAACTAGTGACAAATAAAATTTTCTCGCAAAAAACATTTTGAATGGCACACACTTCGATCTCTCATCTGTGGGCAAATCTTTTTCCTAATTAAAGTACCCATATAGATATAGTACGTTGAACGGTTGAATGGCACACACTTCGATCTCTCATCTTCTTCAGCGACATGTTCGGCCAGGTTGTCTTTATTAACTTGTCGTAACGATGATTCCAAATAATACAATTATATTTTCTTATAAATGAAAAATAAACAAACAACGTCCCGTTAAGTAGCTGGCCGGCTGTGTGTTTCCCAAAAAGAAATGGTTGGATAGAGTCCACAGAACACAGTGAAAGAGGTTACAACCTGGCAACGACTGCAACATGAATGGGTCGTGCAATAATTCAATATAATACTCCCGTGTGTTCCTTTTGTTTTGGTAGATATGGGAAAGCTTCAATTTAATGCCTTGCATGCCTTTTGATTTTCCAGTTGTTGCCTTGATCGTTCACATGCACGCTAACGCTCAAATACTGTCGCAAGCTAGCAGTGATGGGAACTCTCTCTCTCTCTCTCTCTCTCTCTCTCTCTCTCCATTTGGCAAGTACTTCTCCCCCATAAGTCGTAACCTTATTCGCGAGCTCATGAAATGAGCATCAGAACCAGCTTGAAAGAAATCATTATCCCTGTTAAATTGTTACACTTCTTAGGCTTTTTTGATGAGTTATAGTAGTCAAAATCTCATTATCTCGAAACGGTATTAGACAATGCACGCTTATGCGTAGGCCGAACTAAACACCTGAGTAATTAAAAAGTAAAATAAAAAAAACTCAAATTGTATCAGAACCCATCTATGGTTTTCCTAAACATCTTTTCAACCTCTCATATATTTTCAATACTCGATCGCGGTTTAGAAAGTCATTCATTTTCAATACTTGATCGCCGTTCATAAAAAAATCATCCATTTTCGATCAATATAGTATCAGAACCTATCATTGGTTTTTCTAAACATCGCTTCAAATTCTACAATCCACTTTCTTGTCGATCCATAGTCGGACTCTACATTGCCATTTGGGTGGTCACCTGAACACCATAAAATAAAATAAAATATTTTTAGAACACATGTAATTTTATTTAAGTTTGTCACTTTTGAACACTCAAGATATTTGAACACCCTAAATGTAAATATTTGAACAGCTGACCCAAAAAAAAAAGAACAAATAGCCCCAAAAAAATTAGCCAGCCAAGCCAATGTAAAGAACCCAATTAAAAGCCATAAGTGGTTCAATAGCTTCCCATAGATGATCAATTGAACAACCTAAACTCTTTTATATTTTATATTACATGTAATAATTTTATATCAAGATTGTTTGAACACTTGTTCTCATATAGTGAACATCCATCAATCTAGGACATTCACAATTGAATACCGATTATATTAGCTCAAAAAAAAAAATTCTTAATAACAAAAATTTTAAAAATTGAGAGAGCAAAAAGTATCTATTGGTATGATATCATACTCTGGTTTTTCTCTGAACAACAATAAGCTCTATATCTCTAAAAAATAAGAGTATACATAAAAAAATCGTATGAACTTATTCGCTAGACTAGTTCCTATAATAAAAACTAACGTGTTTATGAGCCAATTTAATTAATTTAGCTTTGCCTAAAAAAGAGAATATGTTGAAAACATGAAATTATGACATGTCTTACGTATTTTCATATTATTTTGTCTCATTATTCAAACTAGTTAATATATAAATATTTATGTATATATAGTTACTTAACAGACCTATTGGAGTTAAGGTTATTTTTGAACACCTTGATCAAAAATTTTGGAGCTGCCATTGTGTCGATCACAGAAAGGGAGGTATATTATATATAGCCGCATGAACGTATCATGCACATTGACTTGGCAGTGGGAAAAAACTGTATCATGGCAACCAACATATCCATATTGATTAGAACCACCATCGAATAATGTTGGATTCATAGACTTAGATTGGTATAATACACATACAGAAAATCCTATAATAAAATTTCCAACAAAACGGGAGAAAAAGAAATAGGGATTGTGGGCTGAGTTTGATCAAAGCAATATGACCTCCCTACATGCACGCCCACCAGCCAGAGAATTGCTCTCGCAATGTGTATACAACACTTCAAAAGCAGCGATACCAATCCGAAAGGCACGTCCTCTTTTTTTTCTATTTAATTTTCAGGCTTGCTACATATACAAGATAAATATTGGACCTAAATTCTAAGAATAAAAATCTCAAATATTGGACCATTAAAGCAGACCAATGAATTCTTAGGTTGAATATTTCAACCATACTATAGGATATATTGTCGTTACACTTTGAATAATTTAATTTTCTTATTACTCTTTAGAAATTTCAGTTTCAATTTGAACTTAAAAAGACAAAGGGTAAAATTAAAGCCCCAGCCTTTTAATTTTTTCGAAGGTTGACTTTTAAGGAGGGAACAGAAAGTGCAAAAATGCAGTTCACATATATAAGTGACTGGGGATTACCAAATTTCTTAAGCAAAGCAGAGTCGATAATTAAAAAGTGAAAGAAGGAACCAAAAAGAACTACTACGTTCCTCTTAATGCTCAAGAAATAATTTCCAGTGCACGGATCGAGGCCTCAGCTCAAAGCCTGTTACTGACTTCTTTACGATACTATTGCACGTGAGGCGTAAAATCTCACAGAAGCAAACGCAAATGGTTGACAAAGTGATCTTGCCTTAAGACTTAGTAGCCTGCTCCTACCTAAGGTCTTAGGTTCAATTCCCCTTGCCAGCAAATTCTTGGGGTCACTAGAGCTTATGCCCGGTCGTTACCTCCAAGGTCCCGAAATTATTCAAGGTGCATGCAAGATGGCACAGACATCCGTTTATCAAAAAGAAAAAAAAATCTCACAGAAGCATCCAAAAATCTATAAAAGCCTCCCCCCTTAATGCACTCTGCATGACTCAAAGCCTCCCATGTTCTTCTCAATCTTCACATAATTGAGTCAAATTTGAATCAAGAGAGATGCAGAAGCTTTTACTCATTTTGATGACCATTCTACTCATGCAGGTACACCTTAATTTAAACTACAAAAGAAAGTATGGTCATCTTGAGTCCAAACATACATAGTTACATACCTTGACACTGCAAGAGAATTTTGTTGACATATTCCTTTTCTATCTCAGGTTTTTGCTGATGCTGTATTATCCTACAGTTGTCTTGCTAACGTGAGTATCTCTATACCCCTTGTCCAGTCGCATCCCGAACAATATTGGATACATTTTGAATTTATGGTTGAAAGATACTCATACAATTACTGCTCTTGTTTCTGCCTTTCTGAAGTTTTAATTGATTTCCTTTCTTCGTAACTTTGGAACAGAAAGATGAAGGCATTGTTGGATCTAGTCTTCTCAAGAAGTACCATCCTAAGAAGATAAGTAAGTCATATTTTAGTTAGTGTGGATATAATTTGTTGATAAAAATTGCAAGTTTCTTTAGAATACTATCGAAATCAGAGAATTCACCGTATTTTCTTACCTAGTTTTCCCTTTTATATCACGTAAATGAGTTGTATATTGCTCAAAGTAATCTTGGGTAAGAGTCATATAAATAATGATCAGCTAAAAAGAAGTACAATTTCAAGAATTGCAATTAATTAGCATTTATAACCATTCAAATTTCAAATTTTAGACTTGTTTCAGAGAAATTCTAAGTTCTGTCCGCTTAAACTTGTCCAAAAGGGTATTCCTTTTATTCATTCACTGCTTGTCAGGCCATCATTGCTCATTAGTTTAACCCTACTTCTCAAAATCGTTGTTTGGTTCTTTCTTATCATGAAGCCCAAAAAAAATCAAGGTAGCCCTGGTGTAAACTTTTGAAGTAAAAATAGGATTATTTACGGAGACACCACCTGTAAGTTAACGTTTTTCACCAAATACGCCATGCAAGAAAAAAAAACCTACGACGAACTCCTTCTATCGTCCAAAATTTTACCCCAAAACCCCTTCCTTTACCCTTCTATCTAAAATCATCTAGAACCATCAAATTTTTTTTTATGATCAAAACCATTCAATTTATTTAAAACATGGTTTTAAGTGTAGCTATGGAGAAATCGGTTCAAAAAATGATCGGGAAGTGTTTGATCCAAACAATTTTACATGTATGAAAAATTGTTTGGATCGAGCACATCCCAATCATATTTTGAGCCGGTTTCTCACGAGTACCCTTAAAACCATGTTTTAAACAACTTGAATGGCTTGGATAGTTAAAACATGACCTGAAACTTTGAGATTTGAGACGAAAGGGGTCTTGGGGTAAAGTTTTGGAAGATAGAGGGGGTTCGTTGTAGGCTTTTTTTTCCTTGAAGGGGATGTTAGGTGAAAAATGTTAACTTTTACAGGGGGTTGTCCTAGTAAATTACCCGTAAAAATATACTCCATATAATCAATACATAACGAGCTTATGTGCAGAATATTGTTCTGCAACCTCAGGGCACTATTTATAGAAAGTCGGTCGATACTACAGTTCGAATCCATCTCTATCCCAATCTCTTTACACATCTTAATTTAGTTCTACAACTCATAATGGTTATTTCCTTTTTCCCATGGTTTGGACTGTTGCAATCCTATTAACTGCCTCACTCTCTATATGTCATTCGTTGATCTGATGATACAGATTGCAATTATGCGTGCTTGAGGAGATGCAGGAAGGTGTCGAGAAAGAATGTATGCAATCGAGCATGCAAAACCTGCTGCATGCGATGCCATTGCGTTCCTCCGGGCACTTACGGCAACAAGAGTACTTGTCCATGTTATGCAAGCCTTAAAACCCATGGAAATAAACCCAAGTGCCCTTGAATCATGATCTGCAGCAAGCGGAGGTTATTGTCTATTTGTTTGTCTTTGGATTCATTGTTGGAGATAAAATTCTATAGGATAAATAGGCGTGTCGATAAGGTATCCATCAGATACCAGTGTCAGTACGAATTCAATATTGCCCCTGTTTGTTACGGACGGGATATGGTGTTGGGAAGAGAATTTACAGCTGAAATAAAGTTTCATTTCTTATTGTGAGACCGTAAGAAAATTGCAAGAAACTCAAATTACATGGTGCAATTTGGCTACGTATCTTGGAGATAATACTAATTCCTCAATAAAAATCAATAGAAAGTCTTTGATTTCTATGTCTTGATTGTCGTCTAAATTGAAGTTTTCTTCTTCTGCATTTAAAAACGACTAAATTAATCAATGAACTTCTGGAAGTTTCAAAAGTGCTTCTTTTGGAGTTAAATTTCCATTTGTCCATAATATTTCGAAAAAAAAAGTATCTCTTCTCTTTCAGTCCCAGTCCCATAAGAATAGATATGATAATTGGTTTTTCAAACGGGCATGACATCCTCTATAGGATAACTTCTTTCTTGGAAGTTATTTGAGATGGAAGTTATTTGATGTACTTTATTATTCCTCGATTCTCATGAATTTGAAATTTCATAGAGAAATCCATTGATTCCATTAAGATAGCTATATGTTGGATTCTGTTAAACTAGCTATACGTTGTATATTATCAACGGTTTCCGCATAAGAGAGTTTGATGATATCATAAGTAGTTACATTTTTTACACAAATAAATGCTTCAGAAGTTCCAATCTAGGCACCTAAAGAATAGGCTCTTAAAGTTTCCACTTTGCACTTTGGCCCAGCTTTTGTGTAATGTGATGTTGTCCTGGCTCGGCCGTTCTTGCTTGGGGTTCTTTGATCAAGGAACGTCCAGAGAGATATCCCTAGAGTTTTGAGCTACTTTTGATGTTGTGGTAGTGTCCATTTTTTCAAATTATGCTCCAAAGATAGAGAAACGCTATTATTCGTTTCTTAGTTGAATTGAAGCGTTATAAGCGATCAAATGATTAAACGAAGTCTGATTGACTTGAAATTTTACAGAGAACTTTAGTATGGGAAAAATAGAATTATCAATGGTTTAGATCTCAAAAATTTGAAGGCAGTGCTTTGCTCCTACGTGTAGCTTTCTCACTCAGCTCTCCTTTTTCTAGTTGATTCTTTCATTCTCTTTTTACCTCAACGCTCGGGTTCTAGCTTTCTAAGGCTCCTTACTTGTTTTCTCTCTCATCCAGACTTGGCTTTTTTATAAGGCTGCTATTCTAGAGGCACTGCCACGGGACAGAGTCCATAAGACACAAGGCTTTGTTCAGAGGGAGTATCAGGAGTTTCACAGGAGTGTTTCTGGTTGGGTTTAAGTGTTTTCCTAGTTTAAAGAGGACAGAATCTCTTGGCGCTTGAAGTGGATGGATCGTCTGACCATGACGGTGAGCAACATGGGACGTCATAGGGTTGTCTTGGCAAGTCTGTCCTGCTGGACCTTTTACATTCCTTACTGCATTCTCTGTCAGCTAGGTGTTGGTCAATCAATACCACTTGTGTATCCCGAAGCCTTTGTTGTGCCAAATTTCAACCATGCAACTATCCAGGCTTATCAACGTACTGGGAGGGAGCGTGCGAAAGTTTCTAGAGATCAGAGTCTTAACATTGTGCTTTCGAGGTGTTACAAAAGATGGTTGGTACAAGAAATTGAAGTGAGAGAAAACGAGAATCAAAATTGACATCTACTTTGGTCTTAATGTACTCGAAATAAATTGTTGACCCATGACATGTTTCATGTGGGCCAATGTTTAGCTTTTGTTGTTTTGTTGTGTGAAAGAATCATGCTTAGCCATGTAATCAAAGAAATCAGTTTGAATAAAAGTGAATCATGAAAGTTTTCCACTTTGATTTTTATTGATTGTGATTGTAAACACAAATGATGGCCATGGATCAACTCAAGAGATGTTACAAAGGTTGCGACTGGTCCCCAATGTGAGGATGCCTACATATCCTTAAGAAAGAATCAGGTCATGACGTAGTTCGTGCATGCAAATTGGCTAGGGTTCACTCGAGTATTTTCACTCTCCTTTTGTGCTCTGATTTTTGCCTAGTACCACCCTTTCGGGTTTTCGGTCTAGCGAGCTTTTTGATTGATTTGTCTTGAATTTTGCCTAAGTTGCCTGATGTGGGTTTTTGACTTAGCAAACTTGATCTAATTTTTGCCTGGCACTGCCCACCCTTGCGGTTTTCAGTCCAGCGAGCTTCTCTCAGGGGTAGTATCGCTTGAGCTGATCCATGTTGACTAATGTAGAGAATTCGTTGTCGTCGAGATCGATGAGCTGAGTTGTGCCTCCAGTTGTGCCTCCATACAAGATCTTTTTTATGATGTATGGCCCTGCCCATTTTGGCCGAAACTTCCCACGTGGATCAAAAACTGGAGCCTGGATCTCCTTCAGAACCATATTTCCTTCTTGCAGATTCCTGGGCTTAACCTTCTTGTTGAAAGCACGCATGATTTGACATTGATACCCTTGAACATGATATAAGGCCATGAGTCTTCTTTCGTCGAACAACATGAGTTTTTCGAATCTTGTGCTCTGCCATTTAGCTTCCTTGATGTCTGCTTCTATCATGAGCCTTAGTGATGGTACCTCGAGCTCAATAGGGAGGACGACTTCCATACCATAGACCAAAGAATAGGGTGTTGCCCCAATCGGAGTACGGATAGATGTCCAGTATCCCTAAAGTGCTAATGGCAACTGTTCGTGCCAGTTTCTTGTAGACTGAATGGTTCTTTCCAATATCGACCTAATGGTTTTGTTAGCAGCTTCAACAGTTCCATTGATTTGTGGTCGGTAAATGGTTGACTTGTGGACGTGGATCCCAAAATCTTTGAGAACTTCTGTGACTCTACCTTTGAAGTGAACGCCATTGCCGGATATGAATGCATGAGGTATGCCATACCGGTAAACGATGTTCCGTTAGACAAAATGAGCAACCTGAACCGCTATGAGAATGGTGTAGGAGGCGGCCTCAACCCACTCGATGAAGTAATCAATAGCAACCAGGATGAATTTATTCTCATTTGAAGTAGCTGGGGTAATTTTGTCGATGACGTCAATGCCCCAGGTAGAAAAGGGCCAAGGTGAAGTCATAGAATGCAGTTCTGATGGTGGTAAGTGCATGAGATTGGCATAAATCTGACATTTGTGACACCTTCTTGCATACTCAATGCATTCGGTTTCCATGGTAGACCAATAATACCCTTGTCACAAGATTTTCTTGGCAAGCATTGTACCATTCATGTGAGGGCCACAGACTCCATTGTGTACTTCTTCCATGATTCTTGTTGCTTCTTCGCCGTTCACGCATAACTTGTGCATTCCGTAGTGGGATCTTCGGTACAGCCTAGCCCCGTAGATAATGTAGTGAAAAGCTAGTTTTCGGAGAGCGATCTGGTCCTTCTTGTTAGTTCCGGTCGGGGATTAGTCTTTCTCAATGAAGTTCCAGATGTCATGGTACCAAGGAAATCCATCGTCGGGATCATCAATAGCCATGATGTACTCATAAACAAGTTTGTCCCTTTGTTCAATCATGATTGGTCAAAGTTTGACTCCGTTGGATATCTCCACCATTGAAGCCAATGTTGCCAAGGCATCGGCAAACTGGTTGTTTAATTGGGGCACAGAGTGAAAGTGACAACTTGGAATCCATGAATTAGGTCATCAAGGTCCTTATGGCAAGGCTTCAACTTGTCTTCCCTGACCTTCTAGTCACTATTTGCTTGTGAAATCACTAAGTTGGAATCTTCAATCACTTCCAATATTTTGGCACCGATTTCGAGGGCAACTTCCATCCCCACGATACATGCTTCGTATTCAGACTGGTTATTGGTGACCTCAAAGTTGAGCTTGAAAGCAAGAGGGATGTGTGACCCTTCTGGTAAGATAAACAAAATCCCAATCCCAAATCCTTTCTAGTTAGTAGCCCCGTCAAAGTAAAGCAACCACACATCACTGGTCGTGGTCATGACATTTTCATTGGGAAATTCGAAACTCACATCTTCTGGACCTTCTACCGGATGATCAGCCAGAAATTCAGTGACAACTTTTCCTTTCACAGACTACTTGATGTCAAATTCAGGTAACAGGAGCAACCAGCGTGCCAACTTACCTGTGAGTGTTGGTTTCTCGAATAGATATTTGAGAGGGTCCATCCGAGAGATCAGCCTCACTGGGTAGGCCAACATGTAGTGTCTCAACTTCTTGGAAGCCCATATCAAAGCCCAGCAAACCTTTTTCAGGGAGTTGTACCGCTCCTCGCATCCTGCCATCTTCTTTCTAATGTGATAGACTAATTTCTTGTTACCACCTTCACCTTCTTGCACGAGCATGCATCCCATTGCTGATGGGGTAACAGATAAGTACATAATAAGGGGTTGCCTTAGCATTGGTGGCATCAGCACGGAGGGCTCTAAAGATACTTCTTGATGGCTTCGAAAGTTTTCTGGCATCCGTCGTCCCATTTGAATGGCACACCTTTCTTGAGTAATCGAAACATCGGCTCGCAAGTTAAGGTTAATTTGGCAATGAATCTGCTGATAAACTGAATCTTCCCGAGAAAGCTTCGTACTTCCTTTTATGTCTGGGGTGGCTACATTTTGAGAATAGCCTTTATCTTGTAACGATCTATCTCAATTCCTCATGTAGTGATCATGAATCCCAACATCTTCCCAGCTGTGACACCAAATGTACATTTCTCAGGATTCAGACGTAACTGGTACTTGCGAATTCTTTCGAAGAATTTCCTAAGTGCGGGTAAATGTCCTTCCCTTTCCTTGGCTTTGACAATCATGTCATCCATGTAAACTTCAACTTCTTTGTGGATCATGTCATGTAGCAATGTTGTAGCCGCCCTCTGATAGATTGACCTGGCATTTTTTAGTCCAAATGGCATGACCCTGTAACAGTAAGTGCCCCACTCTGTGGTGAAAGTAGTCTTCTCACAGTCTTCGGGGGCCATGAGAATCTAGTTGTATCCTGAGAAACCATCCATGAAAGAGAGAAGCGCATGCCCTGCAGTGTTGTCCATAAGTACATCTATGAGCGGTAATGGGAAATTGTCTTTAGGGCTGGCCTTGTTCATATCTCTAAAGTCTATGCAGACTCAAATCTTTCCATTTTTCTTAGGGACAGGAATGATGTTTGCAACCCACTGAGGGTATTCTGTCACCATCAGGAACCCAGCATCTATCAGCCTCTGAATTTCTTTCTTGATTTTCGACACCTAGTTAGGTCTCATCTTCCTCAATTTCTGCTTGGGAGGCTTCGCATTTGGATAAAGCGAGATTCGATGATCCACAATTTCGGAGTCAATACCAGGCATATCTGCGTGTGACCATGCAAAAACATCCTTGAATTCTTTCAGGAGATCCGAGTGGGCTTTGAACTCTTCTGGAGATAATCCGGAACCAATTTAAACCATCTATGGATTGCTTTAATTTTTCAAATTTATAGAAATAATTTCTTCTTTTATAGGCTGAGCATGCCTTTCATCTTCCCTTCTGATTAGAGATCGAAGTTCTTCCAGAATTTCATCCTCAAACTTAGTCTCTTCATCATCGGGGTCAAGACAATTTATTTCAGATACAACAAGATAAGCAAAGTATATTTTATTGATAGCAAATGCGGGGGGCCCAGGGGCGTGATACATGAGGGTGGACTCGAATTCAAAAGAAAAATGATGACGTGAAGGAATGACAGATACATGTTCGGGGTCAGACTCAAATCCAGACTCAGATTCTGACTCAAATTCAGTGCTAATGTAAGTGATCCTAGGTACAAAAGTACAATTTTCATAAATTCTATTGGCATCCACAATGAGTGCAGTGACATCTCCAAGGGCATCCTGGCTTAGGATCATCAACTCTACCTCCTCGGCAAGATCTAAATCAGGCTTCAAATCAAATCACAACAGGCTTGCCTTCCTCTTCCACACCTATCAAGCTCTCTTCACCAAATAGCGATTGGAGATTCCCTGAGTCAAGAGTTTCGATCCAGTCAACTTGGAGTGCCTTAACAAGTTCTTCCCTTTTCTCAGCTTCATCATCACTGTCCCAAGTATCGTTTGCGAAGATTTCGAAACCCATCAGCTTGGTCTTCGCTACCATGTCCCAGAATGGTTCCAGTTCTCCTTGATAGATGGCTTCTGGAGCCTTCACAAATTGAATGGGCTTTTTCTTGGCACTAGGTTGCACCCTCTTTCCTTTTCTTGGCTTGCTGTCAGCTGACTCATAACCGAGACCGAAGCAATGCTTATTTGTCGAAAACTTGGGAAATTCAGCCATCCCCTGATTGTTCCACCCTAACACCAGGCTGGGTAGGTATTCCATCTTTCTCATCATTTCCAAGTAGTTGAGCTGACTGAGAAATCCTCATCCATTTTAACATTAAGGATTGACCTTGAAGTATCAAAAGAGAAACCACAGAGGGTGACATTTTCTTCTCCATGAGTTATTCAAGTAGTGGTGCATTGTCAGGGACATGGGGATGAATTCCCAAATCTCTATGAATGGTTAAAGTTCTTGCAGCCAGCCTAAGTTGGACTTTCTGGTGTAGAGAAGAAAGGACTGCCATGATATCTAATTGATGGAGCCAAGGCCTGCCCAACAGCAGGTTAAAAGATGTGGGAATGTTGAGTACATGGAACTCGATATTTGTTTTGAAGTCTTCAATCACTACTTCCATTTTGATTATCTCAACTACATCCCTGCGAGTGTTATCATATGCGCATACTCCGGGTTAGAAAAGCTGGAGGTCTTTGTTCTTGAATCCCAAGCAGTAAGTTGTCCGTAGAGGACACACATTCAGAGCAGGTCCATTGTCAAGTAGAACAATGGGGACCCATTTTCCCATGCACTTGAGAGTGATGTGCAAAGGTTTGTTGTGACCAGCTCCCTCTGGGGCTAAATCCTTTTCAGTAAAGACAACAACGTGCCTCGCACGGGCTAGAGTGAGCATTGCTACCATGGTTTCCGGGGGAGTATCAGGTGGTACTTCCAAGTTGGATAGAGTTTTGATTAGCTTTTGACGATGTTCCTGGGAGGAAGAGAGTAAACCCCAAATTGAAACTGATGCTGGAGTTCTTTCAAGCTGTTTTTGAACCAAGTCTTCCGTTGTTGCTCAGTTCCTTTGAGGTGGTTGAGTAGTGACTTCTAGCTCGACCGGAGACGAATTTCTTGAACGGGATCATCCTAGATGAATTCTTCTGACTGAGTTTGGTGTGAGACATTCCTTTGAAGGTTGGCTGGCTGGTAGATTCGGCCACTTCTCGTCACCCAATTGACTGTATTATCCCAGAGTTGCTGGTTTTCACCCCAAAAGTCTTCAAATCCTTCACCGACTTTGTGTTTGCCAAGTTTGATGACCTCTCTTTTCTGTTTTTCATGTTGATCTTCCGACCACAAGTCTATCAAACTGTCTAGCATTTCCTGACTGCTGATATCAACTGCTTCCAATTTTGTTTTCAAATTTGTTACCTCTGACTCCTACCAGAAAGACTGGTTGAGCATGGATATATTGATCATCCATACTTCGTCATAGCTGACTCGGATTTCGATAACCTCATCTTGTCCCATTTGGTTGCCTGTGAATCTGTGACCAGAACTGATATGTTGGAAGTGTGTGGGAATGGCGTGGATGGCTACAGGAGAGATTTTCCGATAATGTATGCCTGAGGGAACCAATCATGATCATTGAAGATTGTTTCGATAGCCTGGTGATTTCCTTCTCCGGGAAGTTGAGGTGGCGAATAGCTCCATTAGGAGTTGTATTGAAATAGAGTTAGGAGTAAAACCATGTCCAAAGGGTCTGCATAGACTGCCACTTCTTCAACTTGGTTGATATTGAGACCTTTTGACATGTAAATAACTGGCTTGTCATGAATTTCTGGGATGACGTACTGGCTGGCTCAAGTCCCAAGAGATTAACAAAAAACTAAACAATGCTTGTTGGAAATCTTTTCATTCCTGATCATTCATGGCCCATTCTCCTTCTTCAGCAAGGTCACCCCATTTGAGTTTGTGTTCAAAGGTTTCAATGGCATAGGCTTCCGGGTCTCCCGACATAGGCACAAAGGGTTTTAGTTTAGTGACTGGCACGATGTACAGGCTTGGATTGAATTGAGTAAAGCTTGGGCCTTTTGTAGTGGAGCTAAAAGATATTTAGCTGATTTGGATATTTTGCTTGTAGTTAGGCAAGGGATTGGAAATGGTATTAGGCTTTTGTTTGGGAATTGGGATGGTTCCATCATCAACCAAGTCTTGGACTATGTGTTTGAGGCAGATACAATTGTTGGTATGATGGTCGGGCGTTTGGTGGTAGGCACAGTAGACATTTGGGTTGTGGTTTGCAGGAAGCTCTTTGGGGGGATCAAGAGGCTTGATGGCATTTTTCTCAATGAGCTTTTTGTAGACAATGGTAAGAAGGAAAGGGAATTGGTAAAATTCTCTTCTTGGCTAAGGGGGTGTTTTGGATAGGTTGTGACTGGGTGGCTATCTAGTTAACTGGTTCAGTTTTGACGGGCTTGGGATTGAAGGAACTAGCTTGGGCCGAACTATAAATGTTTGGTCCGAAAAGTGTATTGCTGTTACCTGAGTAGACTTGCTTAGGCCGAGAAATGGATTTTCCTTTGTCGAATATGATAGTGCGGATTGTGTCTTCAACTGCAAGGCTAGCTTCATAAAAGGTTTTGAAGTCGGCATGAGTCTGAAAGACCGCCAAGTGTTTGGCAAAGTTAGGTTCCAAATTTCGAGTGATAATCCTCATCTGTTCTTTCTCTGAGGGCCTGTCCATCATCTGCGAAGCCTTTCCTCTCCAGCATTTGACAAAGTCGGCGAAAGATTCGTTCTTCCCCATCTTTGTGGATTCTAACTCCCGAACGGTCATTTCCAACTGGATGTTGTAGTTGTACTTAGCCACAAAGGCTGCCCCAATGTCTTCCCAGGTCTTTTTCTTTAAATTGTCTAAGTTTAGAAACCAACAGAGTGCAAATCCCATCAAGGTTTTGCTGGAACATCTGTGCCATGGCGTTCTTCTCCACATCGTACATAGATAAGGTGCCTATGTACGTTTGCAAGTGCGCCTTCGAGTCACCGCTTCCATTAAATTTGTCCCAGTTAATTGGCTTGAATTTGTCAAGCAGCTTGGCATTGGGGAATAGGCATAGCTTCTCCATATCAATGCCTATAGTAGCAATATTTTCTTGCTTTTGAACTGATTCCTCAAGTTTGGCCATCATGGCATCCATTTCAGGGTGATTATTTGATGATTCCCTAGTTAGTGAAGGTAACCAAGAAGTAATGTCCTGAATCAAGATCATCATCTGGGCCATTTGCTTGTTATTGCTGGCTCGCTGGTCTTCCAAGTCTTCTTTGAGAATCTGAACCTCAGTCTTCTCTGTTTACTCTGTGCTCTTGGTCATGACTGGAAGGCTAGCTAACTTCCACTCTTGACTCAGTCTGAATTAATCGTTGTTGGGGAGTTCGAGCCCAACTAGGTGCAGGAATGTTCTTGTTTTTTGCCAATGGTTATGTACTGATGGTTTGAACAAAATAAATTATGTTGTGCATGCAACCTATCTAAATGAATGAGGTGTTATGCATGATGCAGGATTGCCCCAATTTTCTCTGGTTTTGCTGAGTACAAGGCTAGACCAATGCTTGACCAAAATCCTAGACCTAAATTAGTGGGTTGCCCCAAGCATAGGGCTGAGACCGGTGTAGCATAATACCCGATAAGACCGGAATCGAATCCACAGAGAAGGCAGGAAGTGCTTACCAAAAACTCGGATTGTAATGTTTAACACGGCTCTTAGGTGGCCACCCTTTGTGATTTGATTGGGAAAATTACCTAAACTAGAGTAAAACTGGTCTGGTTAAACTATTAAAAAGCAAGTACGGTCGTAGGCTTCATAACACCAGTAACCAAATCTAGATAGTTCCGCTCCATTCAAGGTTCTAAAAATGTTTGATTTTAGAGAGAGAAAGATACCCCGAAAGATGCGAATCCTCGTGGTCGCCGTTCACCCGTGTACAGCGAAGAACAAGTTTTGGTCCCCTGTTCCCCGTGTTACATGGGCTCTGACGATGTCCAGATACGTCCGACGGAAGCACTTTGATAACCTAAAGTTGCTTTTTACCATTGTTGATTGTAAAATCGAAGCAAGAAAAAATCCAGCCCTGGCCACAGAGTGTTAATCGCCCCGCGACCATACCTAAAGAACTACTCACTCATGATAATTTGAACAACTGACAAGATTCTGAAATTAAACATGCTTCTATAATTGAATATTGAACGAAACAAAGATCCGAAGGTAAAACTGCGGACAAACTCCCGCGAACTAAGAGTTAATGAAAATAAAACAAGATGTACCAAAAGCAATATGCAAAACAGCAAACAAAACTCCAAAACTCTGATGGAAAAGCCTCCGGAAAGTATAATCTCTAGAGCAAAATAAACAGCTGCTAATTAGAAGTAAAGTAAAACAAGGTTCGAACCCTAATTCGACCTAAAAACGGGGTATTTATAACTTCTCGAAGTCAAACACGTGACAAGACCACCGGCTGATTTTAAGCCCCTCTGGTATCAATACAATGAAATGCCTGTATCGATACAGATTCATTCTGTTCGCTCCTGAGCTAACCGGTATCGATACAGCACAATTCCTGTATTGATACCGAGTGCTTTAAACTGCTTTTCAAGCTTGCTTGCTCGTCCTCACTTGGTCCCACTAGCTCCCAACATGCCCAATGTCTTGTGTCCATTTTATGTGCTCTTCCGGCCTGTTTCCTACAAAATAAACAAAAATACCAAAAACAAAAGACAACACCACATCAAGTGGAAAACGGAATAAATCGCGCCTTTAATGCGCTAATTCGCCCTACTTAGGCGCTTATATCTGTGATATTGCGCGCCTATCAACCAAGGTTGCCTATGTATCCCCATGGAGAGGAATTAGGCCGTAATGTAGTTTGGGACTACAAATTGGCTCCCAAATTTTTATGAAAAGATGTGCCCTTTTTTTTCATTGATCACCCAAGCATGGAGTGATACAAAAGGAGTTTTGATAGATGGAAAACAGACTTGATAAGCAAAGTACATGTCATTATAGACTCGGTAAATAGCCCATACAGAAAACAACAACAGACTTTATAAACAACTGCAACAAACTTGGCATCCAGACTGGACAACTGATGTTGATCTTATTCCAAAAGAGCCCTTGATGGCTTGATCAGGTCTGGTTATGGCGCGCGCTTCAACTTGTTCAGGTTGCGACTTTACAGGATGGGATGAGTTGGGGTGACTGGGGTGGATGGTGAACTAGCTTCACCGATTTTCTGCTTTCTTTTGCGAACCTTGGCTTCCCCTTCCTCTTGTTTCTTGAGCTGGCGGGGGGGCATATCCTCATTGTCAAGGAGGTAATCCTTGTAGCATCCATCATAGTTGCATTCATCCTAGTACTTATGGCCAGTGATTGGGTCAACAAAGTAGTACGCCGAGTTGACTTCTTCATCAATGTACTTGATTGGTGGCATGAGGCAGAAGTCTTCATTATCTTTTTCACACATGATAGTGATCTTGTCTGGGAGCATAGTCGAGTCACTATCTGGCGTGACGTGAAACTTCCAGCCCGGATGGCCTTTAGTATTGTCCCACTGATAGGGCTCGGTGATTTGGTCAACCCACTTGTAGAGCTTTTCGCCTTCAGGGGCCTTCTCTTTGGGCTTGGGGGACTTGTCTTCTTCAATGATCCAAACAGGAGCATTGTAATGAATGGAGAAGGTAGACTTGAGTCTCTTGTTGCTTGGTTGGTCAGCCGTTGTGTTCTGATAGGAAGAGTACTAGTTTTATTTGGGGAAAAGTAGGAGCCTATTCCAAATTGGTTTTGGAAAAAAAATTTATATTTAGCCTAACCAAAGATTATTGGGACAATCCTCGAGGTGAGTGAAGTGAAACCTAGGGTCAATCTAATTGGTGTATGCATGCAAGATGAGAACGGTATATACAAAGCAGTAAACAAGTAGCATGGTATGTGCGGAAAGCGATAGACAGGCAGCATGCTAATAGGGTACGGGAAAACAATAGACACGTAGCAGGATATATCACGTAATCCTATCATGTGGGTTCCTGTCTTAGGTTAGAAAGTTCTATGGATATCTATATGCAAAAGCCGGTTTTGGTTTGAAGGGGGTTCCTCAGACTAGAGCCAATATTTGCCTCCCCTGTGCCAAGAAAACTGACGTGGCAAGGGTAGTAACGACAGGCTGACTCATTATCATCCAAGGTTGCCAAGAATCCTAAGATGTCCTAACACCAGCAAGCCAGGTAGGGTAACCAGGACACAGCGGCGAGGCTAGTAACCATGCACGTGCAATGCAAAAGCTTAACAATAAAATCTTTTCAAAAAATCCCACAAATATTTTTCAAATTTGGCTCGCTTTTTAAACTAATCAAGATCTTGAAATTTTACTCATGCAAACAATCCGAAAAGCTCCAGTCCAGACTGATCGGGCTTTCACCCTAACATCAATCCTTTCTAGTACAGCGTGAAGTGCATACTTGGTGTCAAGCTTTCGAAGAGTCATTTTACAAGTGTAAAATGTCAAAAATAAAGATTAATTTAAAACATATTGATCCCCAGCAGAGTCGCCATTTTGTGGATGCTCATTTTTTGCGTGGGCAAAATTGTCCTTGGAGTTTTTGGTTGTGTTTGTGAAAAAGGACGATCCGGGAAAAAAAGAAAAATTTAGAGTCGCCACTCAGGGTTTAATTTCTAAGAATTGTTGGGTACCCGAGAAATCGTTTAAAGAAAATAAATGACTCTTGTGCCGTTGAAAAAGAGGTTTGATTTGGGGAAAAATAAAGATTTAGGTTCGGGAGCCAGGTTACCTACGGGGAAGGTTTTGCTAAAAAACATGCACCCCGTGTGTCTGGAATTTTTCGGTCTTTACTAAATCTTTGTGAAATTTACTTTGAAAATATTTTATTGAAAACTTTATTTCACATAAACAATGTATCAGGAAATAATGAGCTTAAAAGAGACAAATAATAACAGTAAATCAAAATAACACACAATCAAACATATAAACACAAGAAAATTAACTAAGAGGGATACAAGTGCAAGAAACAGAAAATGAAAGGGGGTAAGCTGCAATTTTACCTACTGGTCTTTTTTTTATATAAAAAAAAAATGAGTGTCGGATTTCAGAAAAGAGAGCATCCAAAATGCATTTTCAGTGACACCGTACGGTATCAAAAAGTACGGTGCCATGGGGGTGCCGTACGGTTCCCCTGTGCAATGCATTTTTCAAAAATTCTCATTTTATCCGATTGAAACCAACTTCGTTTTCGGGTAACAACCACACTTTTTGTTGACCAAAAACAAGTAGAAAAAAATGGTTTTATTGAGTAAGTGTACCTCATTTTAGGGACATCATCCCGCGACAACGAATGATGTCGCGCAAAATTCACCCGAGAGGTTTAAATTTTTGTTGAAATATCTCCGTTTTGGACTCGAGGAAGAGCTACAGAGCTCTCCTCAAGCCCGTGGAGACTCCCCACAAAAAGATTGCTACCTCAATTTGAATGCAAATGTGTACCTCTGGGTTTGCTTGGTTAGGACCACGGACCTTGAAAGGGATCGATTTGAAGATTAGAGGCTGTAGTTGTAGGCTTGTAAGAACAAGGGTGGTATAATTTGAACCAAGAAGGGTTTCGACAGAGTAACGAATAGACAAACAAATTTGCTTTTGGGAGGGATTTTTGGTTGAGAATTGATCCCCTGACTTTTTCGGCCTTCCATTTCACATCTTATATATAGATGGAGTTTCGAACAATTTCATCATTTGGATGATTCCCACATGCCAGTGAATGACATCATTTGCGAATATCATCTTTGTTTCTAAGCTGCTGGAACGACCCAAAAATCCTATTGATGGGACAAGGGTGTCGTACGGCGTCAAGGATATGCCGCACGGTGCACATGGTGACACCGCACAGTGCAAATGGATTTTCAAGTTGTACAGTTTTGGGTTTGGGGCCGTAAGGTTTTAGGTGGTTTTTGGGGTTTTGGTTTATTTAATCCGTCCGTCCAAGTATCCATTCCAAGGTACATTTCGCGCATTCTTTTCATCATTGGGGACGCACTAGTTATCAAAAATTGGGGTGTCTACAATGATGTATTTTGATATTTTGTTTAGTGTTTGCATGTATGATCATATACGCCACCTACTGACCCCGTTGTGCGACTACCATGTGTGTAAGCATAACCCTTAAAAAATACCACAACAAATTATCAAGATTAGTTTTCTGGTGCCAAAACTTGGGTATAAACTATCGAAATATTGTCTAAATTTTGGTTTACAACTTCTGAAATAATGTATCAATTTTGGAACTCAAATGTCGAAATATTTATCCAATTTTAGGAGTTATATACCAAAATATATGACATTTTTCAGGACTACATTACCGTGTCAAACAAACGGACAGATTACTACGTCAAGAAAAAATGGGTTATCTGTTGGGTAGTTTTTTGCTTGAAAATCTTCATTTCCGGGATACCAGGCTCACTCTCCACTTCCATGCTTTCTTCTAAGGTCACAGTCTTCTCTATTGCAGACTATTTTGGTGAATTTGGAGTTTTAAATTATTCCATTATCTTCTGAAATTATTCTTGTAATTGAAGTGAGGGAGAGGATCCCTCCATTGACTCATCAAAATTTTCCATTGATTGAGAGAGATTTGGGATGGAGGGGGAAGAATGTAGGAACAAGTATGAAATTTTTTTGAACTAACAATAGGGAAAAAGAAGGATGAACAGTAGGAATAAGAGGGAGAAAAAGAGGTTTGGGGGGGAAGGAGTGGGTGGGTTGGTATGTAGTAATAAGAGGGAAAAAGTTTGTGTAAATGGGTTGGTATGTAGTAACTTGAGGGACAAAATGGACTTTTTGCAGGAGAGGTTTTAACATTTATTTTTTGCCAGGTGGTATGAAGGTATAGATGGGACCCAATTAGAATCACCCTCAGAGGTGTTAAACGTGTGTGCCGTGCCATTCAACTTCCATGCCAACCGTGCTTCGTGCCGTGTTGTGCCATGCCTATTTACTTCATCGTGTCATGTCGTGTCGTGCCAACCGCGCTACGTGTCGTGCCCAATTACTTCATCGTGCCACTGCGTGCCGTGCCCGATTAGTTAATCGTGTTGTGTTGTGTCGTGCCGTTGATTTACTTGTATTGTGCCGTGCCATTCCTTTTTTTTTATCGTGTCGTGTCATGCCTTTTTGTCGTGTCATGTTGTGCCGTGCCATGCCTTTTGTCGTGCCGTGCCTTTTTTGTCGCGTCATGCCGTGCCTTATTCGTGCCGTGCAATGCCTTTTTTTAGTCGTGCCATGCCGACGCCGTGCCTTCGTATCGTGTTATAATTTGAATGACTCACTACTTGTAAATTCGAATTTTTTTTTAAATAGTTGAAGTACTTTTTTATTTATTAACTACATGCATTAGTGCATTACTACATTGTGGTCTACCTTCAACATATTCCAATTTGTTAGCTCTCAAATTAGTTGCTTGAAGCTATGCAATTACCAATTAAATAGACAAACCAAACTGGAATTTTGAGAAACTGTAACCGAACCGAACGGGGTTCGGGTAATCCCCGAACTGTTTGGGTACCCAAACCTGAGATTTAAAAATTAAAACCTAAGAAAATCTAAGATATAAAACAAACATCAACCATTCCTTTCCTTCTAAAAAACCATAGCATAGCATGACAACAGAGTAACAATGTAACATAGCATTCCAAATTTGGCAGCTTTCCAAGTTTCAAAACACCAGTGCACCACACTAGTACTTAGTTCAAATTACACCAGTGCTTAGTTTAAATTACAAACTAAAAGTGTAACATAGCATGCCAACAAAGCAACACAGGGAAAAAAAAAAACATTGCAATCTGTTGCATAACGAACCGACTTATTCAAAGTTCATCTTCCAACCAAGGTCATCTGGTCATATGACAATCTTGGAGTTGACCTCTTCTTATATACCTGGACAGAACTCAATAAAAAACAATTATGCCAGAAAAGTTGAAACATGGGCTCAGGTATTAAGAACATACCTTTGGTGCTACTCTTGGATGCAACAAGATTGCCCCCCAAGTTAGCAACCAAAGCCAAAGTTCTAACAAATTTATTCGACATTTATCTTCATTGCCCATAAAACAAAGTAAAGGCTCAATTTAACATCATTGCCCATATGAACATAACATGAGCATAACAGATTCAAAGTAAAAGGCTCAATTTAACAGATTCAACTTTCAAAGTAGCACCAACAACCAAACTGCATGCAGCAGCAATAGGCAAGTACCACCACTACCCAGAAAAACTACAATTAAATTATCCCACAAGGCTCAGAGTTGCGAAAACAAGGCTCAGAAAAACATCATTGCCAAATTATCCCACAAATGTCTTTATTTCTACAAAGATAAGCTCAGTTAACATCATTGCCAAATTATCACAACAGTCACAAGTTCAACACTTCATGCAAACCTATAGCAAAATTCAGGTTCAGAATTGTGAAAACAAGGCTCAGTTTAACATCATTGCCAAATTACTGCAGCAGGTCCCAGCATATTCAATAAGAATGGGCTCAAAACAGGAATCACATAGGTCTACACTAATATTAATCTCTCTATATCAGCATTAATCAATTAGCTTTCAATTATATCGGCTCCTGAGAGTTCAAAGTGAGCCCAAATGCAAGTTTAACACAAAGGTCCAACATTTTCCTTTCTTTCTTTTTCAACACGAACAAATCTCCAATAGTCCAACCGTATTGGCCCAAAACATACCTATAACCTATTTCAGCCAAGCAGTCCTTTCAAGTAAATCAAAAATAGCAAAAATTGACTCGATTATTAATTGTTACAAACAGTTATCGTAATATTGCTATGACTAGCACAAACAGATGTGAATATGCAGGACATCAGTAGATCTAACTAATCAGAGAGGCAACATTCTCAACATACGTATAAATATTGGGCCACCGAAACCCAGTTATAGAAACATTAGTCTTATCTCCATTTGAGCTACAAGCCATATGAAAATCCTTTGAATGTCTTCCCCAGAAGATCTTACCAGTTGACCACCATTTACGTGTAGTTGTAGCACAAAGAGGGATTCAAATAATTCAATATCCTAATTTACATGCTCAAGAGTCAAGACAACTAAAGCACATGCAATGTGTAGATGAAACAACCAGCAATGTCAAGCCCAAACACAACCCATACTAGAAATAAGGCAGCAAGTGTATGCTTAGATAGTTAAAACAAGGACCAAAGAAGTCAATAGTACTTCAAATTCAACTCTTCAGCTTCAAATTAGTAACTAATAACCCATTAAATTTCCCAATCTACTCATCAAAAAAATATTATCTCGGGAAAACATTGACTATGCAGGACACTCAATTTATTGAAAGACATTAAAACATCCAAACCTGTTTATACCAACTCTCTGATTACCATCCTCAGATGCCAATGATCTTGGAGCCAAACCATGAACTTTCTTGAATGGCTTCCTCATAAGGTTGCACGAAATGACCTTCCCGTATTCGTGTAGCTAAATTATCCCACAACACAAATCCGAGATCACAAAATTCATGTTCAGAGTTGCGAAAAAGGCTCAGAAAAACATCATTGCCAAATTATCCCACAAATGTCTTTATTTCTACAAAGATACAAGCTCAGTTAACATCATTGCCAAATTACAAAGCAGTCACAAATTCAACACTTCATGCAAACCTATAGCAAAATTCAGGTTCAGAGTTGCGAAAACAAGGCTCAGTTTAACATCATTGCCAAATTATCCCATAGATTCACCAAATTACTACAGCAAGTACCAGCAGATTCAATAAGAATGGGCTCAAAACAGGAATCACATAGGCCAACACTTATATTAATATAGGCCTACATAAAACAATCATTTAGAATCACATAGGCGGATAGGCCTACATAAGTTTCATATGAACGCACACAAAATTCCATCACAAAAAATTGGATGTGCTCCAGGAACAGTACTTTCCCTTTGGAAAGCTTTAGACAACCTGGAGAGGCATTCAGTAAATCTAGTGGCAAGGCATTTAGTAAATCTAGTGGCAGTGAGCACAATCATTGAAATACAGCAGCTCTGCCCAAGCATGGCAAGCAATAGATTCATGGCAAGGCTTAAAGACTAAAACAAACACATCAACAAGACATAAGAGCACCAAGGAATGCGTCCTTCCAAGGAGACAAATAACAAAATCTGGTTCCAAAATAATACCAAGGAATGCCTTCTTCCAAGGAGACAAATAACAAATAATGATAGTCACAACGTGCAGTTTGATGTGATTCTGCCCAAATGAGCTATTAGAGCAAAACCCCTTCATAAGTCTGAGTCCTCTGGAACAACCTGCCACTGGAAATCAATTAGTGCCATGAAAATAGTGGAGGTAAGTAAAACAAACTAATACACCCCTCTGATTAAATGCCCCTATGGCACGTGCTTGCTATTCAGATTGAAGATTAAGGTGCCATGTTTCACACAAGTATAAAGGACCATCTAAAATTTTGTTAAGTGACAACAATTTGCATGTAATGTCAGTACAAAATTTGTTGACAACAAATGGGATTGTGTGTTGGATATTCTGAAATTTCCTAAAATTCATTTCAATCCAAATGTGATATAGCATGACTATGACATATAAAAAATTCAAGTGGAAAACACACAACATGAAGAAAGAGTCTTGTACCTTAGTTACGCGATACAACTATAAAAAGAGTCTCATACCTCAGTTAAAAGAACTCCCAAGTTCACCATTGAAGCCAAGACCTACACCGCACGAGAGAGGAATCCACACCTAAGGACAATCCATCCGGACCATCCCATGTAATTCCACAAAGACACACACACACACACACAGAGCATGTAATACCTAAATGGCTAATTCAGTGGTAACATCATGTGTTACCAAGGCCTCAGTAGTCCATCATAGGTATATTATCAAAATGGCTCAGCAAGCATCATTGCCAAAAGACTTATAATTGATAATTGGCTCAGGTATGTTTCATCATAGCCAAAAACTGAAATGGATGCAACATTAAGTTGCCATTTAAGATCCTCGTAAGTTGCAAATCACAATTCAGCTAATTTTGTAAGTTTTAAAATCGTGATAATGGGGTGTGTGTGTGGCTTATTCATTTCAGACTAAAATAAGACACACACACACACACACACACACATCCCTAGAAGAACAACAACTGAAGTGGGGGCAACATCATGTTGCCATAAGTTGCCACACCCACACACAGCCACACATACACACACACTGAAGTGGGGGCAACATCACGTCGCCATAAGTTGCCAACCCACTTCAGTCCAACTACTGAAATGAATAAGCCACAGACACATAACCCAACATAATAAATGAATAATAGGTACAAAACAAATGCCATCAATCACTATCTACATCAGAGTTTGCATAATAACCTCTGAATTCTTCTTTAGCTGAGCATTTTTCAATTCCAAGGCGTGCATCTTCCCAATCTTTCAAGCACATGAGACAATCCAAAATGTTTGGAGCTAGTCTACTCCTCTTCTCATCCAACACTCTTTTACCTGCACTAAAAGCAGATTCTGATGCCACTGAAGACACAGGAGCTGTTAGTAGATCACGTGCCATGATTGAAAGAATGGGATAAGTTGTTTCATTTTTTTCCCACCATGCTAAGATATCAAAATTAATCAAGTCATTCGCACTAATTGATTCTAGATCCAAATATTAAAGAAGTTTATTCCGTGAAGTTATAGTGCTACTTCCTAATCCTAAAGTTGAAGAAAGAAAAGAACAAGATGCATCATTACATGTAGAAGACGAGGTCAAAGAGGCAGCAGTAAGTGAAGTAATTGCACCAAACTTAGATTCATATCTAGCATACATGGCATTCAATAAATCAAGCACAACATCAGCAGAAGGTAAAGTAGTAATACATAAGTTCGTACCAATCTCTCTTAAGAGCACTGAAACATCGGCTACCTTAATCCTAGGGTCCATTACCGCAGCTAACATAAATAGTGGTGGCATTTCCTTGAAATATTTTCTAAATTTTTCTTCCATATCCACACAAGCATTTACAAAATTTGGGCGTGCCCTATAATTACGAAAAGTGAGACTAATATTGTAGAGATGATTAAGCACAACACAAGAAAAAGGATAACGAACAGCAGAACAAGCTAATGTAGCAACATAGAACTCTTTCAAAAATTTCATGAACTCAAAACCAATTTTCCAATCAGATGGAGATAAAGAATCACCACGATACCTCTGGTTAAAAAAAGTAGATATCACGTCACTATATTTCCTACAAGACTTTAACATAAGGTAGGTCGAATTCCAACGAGTCACAATATCAGAGTTCATTTGTTTTCCTTTCACATTGTAGCATGTAACACACAATTTATCAAATTCTTGTTGCCTAGATGAGGAAGTACCAATAAAAAGAACAGCATATCTAATTTTTGAAATATGTGGTGCTATATGTTTCAAACAATCTTACGTAACCAAGTTAATCACATGGCACACACATCGAACATGCAATAATTCACCAAAATAAGCAGGAGTCAAATTTCTTTTAAACAATAGTAATGAAGCAGTATTAGCACTTGCATTGTCAAAAGTAATGCTAAAATTTTTATCAACAAGTTCATAATCCCTAAACACGCATATAATACTTTCAAAAATCTGATCAGCATCATGAGGAAACTCCACTAAACCGAAAGCAATAATTTTTTTTCGCAAAGTCCAAATTGAGTCTATGTAATGAGCAGTGACACACATATAACCACGATTATTTATACCATACCACATATCAGAAGCAAAAGCTATCGCACCAAGTTTAGCAAGTTTACAAATCAAATCTTTTTTAACTTCATTATATGCTTTCATTGTATCACTATGGATTGTATTTCTAGAAACTTTAGCAAATTCAGGATTCACACAATTTTGCATAAAATATTCAAATTTAATATCATCACCAAAAGTAAATGGTTGTTCAGCTGCAGCTACATAATGGGCCAGTCCATCTCTCATTTTTTCTTTCATATAAACAAAATCTTTCAAACTACTCGTAGATTCACCACTCACTATTTTATCTGGATGTTTACTTCTAATATGCCTACCATGATGCCCTGTTCTAGTATCACAAATGCAAGTATAACGCACGCCACAATAATTACATACAGCCCTAACTCCTATGTTAATACCATTTTCATCTTTAAAGTGCTCAACTATAGAGAAATGTTTCCATACCCATGACGTGCGTCTCCTTTTTGAACCAGTAGTTGAATTAGTAGGAGTTGAATCTGCTGGAGTAGAACCGGAAGGCCCTATAGAACCGGAAGGCCCTATTCCAGTGTGAACAATGTTTGAAGCAGCTTCGCCTACATTTACAGACTCCAAACCTCGTCCCTCTGGTGCAACAGCAGGGTCTCCACCATGTTCATCATTAGAAAAATCAAAATTACCAGCATCCACCTACACAAAAAAAGAAGTAAAAATCAGTGGTGAATGAGTAAATAAATGGTGAATGACTGATCAAAATACAAAAACCCAAAACACTTACCAATGATTAAATGAAATTACGAAACCCAAAATACAGAAATCAAACCCTAGATTTTAGAGTCCAGACAAATCAAACCCTAATTGTGACTTGTGAGTCGTGACTGGATTGTGGTTGTGAGCGGTGGAGGTACGGTGATTAGAGTAGAGAGAGAGAGTGCGTATTGTGACTCGTGACTCAGTGGAGATCATGACTCGGTGGAGATCGATGACTATGGATCGTGACTTGGTGATTGTGGATGGTGGAGATCGATAGCTGTGGATCGTGACTCGGTGATTGTGGATGGTGGAGATCGATGACTGTGGTGGAGATTGCGACTTGGTGACTGTGGTGGAGATTGCAACTCGGTTACTGTGGTGAATCACCATGGGATCGATGATTGTCGATCGTGAGCGGTGGATGGTGGAGTCGTGGAGATCAATGACTGTGGATCCTGAGTGGTGTCCGATGATGGTGGAGATCGATGGTCTGCGGATCGTGACTGTGGATGGTGGAGATCGATGTCCGATGATGGTGGCTGAGAGCCTGAGATCAGTGAGATGAGATCGATGTGAGAGAGAGAGAGAGAGATGAATAGACGACCGTTTGTTTGAGAGAGAGAGAGAGACGATTAGGTAGATTAGGGTTTGACAGAAAAGTGGTTGGCAATGCCTTATAATGGTATATTTATACTAGGGCTAGCTAGGCTACCGGTACAAAAGATCTAATGAATAGAAAATGACTTTTGGGGGCCACTTTTTTGTCTCACACGAATAATCTGAACCGTTAAATAATTACAAAATGATGTTTTGTACGGCCATGCAAAAAATCAAGTCAATTGGATATGCGTAACTAGTCTATCCAAACAACCAAGTATTGAAATCAATTGAATATTTGTAACGTGGATCAACGAGTTACGGATATCCAATTGACCTGATTTTTGGCGAAGTTGTACGAAACATTATTTTGAAATCATTTAACGGTTCGGATTATTCACGTGGGACCAAAAAGTGGGCCTCTAAAGCCATTGTACGACATGAACGGTGAGGATCATCGTAATTGTGTTGCAATGGAGGGCCTTTCAAAATCCTATCATCGAAAAAATTGGCGAGAGTCATTGAAACATCAACATAAAAAAAGTGAACGGTGTGGATCGTCATAATTGTGTTGTGATTGTGTGGCTATCGTACATTAGACCATAACACAGTAGCTTCGTTTAGAACTAAGTAAGTTCGATGTATAGAATTGCAAGGTAGGTGTAGAATTGTTTTTCCGAATGTTCGATCTGAACTGTTGCAATTTAATATCTTGTCAATTCTATCATTCTCCCCAAAATTGATGATCATCCGATATTGGTAACAACACGATCGAAACACATTCAGTGTTTCTAATGGAATTTTAGTACTATAATGCACCACTTTAAGGCCACCTAATCAATTTTTAAAAAAATCTGAACCGTTAGATGTGTTTAAAGCATGTTTTTAAAGTCCTATGCAAAGATTTGACCAAAAAAAAAAAAACCCAAAAGGGCTTGACCGGGCTAGGTTTTCGTATAGTAGTTTTACGAAAACCTACTTCGATCAACTACTTCTGGGTATGATTTTTTGCAAAATCCTTGCATAGGATGCTAAAAGCACGTTTTAAACACATCTAACGGTTCCGATCGTTGAAATTTGGTTCGGAAAGTGAATGCCCATTATTGTGTTCATGTGAGAGTGAGACAGTGAAACTATGAAACGAATCAAATTTAATTTGTATAATTTATAATTTCCTATAACCAAATTTAATAAAAATAATTCTATAATTTATATAATTTAACATCTAATAATTTCTATAATATAATTTAATAAAAGAATCTAATTCCCATAATTTGAATTTCTATCATTTTTTATAAAAATATTTGTTCTCTTTTTGTCCATCTCTCTCTCTCTCTAAAAATTATTATTATTATTTTTAATTTGTAATTTTTTATTTTTTTGTTCATGACTTAGTGACTTACTTACAAGTTGCAAAACATTAATATTTTTATTTATTTTTTATTTTTTACAAAAAGAAATTTTTTTTCCCAAAATGTTTATTAGATAAAAGGAAATGTGTCAATTATCAAACATGTAAAAAAATATTTTACAAGCCTTTTTTTTTCCAAACTCTCTCTCTCTCTCTCTCTCTCTCTCTCTCTCTCTCTATATATATATATATATATATATATATATATATATATATATATAGACCCCCTTCTAATAAGAGACCCTTATTTAACTTTCCATGCGGACCTAGGGGCATTTTCGACTTTTCGGACCAACTTTTGACGATCAATCCGTTCAATGTTTTTTAAAATGTGTCTTCAAGAGCCTACACGAAGAATCTCCAAAAAAAAAAAAAAAAAACCCAGAAGGGCTTGATCCGAGCACTTTTTGATAAAAACTATACATATATAGCTTTTATTGGAAACCACTAGGATCAAGCCCTTCCAGGTATTTTTTTCGGAGATTCTCTGCGTAGGCCCTTGGAAACACATTTTAAAAACATTGAACGGATCTGATCGGATCGTCAAAATTTGGTCCGGAAAGTTGAAAAAGGACAGGTCCACACGGTATTTTTAAATAAGAGTCCCTTATTGGAAGTCTAAAAAAAAAAATATTATTTTTTAATTTTTTTGTTCATGACTTAGTGACTTACTTACAACTTACAAGTTGCAAAACACTATTTATTTATTTATTTTTTTTTTCACAAACAAAAAATGTTTTTTTTTTCAAAATCTTTATTAGATAAAAGGTAATGTATCAATTATCAAACATGTCAAAAAGATATTTTAAAAGCTTATTTTATTTTTTTTGTCCAAACTCTCTCTCTCTCTCTCAAAATTAAAATATAAAATAAAATAAAATAAAATAAAATAAATCAATAAAATTTTTGTAACTTCTTTTTCCCTCTTGTTTATTTTTTTTGTTCATGACTTAATTTTTTTAAAAATTTATATAAATATATAATTCACTAACACAAGTTACACAACCAAAAAATAATTCTTTTTTATTTTTGTGATTATCAAAAAATACATACAAATAAATTATTTAACATTTTTTTTTGCCATGTGCCGTGCCCGTGCCGAGCCGCCGTGCCGTGCCGTGCCTGCCAACTTTCGTGCTCTGTGCTCGTGCCGTGCTGTGCTAGACTACAAGGAAAACTTCCGTGCTCGTGCTGTGCCGTGTCATGCCAACTTCCGTGCTCGTTTCGTGCCGTACCATGTCCGTGCTACTTTCTGTGCTGTGTCGTGCCACCTTTCGTGCTCGTGCCCGTGCCGTGCCTCGTGCCACGTTGACTTCTTGTTGTGCCTGTAGAAGACCGTGTCGTGCCATGCCATGTGTCACCTTAGCCCATGCCGTGTCCGCTCATTTCCGTGCCCGTGCCGTGCCGCATGCCGAATTATACCGTGTTGTTCTGTGCTGTGCCAGATTTTTACCGTGCTTTTGACGTGCCTTGCCGACTCCCGACGGGCCGTGCCCGTGCCGGCCCGGCCCGTTTGAGACCTCTAATCACCCTACCCCTAAATCACGTTGGAGCATGACATCTTAATTTAATCCTGGTCGTGAGAATGTGTTGAGTTAAACTATAATAAATTAAGAGGGTGTTCCACTAACAAAAAAATATTTTTTTTCAAAAATCGAGACAAGTCATTATGTCACAATATATCATATAAAAAATTGTGAAAAATCAATTTTTTCAAAAAACTACCATATTGGAACACCCCTAAAATGGAATTGGAGTCAAAATGGTCGTGCTTTTTTTCTCTTTTCTTTTTTCCAAAAAAGAAGAAAGTCAAAAAGGGTCCTTTGGTAACTTCGAACTCCAGTAGACAAACCATCTCAAATCCAATCAACTTCCTAATCCCACCGCCTCCTCATCATCGCCGCCGGTTGTTACCTCACAATCACAGCTTCTGATTCCCAATTTTGGTTTTTTTCCGGACTGGATCTCTGATTACCAATTCACTTCTCATTAAATTACTAGTACAAAAACCAATTCAACTCTCATTTAACTCAGCCGGCGATAGAATACGCGTAAATCTAAGCATAACTTCGATAAGAGTAAAAAGCAAGCAACCGAGAAGAACATTCGAAGATCTAAAACTCGTCCCTCGAGCCCTTGGAATTTCAATTCTATTCATCCAACCATCTCTTTCTCTCTCTACATAGATTTCACTTACATGCCTTTTGTATGTCTGTAAGCATTTCTCGTCTTTATTAGAGAGTAGCTTTGAACAATGCTCGAATGGCTCAGTACAGGCAATCTGGCTTCGATAGGGGCAACGGCAACGGCGCGTCAGATCACGTGTCGATCGGGATTCGTGCACCTCCGCACAAGCAGCACCGCAACCACCGGCGGTTCAAGGGCCGCCGGGTCTCAGTCGGCGCTGTCATTGTCATTCTCTCTCTAGGTTTCGTTGTATCTGTATTCGCCTTTCTGTATCTCTCCGGAGACAGAGGTCAGTGAACTGTCTTGGCTGTTTAGTGATCCTATTAGATTTGTTTAATGTGTGCATGTGTTTTGGAATTACTAGGGGTTCACATTTCAAGTTGTGTTTTCGAATTGTTTAGGGTTTCTGTTGGATTGTTGATATAATGCGAATAACTGTGGAAACGATGATACGGTTCATAAATCTTTGCTGATTATCGTAACGTATCTGCTTGAATTAGTGACTGTCTTGGCTGTGTAGTGATCCTAGATTTTTTTCACTTTTTTATGTGTTTTAAAATTACCAGGGGTTCCCGTTTCATCAAGTTGTCTTTTTGAATTCCTTAGGGCTTCTGTTTGATTGTGGATAGGTTGTTTCACATAACTTTTTGTGTGAAAACTTTTTGAATTTTTGCACTTTTTGGGTTCTTTGTTTGTTCATGTTTCAGTCATAATTTTATGTTTTTCTGACTTTTCTCTACGAACGGCATGACTAACAAATGCAATTTTTTTTTTGGATAAAGACAAATCAAAAAGTGTAAAAAGTTAAAGTGAACAATGCCATAATGTGATAAAATTACAGATATTGCAAAAATGCAAGTTTCTAAAACTCGCTAAGTGCTCCCAGGGTGGCTGGCACCTTATAGCTTCTAGGGCCAAGTACTCAGTGACTAGTCGGGCAACTAGTCGGGCTAGTCGGCGAGGGGCCTTCTAGGGCCTTGGCAGTGAGTACTCAGCTTTCCAGACCTTCTTTTAGAACATTGCAAAAATGAGCCATTCATAAATCTGTGCAACTTATCCTAATGCATCTGCTCAAATTAGTTGACTTCTGTTTAAGGGCAAGTTTGATGGTTATCATAGTGTGTATAGCTGAATTACTACCTAAAAAAGCAGAACTTATAATAAAGAAGAAAAATTTCTCTCTCCTTCTATCAAGAAAAGACATGACCCAACAATACAAAAGCAGGAGCATAGCAGCAGATTGATATTTACGTTGGTATATGAGTGATAAGGCATACATATATATTCTGAATTAATTGTGTGATGGTTACATTTGGATGTTCAATTTTGATTTTTCTTAACTCACTCTTGAAATTGGTTGCTGTTACTTGCACGGGTTTTCCTTGAAGTGGAGGCCACGTGAAATGGAACCATATCACCTAATGGGTCCATACAACACATGGGGCTTGGTTCATATGCCACCAAAGGCGATATTCCTCATATCATCACATGTAGTGGCCATTGTGTTCACAATGACATTGTCCTTAGTAATGGTTCTGATAATTTTATAGGGAATAGCGGTTTGTAATTTCATTAAGACAAGCAGAGAGAACACAGGACAATTTGACATCTCATAGGCAGGCAACACACTGCCTTCTTTTCATTACGTAGGAACACACGCGTGTGTGCACGCACATGCATGTACTTGTTAATCCATATTGTTTCGTGTTTCTTCTACCGAGGTTATTGCAGCAGCTTAACGGTGGCAGCAAACGACTTCGAAGCTCTTTGGCCCAAATTCTACTTTCTTCTTGGTGGCCAAAGATTGAGTCTCTATTTTGATGTTTTTTCAATTTTGCTTTTGAATATACAGCTTTTACCATTGGTTCAGCCGCCACAAACACACATGGTTTTGTTGCATCCCAACCCATGATCAGTTACGATGTTGATTGGTATCCTAATTGAGTTAAAGATTAGGCATGAGTCATGCTCGATTATGCTCCCTCTTGGCTCATGAATTTGGTGAGGGATAGGGACCTAAAATGCCAAGTTCGAAAATCATGGAAACAAGTTAGGAAAAATTGTGACAAGAATTTGTGAATAATTCTCCTGTCATTCCTAATTGCAGTCATTATTGCACTTGGGGAAGTTCTGAAATGTTAGTTCTTTTTCGAATAAAAGTACAATTTTGGAAGTTCTCTGGAATTATCTCTTGAAATCAGGGTAGCATCGTTATTAAAGGCCCAATTGATTCCCAGTAGTGCAGGGTAGGATCCTCACAGTAGATGTTCCTGACATCCTTGACTGGTTTTATAGATGTCTACTTCCACTTCCAATTATGGAATGATGTCTTTAAACTTGAATTTAGATTTAATCATTAGGTCTCTTTAAAAAGTTTTTAAAGTATTAGATTGTCTCTATATTTCCCATCCTAGCATCCCATTTATGGGGCCTGCACTTGGTGATACTCCTTGTCCTTCAAGGGGAAAGAACTATGCCCTTGTTCCTGCAAAATGCAAAATTTCTATTTTGTTGCTTTGCTTTCTTTTGAACTTACAATAATAAATTAATTTCTTTTCTTGTCTAATTCTTTGTGGCTGTGTTTCAGATGTTGAATTTGTCTTCTCTATGCTCTCTTGTTGGTTCTAACTTCTATGCTTCGCATCTTAACGATTAAGCTGCTTTTAGCATCAAAATTTTTGCTGTTGTTTTTTAATTCAACTCATTTTAGCACAGTAGTTGATCCAAAATAAAATAAAATTAAGCACACCACCTTAGTTATTCATTTAGTGGAATGGGTGTGTTATGAGGTAACAGAATTCCTTTGCAAGTCATAGGAAAATCACTCAAGAGAAGTATCTAAACAGAGCACTTAGCATTTTGGGGTTCATATTGACCAGATACAAATTTAATTATTTCAGATCTTCAGATCATAAAAAATTTCACTGAATAAGGTAGCTTAGTTAAACATATCCTGCAAGTGTTTTTCACAAATCAAATTACCACCTGCTTGATCTTTGAAAGAAGTAGTTTTGTTCTGATCACATAATGTTTGTGTTGCTGGCTTGGTGCAGATGTAAATGGGCATCATGCTTCAGATGATGATTTAAGGAGTGATTCTGATTTTCTCACAAATGTGACACGGACAGAGAGGCTTAAAGTCCTGAAGTTTGGCCACGGTTCAGTAGCACATGGCGGGGATTCTCGCTATTGGGACAAGGATGATAGGAGAAGGGATGAGGATTACAGTGAGGATGCCAGGGAGCATGCTAATGTGGATGGGTCCACTACTAAGACTCACATTTCAACAAAGTGGAAGAATGGCGATAAGGAGTCTTCTCTTGATGAATCTAAAGGTTCAGGTAGTAGAGGTGTTGGGTTGTATAATGAAGCTGGGCGTAATGAACTGAAAATGTATGAGGCAGAGTATGAGGCCTCTTTGAAGGGTGTTGGCAAATCAGGAGAGGGGCATCGCGACAAAGACCAGTTCCTTGATAAAGACAATCTGGGACTTCAGGATGAGGAAATTGATGTTGATGATGGGTATGATGACGGTATTGGTTTGCATGATGCTGAAGCGGAAGATTATGCCCATGAGAACGAGGACAATTTGGATGTAGCAAGTCTGGACAGTGCGGAGCATGAAGGGTCTTCTGATGCACTTGACACTGAAACAAAAAACCAGAATAGTGCAGAGAAGGTGGAAGAAGCTTCCACTGGCTTTTCTTACAAAAATTCTTTGTCTAAGTCCCAACGTTCTGATAAAATCATTGCAAATTCTCGGCATGTCAGTGATATTCATAGTCAATCTTCTAGAAGATCTTCATCTGATAGGCGTTCAGTATCCAAAAGCAAGCCGAAGCGCCGGAAATTTTCTAGTAAGCATTTGCATTTCTCATAATGATGGTATAGGTGTTTGTTTTTCATATCTTTACTGCTTTCTCTTCTGTTATAACCGAGTATGGTTCATTCTGTGTTTTCTGGTTGAGTGACATGACTTGTTATCCATGCTTTTCTCCCTCTTCTTAGTAAACTGGTTCCCTTTCCCATTGCCCCCACTTATTTTCTTTTTCATTGTCATGCGTCTATTTTTGCCCTTTCCTAATATGGCTAATTTGTTTTTTATTAGTTACAGAAATGTATTTTTGGAAGTTTTTAGTTCTTGAATAAACTGTGTTATTCTCATAATATTTGCAACTTCTGACCTTTTCATATCCAATTTTTCGTTTGTGATACCTAAATGACATACATTTAGGACTTAGGAATCTAGAATATCGGCATAAAAATTGCTTATCATCTTGAATATGGGCTTTGGTTTATTATTTTTGATAAGCTCAAACTTGAGTCTTTTTGTTGGGGGAATGTGATCTGTGTCCTCTAATGGGTAATATGCTGATAGCTTTCAACGATAGTTTACAGAATCATTAGCGCCCCCCATTGGCTGTTTGTGATGTAGGAAAAGTGATAGCACTAATCAAACTTTACAAATCCACACCTAAGGATCTCTAGAAATCCACATTTACGGTGAAGTAAAGGCATCCACATCCAAAAACAAATTCATTCCAGTTTAAAAACTATCTTCAAGATCATATGGTCTATAGATATGCTCTTTCAGAGGATAACTATGTTCAATGGATAAATCCTAAAAGAACTACTAATGTGCTAGACAATATTTGTGTAAGCAGTATCACGTAGATATAAAACCTCCGAGACCAAATATTAATATCATGTCTTGTTCACAATCAATTCTCCTCCTTTTAGAGGAATTTGCCCTTGGTAGGAAACTGTCCACATAAAAATTAAGATTAATACCCATATTCAATGAAAAAGAATCTAGTAAACATGCATTAAGGTCCAATTTATGCAAAGCACTTTAGGGTTTCAAAAAATGGACAAATAGCGATGAGATTACTGCAATCAGAATCTGTTGGTAAATGTCCCTATTCTTGATGATCCAACTCATTAGCAAGTGCAAAAAATTTTAGGCTAGTTTTTTTTAGGTTTCTTCTAGATAATCCTTCGTTAATTGCCGTTGGAGAAAAAAAAAGTTCTTGAACTATTAAACCACGCGTTCAACTTGTCTCACTTGCAGCTTTTTAAGACTCAGGTTAGGATGATATGGAGAGGGTTTTCTGTATAGAGGCTTGAGTGGCATACTTGGGGTGTGGCTCATTTGGTTTATAGAGCCTTGTTATTGGGTTTAGGTTTTGACACTTGAGCAAGATATATGTAATATTATAACATTTTCAAAAATGTTTAACTTGCACTCTAGCCTCACCATCATCATCAATCCAAAGACGACCAAGATAGACATGACTCTGCAATAAATATTTATGGTAAGATGTCACAGTAAACAATACCAATTCTAGTTGGCAAACACAAATCTTATATGAAAAAAAATATAATTATTTTCCCAACTTATCTCAAAAGCTTGTGAGTGTCAGACTTAGAAATCAAATTCATAGGGAACCTCTTATAGATTGATAATTTGTGTACTCTTTTCCCACAACAGGCAAACATGTGAAAATGATCGACAACTTGGTTGGGAACAATAATCGGTGTAACGCCCCATGTAGACCACTGGCGTAGTACCATGATTTGATCCACAAGCCACACCACATGGCCCAAAATGCTTAAGCCCAAGGTACTAGTAGTAGCCCACATAATTTGCCATATACCCAAGACCACTCATATAAACAACCAATGTGGGACTAAACATCATCTACCCCCAAACCTGGGGTATCACAATCTTCCCCCCATAAGGATGCAACGTCATCGTTTCATAGTCCCAGCAACCTCCCCCAATGTCCGTGGTGGTAGAGCACATCCTACCCATCATTTGAGCCGGGGCGGGGCTCTGATACCATTTGTAACGCCCCATGTAGACCACTGGCTTAGTACCCTGATTTGAACCACAAGCCACACCACATGGCCCAAAATGTTTAAGCCCAAGGTACTAGTAGTAGCCCACATGGTTTGTCATATACCCAAGACCCACTCATGTAAACAACCAATGTGGGACTAAACACCATCTACCCCTAAACCTAGGGTATCACAATCGGAGGAGACAACAAAAAACATTCCATGGTCCTACCTTAGTTGACAGGTCATTGATGAGCTCTGCAAGACATTCCATTGTAACTAGATCCATATTTAAGGTGCCAAGAAACTAGTTGCACATATGGTTGGAGCTCTTTGCAAAATTTTAAAGGGAGAATAGTACCTTTGTGAGGTCAAGTGTAAGCCTGATTGGCTGTTGATGTTCCAATGCATCCGCAGAAGATCCATGATTGTGTGGAGATGGGTTGACTGTGGGCTGATAGGTTTGGTTGAGCTGGACACGCTGTTTGGTTGCTAAGTAGCAGTCTAGGTTTTTGTCTATCGGCTCTATTCTGTTTGGGCTGCGAGATTGTACTTTTGTATGACTGGGCCAGGGTGGATGGTGGCTTAGTTGGGTTTGAAAAAATAAGAGGCTGAGTTGGGCTTAGTAGGACCTGGTTGGGTTGTGGATTTTGGGCTTTTGCTGGACTGGATGTTTTGGGCCTGGCTTTTAGAAAAGTTGTAAGATACCAGGCAGGGTTCACTTGGATCTGGAATGACATTGGTCAAGTCAAAGGGTTGCAAGACCTTTTTGATGCGTTGCATTCTTCAACTATGGAACTCTAACCTCGTTACCTGGTGATGCCTCAGAGGCCAGTGGGGGTGAAGCTGAGACAACTGTCTTTGGTAGACTTGGTAATCAACTAGAGATTACCATCTTGTTCAGGTCAGGAAGATTACTAGGACCGAGGACAGCGTTTGGTAGACTTGCTAACCAGCTAGAGAGCAAGATCTGGGTCTGGTCAAGAAGTAAACAATTGTTTCGGCAATGCCTTCAATGATGAAAAATGGAAGTATTGTTGCTGAATTGCTGATGACATTATCTGAACATGAGCAAATAGCTGTTACAGTTGAACTGCACTCGCTTTTTCTCCTTCTTCTGAGATGCAAATTTCTCTCTCTCTCTGGTGAAGGTCAAATCATTGAAAGCAAAAAAAACATACAATGATAAGAATCGATGTTGCTCTGAGACCAAAACTGATGTTGACTGGTTAATGAAAAATACATAATAAAACCGTGGGAATCCAAATCTCAGGAACCCTAGAAATCCACATCTATAGGGATGTAAGGCATCCACGCCCCTACTTAAACAATTTTGTTCGATATAAAAAACTATCTGCAAGATCATATGTTTTGTCATTTAAATATACTCTTCCAAATGATAACTACAAGTAAAGATATATAAATCCTAAAGTAGAAACTGAGTCTGCCAAATATAAACAGTAATCACCCAAATAAATTTTCTCCAGGATCAAATTCTCATATCATGTCTTGGTTCCTTATCATTTGGTCCAAGTTATTTTTAGCCTCTCAAAATTCGCCTATTGCTGAACTCCTCTCCCTTAAGCCCCAAAATAAAAATACAATTGTGAGAGTGAAGAGATACGCACAGAGTGAGAAGAGAGGAGGGAAATACTGTTGTTCTGTCTGTAAGTGACAATCATATTTGGTACTGTGAGTGATAATTGAGTGAGTGTGGTTTTTGTATTTCTGTGTGTATTCAAATCCAAGGGTTCCTGCCACCAAGGGTAAGGACTTTAGCCTACAAATAAAGCCAACATGATCGGTGCTAGCTATACATAATACACCAACGTGTCTCGGGGAGGGACCCTTATTAGACCAAAAAGTTAGTCCTTTGTAGTTTTAGTTATGTTGGTTTTCTTTACTCAAAAACTGGAAAACACAACACCTCTAGTTTGCAAGGAAATTGTAGAGTGTGTCTGGTCATCTTTAACTGGTGGTCGCATTTGATCAATGGATACAAGCCAGTTTGTTATTTTAAACTTATCTTGACCTCTAAATCCCCTTTATTTCACAGCGGTTAATTGACATCCCATCATCTGGTTGATATAATCAGCATTTCCTAGACTCAAGTATTGAAAATATATGCAGATGTCCGTGGCTGCTGCAGCATTTTATTTCACTGCCATTGCATATTCAGTTTTCATTTCTAGTACTCTTGATTTTTTTGGGTAATTTTTCTGATCTTTATGTCATTTGGACATTCGAATGTTGACATTTCACCTCCCCCTGTTTTGGTTCTTTTTATATGGTTTCTTTTAAAATTAAACACATAAATTGCCTAGTTATAGATTATTGTCTCACTACTTGCATAGACAAGTCATTCATTTTTCTGTATTGATGTCTTTCCACAATATTGTGGGGTACAAGTTACAACATAGTAGATTATGCTGTTGTCATAGCAGATCCATTTGAGTAGACTGTGCTGGTGTTTCAAGTTTCAAAAAATCCATACGGTGGTTCTCTTTTGTGTGATAACTTTTTTTGATTTTATTTTTAGCCTGACATTTGTAATACTGAAATATTTCAGGTTCTTGTGAGATGAAGTTTTTAAATTCTACTGAACAGCTTGTTGAACCTTTAGAAAGTCGAAAATTTTCAAGATTTTCCTTGCAATATACTGAAGCAGAAGAGAGGCCTGATGAACAAGAACAATGGGAACCTAGATTTGCTGGGCATCAGAGTTTAATACAGAGGGAAGAATCATTTTTCGCACGTGATCAACAATTGAATTGTGGGTTTGTGAAGGGTACAGGTTTTGACTTGGCAGAAGATGATTCAAAATACTTAAGTAGTTGCCACATTGCTGTGATGTCTTGCATCTTTGGAAATTCGGATCGCTTGAGAACACCTATGGGCAAAACGGTACACTTTTTGTTCCCTTGTTCTCTGGTTTGGCATGCCTTTCCCTATGCATAAGGTTTATTAAAAAATTTGTTTTGTTTTCCTAGTTCATCTTGCATTTGTTGTTATAGTTGTTGAGAGTTGTCTGGTTTACATAGATTCTCTACTTAACATTGTCAAATATATTAGAGGGATACTTTTGTTAAAATCATACTTCTTGAAGCAATATATTACGATGAAGTAAGATCAAAAAGCAATTTAAAAAACTTTGAAGACCTAACCTAGAATGAAAGATAGGATTCCTTCCAAGATAACAAATATAATTACGAAGTTATATCGTTAACATATAAAAAGGTAATAATACAAATCAACATGGTCGTGGGCCATCTAGGAATAGCTTGTGGGGCCCATGGGTACTGCTTCCTGACCCCATCTTCCTCGTTTGAATTTCCACCCTGGGGCCCTCCTCCGACCAAACTGGTAGCATATCTCCTTCCCCTAATACTATCTTGGTTGGAATCTGTCTCCGATTGCACTTCACCTTGATACAAACCCATCCCAGCTGCCCCTTCTTTACCTCCTCCAAGAAACCACTGCATCTTTCCCCTATAGCTCTGAATACCTAATTACTCCTCAAATCAGTGGTCTAAACGGCGACTAGGTCGGGGTCGGGGCCTCACTGAGTCGACTAGGGCCTAGTCGATTGATTTAGTTGCTGGCTGACCTTGGACTGACTACTGACTTTTATAACACTGCCTCAAATGCAATGGTAGCCCCATCACCCTTGACCAAACAAAAGCTGGCATCAACTCTGTTTTACAACACAATCCTGTTGGCGTTCACCAATCAAGGCGTAAGGTATTTTCAGCGATCGACCACTGCTTAGCTATGACTCGCTGTGCTCCCGCTCCTCTCAAGTTTGGAATGTGAAAAGAACGAAAGCCCCGCTAAGGTTTCTGACTATTAGCCTCTCGACTGGAATCCGCCATAACAAGCCTAATAGACTCCGCTTCCGCTACCTCATCGTGAACTTATCTGCAATAAGTTTTTGTCCTTTGAAAGATGTCATTATTTATGATATTGCTATGATCCATTGATCACTTAATGACCTTAACCATTTATATGTGAGAGCTAGAGCAATGTGTCAAAATTCTGCATGAGAAGGTTTTTGTAGAAAGGAAGTGACCACACCCATACAAAAGTAACATTAGGTCTTAAGACTTAGTTGGTTATATGTTGCTACCAACTTTGTTTTGCTGATGTATTTCATCTTACAATTTTTTAACCTATTTTTATGTATCTTAATTATCTGTTAATAACAACAACAAAAAAACAGAACCATCTAGTCCCCAATCATTGGGGGTATGGGGTGATGATTGGAAACAGACCTAACCTTTGCCAATCATTGGGGGTATGGGGTGATGATTGGAAACACCTAGCCTTTGGCAATATGCTCAAAGTGGCTGCTCTCAGAATATCACTGAAACAATAGCACCCTAAACCTCCAAGAACTGAGGAGGTAAGGGATGTTTTGCTGCAAAACCATGCCCCCAAATCAAAGCCGAAAGGCATCAGAAAATTCAAGTCTAGAAACCCAAATCAATTTATGTGCTCATTACCATGCTTCCTTCATTCATAGTCTAGAGCATTGGTATTGCACAATTGTTAATTATCTGTTAATGCATGACTTAATATCTTTAGCACCCTTAGTATTGTTAAAATATTATGACTAGTGAAGGTTAATGTTGCTACAATCGATTCATGTCATGATGCAATGATTCATGCTTGTTAAGTGCCCTGTGGATCTAAGTTGTAGTCCACGAAAGTACTTTTTTGTTTGACATAAACTAATTCTTCCATGAAGTGCCAATCATAATTTGTAAAATGTAGAGTATCAATTTCTCAACAGGTATTATCCCACAAACTTGTTGTAGTGAACAGTGGTGCTACTACCACCATCATTAAATTCCGTTCACTTAATACATCTATGTTCGTTGACAAGAGATGCATTAATCTAACAATCCATGGTCAGCTGACTCAGCTCTTTCTACATTGTCTTATTAACCAATAGTCTTTTTCATGGACGAGTGAATACTGCATGCTCCTATTCACGTGTGCTTATAGTTGTTTAAAAAGCTTTACAATATCTTCTCTGACGGTCCTTTTTTTTCCCCCTCCTTCTCGTTGTGCGGGATTCATTTTGATCTCAATTTTGAAGAACTCATTCACATATACATATGCAATCTGCCATGTGACCGAATGTTGCGTGCTATAATAGGCAATTAAAGTAGGCATCCTTTTCCTGACTCTTACACATTGCATAGTCCTTGGAGTAGCTACGTCGGCTGTAACTTTATTCTTCATGCATCTGTGCCCAATTCCATTTAAGAAATGAAAATGAAAGCAGAACTTGGTTTGGAGGGCCTGCTCAATTTACGTAAACACAGAAGTCTTTTGCCATCCTACTGCAGGGTGCAGGGCCTGAAAAAGCCTTTTTTTTTTTGGTGTATGGCCACGTGTGGATCTTGTGGTTTGTATGTTTCTGTGATGCTTTCGTTCCAGTGATCACCTTCATAGTTGCTTAGTTGCTTGATGACTCACTTCTTTGTAAATCTTAATCTCTAGGTCTCTCGTTTGTCGAAGAAAAACGTCTGCTTTGTTATGTTTGTGGATGAGATCACTTTGCAAACTCTTTCTTCAGAAGGCCAGATGCCAGATAGAATGGGTTTTATTGGTTTATGGAAGATTGTGGTGGTGAGAAATCTGCCTTACACTGATATGCGTAGAGTGGGAAAAATTCCAAAATTCTTGCCGCATCGACTTTTCCCTTCGGCAAGGTATGGAGATGAGTAATTTAAGTATTGAAATCAGTTGTTTTTTTCGTTATGGTGTTACTGCGTATGAGACTTTCTTTAAATGCAGGCAAGTGTTGTGTTACTTGTGTACTGTAGACTGTATAGACTGTCTCTTTTGTTTTCTATAAACTCCTTGCACAATTTTTATTTTTAGAATTTCACTAGATAAAAATTGGTAATAAATGATAAAAGACAAGCTGATATGCGTGTTTTTGGGAGATTACATTAGCCTCTCCCGCGCTCTCTGTGTGTTCATGCCATTGATACAAGAGAATGCAAAACCTTCCTGTTCCCATGGTTGATGTTCTATTCTGAACCTTGAGTTCTGCTCTTTGCTAAGAACCATATTGACAATAGAAGCCGATATCATAAGGTTTAACGATTTGGTTCACAGATATTAGTGTTCTTGTTGGTGTCCTTCAGACAGGCTGTAGCACCTTTTATGCTATTTGATCTTATTTTCTTTGACCTAGAAATCTATTAAAACATCCGGATGCCTAATATTTTCAGGTATTCTATTTGGTTGGATAGCAAACTACGTCTCCAACTTGACCCTCTGCTCATATTGGAATACTTCCTATGGCGAAAAGGTTATGAGTATGCAATTTCTAATCACTATGACCGGCATTGTTTATGGGACGAAGTGGCCCAAAATAAGAAGCTTAACAAGTACAACCATACCATCATAGATGAACAATTTAAATTCTACCAGGCTGATGGGCTGAAAAGATTCAATGCATCAGATAAGAACAAGCTTCTACCCAGCAGTATGATTTTGTTGCAAGTTCCACATTATTCTGAAACTTTAAGCTTGAGCATATTGTTTCGATTCTCTGTTTCACACATCTGATTGATTCTGTGTTTTTGGCAGATGTACCTGAAGGATCTTTCATTGTTAGAGCGCACACACCAATGTCAAACTTGTTCTCTTGTCTTTGGTTTAACGAGGTGGATCGGTTTACTCCTCGTGATCAACTAAGTTTTGCATATACATACCAAAAGTTGAGACGGACAAATCCTCACAAGCCTTTCTATCTCAATATGTTCAAGGTATGGACTCTAGGATCTCACGTCATGCTGCTTTTCGGTGGTGACCAAATTTATTTATTTATTTATTCTTTTTGGTGAAGTTGTGCCATCATGATTGTTGTACCTTTCTAAAATCAGTTTATAACCTGAAGATGACATAATAAGCTGGAGAGGATGGATTTGGCTTCCACTCAGATATTTCTCCCTCCTTGTATATTTATTGTTTCTTGAGATGATTTTGAAAACTACAAGAACTAAATACCAATTCAAATTTTTTGATTGGTGGGAAAATCCTATTTTTGTTTCCTTGAAGTACATTTTTTGTTGATCCAAGAAGTATGACTGGGAAAAACCAATAGATAGGGAAGCAGGGAGTATGAAATTCTCTCGTAAAGTAAGTTTTACTTGTACCTAACAGGGTCATGCCATGTGAAAGGGAACCTGCCGCCAGGGTAGACACAGAACCCATTATTATGGAGATGACTTACTTTTTTATTTATTTTTTGTTTTTGTGAGGAAAGGAGACTACTTATTAATGTGTTTGGTTCTTTAAATTGCAGGACTGTGAGAGGCGAACCATAGCTAAGTTGTTCCATCACAGGTCAGAGGAGAGGAGGAATGTTGCTCTGGATGTGACAGAATAGGTTGCCATTTTTGGGGTTTACATGGGAAAATTATGTCGTAGTCGGCAACAACTTTACCGGTAGATTGAAGCAGGTTTTGTCCCCCAAATACCTTGCGAAGGGCTGGCTGCTTGCTACGGTAATTTGTACAATAGCAATCAGATTCATAGAACGCTTCTATTGACACAACTGGATCAAGCAACCTCAGTTTTGCAGGCCCCCCTTTCTGCGGAAAAGAACAGGAAAGTACCAACATTAGTATCTCCATTGTATCAATCCATTTCATGTTTATTTGTTTCATTGTTTGGAGAAAAGACAAGCACACTGCTATCAATTCTTGGCTGTGGTGGCTTTTAAGTTGTCTCTCTCGTCAAAATCGTGCTGTTTTGTTGGGTATGAGACAATTTAAGCGATTACTCACAGCTTGTACATTACATTTTAGTAATTGATGATTACTTCCTTTTTTGTGGGTGTTGATAAATGTGAATGGAAAACTCTTGCGATCTAAAGGGGAAGGAACTATTGCTTCTTTAGCGATGATTTATCTTCTTTTTTTTTCGTTTCTTTTATCTTGTTCTCAAGTTTCTGCAGCGTAAAATACTAAATTTTTTTGATGTTTTTTCAGCAAGACGAGTTCATATAAGAGGTATTGAACGTGATGAACATTGACTAGTGTCGATCTTGTTAAGGTTAGGAGGGAGAGAGTTTTTTTTTTTTTTTTCTTTTTTGATCAGGGGGAGAGTTTAATGAACCTGCTTGGTTACACTTCATGCTTACATGTCATATTGTATTGATCATGTTCGCACTAAATTCCTGGATTTGCTTTGTAACAATACGAAGGTCGTGACAGATTGCTGGCAAGTGCGTTTTGCAAGTTTTTGATATTGCAAATCTTTTTCAAAAAGGGTAATCACCTCTGCCTAACTTTAAATTCTGTCACCACAAATAGACATAGGTGATGGTACATTTATAGTAGCATGAGTTAATTACCTTTCTATATGTATAGTCTATTATGTACTGACTGTGTACAGACCAGCTTGGGGACCCTCTTTTGGGTACCACATGAATGATCTGAGCTATTCATTGATCTTAGAATGATTTTCTGAGGGATCCCTCTAGAAATCAGCTCAATCGGAAGTGTATAAGTGTTTGATCTGAAATCTCTCTGTTTCATTCAAAAAAATTCAACAAAACAGAGAGATTTTGGATCAAGCATTCACACATGCTCGATTCAGCAGATTTCACGCAGAGCCACTAGAAAATCATTCTAAGACCAATGAACGGCTCGGATCGTTTATGTGAGACCCAAAAGTAGGTCTCCAAACCGGTTTTTACATGGTTTGTACACACTTAATCTGTACTTTTAGTTTTTTCGGTTAAGAAAAGTGAAAAGCAATATCGAAAAGCACATGTACACCAGTTTAGTCCGTACATTTCCTCTAGGACACCAGTTCATGTGCCCCAGTTTATGACACACTATGGATCTGATCACAATTTAAAAAGTTAAAAATGCAAAACACAAAAAGTGTTAAAATGATACTCCCAAACATAAGCATCCCCAACAAGGCTTAAATATTGAGCTAAAAAATTAGTGAACAGTGTTTTATTTACTCACGTCTTTTTCAATGCTCTGGCAATACTACCTATATTACCTATCTACTATTAAAATACTATTTTTTCTTATTTTAAATATTAAAGAAGAGAGAGAGAGGAGAGAAAAAATAGTAAACAATTCTAAAGGGAGTGAACAGTGACTCCTATAGGGGGAGGGTTTTAGGTAGTCTATTGCACTTGCCCTAAGTTATGCTATTTTTACCATCACCACACCTTATTTATGACCACCGTACCAAAATTCCCTATCGTGCCACCAAAGTGGCAATGTTGCTTACACCTCTCTCTAAAATTTATTAGTGTTCGTAGAAACAGGAACGTCAAAGGCAATTTCTCTACAAAACTAACTTGAAAAATTCCCTTGCCAGGTTGTAGGGATCGCCAAAAAAAAGGGCATATTTGGATATAACATTAGCTACCATATTACAATTGCACGGAACAAAATTAAAAGAACATATATTAAAACGACTTGCTAAATTAATAGAATCTTTGATGACCGCTTCTAAATTAGCCTTAACATTTGAAGCGCTTTGCAACATCTGAATTACGTTTGTCTCCTTCCACAACGTAGTACATTTCCATGTTATTTGTTGCTAAGAATAAAGCAAGTCTTACTTGTATTGCCTCAACAGATTCTGCAGATGAACTTTGGAGAATTCGGATGGGTTGCATTTCCAAAGTATTACCCAGATGATCCTGGATCACCAACCCCACTCCCCCTTTTTCAAATCTTGCATCAAAAGTCCCGTTAACATTAACTTTGAGCATTCCTTCGGTAGGTGGATCCCAACTAATGCTAATCTCTTCAGTTCGTATTTTCGTCCTAGCTCCAACATTGCTTAATTTCCTCACATAGGTATTAAAATCATCCATAGGCTTTGCATGAGTTCGTGTTTCCTCCACTCTATAACCCTTGAAAATTCATTCATTTCGAGCCAGCCAAATGTGCCAACAATAGGCAGCAAACAAATCCAGAAAATAGGTAGCAATTTGGTGCTAGATCCAAAATTAGAAGGAAACTTATAAATTTATCCTATTGCTTTTTTACCTTTCGAAGAAGTCTTGAAATTCAAACTACTCGTAATATCAATTACTCCTAGATTATAATCAATCAAAATATTCCCTGTAATTCAGGCAGAATCTAAGTTTCCCTTCTCTTTTTAAACTTGTAACGACCTAAAATTTTTTATAACCTTAAAAGTACAAATAATGTCTAAAAAAAAAAAACAATTGGGCCTCAAAATTCAACAAAAATACATAATGATTTCCCCAAAAATGACTCTTTTAGTCCTTCAAATAATCCCATTTTGGCCGCCGCTACTCTACTCCGTACCTATCACATAAATTACGCAAGAAGTATACAATACGATGACAATAAAAGGACATACCAGAATCAATAAACGATGTTCATTACATGAAACTTCTCTCGGGTTCGATGGCCAAGCATATGTCCAATCTCTAGGAGGTCTAGAGATAAGCCTTACTCCTCAAATAATGGTACAAACGGTAGACATGACTCATCATGGTCAAGGGTTGTTGGGCATTTTCCGATTCCCTGTCACTGGCAAGTTGGGCAAGATAGCCAAAACACGCTAACAAGGCTTGTAACCATACACATGCAATGCAAAAGTGAGAAATAAAATATTTTTAAAATCACACAAACACTTTTCAAATTTGGCTGTCAAAATTAAACCTTGCTTTGTGAAAACTACACGAGTGCAATAAACTCAAAGTATAGATTAATATCAAGTCCCCAACAAAGTTGCCAACTTGTGGACATGCCATCAATTTTTGTAATTTTTGATTCGGAGTCACCACCCGGGTTGAAGGATCGTCACTCGAGAAACCAAACTTGAAAATGATTCTCGTGCCATATTTCTGAAAAGGAATTGTCCGTCATAACCGTAATATTTTTGCCTCTGGGAGCTAGGTTATGAGAGGGGAAGAGTTTTATGGCACCCTTCTTGCCTGACACGACGGTCGATCTCTACTTTATGTTTGTGGGATTTCAAAGATGCTTTATTACTTAATTATATTCACATAAGGGAGGAGAACAATTAAATGGGGACTAACAGAGGCAAATCACATAAAGTGGATGCCTGCGCAGTGTGATATGAATGTTATGATGAAACATAATATGAAACGTTTTAAACAAAGTTAGGAAAAGACTCATTCAAGCTCTTCAATTGGTAACCAACGTTTGTATAATATCCGAGCGCTCCAATACTCAATTCGAGCACTTGGGTTCTATACACCTGTATATCTCTTCTGTTTAAATCTTGGAAGTTTGGAAATTGTAGCGGCTGAACCCGAGGTCCAAGGGACCTCCCGCACCCGAGCCGTTCAAAGAGGCTAGGACCTATGTCCCATGGGAGGGCTGCGTTCACCGAGGGAGATGTGCCTCGGTAACGCTGGCCAAGGCTGGAACACCTCGCCTTGGAGACGGCTCGTGAAAGTACTGACTCAGGTCTCGAAGATCCGTGGGCCTCGGATGTGCCCCCTCCGAGAGCCTGCTCTGGGAAGCTCTACGGCTACCCTCGGAGACTCGATCCCGAGCGCCTCTCTCGGGTTGAGTTGATTGACCTCGATGCCCAAGGGGTCGCGTCAGATGTCAGGGGCTTGATCGAGGCACATTTAACAGTCTGAGCGGCTCATCAATGGGCTCAACCACCCCACCTGCATCGTATTTATGGCAAGCAACCAACCCTGCAGCCTACACCTGCAGGGGGGAGGGTGGGGGATTTGATTGATGGGAATATCAGTGATAGGTGACGACTCTGGGGAGCGGCCGAGGCGCCGCTTGAGGGATGTACATCAATCCATGCATTTAATGCGATGATAGGGACGGGCATGTGAGGCTCCCGAGGGACGTGCGGGACACGTGCCCCCTCGTTTATAAGAATGTCCTTCACCGCCCTCGGAAAAGGGACCTGGACTCTCTCTCTCTCTCTCTCTCTCTATATATATATATATATATATTAAAGATTCAGTTGCACTTTCTCTCACTAGTTCCCCACTAGACTCCTCCCTTTGTTATTGACTTAGCCATTGGAGTGCCTTCCCGGACCACCACCGTCCGGGTTAGGCACTAACGTGGTTGCTCCCTTGTGTAGGTCTCCTTCGGCATACCCCAAGAGCTCAGGCCTTCCTCTCCGACGGGTCACTAGAGTCCCAGTGAGGTCCATCTCGGTTCCTCCCTCTCTACACAGTACCAAGCGGCTAAAGAGGTCATTCCGGTGAAGCGCCTCCCACAATTGGCAACTCCACTGGGGAGCAGATCTCCCAGCCTCTCTTCTCTACTTAGTGGTGGTCCTTCAACCTCTCTCAGACCTCGGACCTCCTCCATGCCTCTTCCAGAGCTACTAAAAAGATGGATGACCTCACCCTTGGCATGGACTCATTTGACGCCGCCGGAGAGTACATCAACAGCGCGGACCGCAACAGACACTACCAAGTCAGGAGTGACTTGGGACTTACCCTCTCTCCGACTATCAACAGGGATGGGACCGTCACAGCGGCTTCCAATGCCATCGGCTAAAGTAATGCACGCACGACGAGCGTCCTTTTAAGCATGGAATGGTGATGTGCTCTCCCTAGATAACCTCACTACCCCTGCTCAGAGAAAGATGTTACCTTCTCCTCCTCCCCTCACTATCGAGGCCGAAATGGTGTTACTAAGAAAGGAGGTTGTTACCCAAAAAGGCAACCTAGAGAGGGGGGGAGAGGGGGAGGGGGGGGTGAATAGGGTTGCTAACAATAATGCCCAAATAAAAATTACTAGACAATGCAAATAATAAATAATTTGCACAAACAAAATATAAAAGAGTTAAGGGAGAGAGATATCACACAGAGATATATAGTGGTTTGGTCTGAGCTTTGTCCATTGCTCAGCCTAGTCCACTGGCCTAAGAAGTCGCTGTTTTACTAATCCAACAACTAGCTTCTGGTGCCGATTAAACCTTACAACCGCAACGTTAACTTTCCCGAGGAGTTAGCCGAACCGCTAGAGTTTATCTCCTAAACTCTAAAATTACTCACAGAACAAAACCCAGTTGTGTAGTAGCTCACTGAAAATTTTTTTAACTCTCAATACAACACTCACAGGAATTTGCAGTGTGGAAAAATAAATCTCTCTCAAAGAGTAGATATACAAATTTGCTCACAAGGCTCTCGAAATAATAATATGAAAATGATTTGTGTAGGAGTACGAAAATTGCTCTGTGTATTTGATGTTGCTTTGGAACGGCTTTTTTTTTGTTTCATCTGCAAAACCTCTTCTTTTATGGACAAAAATATGACCGTTTCATATTTGTCCATTGAGGACAAATCTTCTGATAGCAAAGACTAAATCTTCATAAGTTGAAAATCAAAACATTGGGCTGCATATCTGATTTGCAACGTCCTTCAGCATTAAATGCAGAGCTCAAAGTCAAAGAAATATCAGAGTAGTTATGGAGTTTGTCTGTTGAAATCAATTTCTAACTTTCATGGCATAAATATGAATGTTGAGAAGTCAACATTGGCAGACTACTTACAAATAAAATGAGCTGCAACGACAAGTCTTGCAAAGGGATAGAAAATGATCCTGTGTGGACAACACATGAGGTGTGGCCAATGATCTTAATTTTGAAACTAACTTGTGATAGAGAACTTTAATCATTTTAGATGAAAAATGATTGTATACATGCAAAACATGTATTATATAAATGGACCAAAGTTAGATATGTTACTCTCTATTAATTTATGGGCCATGTAATCTAGATACCTTATAAGATTCCAATAGGCATCAATCAAAAGATGATCTCAAATTATAAAGACCAAAAAATATTGCAAAAGTTTTCTTTACGAGCCACGTTAAAAAAATTGTAATAGAGCACTATTGTACCCATGCATATATTAGATCCAAAAGAAACTTTTTAGAAACTCAATTTTGTCATAAAAAGTAATCAAAATGAATTATTTCTAACAGAGGTACTAGCTCTGAAGCAAGCTAGGGACCGGCATGTGACCTCAAAATTTGGGGGACGAAAGAGGACTAGGAGGCCCCCTCCGAGCACGAGAAACGAGGGTGCAAGAGCTCTAGTATTCACCCGCCTCAGCTCGATCATTGAGGTTGATAGCCAAGGAAACGCTTTCGTCAATCCCCAAGAGTGTGTCTCCTCCTGAGAATAACAAACCCAGGGGGAGCGCACTAAGTGAATTGAGTACCTGGAGGATGGCGCCACGGCCTCCAAACATCCATGGAGACGCTGAATATGCTTGATAGGTTTAGAGGGACCTAAACGAAGGGAAAAGCCCAGTTGGAGGCCCAGTTGCGCATCGAGAAGGGGGTGCGGGCAACCCGTCGGGGAACTAGAGGGATTGCCAACACCAGATATGATCGGTTGATCGAACTGGTGCCCGCCACCCCAGTTGGTCAGTGGATCAGTGGGTGCTCAAGAGGTTCTCCCCGAGGACAATCGATGGGCTCATCAAGGGAGAGCTACAGCCCAGGTGGCCACCTCGGCAGGTAGGGGTGTCAGCAACCCCGGTCAGGGGCTGAACCCAAGAGAAAGGTATGAGCTTTATCATGAAGGCAGGAGCATAATACTCGTAAACACTTGGACGAGGGATGCAAAGGTCTACTACGCCGAGCAGGAAGTAAGGTGCCCCCTTTATGAGGAACAACGAATAGGGTATCCAAGAACCCCGTACAAAAAGACGTTCGTCTAAACGAAGCAATGTTCACATCAATGATGAGGTCCAGCACCGGATCAACGTTCCTACGAAGAGGGCCTGCGGGGGGTACAGGACGGTCAACCTTAACCGCCCTAGTCCCAGCCAATTTGACTCTCGATAGGAGAAGGCTAAACAGTCTCCCTTTGTGGTCGAGGTCGCCGAGGTAATTCCCCCTCGGGGCTTCAAAATCCCAAAATTCGATAAGTATGAGCCCACCACGGGCGCCATTACCCACATACAATAGTACCTGTTGGTTTTCGAGCTTTATGGACATAGTGATGCTCTCATGTGCAAGACCTTCTCCATGAGTCTCGGGACCACCGCCCTCTTGTGGTATGGACAGCTCGCTTTAGGGTTAGTAGCTGACTTCGATGAGCTGGAGTGCGCGTTCACATATTAGTTCGTGACAAGCAACAACAGTCAAAGATGCTCGACGCATTGGTAAACATGAAGAGGGGGTTAGACGAGACCCTCAAGGAACACATCGCCCATTATTGGGAGGTGTACAGCCTCGTTGAGAATTGCGACCAGAAGGTGGAGGCCACCTCATTCAAGAATGGCTTGGAAGATTCCTTGGACCTCTTCAAGGACCTCATGGTGCACCCCCCCAAAGGACATGACCGAGCTCATGAGTACCATGGATAGGTGCTGAGAGCTGGAGGAGTTCCTTGTCAGCAAAACCTCCAAAGGGGGTGGCAGAAAAAGCTCCATGCAAGAAGGAAAGAGGCAGGTCAATAGAGTCAAGAGGGGCGAAAGGAATGACAAGGGTAGTGGAAGCAGTAGAAGAGGATACCGATAAAGCAATAACAGGGGTAGCAACAGCGGGGGAGGATGGGAAGACCCCCCCAAGAACGACAACGACTACGTGTGCGAGATGACTGTCTTCACCCTACCAATTTACAAGTTGCTCCCCGAGATTGGCAGGACGAGGTGGTTTCTTTGGCCCAAGGGTAAGATGGGATCAGATCCTACCCAGAGGGGCAAGTGCACCTATCACAATGAGGTGGGGCACTATACAACCGGGTGCCGACCATTCAAAGCCCATTCGGAGCGATTGGTGGCCGAAGGGCAATTAGATGAGTGGACCGACCGCGCCAAAAAACACCTGTGGCTGCTTGTGGACCTCCCCCACCTCACCCTCCCCCCTTCAGGGAAGCAGCCCCCGCAGGGGTTTAGAGGGGGCGAGGAAGGGTTGTTGTGACAATCCATGGCCTGATAAGCAAGGATAGAGCCGAGGAGATACACCACAAATTGGCAAAAATTGAGCAATGCATGCAGGTGCTTTTGGTGTGGCAACCCCCGAAGCGGAAGTATTAGGAGCCAAGGACCCATTCACCATCTCGTTCATCGAGTTGGATTTAAAGGGATTGTAGATTTCGCACGAGGATGCCCTCGTGGTTGAGGTCGAGATCGATGATACAGACGTCTGGCGAACATTAATCAACCAGGGGAGCTTCGCTGACGTCCTTTACTATGCGACATTTAAGGCCATAGGGTGGACACGTGACGAGCTAACTCCTTCAGTCACCCCGCTTGTAGGATTCGCGGGGCACCCTGTGTACCCCCTCGGGAGCATCACTCTCCTTGTTTGGGCGGGGTCCATGCGATTGGAAGTCAATTTCACGGTAATGGACTCCCAAAGCCCGTATAATGTCATCCTTGGGCGGGGATGGCTCCATGCCATGAAGGCGATCGCCTCCTCCCTTCATTAGTGCGTCTGCTTTGTCGGTGTGTCTGGGAAGTAGGAGACCATTTGGGGCAACCAGATGGTCTCCACCAAGAAGTGTTTGTAAATGCTGTCCAAGTGAAGGACAAAAAGGAAAGTAGAATGCTGAAACAAGTCTAGTGGATCGAGATACCGGAATCCGCTCCTGTCTTTGATGACGTTGGCTCCTTGGTCAAGGAGAAATCCGTTGAGGACCTCACCAAGGTACCAATAAACGAAGATGGCAACAAGTACTTCATGGTGAGATCTGAGCTCTCCAACCCTGAGCGCAATGACTTAGTTGGCTTCCTTAAGGATAATGTGGAGGTTTTTGCATGGACACCTTAGGAAATGTCTGGCATGAGCCCAGGTTTCATCACGCATAAACTCAACGTTGATCCGGCTAGGAAACCGGTGATATAAAAGCCAAGGCGGTCCTCGGCCATCCACTCAGACGCCATGGTGCAAGAGGTCTAAAAGCTCACAAAGGCTGAGGCCATTCAGGAGGTACAATATCCTACCTGGCTAGCCAACACTGTGGTGGTAAAAAAGAAAACTGGCAAGTGGTGGGTGTGCGTAGACTACACCAACCTTAAAGATGCCTGCCCAAAGAATTGTTTCCCACTCCCTTGGATAGACCAATTGTGGACGCCACCACCGGATGCACCAGGTTGAGCTTCATGGACACGTATCGAGGGTACCACCAGATAGCCATGGACAAGACAGATGTGGAGAAAACGCCCTTCATCACACCAAGGGGTACTTACTGTTACCAGGTCATGCCTTTTGGCCTGAAGAATGCCGGGGCTACCTATCAGAGGATGGTCTCGAAAATGTTCCAAAGGAAGCTCGGGGACATCATGGAGGCCTACATTGATGATATGGTGATTAAAAGCAAGCTTGCGGAAGACCACTTAAGTCACCTTAGGAAGCTCTTTGCAATACTCAAAACACACAAACTATGACTCAACGCCGAAAAGTGCGCCTTTGGAGTAGGCTTGGGGAAATTCCTAGGGTACCTCGTTACTCGACAGGGAATCGAAGCAAATCCTAATCAGATCACCACTATCCAGAGGCTCCGACCCCCCACAACTATTAAAGAGGTCCAGAGACTCACTTTGCCCGGACCGGCTGAACTTCCTCTGCTCCACTAGAAGACCCCGCAACAGCCTTTCCTTTCCCAATGTGTTGCCTTTTGGATGCCATGACTCAATGGTTTTGGGTTGAAAAACTTGGGTTTATAGGTTTTCTGATCTGGAGATTTTGGTGGGTTTGAAGGAATTTGGTTTGGGTAGAATGGTAGAGGAGAGTGAGAGGAGTATTTTTGTAAATTTTGGTGGAGTTTGGTGAAGATTTGAGGAAGATATGGTAGTTTAAGGGTTAGGGTTTGTGTGGTTATGGAGGTTTTGATCGGAGGAAGAAGAAGAAGAATGGAGAAGATGGGAAAAAGTGGGGAAGAGAGAGAGAGAAGACGGTTTTTTTTGGTGTAGCGCTACACATGACGTCATCAATTTTATTTATTTTTTCGTATGGTCCGAAAATCAACTCTCTCTTTTAAGAAGGGCTTTTATTTGGTGGGAAAAAGAATTGGTTTTTTTTTTTTTTTTAACAAGATTGGGGTTTATGGTTAAAGGTTTAAAGGTTCCTTTTGAGATCATGACATCCACAAGCAAACATCAAATTTATCCGTAACAACAATGCTCCTGATTGAGGTTTTCTATAATTGAACACAGAGTTGGACCACCAAACTGATACCCCACCCAAACACCGGTTCCCTAAGTTTGACGCAGAACCGACCACAGATTGGTTTAACATGGATCAATGGGTAATATTCAGTGGTCTAATCATGCAAAAATGGCCTTGTTTCATCCCCTAAACACGTCTTCAACCCTCTCACATGCATATGGAACATTTGATCATGATATGTGGTACAAATGCCTACTATTCTATGCGAATGCAGAAAGTGAAAAACATTGAAACATGGGATGCCTTAAGGAAATACTATGCACAACGTGAAAACACCTACTCAGACTTGCTTATGGTGTGGAAAATATTCAAAAATGGATGTCAGATATATGCATGTGAACAAGTTAAACAGGAAATTAACGAGACAAAAATTTAGCATGCTCATCTAACTCATACAAACAAGCATAACAAATGTATCCCCAGACTCAAAAATTAATCAAAAAGTTAAAACTTTAAAACGACCCATAAACTACTAGCAACGCTCAAACAAACCAAAGCGTGTACAAAGTACACCCCTTCCCCCAACTTGAAAATTGCTCTGTCCTCAGAGCATGAAGACGAAACAGAAATAAATAGAATAAAAGGGAAAGAGATGGACCGACGGATGGCAGCCAACCATCATGACCCCGACCGATGTATGGGGAATTTGGCATCACCGTTGCGTTTCGTCATTGGAACTGCTTCCAGGATCTGCTCCTTCGGACCGAAAGAGGTCCACAGCTAATCACACAGAGCCGCGCCGAAGCTTTATAGGACTTACAACCGCCACATTTCGTGGCACCCCTGCTTGAGGCTCCTGAATGCCGCACTCACCTGACGGAGAGGCCCAAACTACCAAGGCTGGTGTGGTAGCATGCTCGTCCTGCAAAAGACTTAAGAACCAACTACCTACTAGGCAACAAATGACATCAGTACCGCCCGCTAGTGGAAGCCGGGCCACAACCAGAAATAACAAATATAAAAGAACACCACACACACACCAAAAAGTCCAAAAAGAAATAACAAACACCACCACTTTCGTCACGTGAAAGGTACGAGTACTACTTTTCTCCCTAATGTTCTCACTTAAATTTGTGTAGAGAAGGTCATCATAACAATCCTGGGTAAGTCATGACTCAACAGGTTAAATCACTCAAGGTTTTTCCTTAAAGAGATCAGACCCAATCGTCTTTTATGACTATCCGAGACAAAGCAATAAGATTGTTAGAAACCCAGATACACAAATTCAAGGCTAGAAATTAGGTGGCTATATCGGACCAGAAAATTATTGTTTATTTATATATGTCTGTTTTTTTTTCTAAAAAAAAAAAAATTACGAAAATACACAAGTTGCCCTTACTAACCGGAGCTGGGCACACGATCCTTATTTAAATAGCGGCGTGCGAAGCTAAAATACCCAAGTCAATGATGGGTACCCCTATTGCTAGGGGCCGGGTCCACACTCAATGAAGAGCATGGTACGCGTGAGCTACCCGCCAAAACCTGGCTGAAACAGCCTAAGTAACCGGGTCGTCCGAATATACAGGATCGACCAACTCCTCATCAGGTTCTCCCACTTCTAAAAATTCCAAAAACGGTTTCAGACACTGCCCATTAACTTTAAAGACATGATCATCCTTAGAATCACGGACATCAACTGACCCATTTGGATGCACTTGCACCACCACATAGGGACCTTCCCAACGGGACCTCAACTTACCGGGAAATAAGTGGAGACGCGAATTATAGAGCAACACTTTTTGACCAACTCTAAAGGTCTTGCGCTGAATATTCCTATCATGATACGCTTTTACCTTAGCTTTATAAATACTAGCATTCTCATACGCATCATTCCTAAGCTCCTCGAGCTCACATAACTATAACTTCCTATGCGCACCCACCACATCTAGACTCGAATTGATTTCTAGAGGGGCCTAATAGGCCTTCTTCTCTAACTCAACTGGTAGGTGGTAGGCCTTACCGAAAACAAGCCGATAGGGTGAAGCACCCAACATGGTCTTATAAGCAGTGCGATAGGCCCACAACGCATTATTCAACTTGGTGGACCAATCCTTCCTAGTCACACCTATAGTTTTCTCCAAAATTCGCTTGATCTCTCTATTCGCTAACTCGGCCTGCCCATTAGTTTGGGGGTGGTATGAAGTAGACACCTTGTGAGTGACTCTATACTCCCCCATTAACTTTTCAAACGACCGACTTGTAAAGTGCGTGCCCTGATCAGAGATAATGGCGCGTGGCACGCCAAATCTCGACAAAATATTAGACTTAATGAACTCTAGCACGACTCGCGACTCCATAGACTTAGTGGGTATTGCCTCCACCCACTTGGACACATAGTCCACTACCACCAAAATATACTTGTAACCATGAGACATAGGTAATGGACCCATAAAGTCGATGCCCCAACAATCAAAAACCTCGAGCACAAGAATGGGCCGGAGGGGCATCTCCTGACATGAAGACAATTTGCCAAGCTTTTGGCAACGGTCGCATGACCTACAGAATGCATGTCCGAGCTTAAACATATCAGGCCACCAGAATACACACTGTAAAATCTTGGCGGTGGTCTTCTTCACAGAGAAGTGACCACCACACGCCTCGCTATGACAGAACTCTATAATCCCCTTCTGATCAGACTCGAGGACACATCTACGCACAATCTGGTCCGCACAGTACTTAAACAAATAAGGGTCATCAAATATATACTGTCGAACACTCCTAAAAAATCGCTGCTTTTCTTGGGTAGACCAATGGGGCGGAATTTGCCCAATTACCAAATAGTTGGCAATGTCAGCATACCACAGGCACTCATTAGCGGCGAATAACTGCTCATCCGAAAAAGAATCCCTGATGGGAAGGTTCGAGGTGGGGTCCTCGAATTCTAGACGAGACAGATGGTCGGCCACTACATTCTCTACCCCTTTTTTATCCTTGACAATCAGGTGGAATTCTTGCAGCAGTAAAATCCATCGTATGAGGCGAGCTTTCGCGTCCTTCTTAGTCATTAAATACTTTAGGGCCGCATGATCGGTAAAAACCGTGATCTGCGAACCTACCAGGTAGGACCGAAACTTATCTAAAGCAAACACCACCGCTAACAACTCCTTCTCGGTGGTGGTGTAATTCATCTGCGCCTCATTCAAAGTCTTACTAGCATAGTAGATCACACATGGGTCTTTCCCTCTCCTTTGCCCTAAAACAGCTCCGACTGCATAGTCAGAAGCATCACACATCAACTCAAAGGGAAGACTCCAATCCGGGGACTGCACAATCGGCGGAGTTGTGAGACTCCGCTTTAACATCTAAAATGCCCCCTCACAATCATCGGACCACACAAATGGTGTGTCCTTTGCTAACAACTGACACAACGGACGAGAGATAGCACTGAAGTCTTTAATGAACCGCCGGTAAAAGCCAGCATGTCCCAAAAATGAACGCACATCCTTAACAGACTTAGGTGTTGGGAGATTTCGGATTAAATCTATTTTGGCCTTGTCCACCTCGATACCCTTAGAGGACACAATGTGTCCCAACACGATTCCTTGGGTAACCATAAAGTGACACTTCTCCCAATTTCGCACCAAGTGCTTCTCCTCGCACCTCTGTAAAACTTTTCCCAAATTTTCGAGGCATCCATCGAATGAATCTCTGAAAACCGAGAAATCATCCATGAACACCTCTACTATCCTTTCCACCATGTCGCTAAAAATTCCCATCATGCACCTGGAAAAGGTACCAGGTGCATTGCACAACCCAAAGGGCATGCGACGGTAAGCATAAGTTTCATATGGACATGTGAAAGTGGTCTTTTCCTGATCCTCTAATGCGACCTCAATCTGGTTATACCCCGAATACCCATCGAAAAAGCAATAAAAGGCCCGACCCGCTACCCTCTCTAAAATCTAATTGATGAAAGGAAGAGGGAAGTGGTCTTTCCGAGTGCTCGCATTGAGCTTCCGGTAGTCTATACAAACTCTTCATCCTGTGGGAACTCGGGTCGGCACTAAAACTCCCTCATCGTTGGTCACAACGGTCACTCCTACCTTCTTAGGCACCACCTGCACTGGGCTCACCCACTCACTATGGGAAACTGGGTAAATGATACCCGCATCTAACAACTTAAGCACCTCAGCCTGAACCACGTCTTTCATGTTGGGGTTAAGACGCCGCTGAGGTTGCCTGGAAGGCTTCACACTCTCCTTAAGAATAATGCGGTGTGTACACACCATTGGGCTTATACCATGCAAGTCCGCTATGGTCCAGCCAATCGCGCCCCTATGCTCTCTCAACAAATTTAGCAGTTTCCTCTCTTGATCTTCCTCGAGGGATGAGGAGATCACAACCAGATAGGTATCATTGCCTTTCAAAAAGGCATACTTAAGCGTGTCCGGTAGAGGTTTTAACTCTGGTTTAGGCAGCTGGACAGATGATGGAAGAACCTTGGGCGGAGGGTCGCCCAATGGCTCAAACATAGGGTCATGAGTAACCCCATACACTTATTCACACGACTCCTCAACATCTAACAACTCTAACAAGTTCACAACCTCTGCTGAGTCTAAAAATGATATTTCCTCGGAGGTAAGAGCAATCTCCAAGGGGTCCTTATACAGGACAGTATCAATATGCTCCTGGACTAACGTGTCAATCAGACACGACTCCTTAGACTCCTCCTCATCATCCTCTAATGTGCTGCCACTGAAAACATCCACCTCCACTCTGTCCTCACCGACAGATAACTGGACCTTGCCAGTTTTACAGTTCATAACAGCATTGGAAGTGGCTAGGAAGGGACGTCCCAAAATGATGGGAGTCTTCTCTAGAGCCTCAAGACCGGGACTAATATCTAGAACAATAAAATCAGCGGGAAATTGAAACTCCCCTACCCGGATCAACACATCCTCTACCACTCCCTTGGGCACCCTAATACTCTGGTCAGCCAACTGTAGAGTGACTGGAGTCTCACTGAGGTTGCCTAGGTCTAATCTCAAATATGCTGAGTAAAGGAGCAAATTCACACTCGCTCCCAAATCCAACAATGCCTTGTCAAAATTCTGACCTGCTATGGCTATGGGAATGGTGGGACACCCTAGATCCTTACACTTAGCAGGAATCTTAGTCTGTAGGATGGAGCTCACTTGCTCCGTCAGAATCACGTTGTTCTGACTCTTGTGCTTTGGTGTGCAAAGGTCCTTCAATACTTTTGCACACTGGGGGAAGGATTCAATCGCCTCCATCAAGGTGATGGGCAATTGAACCTTCTTAAACAACTCAATCATTTTGCTATTCATGGTTGGCTTAGGTCTCACCGCCAGTCTTTGGGGAAATGGAGCTACTGGTACAGCTGGCGGTGGTGGAGTCGTGGGGGCTGCAGCTGCAGGCACCACCACTTCAGGTGACTCCTTTCTCTCGTCTACTTCCTCCTGAGGCACCTCAGCAGTATCAAAAATGACCTCAGGCTCAATAACTGGCTCCAGGGGTGGAGCCTGTCTTAGTGTTGGCTGAATGGTCTTATCGATCATTTTCCCACTCCTAAGAATGGTAACTGCTTTAGCCTCTTCCTGATTTTGCCCTTGAACATTGGGACCTGAAGAATTTCCCACATAATGGGCACCTGCTTGACTACCTTGGGCCGGAAACCTACTCTTCTCCTGTTGCATTTGACTAATCACCGCAGTGAATTGCGCCATTTGGGCCATAAGGGCCCCAATTTGCTTCCTAGTATCAGTCTGAAATGTCAGTTGAGACTGCATTAGAGAATTCATGGAATCCTTAAAACGGGGTGGCGCAGTCTGCGCATATCCTGGGGGTGGTCCACGAGTGGATGGGCCTCCCCCCTGCCCTGCTGTGGCTGGTAGTTGTAAGGAATGACTTGGCCTGTTGAGGCACCCGGGTGCTTGGGGACCGATGAAATCGATCACGTGGGAGGCGCGGCGGGGAGTTCAAGGCTTTGGCCTCCACCTATAGGTCTAGGGTCTGACCACCCAAAGTTGGGGTGATCTCTCCATCCCGAATTATACGTATTTAAGTATGGGTCCCAATTCCTCACAGCATGTACCTCTTCCTGATTATTCTGACTCGCTCCCTTAGCAGCTAAAAATCCAGGGCATGCAGTTGGAATGTGCCCCTTACACTCACACCACACACAGACTTCCTCTATACTGACCTCATGCACTGAACGAGTCTACCTAACTTCTAATTCCTTTAGCTTCTGTGCCATCTTTTCAACCTGGGCCTGGAGTCGCTGGTCACGTATGGTAATGGGGATAACATTGGACCCAGATGGTCCGGATGGATCAAAATTAGAAGGTTCTAACGCCCTCTGCTTATCTGCTAGGTCATCCAGAAAATCCCAACCCTCATCCGCAGTTTTGGACAAGAAGTCGTCCCCTTTACACGAATACTCTATGTGCTGGATTGTCTCAGTGTTGAGACCCAGGTGAAAGAATTCAACCAACTGTATCTTCTCGAAACCAGGGTGTGGCATTCTTAGGAGCAAATCTTTGAAATGCTCCCATGCCTTCACAAAAGATTCTCCCCTCTCTTGCCTAAAGCCTTGGATTTGGCGCCTTAAACTGTTAGTTTTAGCCTCAGAAAAATATTTTCTGTAAAACGCATCACGAACATGCGCTCAAGTGGTGAAAGACTGAGGCTTTTGCATTCTGAACCATCTAAGTGCGCCATCTTTTAAAGTTGCCTCAAACAACTTGAGGCAGGCATTGTCGTATTGGGTAGTAGATGCCAGGTTGCGCACTAACCCCTCAAACGTCCGCATGTGTTCGTACGGATCATTAGACTCTCTCCCATAAAATTTAGGATGGCTATTTAGGACACCAGGTTTTACAGTGAAGGCATTGCGTGCCTCCTGTGTCTCTCGAGGAAACACAATCGGCCCGGGAGGGGTGGTCCTCTCGGGATTCAAGTGCTGCCTCAGTGACGGTTGTAGAATTACCTGCTGCTCTCCCATTTCAAAAGATTTTGGTTCGGAAGCTGACTCTGGCTCTGACTGATAAAGCGGATTATTTAAATTAACTGACTCGACAGGTAAATCTATGTAAAGTCCACTAATGGGTATGGACTCCGACCGACTCTCTACTGACTCTGACGAAGAATTTGAAAACTCTGACTAACTCAACCTGTTCTCTATCCTAACCATGCGATTAGTATGATCACGGTAATAGAGAGGATCAGGCTTACGTACAACTTGCTTATCTCTACCTATGATGACTCAACTAAAAATTGAACAAAACACTAAGCTAATGTCGTTTGAACACACGTCACCGTCCTCGGCAACGGCGCCAAAAATGCTTGATCGTTAAGGTGATTACTAATTAATTAGAATTTTCGTCCCAAGCGTAGGACTATCGACTGGTGTAGCACAATAAATTTGGAAGTACCGGAGTCGAACCATAGAGACAGTCTACGGTGTTAATTCAAACAATGTCAGCTCTACGTTTGTTATTGGCTCTCAGGTAGCCACCCCTTGTTCAAATGATTTAACTAATTAACTGGATTAAGCTAATTTAACTACTGGACTTTTGAATTTAAGAAGGAGAGCACAGCCGTGGGCACTACAGTGTTCGCAGCTAGCCTAATTCACATTCACTCGGGCCACAATTACTCAATTAATAGATTTAAAAATATGGACAGATAATTTCCAACAAATGCACACCGTTTGTCACCAATCTCTGCGCGCATTTGGAATTGGTAATGCTCGGGTTTGTTTGCTAGAAAAACTTCCGTATTCAAAAATTGCACATTAATTAGAGTGATTCGGCACCGAGGCAGAACATAAGTTAGCCTAGCCACGGGGCACCTTCGTCCCGCGGCCGCACTCGATGCGACTACTCACGCATAATTGAGAGTGCAGCAAAAACAACACAAACCTTAGATCTAAACATAGTTAAACAGTGAAAACGATAACTGAAAATAATACCAAAGATTTCGCAATAAAAGTAACCTTGATTAATGAAAGCGAAACATTAATCCACGCTGAGAATCTTGAAAGCAAAACGCTGAACGAGAATATGAGATCTGTAGCCGAAAACTTGAAAGACTAAAAACTCTGTAAAAATTCGTGGAACCCTAGAACAAGTTAAGTGCTAACTATTTATACTAACTTCAAAGACCCCATAAAAAAAACAATAAACGTCAGAAAATATTCCTCGCGGCCAAACGAAACGACGGCGTTTAGAATATCCCTAATCCACTCGGTAGCACTACATGCCTTTCTTGGTAGCGCTACCGCCTTGCCTTCCGTGCATGTTGACCGTTGACCCACTGGCTTGACCGTTGACCATCCTCTAATGCGCCGGTAGCGCTACACCTTCTTGTGCCCAATTTGAGCGCTCCAAGGAATTGGGGTAGCGCTCCCGACAGGTTTCGACCACACCCATGCACAATCCACTTGCCTCCAACTTCTGATCGACGTGCATGTCCTTCCAATATATAAAAATCGCACTTGCGCCCCTCAATCAATTGCGAATTACACTCGAAACACAGAAACACCAAATGCACATATTAATTGGAAAATAAAGCTCAAATCGCATGTATAACAAGCCAAAACCCCCTAGTTAGGCGCTTACACGCAAGCTTCTCACGCGCCTATCAGTGCATACGTAGAGAGTCTCATGCGTAGAGAGCAAGTGGTCTCTAATATAGCGTAGCAAATTACACTAGGTGAAGAAGTAGTGAAAGACCTAAAGTATTGCTTGCGACAAGCGGAAAAAAGAACTAAATTCAAGATCTAATGGCAGAACAAAGTATAGACACCCCAATCCGGACCATTGAAATTCCATGGCCTTCCTGAGGATGAAAATGCCCGATACGAGCATATGAGGCTTGATTGTGAACTTGAGGATCCACCAAAAACTTTCTGAAAACCCACAAAAAGCCCTTAGAAACCCTAGGAACAAGCCACAATGCCAAAAAAAGAGCACCCATACTTCCCCAATAGGCACCCAGACTTGTTAACTCTGGGTGTCTAAACTTAGTATGGGCACCTGGACTTCATAGTCCGGGCACCCACACTAAGTCCAGGCGCCCGAACTTTAACAAAATGGGCGCCCAAACGTATACCCAAGTCGCGTGTGTTTGAAGGTGATAATGGGTGAGAAGATCGATTGTGGGATATTTTGCAGAGAATTAGTGGAATGGTTGATGATGGTCTTTCTAGACCCTTTAGTGCATATAAATACACTAACTCTCCTCCATTACAAGGGGTGATCAATCTCACTTCTTCCTTTACTATTATTTTGTCCAATTCCCTCTAGAAACTCCATCCCCTATCATCATCTCTGTGTTTCATCCTCTACAAGTCACAAACCCATTTTTATCATCACCTTGATCATACATTTCTTCATTCTTTTAAAAAAAAAAAACTCACCAATCAACACCTACAATCCAAGTTCAGTACCAAAGTACACAAAACCAACCCAAAAGCCTCACTCAAAGTTAATCCATCAAGCTTTGAAGGTAGATTATCTACCAAAAGTGCTCAAACAAGGCCATGAGGGGACACCACCCAGCCTTTACGGTATTTAATAACTAGTTTGAGTCTTGGGAGGGTTGGAAAAATAACAAAGGAGATCAAATCTCAACACACCCACACTGAGTGTGGGCACCCATACTTTGAGTATGGGCGCCCAGATTCCTTGCTTTATTCTGTGCTTTCTGTTTTACTCGTACTCTTATATGATCATCCAAGTTACATTCATGTCATTTGAGTTCAAGATTTGTATTGCATGGCCTAGATATTCATTTTTGGGTGTTTTAGAAACCATTTTTTATGGCAAAATCATGTTTAAAGGGAGGTTTGGAGATTCGAAGTGAGTCACATAAGTCTTTGTGTTTATTTCAAGTCCAATCGGAAGCATTATAGTAGATAGGGAAAGATTTTAAAGGTCACTCATATTCATTACTTTCATCTTTCAAGTATACAACATGGGTCCATTCTACCCCTTCCTCTTTCTCAAACATGCACTGTTCCATAGCCCTTTATATGCACTTTAAAGCATGAATCTTGATAGCTAGCAGCTCAGAACATGTCATATCATTCGTAAAGTATTCTAAAATCATGGTTTTTCCAGTCTAAATCATTTTTTAGGTTTGATTTTGGGCATTAATTAGTGCTAGTAAAGTATATTTCATTACCTTTCATATTTCAGAAAAGGGAGTGAACATGAACTTGATGTTTGTAAATGAACCCGTGATTGAACAAAAATCACATTTATTTTGTTTCAGGTGCCCATACTCCACAGTCTGGGCTCCCACTCTTATTCCAGGTGCCTAGACTCCCTTAGTCTGGGTGTCCGTACTGAGTCTAGGCGCCAAGACTTGCTTAGTATGGGTGTGTGCAAAATAGTCCGGGTGTAGTTTGTGGGATATTCGTGAACTTGTTTCAGGGTGTCTCTGTGGTTTTTAATCATGTCTTAAAATAGTTGGGTACATTATAAATTGTTATTCCTCATTCATACATTCATACATTCATGACCCAAGACACATGCATCCATGCACATCACTTTAATTTTGTAAATGCATTTATGTGCTCCTGCATGATTTTGTAATCAAAGTCCATCTAAACAATGTTTCCTAAAATCCCTTGAGTGTTGAGTAGAGACCGGCGAACATGCCGGGCGAGAGGGGTGCTTTAAATTCCTTCACCTCTCGTAATCTAGCTCCCGGACTCGAGAAATCTCAATAAAAGTAAATCAGTGAAATATTTTCTATACCATGGGCAAAAGAGTCATTTCATGAACTGGTCTCTTGGGTAAGGTCCTCAAACCTGGGTCGCGACTCCATCGATTGAACCGTTTTCTTAAACCACATTTGTGAATTTTGGTGGGGTGTCCACACAAAGGCAGGCAACATCGCGGCCGAGTACGATCACCAAAGGCAAGAAAGCACTTTCCGCTAAGGATGGCAATTTCCACTGACTTGTTTGAATCCGATCCACTCCACGATCTGAATGGACCGATGTTTTGGAGATTTGTTTGGAGACTGGGTCAGATTTGGGGATTTTTTATAAAAAATTTGGGGATCTGATCGGAGGCAGGTAGAAGTATATTCCTGCTCCGAATCCGATTCGATCCATCCTCGAATCCCAGTTTTATATTATTTTATAATAATATATATATATATTTATATATACGGAAATTATCCAATCCGGGATCCCGGATTGGAGGTTTTTTGGTGTTTTGATGCTTTTAAAAATTGTTTTTGGAAAATCCGAACCGTGCAATGTGTTCAAAAGGTGTTTTCCAAGGTCCACGAGAGAAATCTTCAAAAAAAAATACCGGTAAGGGCTTGATCCAAGCAGTTTTTCGCAAAAACTGTATATTTACTATTTTGCGAAAAACTGCTCGAATCAAGTCCTTCCTGGTATTTTTTTTGGATGATTTCCCGCGTGGACCTTGGAAAACACCTTTTGAACACATTGGACGGTTCAGATCGTCAAAAAGATATCGGGAAGGTGGAGTCCCGGATTAGATTGGGACTCTATATATATAATCATGATCTCCTTCGTGAGGACCACCCATTTTTTATTTTCCGGATGAAATTTCGATGATCCGACCCGCTCATTGTATTTAATACATGTTTTCCAAGGCCAATGCGAGGAATCACCCAAAAAAATACCCGAAAGGGCTTCATCCAAGTAGTTTTTCATAATAACCTCACATATACATTTTATTGGAAAAAGCTCAAATGAAGCCTTTCTGGGTTTTTTTTTTTGCAATTCCTTGCAGTGACCCTTAAAAACACGTTTTAAACACATTGAGCGGTTCAGATCGTCGAGATTCGATCTCGATCCATGAGGTCCTCGCTAAATTTTAATGAGGGAGTCCTCATTAAGTCATCCTCTTATATATATAGGATCCCGATCTATTGAGGACTCCCTCAAACAAAAATTCCGTGCGGACTTGGCTATTTTTCGACTTTCCGGATCAAATTTTGATGATCCGAACCACTCAATGTTTTTAAAATACATTTTCCAAGATCCACGCGGTATATAACATTTTTAACAAAAACTGATCCGATCAAGCCCTTCAGAGTTTTTTTTTTTGAAGATTTTTCGCGTGGACCCTTAAAAATGCATTTGAAAAACATTGAGCGGTTCGGATCGTCAAAATTCGATCTGGAAGGGTGAGGTCCGCAAACTCTTATCCTAAGGGAGTCCTTAGTAGATCATTTTCATATATATATATATATATATATATATATATATATATACACAATCATGATCTCCTTAGGACTACCTCACGGACCTGCTCCATGAGGACCATCTCTTTTTTTATTTTCCACACCAAATTTCGACGATCTGAACCATTCAATGTTTTAAAACTTGTTTTCAAAGGCCAACGAGAGGAATCAGCAAAAAAAAATATCCGAAAGGGCTTCACCCGAGCAGTTTTTCATAATAACTGTACATATAGAGTTTATTGAAAAATGCTCAAATGAAGCCCTTCAGAGTCTTTTTTTTTTGTGATTCCTAGTGGTGACCCTTAAAAACATGTATTAAACGCATTGACCAGTTTAGATCGTCGAGATTCAACCCTGATCCATGAGCTCCTAACAAAATTTTAATGAGGGAGCTCTCATTAGATCATTCTCATATATATATATATATATATATATATATATATATATATATATATATATATATATATATATATATATATATAGCTTCTCCTCCGGCCTCCGGACATCCGGACCTCCATGATCCAATTTTTTTTTTTGACAATCCGAGCCGTCCATTGTGTTTAGAAGGTGTTTTCAAGGGTCCACACTAAAAATCTTCAAAAAACAATACTAGGAAGGGCTTGATGCAAGCAGTTTTCGCAAAAATTTTAAATTTACAATTTTTTCGAAAACTGCTTGGATTAAGCCGTTCTCGGTATTATCTTTTAAAAATTCTTGCATGGACCCTTGAAAACACCTTCTGAACACATTGGACGTCTCGGATTTTCTAAAAATAATTTGCAACACAAAAAAATCACTTTTTTCTTATTCTCGGAAAGGGTTTGGACTAGAAAATTTCTGTATATATATATATGCAATAAACTTCCAATAGGGGACCCTTATTTAAAAATACCATGCGGAACTGCCCTTTTTCGACTTTCCGAACCAAATTTTGACAATCTGGTTCGCTCAATGTTTTTCAAATGTGTTTTCAAGAGCCTACGCGAAGAATTTTTGAAAAAAAATACGTGGAGGGCTTTATCCTAGTGATTTTCGATAAAAACTGTATATGTATAGTTTTTATTGGAAACTGCTCGTATCAAGCCCTTCTGGGTATTTTTTTTTTCAGAGATTCTTCGCGTAGACCCTTGAAAACACATTTTAAAAACATTAAGCGGATTGGACGTCAAAATTCCGTCCGGAAAGTAAAATATGCCCCTAGGTCCCCATGGAAAGTTAAATAAGGGTCCCTTATTAGAAGGATTTTCTTTGTGAGGACCACCCCTTTTTTTATTTTTCGAACCAAATTTCGACGATCCGAACCGTTCAATGTGTTTAAAACATGTTTTCCATGGCCAACAAGAGAAATCACAAAAAAAAATACCCGAAAGGGCTTCATCCGAACGGTTTTTCATAATAACCATACATATATAATTTATCAAAATATGCTCGAATGAAGCCCTTCCGAGTAATTTTTTTTTTTTGGACAAATCCTTGCAGTAATCCCTAAAATCACATTTTAAACACATTGAGCGGTTCGGATCGTCGAGATTTGATCCCAATCCATGAGGTGCACAAATTACAAGTTTGAGGGAGTCCTTAGTAGAACGGGATCATATATATATATATATATATATATATCCCACTTCCTATCAAGGATCCCCCGTAGACCCTTAAAAACACAACATGGGTGGGAAAAGGGAGGTGTGGACATAAGCTATGTCATATATATATAGGACCCCTTCTAATAAGGGTTACTTATATTAAAGTTCCATGCGAACCTACCCCTTTTTCAACTTTTTGGACTAAATTTCAACGATCCGAACCGTTCAATGTTTTTAAAATGTTTTTTCAAGGGCCTATGAGGGGAATCTCCATAAAAAACAATACCCGAAAGGGCTTGATTCAAGCAGTTTCCGATAAAAAAAATACTCGGAAGGGCTCTACTTGCTTATTTTGCTTGGTTTTTGTCTTATAAAAATTTTGGTTTTGTTTATGAACATGCAATTTGCTAATTCGGGAAGTTCACTCTTCGTCAACTCAGGTTGAATCCAATGAACTTTCACAAGTAGATACAAAGTCAATTCCCACTGATGGACCCAAGGAGTACACTTCTGAAGGTGATGAAATTTTGTCAAAACGTACTTTAAGGAGTGATCATTAGCGGTCATGCCCTCATTTTTATAAAAACAAAAATAAAGGAATTCCTTACAATTAATCAGTCAAATAATATATTATTTCCATAAATCCTCCCCAAGAGGTTTCCATTCAAAATTTACATCATTAATCCATTGGCAAATCAAGTATTTGGGCACCCTTTCCCCAAAGGTGAAATCAAATATTATCTCATAAGTCATTATATATGTCCAAATTATCAAAAGATTGAAAAACCCAAAGTCATATTGTCATTTATCAAAATACAAAACTTAAGATGGAAAAATAACTTCATGCATGCATAAGCTTCACATAATGCATCACTCGACAAACATCTAATCTCGTGCTCCATGCCATATACTTGAAATGATAGGGTGAGCTCACTAGCTCATAGGAAAACCAGACTACAACTGCTAGGCATTTAAATTTGATTTGTGCACATGATGTGGGTTGACATGAGAATAAATGATCAAGGAACATAACGGAAGCTAAGACATGTGAGACGTGTCCAAGAAGTTCCCACGTGTCCAAATTAACATCAATTGTCCAAATTTGATTTCAAGGTGTCCCAAGATACCAATTAATTCATTAAGTTTGTCAAAATCACCAACAAGTATCACACGTGTCCAAAATTATGTCCAAGTAACCAACGTTCACCAAAATACCATATGTACCTCAAAACATTTCCATTTTCAAGTACTCAACACCACCCAAGTTTCCATTTTTGTTTCACCAAGATCACCCAAGTTACTCACACAAGTTTAAAACCAAGTCCACAAGTCGAGTTTCGACAAAACATAATAAATAATCCAAAATTTCATTTCTCATTTCTTCCATTAAAGAAAAACATCATTTTCATTAGTACTAGGGATTTACTCCCTCTGCCGGGTTCCGTAGGCCCTGCGTGCCTTTGTTGGGTATTTGCAGTACTCGCCTGCCTCTGCCGAGTTCCATAGGCCTCGTGCGCCTTTTGGGGTATTTGTAAGCCCCGCCCACCTCTACCAGGTTCTATAGGCCCCGACGCCTTTGCTAGGTATTTGTAGGCCCTGACTCCTTTGTCTGGTTTCATGGGCCCCGCGCACCTTTATCAAAAAAAAAAATTTACCAAATGATGGCATTGATTTAAACACCTCACAAACATTTCATTCTATTTCAATAACAAATCCAATTTTTCCAAGCTCCTTTTGTTATTTCACATCTTTCGATAAAAAGGGTTACGCACGCACCCACACACGCTTTCCGAAAACCATCTGACTTTCATATGATGTAGGAGTAACATATTTGTTCATAAAACCATAATCCTCGAGTCAAAACCTGGGCAAAAATGATGCCAAAGGTTGATTATAAGAAGGATTGAACAATCGGGGACCAAACGGACATCAAAGGGTGGCCGAATGCCACCCAAATGATAGGGGCAGCAGCTGGAAAATATGGGGCAGCAGTATATGAACAGTAAACAGTGCAAATTTTCACCTCTAAGGTATGAAATTTCAACCCAATCACAATTGAGATAGTTTAGGCTTAAAATAGAGATGCTAGGCAACAATTAAACATGGAGAGAGGTCAATTCCACTCCCAATTTCATCAATCAATGACCAATTTCATAGATCACAAAATCAAAGTGAGGAAAACCCACACAAAGAGTGCAAACATGATTTTTTCAAGAAATTGAAGCCAAGAGCAAGATATATGCTACAAATCACAAGTATATAACTAGAAGATGTAGTAATTTGTTTCCCTACCTCAAGGTTTTGCTTGAAAATGGAAGAAGAATGAAACCCTAGGTGTTGAAACCTCAAAATCCCATAGTTGGAGCTCTCGATGCAAATCCAAGGTGACCCGAGCTCCCCACGGTGCGTAGAACACGAAAATGGCCTTGGTTCTTGAAGTGGTTGAGTGAGGAGGGCAAGATTTGAGCTTGAAGTGAGCAACAATGGAGGAGAGAGAGAGAGGCCGATCGGGTGGGAGGAGGGAGATGAGTGTGTCGTTTTAATTTTTTGCAAATCTTCCCCCACACACTACTAATATAATACTCTAATTACGCATCACACCCAAATGTCACTTGTGTATATAATATGTGACCACAATACTTATTTTCATAAACCAAACGTAAGTAAAGACTCTTTACTGTAATTCATTTATGAAAATAAGGAAGTACCCCCCATTTGGAAACAATGGCATTTCCAGAATTTTGAAATTCTAATCACGTCAAAATCTCATCCCCCCACTTATAGTTCAAAACCAAAAAACGGCACATTTTTTTCCAAAGGAAATGGGTGAAAGATGACTTTGCTTTACTCAAAAAATAACTTCCGATTATACCGTTGTGAATAGAAAAATTCATGGAACAACTACCAGGACTTTTTATCGACCAAATCGAAACTTCTCCTAAAAGTGATTTTTCAAAAAGTAATTAAATTTTCTAGGTCTTTACATTAGCTGAGTTTTCAGAGGATAAAACTTAAGACAACGGGTGCATATAAAGCAAGGTGCTTGTATTATAAAAAAAAAAAATTGGTTGGGGATTCTAAGAGTGGAACGACACATTTGGGAGATCATTTTAAATCTTGTTTCAAAAAAAAATTTGATTGATGGCAAGCAAAAGATTTTAACGCCTAGTCTTATGATTGGGGCGGGAAAAAAAGCCAACCTTGAAATTCATAGCTTTGACCAAGAAATTGCTAGGAAACAGCTAGCTTACATGATTATAATGCATGAATTCCATCCATGCATGGTGGAAAATGTTAGGTTTAGGAAATTTTGTTTTGCTCTACAACCGGCCTTTAAAGTTGGTTCGTGAAACACTATCAAGACTGATATTTTGAAGATATATGATGTTGAAAAGATTAAGACAATGAGGCTTATGGAAATAGAATTGCTATCACAATCGATATGTGGACAACTATCAATCAAAAAAGAGGGTTTATGTCTATTACGACACATTTTGTCAATGATTCTTGAAAGTTACAAAGCCGCATTCTAAGTTAAATTCTTAATATTTTCTACTACTTTCAATAATTATAGTATGTGTTTTATTTAAGTTTGTGTATGTGCATATTCGTACACACTAGAAGTTATGTGTGAGGTGTTGATGGAGATATTTGTGGAGTGGAATATTGATAGGAAATTGTCTACTTTGATAGTTGACAATTGTACTTGCAATGATGCAATGATTAGTTTAATGTTTGAAAATTTTGATGGTGAATATATGTGGGTTAAGGGTTTCTTTCACGTACGATTTTGTTGCCCATATTATTAACTTGATTGTGAAGGATGGTTTAGATGTCATTAAGTCATTGATTGAAAAGGTTAGAGATAGTGTTTCATAGTGGATGGCAACTCCAAAGAGAGAGGAGCAGTTTGAGGAGACAGCTCGTCAATTGGGAATTACATATGATCGAAAGTTGTCTCTTGCATGATTGTTCTACAAGTGGAACTCCACATTTTTAATGCTTCAAACTGCCATAGAATATAGGAGTGATTTTGCTTGGTTAAAACTCAAGCATAGACAATACAAATGTTGCCCAAATGATGATAATTGGCACTTGGCGCAAGATATATGTGAGAGGTTAGAAATATTCTATAGGGTTACTTTGTTGTTTAGTAGGACTAGTGATCCGACTTCAAATTTATTTTTCCTAGACATGTGTGATATTAAACTTACATTGACTGAGTGGGTTTGTTGTGGGATTGATCTTGTGAGATGATTGAGAAACATGACAAGTATTGGGATAATACACATGGATATTTGGGAGTTGTAGTGGTGTAGGACCCAAGGTTCAAGATGACCTTGATTGGTTACTACTATAAAAAAAAAATACATGGGGAGAAGCTTGGTGAAGAGATGGCGGAGGACGTCCGAGCAGGTTGTTATGACTTGCTTACATTGTATGAAGGCGAACCTATTAGCAACAAGAAACATTTTGAAGTTACAAGTTCAAGCAAGCATCCCACTACCTATTTGAAATGTAAAGATCGCCTCTCTGACTTCGATTCCTATAGAGACAACTTGAAGAAAGCTAAAACTTCACATGTGAAGTCTGAATTGGAACATTATTTGGAGGAGGAGTTACCAAGACTTGAGGGTGTGCACTTTGATATATTGGCATGGTGGTACTCTAACAATTTAAATTACCCTACCTTGCAACCCATAGCTAGGGATGTGTTGGCTGTACCTATGTCTATTGTTGCATTAGAGTATTCTTTCAGCACTGGTGGTAGAGTGGTGGCTTCGAGTAGAAATAGACTTCACCCTAAGACTTTAGAAGCATTGATGTGTACCCAAAGTTGGTTGACCACCTTTGAGGATGGAGGGAAATTGTTAATTCTCTCATTTTTTTCAACACATTTTTGTCTTTGGTAATACACTGTATAACAATCATTTTGTTTAATTATGTCTAATTTTTCTTTCACATAGATTCCAACTATCAATGATGAGGATATAGACATTGATGAGTGTATGTCCGGTGTAACACATATCGATGTTGATTGGGTAAGAGTTTTTTTATGTTTAATTATGTCAAATTCAAGATATTTATTATAGATATGTTGTTATACCGTTAATTCCATTTAGGTCCCTTTTTTTTATCAGATTTTAGCTTTACTAGTTTTGTGTTTGGTTGGTGCTTTTGAAGTTCAGATGTGGTGCTGTCAAATGTCGAAGTTTAGTGTTGTCAAGTGTTGTTGGTTTGCTGCTATTTGGATGCTCATCTATGTTTAAATTATCATGAACTTCTGAAGTTTCGATGCACATCTATGTTGTTGTTTAGATATTCACTACGAAGGTTAATTTTTACAACTGCTGCATAGAACTTTTGGTACTTAAATTTTGTTTTTTCTCTTGGTCATGGAGAGAATATGTTGTTGACTGTTGTAATGTTGTAGGCTTGAACACTTGGTTGTTGGCTTTGATGGTTGATGAGTCATGATATGTTGAATTGTGGATTGGAATTTAGTTGAAGTTGAATTTAGATGCTTTTTTTTTTATCAACAATTGAATTTTGATGTTGACCTATTGTAATGTGTATATGTTGATTTATTTATAATAAAAAAAATAAATTGGATGATATGCTGAATTTTGGAATTTCCTCGAATTGCCAGTTTGGATCTCCGTTTTCCATTTGGGGCAGGGATGGAGAGAAGAAAATAATCTTTGTTGGGGATCGGAGCGGGGACGGAGACGAGGGAGGGATTCAGAGATCGGGAGCGAGGATAGTAGTCTCCGGCCCCGCTCCATCCACATTGCCAACCCTACTCTCCACGAAGAAAGAGAGCAGCAAGCGAGTCCCTAGAAAGTAGAGTTGTTCACTAGCACGAAAAAGACAGATATGAGAGATCTAGATTCAAATAGAAGAATAAGAAGGCCAAGCGCAAAATAACTCGGGAAACAACCAGAAAAGCCCTCAACCATGTCACCACCTCACCACTTGCAAAGTAGATTCAAAATACAAAATCACCAAACAAAATTAGGCACAATCCATTCATGCTCTATGAAACTACTAATGATCTGGTGGCCCACATCCAACACTATCAGCAAGCAATGTTTATGCATACATGGGATGATGCCTTGATTTGTAAGATGCTCCCTAAGTTTGGGGAAGGTTGCATTGAGTTGGCACCGTCATAAGCTTGCCCCATACTCAATCAGTAGTTGGCAACAACTTTCTGACAAATTTACTTCTCATTTCCTGAAGAGTCAGGCAGCACCAAAAACTTTTGACTTATTGACCACCATGAAGCAAAGTGATGGCAAGACCATTCAAGCATACCCAAAGAGTAGGGAATTGGTTAACAAAATTGAAAATTGTAGTGAGAAGTATGCCATTGCAACTTTCAAAACAAGCCTTCCTGTTGGATCAGATAGAAGAAAATCCTTAGCAATGGAACCAATCAAGACTGGCAAATCTCATGCAATGTATTGAGAACCATGCTCTCGTCGAGGACGACTGCAAGCGGGAAATTGACAAGAAAACTTATGGACGATAACAAATGATAAAGAAAAAGGCAATGAAACAAAAGACGTACAAGAATGAATATAATGCCAGTAAAAAGGAGTTTATCCCTTTTAAAAAGGATAAAGCAGCCCCAGATCCAAGGGCATTCCATAGTATTTACACTTTTTTAATATCCCAGAATACAAAATGTTGTATTGGATTTGGGATAGCCCATGGTATCGCTCACCTCCAAAGATTATGGGAAAGCATAGAAGGTGAAGAACGACCAACAAGAAGTGCAATTACCACAAGGATTCAGGAGCACATGACAGAGGACTGCTATGAGTTCAAAAAGTTCCTTGACAAGAAGGAGGCAAAGGTCCATCTTAAGAAATTTATAACGGATGAGAATGAAGATAAATCCCACCCAGTTGAAGAAGTGGAATACAAAAGGAGTCCAAAGGGTATCAACCACATGATCCACGGCCATGCAGTCCCCAGCACAAAGAACGATAACAAGTACATCCAGAGGCAGAATGGACAAGAAAAACATGTGTTCAAGTTAGGCGAGAAGAGGCCTAGGGAGAGGGTGTCATGACAAAACCAATCACGTTCATGGACGAGGACCTTAACGGTGTGACGGTACTCCACAATGACGCTTTGGTCATCACCCTTCGAATGGGTGAATTAGATGTGGAAAAATCTTGGTGGATTAAGGAAGCTGCACTAAAATCATGTACTACCATACTTTCAAGAAGATGGAACTAGAGAAGACCAGCCTAGAAAAAAAGCCTCACCCCTTGATCGGATTTTGTTTGCAACCAGTCTAGCCAATGGGAAAAGTGACATTACCTGTTCGTGCATGGTTTATGGTAATGAAAATAGAGTTCTTAGTAGTGGACATGCCATCTTCATAAAATGCGATCATCAAACAAACCTGGATACATAGAACAAAGGAAATTTCATCAACTTACCACTAGATGATAAATTCCCAAGGGGAAGTGGCATTGAACGCATAAGAGGGAGTTAGAAGGTGGCAAACCATTGCTTGGTTTCAACAATAAAAAAGGCTTCTCAAGCACATCTGGTAAAGTTTTTTGAAGTACCTGATCAGCCAACCATGGAGGATGTGTTAGGGGAGATCTGGCCTAAAAAGTGGTGGAAGGACTAAAAAGGCTTAGTTGAAAACAACCCAGAAAGGGAAAATTTCAATGAGAAAGAAGAAGTAGAGTTGGTGGAAAATCTCAATGAGAAAGAAGTAGAGCTGGTGCAACTCCTAAAAGAGCACATTGACATATTTGCATGGATGCCACTAGAAATGCCAAGTATAAGTCCTAACATAATTTGACATCATTTGAATGTGGATCCTCACCACAGGCCTATTGTTCAAAAGAAAAGGAGGTTGGCCCCATAGTAGGTTGATGTTGTCAATGAGAAAATGGATTGTTTGTTGGAGGCAAACACAATAAGAGAAGTAAACTACCCTAAATGGCTGTCGAATGCAGTCATTGTCAAGAAGAATGAGAAGTGGAGAGTTTGTGTGGACTTCTCCAGTCTAAATAAAGCATGCCTCCAAAGACAGCTTTCCATTACCAAGGATTGACCAGGTGGTAGATGCAACTGCTGGCTATGAAAGGATGAGCTTCCTCGATGCATACTAAGAATATCATCAAATAACCATGTATAGACCTAACAAAGAGAACACCTCGTAGAGGTGCACAAGAAAACTGATATAACCGCCAAACCAATCCAATCCGGACCAAACTGGTCTATTTGGTTAGGTTTTATGGTTCATTGGTCTGGTTATGGTTCTAAAAATCTAAGAATCGATAATTATGGTTTGGTTACTGGTTCTCAATTTAAGAACCACGATTAAAACCGAACCGGACCGTATAATATATTTATATATATATTAAATATTTATACATGTACAAAATTATGAATCTTATAAAATCCTATAGTTATTTATTTATTTTATGAGTTGTTTTGGTGCTCTAAATTCTAAATAATCTTATGAACTCATGTGTTGTGATAAAATCTTCCTTAATCGGGTAGAACCAGAACCGAACCAAACCAAAACTGGTTCGGTCTTGCGGTTTGGATTTGGATAGGTTCTTCATGTGTATTGGTTAGGTTTTGGTTCTTAATTTTCTAAAACCAGTCAAAATGGTTCGGTTACTGGATTTGTGGGGAACCGATCCAAGCCAGACTGTGTGAACCCTAGCACCTCGTTCATAACACCAAAGGGATTATACTGTTACAAGGTCATACCTTTGGCCTCAGGAATGCTAGAGCAACCTATCAAAGATACATTGATGTTCAAGGATCAATTAGGCAAGACCTTGGAGGTCTACATCAACGATGTGGTGATTAAAAGCAAGGAGAAACAAGACCAAATTGTTGGGTAACTTTCAATATCCTACGCCAATTCTAGTTAAAGTTAAATGCCTCAAAATTTGCATTCATTGTAATTTCAACAAAGTTCTTCGGGCATTTAGTGACCAAGAAAGGAATCGAGGCCAATCCAAACCTCATCACAACCCTCCAAAGGCTCGAAAGACCAAAAACTACGAAGGAAGTCCAAAGACTTACAAGAATGGCAGTAACGCTAAATAGGTTCATCTGTCATTCGTCAAACAAATGCAGACCCTTTTTCCAGTTGTTGAAAAAAAGAAAATTGTACGATTGGGGAGCCAAGCAAAAAAAAAAAAAACGTTTCCAGAATTCAAGCAATACCTTGGTTTTCCACCATTGTTATCAAAACGAAAGAAAGTAGAGCTATTAATTCTCTATTTAGTAGTCTTCGAGCAGGGGATAAGTGCAACCCTCTTGCGAATAGAAGGGACAGAATAGATGTTAGCTTACTTCATCAGCCAAACCTTGTTTGATGCACACACTAGGTATCCTCGCTTTGGAGAAGCTAGTCAAAGCACTGATCATGGCTTCAAAGAAGCACCCCCACTATTTACTAGCCCATCCGATCACTGTGTACATAGAATTTCCTTTAAAGACCTTGCTTAGAAAAGCATACATCTCGGGAAGAATTTCCACTTTGTCGATAGAATTAAGCCGATTCGATCTGGACTACCAGTCCGCTTAGGTTTCAGTGCGATGAACAATGAAGCCCTTTTGGCCAGGATTAGGAGCGCGAAGGTTCTTAAAGTAAAAAAGTCAAGAATCCACTGCGATTCTCAATTGATTGTCAACCAGCTTTCAAGCAAATATGCTTTTATGGACGCCCCTCCGGAGATCAATTTGAAGTTGCCACCCGAGTTTTAGCGGATTCTCGCAGAGGAATCGAACTTGATTGACTCATGCCTCATTTAATGGATAAGGAATAGATATTGGCCCATCATCACCATACTATCTTAGGTTCGAGAGCTCAATTACGAGAGGGGAACGATTTTATGGCACCCCCCTCACCCGATTTGAAGACCGGTCTCTACTAGGCTTTTGTGGGATCATATCGAATGCATGCAATTCAACCATGAGCAAGTACGGGGTATGAGGGATGGGAAGCCACATGTTTTTGGTTGTGTTTGTTAAAAAGAATGATCCAGAAAAAGGAAAAATTTAGAGTCGTCACTCGGAGTTTAATTTTTGGAAAATGTTAGGTACCCGAGAAACCGTTCAGAAAAATAATGACTTTTATGCCGCTAAAAAAGGGGTTTTATCTTCGAAAAATAGAGATTTGAGCCAGGTTACCCGCAGGGAAGGTTTTGTTCAAAAAATGCACCCCTTGTGCCCGAAATTTTCCAGTCTTTACTAAACATTTGTGGGATTATTCTTTGAAATGTTTTATTGAAAATTTTATTTCACATAAACAATATATCAAGTAATATTATATTTTAAAAGAAATAGATAATGATAACGAATCATATGGTACGGAACAAGAGGGGATGCAAATGCAGAAGCGGAAAGAAAAGGGGGTCAACTGCAATTTACCCCACTGCTCTTCCAAAAACAACAGAGGATCGAGTTTTTGAAGCAGAGCATTCAAAATATTTCTTCAGTGACATCGTACGGTGTATGAAATCACACCGCATGGTACAAAAGGGATGCTGTACGGTGCCTTTATGAGTTACAATTTTCAAAAATTCCGGATTTCACTCAATTGAAAGTAAGCTCTATTTTTGTGTAAAAACCACATTATTTGTTGATGAAAACAAGTTTATAAAATGGTTTTATTGAATGAATGTGCCTTCTTTTAGGGATGACATCCCGCAACAATCGATAATGTCGTGCAATACCTACCCGAGAGGCTTGAACGTCATTAAAATGTCTTCATTTGGACTCAAGGAAGAGCTACAGAGCTCTCCTCAAGCCCGATGGAGGCTCCCCTCAGAAGATTGTTACGATTTGAACACGGATGTTATACCTTGAAACAGAATCAAACGAATTAAATCAAGATTGATAGTTTGCGGGAGACAGACACTGGATTTCTAGGCTCTTTATGAAGGTGAAGTTTGAACTATGGGTAGGTGTAATGACGGGCTTTTTGAAGGAATAATGGTTTTAATGGAAATTCTTGATTGTTTTGTACGGGACGAACGTGGGTTTTCCTTTTTGTGTCCTCTGATCGAACTCTCTCTCTCTGATTGAACTCTCTCTCGAACCTCTCCTGAACTCTCAAAACCGCTGGACGACGATGTATTTTATAGACGAAGATGAGCAAGGTTCATACGCAAAGAATTTCTCATCATTACCGAATATCATCATCGCTCTGAGCTGCTAGCTAGAGCTTCTCAAGAATCCTGTTGATGGGACATGGGTGCCATACGACATCAAAGGTGTGTCGTACGGTGCACGAAGCAACATCGCACGATGGAAATGGAGTTTCAAGCTGTACGGTTAGGGTTTCAGGCCGTACGATTCAGGTGGGTTTGGCTTTTTTGGCTCATTTGATCCATCCGACCCAAGTAACTGTTCCAAGATACACTTCACGCGTCCTTTTCATTATTGGGGATGCACAAGTCATCAAAATTGGGGTGTCTACAGTTGCCCCTCTTGGACGCGACTTAGCCACCATTGTGTTGGTGCAAGTAGTGCTAGAAGATTTGGACATTCCAATTTGAACAACCATGTGAAGAACAAGCAAGAAAAATAGTAAATTTGGTCGATCTCGAAGCTCCCTACATACCTCGTTTGAGAGGATCAGACCAATTGTAGTTCGTCGGGGCCGTCATGAAAAAGTTGGCACCTCATTTTTCAACGAGGGAAAAATGAATGATGTTTGCAAGAAATAATTTGGAGGCCCTGAAAACCATTAAAAATATTTTTAGAGGCCCTGAAGGCCGTTAAAATAATTTTGAAGGTCTTTAAAAGATGATCTAGAGGCCTTGAAAGCAATTAAAAATAATTCAATGATTGCAAAAAAACAATTGTAGTAGAGGACTTTTAAAATTTCGAAGAAACAAATGTCGTAGAGAGAAAAAATAATTGCCGTGGAGGACTTAGAAAATTTGTGACAAATAATTGTCGTAGTGGACTTAGAAAATTTTGTGAAAAATAATTGCCGTGGAGGACTTAGAAAATTTTGAAAAATAATTGTCGTAGAGGACTTAGAAAAAGAATTGCCATAGAGGACTTAGAAAATTTGATATGATAAATATCCAGGTAAATTGGTGGGGTTTTATGAAACCACAAGCAAATGAAAGGAAATAGCGTAATTTTTGTAGTGAAAAGGAGAATGGTACCGTACGATTCCGGATTGTACACCGCACGGTTTAAGTACCTACGCCCACGGTGCAACTGGAATTTTTGCCGAGATTGCTTCCATAAGCGCCAAAGCCTTTCCGATTTCTTCGTTCCTTGTTTGAAATATTTGATCAATTACTCCTTGGTGAAAAACCGACCTTTCCTTGCACGAATTCCCTTTCTTTCTTCTTGAAATTCACAATTGAAATCTTGCAATTTGAACCCATGGCTAGTCCGAGCGGTAGTGAGGGTAGATCATCATCGTCCGATGAAGAGCACTCACCGTTGGTGCCGAGAGAGGGGGATACAGTGACCCAATCAACCGGGGGTGTTGTAACTTCACCGATCCCAAGTGCAGTAGGCTCAGTGGGAGCAAGTAATAGTGGTGATGGGTGCCGCATGGTGCCGATTGGGGGTGAACCATCCCGTGCGGCTGAGACCGAGAGTCGTATGGCAGAATCTAGCGGCAGAGAGCTCCGTGTGATGGCACTAAGTGGTGATGTGGCAGTAGTTTTGTGGGACCCGTGGTTCGTCCGAGGATGGTTTGGACACCATGGTTATGAGTGAGACTCCGGTAAGTGGTGGTGTTGCCGATTTGCCTGAGGGGAGCAGTGACGTTGCCATGCAAGGTGGCGAGAGTGGCCATGGGCCCATGGAGGTTGACATGCCAGGCACGGGTGCACAAGTTTCAGAGGTGGAGATGGACATTGGAGGTGTGCACGTGATGGTTGAGCAGAGACCCCCCGAAGGGGGTGTAAATACTGGTTCTTAGGAGAGTTTGGTACCTAATGACCTTCTGAGTGCTTCTTTGGTTACTCAGGTGCCCATTGTAGGAGAGTAGACATCAATAGTTGTCATCCCAGTGTTTAGGAAGGATCTGGGGAAGGAGAAGGTTATAGTGGAGGAGGCTCGAGACTTGAGCAGTAAAGATGAGGAGATGGAGGTTGGTGCTTCAAACCCACCAGTTGTTCCTGCTATGGTTGGTTCTTCCCAGACTCCAAGTTATACCATGGCTAATACGCTAGAGGGAGTGAGAGACGAAGACTTGGTGTGGACCCTTCAGGAGGATCCGACTTTTGTTGCGGCTTTGGCTGAGGAGAGAGTGACTGAGCACGTTCAGGACATGTTCTTTGAGGAGAGACAGAGAGAGGCTAAGGCTAAGGCTGCAGGAAAGGGAGAGCCTTTGTCTCTAGTAGCAGAGGTGGAGATGGCTTAGAGGGTGAGGCCCTCGTTTGACCGTCAGACTTATGTGCCACGGGTGCACTTCTTTATATCGCTAAGGTCTAACATTGTAATAGCCGGTACACCTATTCTATGCTGAGACCACTTTGTTGAGGGACCCGGAGACCCATGTTTCGGCATATCCACTGGTATGTATTTCAGTTATTGCACTTACTTTGACTTCCTGTACTTGCATGCTTTCCATTGTTATTGTTTGAAAAACCTGTACTTGATTTCTAAAATAGAAAAACACCTATTTGTTTGTATATGGAGGCTCGTCAGATTCCTAGGAGCACTTTCGGGGCTTGCTAGGGGGCAATAAGAGAGGTTATCGAGGGCACGGGCTTCATGGATTTTATTCGGCTTCTAGTGCCGACGTAGGTGGACCGCAAGTTGTTGAGAGCTCTGATCGAGCTTTGCTGGGACACCACCAACACTTTTCACTTGAGGTTTACAGAGATGACCATGACGCCATTGGACTTCTCGACAATTACTGGTCTAAGAGTAGGCGGGGAGCCGATTCCATTCAACTCGGGGCTATAAAGAGACAGTGCGGCTATCAGACACTTTCTGGGGAGAGAGATAGGAGATGGAAAGCCTATGGTGAGGTGTGACCATTTGTCGGCCTTTTAGGACCACAAGCCAGAGTCGCCGACAGACGTAGCTCAGATGGCCAAAGCTTACTTGTTGTACTTGTTTGGTGTGTCCCTGTTTCCGAACAGGCAAAGTGAGGTTCACTTGGGTTGGCTCCCGGCGTTGGCAAACTTGAGTAGAGTGGCGAGCTTGGACTTTGGTGGCGCTGCTCTTTGTACCCTTTACTGTTTCTTAGGTGCCATTAGCTGCGGAGTTGGGACTAGCCTTGGTGGTTTTGGAGAGTTGCTGGAGGTAAAACTTTACATGTTTTCTCCTTGCATTCAAGTTCTTGAGATATTGTCATGTAAATTGCAGCTTGTTGATGATACTTTTTAACCATGCAGGTGTGGACTTATGAGGTGCTGGGGATGTATCCACTAGCGAATAGTCATGAAAATGAGGAGGTGATCCCACGAGCAGCAAAGTGGAATCGAGATTGCCGTGGCGGCAGTGTACACACAGGGAGAGTGAACGACTTTCATCGTTTCTTAGACCAGGCTGATGGTAGTACGGTATGTTTCTGAACTCTGTGTTGCTTTGAGCTTGAGCTTTTTGTTCTCCCTTCAACTTTTCCTGAAGAAACTGAATTTCCTTGTAAGTGAGATAGCATGCCTGGGATGCAGTGACTAACCAGTACCTGGAAAGGAGCAGAGAGTTCACACAGGGATGGACTCTGCTGGAGTCCTCGTACGATTGGCAATGGTACTCGGGAGAGAGGGTGCCTCGTCAGTCCCTCAGGTTGGCGCACTTCAGGATATCGGGGAGTATACCCCTTGGAGTACAGCGGACTAACAAGTACACACGAGCAGAGATAGAAAGATACATTGTGCTGGACACCGTGCTTCTTTTCAGCAGTTCTCTAGACTAAGAGAGCTTTCTGGCCGGTCACCTGGCTAGCTTTTTGGACATGGAGACAACCTTGCCAATACTGAGGAGAGAGATAGAGGTGCAGACGCCTGGAAGGATGATGGGAGTGTTGGAGGTCCATCGTGTTGCACACCTGCTTGACCTTACCTCTGTTTAGGTAACCTGTAAAAGAAAGAAAACACATTTTCAGTTTGTATTTCCTTGAAACATTATTGAAAATACCTGAGCAATGTTCTCGCTATTTTTGCAGATTCCTGCCAGTTAGGCGTTAGAGTCCTATTAGCTGAACTTGGACTTGGAGGCTTTAGTGCACCGATTGATGATAGGTGATGTTCCAGAGGTGCGTCCTCAAGCTGAGCTGGGAGTGGTCTTCCAAGAGGGTGGTCCTGGCAAGGGTGGCTCAAGCCGTGGTGGTAGAGCTCGAGGAGCTGGAGGTAGAGCTTGTGGTGGTGGCGGCGCTAAGAGAGGCTGAGGCACTAACCAAGGCAGAGGTGCTGACAGAGGTGGGGGTGCCAGAGGCGGAGGTCCTGGTAGAGGAGCTAGCGGACCTAGTAGAGGAGGAGGGCATAGAGCCGGTAGTAGCGTTTCTCCTGGCAGAGGGAGTTCTCAGGTAATATGGTTATTTGAACTGTGTGTTTTCAAACTTGTATATCAATCTTGTACGCTGATGGAATTTTTTTGCTTTGTGCAGAGTATGTCCCCACCTCCAAAAACTGAGCACAGGAGGCCGTTGATGAAGCAAGCTGGTGGTGGTCCCACGACTCCTCATTTTGACAAATTTCTTCGAGGTCGTCAGCCTTCTGTTGATAGGCCGGGAGGAAGTGCACCAAGGAGTTCAGCTCCACCGTCACGGTGGTATTTCATGGAGGCAGAGAGCAATGAGGAGGAGGACACAGGTCCTTCTGAGTCTAAAGAGCTTAGGCCTCGTTCACGAAAGAGGCCTCGTGCTTGAGTAGGTAGGATAGGCCTGCGTGCTTGCTTTTACATTTGGGCACTTGTTTGCCTGTTCTTTTCATGGATACGGTCTGTGTGCCATGGTAGTAGTTTTGATGATGTTAGGCCTGTTTTGCCCCTGGATAGATGCATATTTTTACTTATGACATGGATATTGTTTTGGTTTTTATAAAAAATTCACATTTTCGTTAGGTAAAATGACTTACATTAACAAAGGCTTGAATCTTAGAAACCAAACCTAGCACTGAAAATGCATGATACGAGACACTGTGGGGTAATGAAATGTATATGAGTTTGAAACTAGAAAAGACATGAAACTCGACACTTTCGGTTTTTTGGGGAAGAACTGGAAAAAATGATGAGAAAGAGGAGTCTTTAGAGTGAAAACACCCCGTTGCTAGATGCCTTGACTTTATTGATTCAATAAATCCTGAATGCTTGCTTGGAGGGAATATCTCGTGAAGTTGCAAAATTTCACCCCAAGTTTCGTATCTGAGTTTTTTTTTTTTGGTGTACCCATCCATCAAGACATCTTTGAAAGTGCCAAATAATTCTTCCATTGAGTCCTTGATACTCATTCTGAGTTGTTTGCCCAAGAAAAGTAGCCAAAAGAAGTTCGAAGTGGGTCTTGGAGGACGAAAACTGGAATTCTAGTTAAAAAATAGCCAAGTATGCCGCACGGCGTAGAAAATTACACCGCACGATGCCTCTATAATGCCGTATGGTACCCATGTTTGATGCCCCACTTCTGACGCTATTTTCTGCAATTCTGATTTCTCGTTTTGGCATTCCGCTACATGTTTGAATATTCAGATGTCTTGAAATGCTGAACCAAAGTCCTTCTTGAGAAAGTTTACAAATTTTTGCATTATCCTCACATTCTTCAATGTGGCACACTTCTTGAGGCGCACATCTTTCGAGATTTTTGAACTTTTCTTCCTTGAATGCTTATAAATAGCGTTGCTTCTACAGCATATTCATCCTGGAAATCACATTCCTCACCTCCCCCTATATTTCATAGATGGTTATGAGTATCTCAGCTTTGGTTCGTTCCTAGCTTGACGAGCTTGACGGCCTTGGTTGGCTGAACTTCTATGACCATAGGTTGGCTTCCATGCGTTACTCCATGCTGTTGTCCGTTTTTAGGATCCGGAAGTGCATGTCCCACGGTGGAAGAGTTCCACACGTACCTTGGAGGCTTTTATCTAGAGACTCTCGTTATTCCTCTTCAAGGAGTGAATTATGTTGATGTGTTGTCCTCAAAGCTGGGCTTGAGTAAAAATGCGGCAAGATCCATGATCCAGGGTGTTGTGCTCAACATTCTGCGATTGATCAGTCAGTTTCAACCTCAAGGTTTTGCCTTGTGTCTCGTCATTCTTGCAGCGTTCCTATTTGTTCGTTCAGATAATCAGGCAAGTGCAGCACTGGTAGGAGTGGCTAAGTAGATTGAGGAGCGCAAAGATGTAGCTCCAATGGTTCTCACTGAAACTCTAATGGGTTTAGATTGAGCCCATGCTGGGCGGACCAATGTTTTTTAAGGCAGTGCTGTGCTCCTACATGTAGGTTTCTCACTCAGCTCTCCTTTTTCTGGTTGATTCTCTCGTTCTCTTTTTACCTCAACGCTTAGGTTCAGGCTTCCTAAGGCTCTTTACTTGTTTTCTCTCTTACGCAGACTTGGCTCTGTGATAAGGTTGCTCTTCTAGAAGCGGTGCTACGAAACAGGATCCATGAAACACAAGGCTTTGTTCAAAGGGAGTACCAGGAGTGTTCCTGGTTAGGTTCAGGTGTTTTCCCTGCTAAAAGAGGAGACTATTTTTTGGCATTTGAACTAGATGGATCGTCTGACCATGATGGTGAGCAACATGGGACGTCATAGGATTGTTCTGGCAGGCTTGACTTGCTGGACCTTTTACATTCCTTACCGCATTCTCCATCAGCTCGGTGTTGATCAAACAATACCACTTGTGGATCCTGAAGACTTTGTTGTGCCAAATTTCAACCATGCAACTATCCAAGCTTATTAGCCCATTTGGAGGGAGCGTGCGATTGTTCCTAGATATCAGTATCCCAGCATTGTGCTTTTGGGGTGTTACAAGAGATGGTTGGTAAAAGAGATTGAAGCAAGAAAAAATGGAAATCAAAATTGACATTTGCTTTAGTCTTAATGTACTCGAAATAAATTGTTGACCCATGACATGTCTCATGTGGGCCGATGTTTTGCTTTTGTGTTGTTTTGTTGTGAAAGATTCATGCTCAGCCATGTAATTGAAGAAATTAGTTTGAATAAAAGTGAATTGTAAAAGTTTTCCACTTTGATTCCCATTGACTGTGATTGTAAGCGTGAGTGACGGCTATGGATCAACTCAGGGGGAGGTTACAAAAGGTTGTGACCGGTCCTCAATGTGAGGATGCCTACGTATCCTTTAAAAGGAATCAGGTCATGACGTAGTTCATTCATACAATTTTGGCTAGGGTTTACTCGAGTATTTTCACTCTTCTCTTGTGCTCTGATTTTCCTACTACTGCCCTTTCGAGTTTTTGGTCTAGGAAGCTCTTTTTAATTGATATGTCTTGAATTTTGCCTAAGCCGCCCGATGTGGGTTTCTGACTTAGCAGACTTGCTCTAATTTTTGCCTAGCACTGCCCGCTCTTGTGGTTTTCAGTCCAGCGAGCTTCTCTCAGGGGTAGTATCGCTTGAGCTGATCCATGTTGACCAATGTAGAGAATTCGTTGTCGTCGAGATTGATGAGCTGAGTTGCGCTTCCAGACAAGATCTTCTTGATAATGTATGGCCCTGCCCATTTTGGCCGAAACTTTCCTCGTGGATCGAAAACTAGAGCCCGGATCTCCTTTAGAACCATATCTCCTTCCTGCAAATTCCTGGATTTGACTTTCTTGTTAAAAGCGCGTGTGATTCGGCATTGATACCCTTGAACATGATATAGGGCCTTGAGCCTTCCTTCGTCAAATAGCATAAGTTCTTCGAATCTCACGTTCTGCCATTCAGTTTCCTCGATGTCAGCTTCTTTCATGACCCTCAGTGATGGTACCTCAAGTGCGATAAGGAGAACAGCTTCCATACCGTAAACCAAAGAGTAAGGTGTTGCCCCTGTCAGAAAGTGGATAGATGTCCGGTATCCCCAAAGTTCTAATGGCAACTGTTCATGCAAGTTTCTCATAGACTGAATGGTTCTTTCTAGTATCGACTTGATGGTTTTGTTGGCAGCTTCTATAGCTCCATTGGTTTGTGGCCAGTTGACGATTGACTTTTGGACTGGATCACAAAATCTTCAAGAACTTCTACGGCTCTACCCTTGAAGTGAACACCATTGTCAAACACGAATGCGTGAGGTACTCCATACCGGTAGACAATGTTCTACTTGATGAAATGAGCGACCTAGACTGTTGTAAGAGTGGTGTAGGAGGTGGCCTCAACCCACTTGGTGAAGTAATCGATAGCAACTAGGATGAACTTGTTCCCATATGAAGCGGCCGGGGTTATTTTGCCGATGACATCGATGCCCCAGGTAGAGAAAAGCTAGGGTGAAGTCAGAGTGCAGCTCTGATGGTGGTATATGCATGAGACTGGCATGAATCTGACATTTTTGACATCACCTCGCATACTCAATGCACTCAGTTTCCATGGTAGACCAGTAATATCCTTGTTGCAGGATTTTCTTGGCGAGCATTGTACCATTCATGTGAGGGCCATAGACTCCGTTGTGTACTTCTTCCATGATTCTGGTTGCTTCTTCACCATTTACGCACAGCTTGTGCATTCCGCATTGGGATCTTCAGTACAGCCTGCCCCCATAGATAATGTAGTGTAAAGCCAGCTTTCGGAGAACAATCTAGTCCTTCTTGTCAGTTCTAGTCGAGTATTTACCTTTCTCAATGAAGTTCCAAATGTCATGGTACCAAGGAAGACCATCCTTGGGCTCATCAATAGCCATGATGTACTCATAAACAGGTTTGTCCCTTTGTTCAATCATGATTGGTCGAAGCTTGACTCTGCTGGGTATCTCCACCATTGACGCTAATGTTGCCAAGGCATCGGCAAATCGGTTGTTTAGTCTGGGCACATGAGTGAAAGTGACAACTTGGAATCGATGAATCAGATCATCAAGGTCCTTATGATAAAGTTTTAGTTTGTCTTCCTTGACCTTCAAGTCGCCGTTTGCTTTTGAAACCACCTAGTTGGAATCTCCGACCACTTCCAACCTTTTGGCACCAATTTCGAGGGCCGCTTCCATCCCTACGATACATGCTTCGTATTCAGATTGGTTGTTGGTGACCTCAAAGTTTAGCTTGGAAGCAAGGGGGATCTGTGACCCTTCAGGCGAGATAAGCAAGACTCCAATCCTGAATCCTTTCTAGTTAGCAGGCCCATCGAAGTATAGAAACCATACATCATTGGTTGTGGTCATGACATTTTCATCAGGAAATTTGAATCCCACATCTTCTGGACCTTCTACTGGATGCTCGGCTAGAAATTCAGTGATGGCCCTTCCTTTCATAGATTTTCGAGTTACGTACTTGATATCGAATTCAGCTAATAGAAGCAACCAACGTGCTAGCTTACCCGTGAGTACCGGTTTCTCAAACAGGTATTTGAGAGGGTCTATTCAAGAAATCAGCTTTACTGAGTAGGCTAACATGTGGTGTCTCAATTCCTTGGAGGCCCATATCAATGCTCAACAAACCTTTTTCAAGGAGGTGTATCGTTCCTCGCATCCTGCCATTTTCTTGCTAATGTAGTAGACTGCTTTCTCACTCCAACCTTCACCTTCTTGCATGAGCATGCATCCCATTGCTAATGGGGTAACATGATGAGGGGTTGCCCCAGCTTCGGTGCATCAGCACTAGAGGATTTTGAAGATAATTCTGGATGGCTTCGAAAGCTTTCTGGCATCCATCGTCCAATTTGAATGGCACACCCTTCTTGAGTAATCAAAACATCAGCTCGCAAGTTGAGGTTAACTTGGCGACGAATCTGCTGATGAACTGAATCTTCCCGAGAAAGCTTCGTACTTCCTTTTCCGTCCGTGGTGGCTCCATTTCAAGAATAGCCTTGATCTTGGAAGGGTTTATCTCGATTCCTCATGTAGCGATCATGAATCCTAACATCTTTTTAGCCGTGACACTAAACGTACATTTCTCAGGATTGAGACACAACCGGTACTTGCGAATCCTTTCGAAGAATTTTCTGAGGGTGGGTAAATGCCCATCCCTTTTCTTGGCTTTGACGATCATGTCATCCACGTAGACTTCGACTGCTTTGTGAATCATGTCATGTAGCAATGTTGTGGCCGCCCTCTAATAGGTTGACCCGGCGTTTTTCAATCCAAAGGACATGACCCTGTAACAATAAGTGCCCCACTCTGCGGTGAAAGTAGTTTTCTCACGGTCTTCAGGAGCCATGCAAATATGATTATATCCTAAGAAACCATCCATGAAAGAAAGAAGCACATGCTCTGCAGTATTATCTACAAGTACATCTATGTGTGGCAATGGGAAATCGTCTTTAGGGCTGGCCTTGTTTAGATCCCTGAAGTCTACACAGACTCAAATCTTTCTGTTCTTCTTAGGGACAGGAACAATGTTTGCAACCCACTAAGGGTATTCTGTCACCATCAAAAACCTAGTGTCCATCTGCCTATGAATTACCTTCTCGATTTCCAACACCCTGTCAGGCCTCATTTTCCTCAATTTCTGCTTGACAGGCTTACCACCTGGATAAAGCGCGATTTGATGCTCCACAATCTCGGGGTCGATACCAGGCATATTTGCGTGTGACCATGCAAAAACATCCTCAAATTCTTTCAGGAAATCCGAGTGGGCTTTAAACTCTTTTGGAGATAATCTAGAACCAATTTGAACCATGCACAGATTGCTTTCATTTTTCAAATTTATAGAAATAATTTCTTCTTTTATAGGCTTAGCATGCCTTTCATCTTCCCTTCTAATTAGAGATCGAAGTTCTTCTGGAATTTCTTCCTCGAACTCAATCTCTTCATCGTCGGGGTCAACACAATTTATTTTGGATACAGCAAGATAAGCAAAGTCTATTTCATTGATAGCAGAAGCAAGGGCCCCAGGGGCACGATACATGAGGGTGGACTTGAATTTAAAAGAAAAGTGGTGATGCAAGGGAATGACAGATACATGTTCGGGGTCAAACTCGGACTCAGTGCTAGACTCAGACTCTGACTCAAATTCAGTACTAATGTAAGTGATCCTAAGTACAAAAGTGCAATTTTTATAAATTCCATTGGCATCCACAATGAGTGCATCAACATCTCCAAGGGCATCCAGGCTCAGCATCATCAACTCTACCTCCTCGGCAAGCTCCAAATCAGGCTTTTAATCAAACAGCATCGCAGCAGGCTTGTCCTCTTCTACACTCATCAAGCTATCTTCCCCAAACAGCGAGTAAAGATTCCCTAAGTCAAGAGTTTTGATCTAGTCAACTTGGAGTGCCTTCACCAATTCTTCCCTCTTCTCAGCTTCATCGTCACTATCCCAAGTACAGTTTGCAAATATTTCGAAGCCTGGCAGCTTGTTCTTTGTTTCCATATCCCAGAATGGTTCCGGTTCCCCTTGATAGATAGTTTCGGGAGCTTTCACAAATTGAATGGGCTTCTTCTTCGCACCAGCTTGCATCTTCTTTCTTGATTTACTGTTAGTTGACTCATAACCGAGACCCAAGCGGTGGTTATTGGTTGAAAATTTGGGGAATTCAGCTACCCCTTGATTGTTCAGACCTAACCCTAGGTCGGGTAGGTATTCCATCTTTCTCATCATTTCCAAGGTAGTTGAGCTGATTGAGAAGTCTTCATCCATTTTGACAGTAAGGATTGATCCTAAAGTGTTGAAAGAGAAACCACCGAGAGTAACATCTTCTTCTCCATGAGCGATCTCAAGTAATGGTGCATTGTTAGGGACATGGGGACGAATTCCTAAATCTCCATGAATGGTTAAAATTCTCATTGTCAGACCGAGTTGGACTTTCTGGTGTAGAGAAGAAGGGACTACCATGATATCTGATCGATGGAGCCAATGTCTGCCCAACAGCAAGTTAAAAGATGAGGGAATATCGAGCACATGGAACTCGATATCTGTTTTGAAGTCTTCAATCACCACTTCCATTTAGATTATCCCCACTACATCTCTGCGTGTGTTGTCATATGCGCACACTCCGAGGTTAGAAGGCTAGAAGTCTTTGTTCTTGAAACCCAAGCAGTAGGCCGTCCGCAGAGGACACATGTTCAAGGCGGATCCATTGTCAAACAGAACGACTGGGACCCATTTTCCCATGCACTTGAGAGTGATGTGTAAAGGTTTGTTGTGTCCAACTCTTTCTGTGAGTAAATCTTTTTCATTAAAGACAACAACATGTTTTGCACTAGTTGGAGTAAGTAGTGCCATCATGATTTCCAGGGGAGTATCAGGTGGTCCTTCCATGTTGGACAAAGTTTTGATTAGCTTTTGACGATGTTCCTAGGAGGAAGAGAGTAGACCTCACATTGAGACTGATCCTAGAGTTCTTTCAAGCTGCTTTTGAACCAAGTCTTCTGTTGTTGCTCAACTCCTTTGAAATGGTTGAGTAGTGACTTCTGGTTCAATTGGAGATGAATTTTCTTGAATGGGATCGTCCCAAATAAATTCTTCTAGCTGAGTTCGATGCGAGATGTTCCTTTGAAAGTTGGCCGGTTGGTAGATTCGGTCACTCCTCGTCACTTGATTGACTGTATTTTCCTAGAGTTGTTGGTTTTCACCCCAAAAATCTTCAAATCCTTGACTGAATTTGCGCTTACCAGCCTTGATGGCTTCACTCTTCTGTTTTTCATGTTCATCTTCAGACCATAAACCTATCAAACTGCCTAGAGTTTTTTGACTGCTGATAGCAACCATTTCCAATCTTGTATTCAGATTTGCTACCTCTAAATCTTGCCAGAAAGACTGGTCTAGCATCAATTTATTAATTGTCCACACTTCCTCACTACCGACTCGGATGTCAATAACTTCATCTTCATTCCATGTGGTCTAGTTGCCTGAAGGCCTGTGACTAGAACCGATATGTTGGAAGTGTGTGGAAATGGTGCAGATGGCCATGGGAGAGATTCTCTGATAATGTATGCCTGAGGGAACCAATCGTGATCACCAAAGATCATTTTAATGGCCTGCCTATTTCTTTCTTCAGAAAGTTGAGGTAGTGAAAAGCTGTCTGAAGAGTTGTGCTGAAATAAAGCCGGGACTAGAACTACGTCTAGAAGGTCAGCACAGGTTGTCGTTTCTTCAACTTGGCTGATATTGAGATCTTCCAGTATGCAAACAACTGGCTTGTCATGAAATTCAGGGATGATGCACTGGCTCGTGTCCCAAGAGATTAGCAAAGAATCGAACAATGTTTGTTGGGAATCTTCCCATTCCTGATCATTCATGGCCCATTCTCCTTCTTTAGCAAGGTCACTCCATTTGAGTTTCTGCCCAAGAGTTCCAATGGCATAGATTTCCAGGTCATCCGACATTGGGACGAAGGGTTTTGGTTCAGTGACTGGCACGATGTATAGGCTTGGATTGAACTAGGTAGGGTCTGGGCCTTTTAAAGTGGAGTTGAAGGATGTTTGGTTGATTTGAATGTTTTGCTTGTGGTTAGGCAAGGGATTGGAAATGGTATTGGGTTTTTGTTTGGGAATTGGGATGGTTCCATCATCAACTAAGTCTTGGACTATGTGTTTGAGACGGATCGAATTGTTGGTATGATGGTAGGGCATTTGATGGTAGGCATAGTAGACATTTGGGGGCTGATTTGCAGGAAGCTCTTTGGGTGGATCAAGAGGCTTGATGGCATTTTTCTCAAGGAGCTTTTTGTAGACATTGGTAAGAGGGAAAGGGAATTTGTAAAATTCTCTTCTTGGCTAGGAGGTGTTTTGGATAGGTGGTGACTGGGTGGCTATCTGGTTAACTAGTTTAGTTTTGATTGGCTTGGGATTGGAGGAATTGGCTAGGGCTGGACTGTAATTGTTTGGTCCAAAAAGGATATTGTTGTTACTAGAGTAGACTCGCTTAGGGTGAGAAAAGGATTCTCCTTTATCAAATATGCCAGTGCGGATTGGGTCTTCAACTCCAAGTCCAGCTTCATAAAAAGGTTTGAAGTTCGATGAAGTTTGAAAGACCACCAAGTGTCTAGCAAAGTTTGGTTCCAAGTTCCAAGGGATAATCCTCATCTGCTCTTTCTCTGGGGGCCTATCCATCATTTGTGAGGCCTTTCCTCTCCATTGTTTGACAAAGTCGGCGAAAGATTCATTCTTTCCCATCTTTGTAGATTCTAGCTTGCGAATGGTCATTCCAACTGGATGTTGTAGTTGTACTGAGCTACAAAGGCTACCCCAATGTATTACTAGGTCTTCTTCTTTGAATTGTCTAAGTTCAGAAACCAACAGAGTGCATATCCTATCAGGGTTTGCTGGAACATCTACGCCATGGCATTCTTCTCACACATCATACATGGATAAGGTACCCACGTATGTTTGCAAGTGTGCTTTCGGATCAACACTTCCGTCAAACTTATCCCAGTCAATTGGCTTGAACTTGTCAGGTAGTTTGGCATCAGGGAACAGACATTGTTTCTCCATATCAATGCCTATAGCAGCGATCTTTTCTTGTTTCTGAACTGATTCCTCAAGCTTGGCTACTTTGGCCATCATGGCATCCATTTCTAGGTGATTATTTGATGATTCCCCAGAAGGCAACCGGGAAGTAATGTCCTGAATTAAGATCATCATCTGGGCCATTTGCTTGCTATTTGCAGCTCATTGATCTTCCAAAGCCTCTTTGAGAATTTGAACCTTGGTTTTCTCTGTCTGTTCTGTGTTCTTGGTCATGACTGGAAGGCTAGCTGACTATTCCACTCTTGACTTAGTCCAAATTAATCATTGTTGGGGAGTTCGAGCCCAACTAGGTGCAGGAGTGCTCTTGTTTTTGCCAATGATTATGTACTGATGGTATGAACAAAATAAATCATGTTGTACATGGAATCTATTTACATGAATGAATGGTGTGTTATGCATGATGCAAGATTGCCCCGATTTCCTCTAATTTTGCTAAATACAACGGCCGGACCGAGGTTGCCTACATATCCCTGTGAAGAGGAATCAGGGCGTAACGTAGTTCGAGACTGCAAATTGGCTCCCAAATTTTTATGAAAAGATGTCTTTTTTTCATTGACCACCCAAGCATGGAGTGATACAAAAGGAGTTCCGATAGATGAAAAACAGACTCGATAAGCAAAGTACAGGTCATTACAGACTCGGTAAATAACCCATACAGAAAACAACAATAGACTCGATAAACAACTGCAACAGGCTCGCCATTCAAACTAGACAACTGATGTTGACCTTATTCCAAAAGGGCCCTTCATGGCTAGATCAGATCTGGTTATGGCGCGCGCTTCAACTTGCTCAGGTTGTGGCTTCACGGGATAGGATGAGTTAGGATGACCGAGGTGGATGGTGAACTGGCTTCACCGAGCTTCTGTTTTCCCTTGCGGGCCTTGGCTTCCTCTTCCTCCTATTTCTTGAGTTGTTGGGGGGATATGCCCTCATTGTTGAGGATGTAATCCTCATAGCAGCCATCACAGTTGCATTCATCCCAGTATTTATGGCCAGTAACTGGGTCAGCAAAGTAGTACACCGGATTGCCTTCTTTGTCAAAGTACTTGACTGGTGGCATGGGATAGAAGCCTTCATCATCTTCTTCTTACGTGACAATGATCTTGTCTGGGAGCATTATTTGAGTCGTGGTCTGGCGAGACATGGAGCTTCCAGGCCAGATGGCTTTCAGTGTTGTTCCATTGATTGGGCTCGGTGATCTGGTCAACACATTCGATAAGCTTTTCACCTTCAGGGGTCTTCCTTTAAGACTTGGGGGCTTGTTATCTTCAATGATCCAAATAGGGGCATTGTGGTGAGTGGAAAAGGTAGACTTGAGTCTCTTGTTGCTCGTTTGGTCAACCATTGTTTTCTGAGAAGAAAAGCACTGGTTTTATTTGGAGAAAAATGGAGCCTATTTGCAATGGTTTTTGACAAAGGATTTTTTTTTTAAGTATTCAGTCTAACCAGAGGTTATCGGGACAATCCTTGAGGTGAGTGAAGTGAAACTTAGGGTCAATCTAACTGGTGTATGCATGCAAGATGAGAGCGGTATAGACAAAGCAGTAGGCAAGTAGCATGGTTTGTGCTGAAAGCGATAAATAGGCAGCATGCCGACAGGGTATAGGAAAACAGCAAACACATAGCAAAATATATAACGAAATCCTACCCTGTGGATCCTGTCTTAAGTTGAAAAGTTCTAAGGATATCTATATGCAAAGGCCGGTTTTGGTTTGCAGGGGGTTCCCCAGAGTAGAGCCAATATTTGCTTCCCCTGAGCCAAGAATACTGATGTGGCAAGGGTAGTAACGGCAGGCTGACTCATCATCGTCCAAGGTTGCCGAGAATCCTAGGATGTCCTAACATCAGCAAGCAGGGTAAGGTAACTAGGACGCATCGACGAGGCTAGTAACCATGCAAGTGCAATGCAAAAGTTTAACAATAAAATCTTTTCAAAAATCCCACAAATGTTTTTCAAGTTTGGCTCGCTTTTTAAATTAACCAAGACCTTGAAATTTTACTCACGCAAACAACCGGGAAAGCTCCAGTCCAGACTAATCGGGTTTTCACCCTGACATCAATCCTTTCTAGTACAGCGTGAAGCACGTTCTTGGTGTCAAGCTTTCAAAGGGTTGTTTTACAAGTGTAAAATGTCAAAATAAACATTAATTTAAAAAATATCGATCCCCAGCGGAGTCGCCATTTTGTGGACGTCCGTTTGTGGGACAAGTATCCACACGTTTTTGGTTGTATTTGTGAAAAAGGACAATCCGGAAAAAGAAAAAATTTAGAGTTGCCAACCAGGGTTTAATTTTTGGAAAATGTTAGGTGCACGAGAAACTGTTCAAACAAATAATGACTCTTTTGCCGTTGAAAAAGGGGGTTTGATCTGCGGGAAATAGAGAATTGGGTTCGGGAGCCAGGTTACCCGCGGGGAAGGTTTTGTTCGAAAAAAATGCAGCCCGTGTACTCGGAATTTTCCGGTCTTTACTAAACATTTGTGGGATTATTCTTTGAAAATGTTTTATTGAAAATTTTATTTCACATAAAATAATATATCAAGTAATATTATACTTTAAAAGAAACAGATAATGATAACGAATCATATGGTACGCGATCAAGTATATAAACACGAGAAAATCAAACAAGAGGGGATGCAAATGCAGAAGCGGAAAGAAAGGGGGGGTCAACTACAATTTACCCCACTGCTCTTCCAAAAAAAACAAAGCATCGGGTTTTTGAAACAGAGCATTCAAAATAATTTTCCAGTGACATCGTACGGTGTACGAAATCACACCGTACAGTACAAAAGGAATGCCGTACGGTGCCTCTGTGAGTTATAATTTTCAAAAATTCCAGATTTCACCCGATTGAAAAGTAAGCTCTATTTTTGTGTAAAAACCACATTATTTGTTGATGAAAACAAGTTTGTAAAATGGTTTTATTGAATGAATGTACCTCCTTTTAAGGATGACATCCCGCAACAATCGATAATGTCATGTGATACCTGCCCGAGAGGCTTGAACTTCATTCAAATGTCTCCGTTTGGACTCAAGGAAGAGCTACGGAGCTCTCTTCGAGCCCAATGGAGGCTCCCCTCAAAAGATTGTTCCGATTTGAACACGGATGTTATACCTTGAAACAGAATCGAACGAATTAAATCGGGAATGATCGGTTGCGGGAGACAGACACTGGATTTCTAGGCTCTTTGTGAAGGGGAAGTTTGAACTATGGGTAGGTGTAGTGACGGGCTTTTTGAAGGAATAGTGGTATTACTGGAAATTCTTGATTGGTTTTGTATGGGACGAGCTTGGGTTTTCCTTTTTGTGTCCTCTGATCGAACTTTCTCTCTCTGATTGAACTCTCTCTTGAACCTCTCCTGAACTCTCGAAACCGGTGGACGACGATAGATTTTATAGACGAAGATGAGCAAGGTTCATATGCAAAGAATTTCTCATCATTACCAAATATCATCATTCGCCGTATATCATCATTGCTCTGAGCTGCTGGAGCTTCTCGGGAATCCTGTTGATGGGACATGGGTGTTGTACGGCATCAATGGTGTGTCGTACAATGTACAAAGCAACACCGAAAGGTGTAAATGGAGTTTCAAGCCGTACGGTTATGGGTTTCAGGCCGTACGATTCAGGTGGGTTTGACTTTTTTGGCTCAATTGATCGATCCGACCCAAGTAACTGTTCCAAGATACACTTCACGCATCAATTTCATCATTGGGGATGCACAAGTCATCAAAATTGGGGTGTCTACACAATGATAATAAACACAACAATAGATTATGGTGTATGCATGTGCATCATATACTACATGAGTGATGATAGTGATATACAAAGATAAACTTATAAGGACACAAGGGAGCAAGAAATAGTGTTAGTACACAATGTACAATAGCAAAACAACTCTAAATAACACTGCAAATCACTTGTGAAGGAAAGCCAATCTAATTTACTGGCAAGGGTTTGAGCACTCAACCTCCTGCTCACTCATACATGCTCACGATGCTTCTGATAGTTCTGATTTGATCTTTGTTACTCACCCAGAGACAGCACTGAGAGGGTTATGTAGAATCATATGGCCACTTATGCATGATTTAAAACTCATTTACAATCCAAATGGAGTAAATACTACAGAAAGAATGAAGACACAATCATTAAAAAACAGTATTTCAGAGTACTTAATGCTCAAAGCAAAGCTTGAATGAGAATAACATTTGATGGACCAAGAGGCAGTTTGAGCGCTCAAAGGAGTACATTGAGCGCTCAAACCATCTCTTGGATTTGAATTGTTTCGCTCCGTTCTTCCTGCATTTGGATTGTGGGTAAGTTAAAAAGTGATGCACAATTATACACTTGTGCTAAAATTTTTAATAAATATGGATAAAATAAACTTGAGGTGTCCACACAAGTGAGAAATGAGTATTGGACCATGCATGAGCATGATTAGAGTGAAAGGGAGAGAGATGATCAGGTTGGCTTAGACAAACAACAACAACACACACACACACACACACACACACACACACACACACACACTATATCAAACTTGAAATAGAACACAAGATTGAAATAAGCTAATCAACAAGCATGAGCCAGAACACGGTTTGAGCACTCATAGAGAGAGTCTGAGCACTCAAACTCCATTCAAGGAGTATGGGTTCTTACAATTTCTGACCACTTTTGAGGTTGGTATATACTGAAAAATATTTCATTGTTGTCCAAAGGTATGTGATACTTCTGCTCATTTCACAAAATAACATCAATATTGGTTTGTTGATGATCAACATCTTTCTTATGGCCTTTAGGGTCATTGATCAATGATCAAGAGCAAAACAAAAAGATTTAAAAGAGTATTGACCCAACAAAAGTCATTAGAAAACAAGTATCATCGTCAAACATGGTCAGAAACTACAGAATATTGGAGGAGCTCAGACAGATTGAGCGCTCGATGTACAGACATTGAGTGCTCAAGCCATCTTGGGCTGGGATTTTTGAAAGTTATTTTTCTACCCATTTAGGACCTTGTGAGTTCATTAGAGGTATAGAGGACTTCCATGAACTCACTGGTCTCCCTCAGGAGTACCAACCCATAACTATTACATGGGTTTCTACCTTCTTAGCTTTGATCAAGACTTGAACTTGGTTGTTTGATGAATAAGTGTGTGTTGACTGGGTTTGTGGGTGTAATGGGATTAGTTTTGGACAGATTGAGTGGAATGTGGGTTGTATTGAGTTGATTTTCAGTGGATGGTGGTGTATTCTAGTGAGAAAGTATGAGTATCAAGTGAGTTTTGTTAGATGATTGAGCTTCAATGGATGGGTGAAATGGGTTGAAAGGTGCTGTAAATGAAGTTTTAAAGAGAGAGAGAGAGAGAGAGAGAGAGAGAGAGAGAGAGAGTGTGTGTGTGTGTGTGTGATGGTTCAGAATGTAAGGGAGTGAGTAACCTCTGTAAATAAGGTGAAAGGGTTTCTTTTATGGAGGAAAATGGGGGTTGAAGTGGAGGGCCTAATAGAACAATTTAGGCTTATTTTAAGCAGCAATATTTCAGCTGAGTGCATGCCATGCAATAGAATCTCATCATTAGATACTCTACCAACAAGAAACTGGATAGAGTTTGAGCGCTCAAACTAGGTTTTGAGTGCTCAAAGTCCTTTGACTCCTGGGGTTGGTTTTGGGTTATTTTGGTGGTTTGAGGGGTATTTTGGTCATTTGGGTTGGCTTAGGTTATTTGGGAATGGTTTGGGGTAGTTTACGGTGGTTTAGGGCAAGTTCAAGCCTCGCTCTTAGTTTCAAGGTATACGAGTGGTTTTCTCATCATTGGGAATGCTTGATAAGTTTCTTGGGTCAAAATTGGGGTGTCTACAGGTTTAAGGAATGAAAAGATTGGGCATATGTACAGGCCACGAAAGACATGCTAGAACAATTCGAGGAGGTCCAAATATAACATATCACATCTGGGTAAAACTCCCATGCAGACTCATTGGCTTGCTTTACCTTCGTAGTGCCAACTGAGTTCAGATGAACAATAGAAGTAGAATATTTGGGAAAGCCCAGCATTGGACAGACAGAAGAAGTAGTTCTTGACATTGACCTAGGTCTTAGCTGGATGGACCCAATCACAGCTTATTTGAAGGATGGAACCCTAACAAAGAATAATAAGGAAATCATATGGTGGCCTTTACCTACTCTACGTGCACCCAGCGTTGGTTCAAAAAAATTTCTGTAAGATACATGTTGGGTCATGTGGTAGCCACGCAAGAGGGAGATCAAATGCCCATTGGGTGATAACTCAAGGATATTGGTGGACTTACATGCAAGAGGATGCAAAAGTGTTCGTACGAAATTGGAAAAAGTATCAACATTTTAAACTATTCAAACACCATCTAAATATCTCATGCCCTCACTAGCCCATGGCCATTTGCTCAGGGGGGATTGGACATCATTGGTCCATTGCCAATGGCCACAGGGAAGAGAAAGGTTTTTATTATGGGGACCGACTACTTCACGAAGTGGATAAAGGTTGAACCACTCGCAAAGATCACTAAAGTAAATATTGAGAAGTTCATCTAGAATAACATAATAACAAGGTTTAGGGTCCCATTCTCCATCATATCAAATAATGGGACCTAGTTCAATCCAAAGTTTCAGACCTTTTATGCTCAGCATGGTATACAGAATTAATACTCGACTCCAACTTATCCACAAATCAACAGGTAACCAGAGGCTTCCAACAAGACAATCCTCAAAGGGATTAAGAAGATATTGGAAAAGAAGAAAGGCAGATGGTTGCATGAGTTGCCCATCATGTTATGGGCATTTCGAACAACACCCAAGAGATTTACGAGGGAAACCACGTACTCCCTTGCTATAGAGACCCATGTTTTTAATTATTTTTTTCAAAACTAAAGTTGAAAAAATGTGAGGAATTGATTAAAATGTTCAAGTGGTGGATAGTTAAGGGTGATAAATTAGTTTGGACCTTAGTGCATTACAATAGTCAATATAAGGGCCAGGGATGTAATTTTTCAAGTTCTAGTATAAGTGGTGTTGGTGAGAAGAGAGAAAATCACATTCTCTCCCCACCCAAATAGGTCGGCCTCTCTCTCTCTCTCTCTCTCTCTCTCTCTCTCTCTCTCTCTCTCTCTCTCTCTCTCTTACCCTCCATTTTTCTCCAACTTTTTCCCCAAATTCACACAAAAACTCCACTAATCCACTCAACCCTTGCACAAATCCTTCAACCATTGATCATTGGAGCTTCGTATCTTCTTGCTTCGGCTTTGGAAGAGCTTTGTTTGGTGAGTTCTAGTGTTTGGAGAATCTAGGGTTTGTTCAACTTCCAATTTGGAGCTTAACCCCTTTAAGGAAGGGAAATTTCTAACTCTTCTAAGTGTAAATGTAGTGTTTGTGTGGGTATAGTCACTTGATTGCTAAACTTTCCTTTGCCTTGTTGATTTCTTTGAGAAAACCATCTTCTAGTCAAGTTTGTGTTGAAAACTCATCGTCTTCTAGCTCTTGTGTTACTCTTCTCTTGATTTGGTAGACAACTCGTTACATTGTTGCTTTATTTGATGGTAATGCTTGAAAATTGTGTGAAACCAACTTTGCACCCAATTTCTAGTCATTTTAACTTGTGAAATGTCTTGATTCTTGAAGATTAATGTTCCCCTAGTTAAATTGGTTGTTGAATCATCCCCCTCTAGTCCATTGCATAGATATTTGGCTTTAGAATCATCGAATTTGGAGTCCTAGCGCAAAATCCCCAAAATTTCCTTGTTTTGGTCATTTTCAGGTTGCTCTTTGGAAAACCCGCCCGGGAGGGAATCATGGCCACCCAAGCGGTTTTGACAGATTAGTGGACAAAAATTGTTTTGTTGTTCCGGCCCACTCTCATGCACTTGTTTGGTCCCGAAACGCATTTTTCACTTGTATCAAATGATAATGGGAAATGATTGATGACACTTGTTGCATGATTATTGGTGGATTTAGTGAGGACACGGTCCATAAATTGACACTTTGCGTAACATTTGGATTAAGTGGAGAGTTCGAGATACTTGTGAAACGACATTGTGACACGTGAGTCATATTTGACATTAAGTTTAATTATAATTTGATAAGTGATAATGTGAATTCAAATTATGTGATACGAGGCCCAATAGGGTTTGCCCAGAGAGACACGCGGCCCAATAGGGTAGGCCCGAAGTTACACGGGGTCTTTATGGTTTGTCCAGAGTGACAAGGGGCATATATGGCATGCCCAGAGTATAATATAATGTTTCAAAGGAATGAGAGATATATGGTAAACATGTAGGACACATATGGTGTGTCAGTCACTTGTCGGGTATGAGTTGACTACAAGAGATGATAGTATACGGAAACTAGTAACTCATGAGTTGGTTTCAAGTTCTTTAACCATTAAAACTTTCTTAACTATTGTTGCGTGACTTATGCTTTTCTTGTCTATCACTCACATGCATTTCATTGCATTTAAGATTGTTAGACTTTTCTCTACTGGGCTAGTGAGCTCACCCTTACAATTTCAAGTACCCAACACAGAGCATGACTTAGATATGCTAAGAGTGAATGCATGCATATCTTGAAAGCTTAAAGGAGGAGTTATAGCATCATCTTTAGACTTATCTCTTTTGAAATGAGATGATTTTGTAACTCCATTTGATATTACATTTTTTACTTGGGATTGTAATAACTTTACACTTATATTTTCTTAATTTGGGGTTTGGGTACCCATAGATCATCATATTCTTTGATGTTGACTTTGACTACTAAACTTGGATTTTGATGTGGCCTGTGGACTTGTTGACCGTCCACGAGGAATTTCTTATTGTATTATCTTCCAAATTTCGAGGGAGTGACACTTGCGTATGGAACTGAAGTTGTAATCCCTCTCAAAGTAGGGATGTTGACGATCAAAATGCTCTTGTCCAAGCAGGAGGCGACGATGAAGCCCTAGCCACAAGCTTGGACCTTGCAAAAGAAAGAAAGGAAAAAGCTCTAGTCACCGTAGCAGCTTACCAGGAACATCTGCAAAGAAGCTATAACAAGAAAGGCCATCCCTTGCAAATTTGGTACGGGTGACTTGGTACTAAGGAACGTGGTGGGGAACACCAAAAAGCCTGGCAAAAGGGAAACTTGGCCCTAACTGGGAGGGGTCGTACATAGTAGTAGGGATTGCTGGAGTTGGAGCATATTACCCAGCTGACTTGGATGGAAATCCTATCATCCGCACTTGGAATATGCAAAACTTGATGAAATTCTTCCCCTAGTATGTTAGTAGATTTCGCTCTCTTTTACTTTCATTAAAGTAAAGACTAAAGGCCAAAAAGCCCAGTAGAATTTGCATTTCTATTTATTAAGGTTGCGAATATAACCTTTAGTTTTTGTCTCCACTGTTAGAAATTATGAATAAAATTTCTCATGATTCTCATACAACTTTGAGTAAGTGTGAATATGGAGTCTGATTGAAATGAAGACACCATGTTGGGGAGCACTATGTAGTTACACCCCACCCAAAAAAAAATGTATATAAACTTTCAATACAAATTTCTAAAACATAACCCTTTTGCAAGCTAAGTGTGAAAAAACTTAGCCGTCTGGTAGCGAATATTGCTCGTTCATAGCTAATGACGAATATGCTTCGACCTCATAGCAAACATTGTTTGTTTATGGCTAAGTACAAACAATGTTTAGACCTCACAGCAAATATTGTAAATAATGTGTGAAAAAACTTAGGCGTTTTGGCAGCGAACATTGCTCGCTCATGGCTAAGTACGAATATGCTTCGGCCTCATAGTGAATATTGTAAATAATCTATGTGTGAAAAAACTTAGGCTCTTGGCAGCGAACATTGTTCATCCATGTCTAAGTATAAACATGCTTAGACCTTACAGCAAATATTGTAAATAATCTAAGTGTGAAAAAACTTAGGCATTCGGCAGTGAACATTGCTTGTCCATGGCTAAGTACAAACATGTTTAGGCCTCACAACGAATATTGTAGATAATCTGAGTACAAGTAAATTTAGGTGTTTGGCATCGAATATTGCTCATCCTGCAATATAAGCAAGAATGTGCCTAGGCATTCAATAGTGAATATTATCTCCCCTCAAGTAAGTACAGTATTACGAAAGCAAAGATAACTTGATTGTCCCTAGAAAAAGCTGTTCATCCAAAGAGCTAAGTCTACTTTCATACTTTTTGTGCCTTTTGTGAAGTTTAATTCTACATGAGAAATAGCTCAAATATTGACAAGGAATAATGTCCAAATAAATTCCTTAGCAAGTAGACATTGTCCTCAAATATGAAAAACCAGCCCACAAAGGTCCAAATTGTTCTAGTTAAGTCTAGCAGCGAATAACGCTAGGAAATAGCAGCGAATAACGCTAGGAAATAGCAGCGAATAACACTAGGAAATAGCAGCAATTGGCTATAATACGAAAAATACTTAAGGGAGATCAGTCTCAACAAAAGTTTTAGCCAGTATTATCTAAGTACGAATACTTAGAAAGAGTTATGGTGCGAACTTGCCCAAATTATCCAAAAACATTTACCAATGGGGCTCAAAAAACCCATCACCTATTTCACACCACGAAGGGTGTACCCACTATAGTACCAGTAAAAACTTAAAGTACCCATGTTAAGATGACCACACAGGGTCAATTGTCCCATTTGCCACACAAGGCCATGGACCAAAACTTAACGAGATTCAAAGTATTTCAAAAAGTATCTTGAGGAAGAGAAAGGTGGTGAATTAAACCTTTTCCAAACAAACACATGGCCTCTTGCACTGGGCCTCTTGCACCTCAATGGCAGGGATGGTACTAGTAAGGACTAGTGGCAGGGGTGGTACTGGTAAGGACTAGGGACTACGTTGTCTTGATTAGCAAAAGCATGTCCAGTCAGTTGCTCATCACCAGGAGGTTCACCACCACTACCTTCCTTATGGCTAGGGTCAGTAGCTGAATCTTAGGGTGGCACGGTGGCAACCTGAGGGTCAGTAGTATTGGGGAACTCGATTTTTGTCCAAATCGCGGCATGTCCTTGATTGGTCAAACAAAGTTTCCAACCTCTGGTTAGAAAGGTGTTTTAGAACTCAAGCATCTATTCCTTGAACTTCTGCTTGGTGTTAGACACACCTTGGTTGTAGGCATCATCAGCATTAATACAAAGTTAAGTTAGCTCAGCCTCAAGGTTTAACTTGCTCTTCTTCTCAACGGCAAGCTTAACTTCCAAAAGCCCCAACCTGGTCATAGCATCATTAAAGTTATGATCAACCCTAGATAGCCTCTGATTAGTTAGTGGCCGTTCTCCCTTTAGCCTCTCATTTTCAATTGTAGCATTGTTGCTGATGTTAGACAACTTATTCAGAGTCTTTTTAGCCCTTCATTCTCACTTTTAGTTGGGCGTTGGCACTGGTCAAGACCTTGTAATATTGGGAGGCTCGCTCGCTAACTACAAACATATACTGCATGGACTTCAAAGACAAATGCAATAAATCTTATTAAAAACTGCTTAGAAAAGAAAGTAAAACCACTTAAACTAGGGCTTACCTTGATATGGTGGTAAAAACAAAACTTCAGCAACTTTAGATTGCTAAAGGCACCGTCTTTTTTCAGATCCTTGAGGAGCAATACTGCTCTTCCTACAGCATAGGCAACTTCAATATTTTCGGTGTTGTCAGTGGTAAGGATGGGAAGAGAACCACGGCGGATTCGAGGTTCCAAATCTGCACTTCAGTTTTAGGTTCAGTTTATTAAGTTTGAGCACTCCTTGTATTATGGCGACGTTGCTGAGATGCGGTAGGATTTGGATCAGAAGGAGGGTCCTCTCTGGGCCTTTTCTTAGCTACTATGGTTGCCTCCTTTCGATGGTCTCCTCAGAAACCACTGGTTCAATAGAAGCAGTGTCAGGAGTAATGGCAGTGGCATAAGGAGCAGCAATAGCAGTACCAAAAGTTGGAGAAGCAGTCAAGACAACAGCAAAAGAGCTAGGTGGCGAGGATTCGATTTTATCATTCACAAGGGATATGAAGTAAGAAAAATTAGGTACAACCCGAGGCATGCTTGGATCAGGGGAAGGAGAGTGACCCCTAGAGATTCCACTACTTGCACTTTGAATGCAAAAGCTTGACTAGTACCTGTTTCATTCTGAACAATTTGGCATACAATAACAAAATTAAGAAAAACACGAGTAAACTTGTTCGAACAAAAAGCAAGCAAAATCTGATTACAAGGAAAAAGCTTTGCTATAAAAAACACCTTACCCTTACCCTTACCCTCTTTCTCTGCCTCTTTGAATGTGTCTGGGTAAGGTAGAGGAACTATCAACTTAGACCCCACCACATTAAGAAGGCAATGCTCATACTGAAACAGAACATGGGCAATTCGGCCTAGGCCATGAGGATCAACATCTCTAATTCCTTGAAACCTAAGACCTATTATAATGTCAAGCTTGTGAAAATCGTTGTGCTCAATCAAGTGCCTTCTCCGCTGCACAAGATCAAACAAGGATGTCAAGAATCAACAAAGAAAATGTTTCTGCGAATAAAGAAATCAAGCGAATCGGAATAGGAGCTAACGTGCGTGACAAAACACTAAAGGGCATGGGGGCCCACAACTTTGCCACTACCATCTCTAGGCAGAAAGTTTCCAGCTGCAATCAAAAAATCATTGTTTTCACCTCGGCAAAAGTTGGGCAGGTCAGTCACTAGCTGACGATTAATTTGTATCCCTACCCTTAAAATAACAAGTCCCGTATGTCGTAGGGACGATGCTGTAGAGATGACGAATATCATACTAGCCTAAATTTGTGCCCAAAATGCTATTCAAGGCCACTACCCCCATTACTACATGGTTAAAATTAGAGCATAGTTAGAGAAGTGTCAAGTGGCGGATGTCACAAATAAGGGAGAAAAAGGTGCAAGGGCAACCTTACTCCCCCATCGACAATGACAAAAAGGAGTATATAGATTTTGTTTGCATTTTGGTCATGAGTATTGGCCACCCACAGGGGTAAGAACGAGTTCTACATCATCGGGAATGTTGTAATGACGGTGAAAAGTGTCCATGCTAATGGCATTATCACACAAACTTCTAAATCTACCCATAACGAAGCGATCAACCACTTAAGATTGTGAAGAAACTCTACATTACCCAAACCCTATATATGGGTAGGAACAATGCCCTAAAAGCAAGTACAAATAACTTACAAACGATGGTCGACGTTTGATGATGATTTTTTCTGTGATGAACAGAAGGTTTGGCTTCATGAAAGGAGTATTTTTTAAGATCTATACAGTGATAGAAAGAGGTTTGAAAAGGGATAAAAGACCTTCCAAATTCTGGAATGTGCTTTGTGATGTTAGCAAAACCGTTGTCTTCTTTTTAATCTAGGGAGGGAAACGTCAAATCAAATTGAAAAAAGTAATTATCATGCCCATCAAAGGACAAAACATGTGTCTCAAAAAATACATTGACTGATACAAATTCAAACCTATCGCTTAAATTATACGAAACTGACAAGCAATTGTCTCATGACACGCGTCCAATTCTAAGAACACCAACAACCAATTGAAATCTGTTCTTGCTCGATAAAGCCTTCAGCGCGCTTGTCATCCATATAGGATTGTTAATGAAAGTCCAGCACATTAAAGCTTTTAGCTTGTCATGCACGAAAAGGAACTGACAACCAAAGCTAGGCAGCAATTGTGAGAGGCGTTTTCCAGAAAACCCTAAAAGTAACCTAGAAGTATGCAGAGAATGCACCATGTCAGCATATGTATCACGAATGGCGGGTAAGTATAAAATTAGGGCCACGTAAGCCGAATGTGACTCTGACGAGCAAATAGCAACTCGTCAAATATCATACCATTGCCAGCAGAAGATAAACCCTAGATCCAAGCCACCTCATGAGATAAGGCAAAAAGGGCTAGAATATTCCATAGCAACCATGCATACGAGGCAAATCAATGATAATATCGAAACCCCAATATTGGAACAAAGACTCCAATAATGAATCTAGTATCAAGGCGATACATTCACCCAATGGGGACAAACCCCTAACGGGAAAGAGTTCCTACAAAGAAGTATCCTTGTAAAGAAAGTAACTCAAAGGACAAATAGATGACGAACTATAAATACAGAGAAACCCTAGTGTATTCGTTAATTACAAGCATTGTCAATTACTTTCCTCCCAGTTCGTGATCGATTCTAATTTAATTATTGGAGAGCCTTTGCCATCTAGGGAAAAAGTGCTCTGATTGTTTGTTAGTGTTGCGAGATTAGGGTTTTTCCATAAAAGGCAAATTCAATCTCATTAAAAGCCCAGAAATAACGTCATTAGTTTTTTGCTCCTTACATCAAATCAACAAAATAATGAATTTCCTAATCAATGTGTTTCCATGCTAAAAACAATCCAAATTTGATTAAATTCGTTTAGGCTAGTTGTTGCTTAAGGCATTTCATTATTGTTGGCTTTTTTTTTTTTTTTTGGTTCTATCATTTATGTAGCTATTATGGTATTGAAAAAGTCTTTAATTTTTTTATTGAGTAAAATAATTTGTTCAACAACGACATTATCAGGTATATAATTTTAATTTTTTATTAAAAACATAACCTAGGGTCTTCAAAATGTTAACCCAAACAGAGACGATTTTTAGGTCAGGTTAGTTTCAAGATATTTAACATATTTATGTTAACATGTGTTTTGACACGAGCACGATAGGAAACGACATGATATATATTCCTTATTGAACCATTCCATTTGAAAATATTTAAAGTTGCTAAAAGAATATAGCTTTCAAGTAAGATTTTTAATTTCTGAATAGGAGATAAAAGTAGAGGTAGCAAATAGGTGGGTTGGGTTGGATTTGAATGGATTGACATGGGTTATGGGTTGAATATGGGCAAGTTGAATATGGGTCGAGAGTAAGTGGGTTGAATTTGGGTGGGTTAAAAATAGGTCTAGTCAAAGCCAATCCGACCCGACCCAATCCATTGTGTTACTACAACTGTTCCATACGCCGACCCAGATCTCCCAAAGTTAAATCATGAACTCTTCCCATCTGGTCCACTCCCTCATCCAACGGTTCAAATTTTACCTCACTAAAATCCAACTTACTACCGTACTTCACACCATACGCTTTTACTCTAGTTTGTTTACAGCAACATAGGGAAGAAAAAAAAAACATGAATGTCTTTTACTGTACGGTCTCCCTCCCCGAATACTGTATAGTCTTCCTCCCTGAACAAAATGGCACCACCAACGTGTACATGTGGCCCACCATCCAGAAAAAAAATGCAGACATAAATATTACTCATTTCGTTTTATTTTGATAGTCTCTTACTAAAAGATGCGTAATTTTTAGATAAAAAATATTAAGTACTTCCGCACATTTTTTGAGTTTCTTTGGACAAAATAAAAGATCTCGATTAATTCTTTAATTTGGTGCGAAAAAAATTTAAAAAAATTCCGAACCAAAGCACTTTATTTTTTTATCAAAAAAAATGTCTTTTTGTAAGGAACTATTAAAATTGGATAGATGGAGCATATTTTTGCAAACAAATGTGTTGCAACAAGAAGTCCACCTAATTATATATGTACTATACCAAAATTAAATCTTTATTCAGACAATTAATCATTTGGGAGCATCCACTGGTTATAGTTTTGGAATTTACAATTGTAGAGAAGATTGGGAGGGGAGAGGGAAACTTGAATTTGATTTCTACGGTGGGAAAATTGAATTCGTCGAAGTGGTCTATGCTTCTTAGAGAGAGGGGAGAGGTTTAGTCCTACTGCATATTATATATGGGTTCAAAAATGATATACACATTCCCCTCCAGCTACACCCTCTCTCACATGGGTGTGGGGCCCACATGTGGGCTGTGGGGACCACACTCTATGTGAGAGAGTGTGTGGCTGGGGAGGGAGTGTATGTATCACTATTGATACGGGTTCAACTTTAACCCACCCAAGTAAACCCAACTAAATATGGGCAAATATGGGTTCACCCACATTATAATACGGGTAGGTGGGTTGGGCTTTACGTGGGTGAATTTAGATGAGTTCATGGGTTTGGTTGAAAATTGTCACCTCTAGATAAAAGTAATTTGCTTAGACAACATAAACTTTTAGAAACATTCGTGAAAGGTTAAAGTGCCAGTTCAAATTCTTGTATTACATTAAAAGAAATCTCTTTAGCAAATTGACTTGGTACCCATAGAAAATAAGTTTATAGGTGAGCCATTCATTCAGTATTCTAATATGCCAAAAAAAATCCATAAGGATATCGTTGACCCAAATAAGTAGTTGATATATTGAATGAAAAATAAAATTTAAGTTGTTGATGTGTCGTATTCCCCAATTATTCATAGTTCATATCCTTTAATCACAATCACGAGGTCTAGACTGTCTGGCAGTCTTCAAGACTTGAAATATTTCCAATACTTCTGTTAATAAGCACAATCCGTCCATCTGGACGCATGCACGCATTTTAACTGTTCATTTCAACAAATTAAATCAATAGTTCGAATTTTAATTACTCTTTAACCGGTCAAATAAATTTCTTACCGGTCAAAAGGTAAATAAAATCTAGACCGTCGAAAATACTTTAATCCATAGTGTAGCCAAGACTATCTTAATTATCTGGACACTCACATCCCAATTGGATCGGCTTCCCACAACTACAGGCAAACATCCCATTGGTAGATGAAGAATGCTATTAATTCCCAATTGGGTCGGATTCCCACAAGTACAGGCAATTCTTGATTATTCACATAAAAGATCTTAGATTCAATGGGTAATTGAAATGGAAAATGGCTTCTCGATAGATTGCCGAGATCTGCATGTTTATCCAAGGAATCCAGATGATTGGAGACCAATTAGAATGTAAACGGAATGAAACCAAAATATACTTTTGATTTGTTTCTTCACTCTGTTCACATACTTATTGGTCTCCAAATAACATGATTTTGAACTAAAATTACGCGGTTTCATGAAATCTACATTATGAACAGAACCGATCATTGAATTAGGTCTGGCAAGTGACAGGAAAAAGCAAAACTGAAACCCGTACAGTTTCTCAGCATATTGCAGAGAAGCCATGTCCAACTGAAATATCCTCACCCATATTAGGACCAGCAACAAAAGTGGGTGAAACATGCTTTCGGTGTGATAGCAATGGAGTCCAGCATTATTGTGCGGCAGGTCATGTCAAAAATTCACAATTTCATTTTCTGAAAGGTAAAGGTATTTATGTAATTAAACAAAACAGAGCATAAAGTCCGAATAAATTTACAACGGCTCCATAGATTTGTTTTTCCGTTAAGTCCCAATAAATTTAGGTTAGCTACAAAGATTAATTTTTTCATTGAACTTTATCAGGAACATCGATCGTGGTGTGATATTTAAAAGGAAAAAAGTATGTAATTGTGTATTTACCCTTGGCCAAAGTCAGTTGCTAGGAATTTTGATCATCTTGTTCTATTCTTGACCGTCCGATGAGAACTATGAAGCAAAAACACCCTCTTCAACACCTTCATGAACACTACTACACCGGGCTGCCTCTTGCCAGAGATCACCGCGCCGCCTCCGCCTCTTTTCGACAACTTCAAGCCCTGTACACAGTGATCTGCCGCCCTCCGTCCGGGAGAGAATTCACAGTAATTGTACGTTGACCCCTGAGTTCTAGACAATTCTTCATTGAAGTCTTCCCATAACGAATCCATTTTTTCCTCTTCTTTCCCACTTCCAACTCCATGTGCCGCCTTCGGGCCACGCTCTACGCATGAAAAGCTCTTTATCGGCTTGCGGTCGAGCGAATTTTCTTTCGAATTCCAGCTCTCTCTTTCATCATCTACTTTTGGTGATTTCCTTTCGGTTTCTTTGTGGGGAGAGGGCGTGGAAGCAGTGCGGCGCCACAAAGGTGGCGAGCCGATGAATTGCAGCGGAGGGTTGGCGGTTGTTGGGAAGCTGAAATCATCTGTGGTGGTGGTGGTGGCGGCCATTGATTAGTTGATCAATTCATGGTAAATAAGAGAGGTGGTGGATTGGAAATGATCATAGGTAAGGGGTGGTGGTGTTGCTGTGGAAGGTTTGGTTTTTATTTTGTTCCTTGTAGTTCAACTGCTACAACTAGTTGCAATTTCCTATTTTATTTGGAGGAAGTGGGCCCTGCTAAACTTTGTGGAGGCTTGACACATGTTAGACATTCTTCACTTAGAATCATCTTTACATGTACGGCGGATTTTTTGAAACAACCATTTACAACTCATTCAGCATCTGAGTGGGTTCCCACACACAATTATATGGGTGTAGGCGTATATATATGGAGAGGTTGTAAATAGTTTAATAAAATGGATGTCTGAGAAGCATTTTCTTCACTTATGCCTCGTATGGTTTGCCGACTGGATATAGAGGACGAATATGCTATAACCAAATAGTATAATTGAAGTATTTATATTCGGGTTTTGTCACCTAGACACAGATGGTGTATAAAATCTCTCGGGATTATATAGCCGCTTGTGGCCGAATATATCACACAATATCCCTTCTTCTGTAAGTATATACCCACCCTTGTATCCGGCTGCTTAATTTAGAAAATGAAACATTTCCTTTTAATTTTTATATCTACCTACTCGTATGCTCTTCCAAATAAGCTAAAAATATATAAAAATAGATATGAATCAAAATGGAGACATAGAAAAATGGGACATAATTTGAAAACTGAGATGACCAGACGATATTTCAATTAACAATATCTAAAAATAAAAAAAGAATCAAAATATCCTACATATTATAATACCCTTTTTTAAAAAAAAACTTCCATATTATAATACCCTAATCATTGTCCCATCTCCCATTTAACCATATTATAACATTGTCATGTGATTAAAAAATTTTGTTTGCTGTTTAAAATAATAATAACCTAGTAAATAATAGTAAATAACGACGGGTAACATTGTAAAAAATTAATTCATAATCTATTTTGATGATTACATTCTCAAACAATTACCTATTGCAACATTCCACAGATTTAAAATCTATTTTAACCATACCATAATCTTAAAAACTACAAGCTTGAAAAAAAAAAAAAAAAAAAACTAACTCCAGGAAAAGAATCTTGGTGTCCCGCAAAAGAATCCCGGAACCAGTCTCTTTTCGAACCTATTTTGGAACCTCGAAAATGTTCAATTGTTGAAACTTGTTGAGAACAATAATCGCAGTAAAAATCTCAATTTGATCGGTTACAGTTTGAAATGATATTGAGACAAATGGTTAATATATCCAGTGTTACATAGTATTTTTTTAGTGTAAATGCGTTCGCCAATCATATCTAACATTTTCAAATCACTTCAACTTAAAACACGACTCATTTTGTCGATGGGTTCTACAAAATGAATAGTTCTAATCATCGAAGTGGACCTGAAACAAACTCACAACAGACATAACGGGACAGTGTAGTCCATTACATGGACTTGATTGGATCCATGTCGATATACTAAATTAATTATAGCGCCATTCGCGTTAACATTTTTACCAAATGTAGTTATCATTGGATTGGAGATAAGGTATTTCAGTTCAAACGTTAAAATCGACCGCCGGAATAAGCGGCTAACTTTGTTCCAGTTCCACTATACTATAGGCTTCAGTACTGCTCTAATATTCTTTTGGGTATTGTCTTTTCTAATTTCTACAGCCTCTGATGTCAACCCTTGAGCTGGAGAGAAAGAGACTGCAGCACTAAAACCCACCAAGCAAGCAAATTAATTATCGTACACGGTGGTTGGAAAATTCTATTGTCGGTTTGGAGTGCCTAACAAGATTTGTTTCATGCCTTAATTACGGTGGGGTCTTTGTTTTGGTGAAATAGGAAGAAATTGCATTAATTAATTCAACTATTACAACTAAAATCAACAAAACAAACAAAAAGCTACCAAAAAACAAGAAAAAAATACAGAAAAAAGAACATTTCCTATAGAAACGGCTCCTCTCCGGTGTTTTTTTTTTTTTTTTAATCGGAGCTCTAGCTTGAAACCTCTACAATCCTCTCCAATTTCGGATATTGTGGGCCAGTCTGGATCCACAACAATGATCGAACGTTAATGTGGTAGATCTTGTCAAGAACGGTAATGACACCAAAAATTATGTTGACCAAATACCGATCCATACCTGATCGCACTACAAGAACTTACACCAATGCAGACAAAAAATGCCGAGTAAATTTAATTTACTCGGCAATTGGAGTACCATTGCCGACTAAATTAAATTTACTCGGCAATTGGGGTACCATTGCCGACTAAATTATCTTACTCATTGAAAGTACACCTTCCCCGAGTAAAACTTATACTTTAGTCGGGAACAATGTGGCGCCAAGCCTATTTTTTGGTGGGAATTCAATGCCGAGTAAAATTTGCTTGCCAATTGGTGTACCAATGCCGAGTAAATTATTTTACTCGCTAAAAGTACACATTTCCCGAGTAAAACTTATACTTTAGTTGGGAACAATGTGGCGCCAAGCCTATTTTTTGGTGGGAATTCAATGCCAAGTAAAATTTGCTCGGCATTTATCAAATTTTTGAATACTAATTTTTTTTGTGCCAATTTTAAAATTCACGAAATTATTGGCGGGGCATTTTGGCATGTCCCGAGCAAAGTTTAGTCGGCAATTGTGTGTGATGTTTCCCGACTAACTTACTTACTCGGTGTTTATCAAATTTTTGAATACTAACTTTTGTTGCGCCAGTTTGAAAATTCACATAATTGTTGGCAAGGGATTTTGGTATTTTTTCGACCAAAATTTAGCCAGCAATTGTATAAGGATCAATTGTCGAGTAAATTGTTTAGTTGGCATTTGTCAAATTTCCATTCATTTTCTTTTATAGATTTTGCTTCAATACCCGCTTATAATTTTTTTTTTTAGAGAGAGAGAGTTGGACAAAAAAAGAAATTATCAAATTATCATTGGGGTATGAATGTTTTATATAAATTATCAAATTAAATTAGATATTATAGAAATTATAGAAATTAAATTATAGAAATTCATGAATAATGGAAATTCATCAAATTATAGAAATTAATATACAAAAAAACTAAGCTTAATTAACTAAAATAAGCAATAAACTTCATATGAAGGATCCTGCAAGGTGTAAAAAATCAAACCTCGAACTCCAATTTTCAGACAAAATTTTGACGATCTGAACCGTTAGATGTGTTTAAAACATGTTTTTAAGGTCTAATGAGATAATTTGGCAAAAACTATTACCCGGAAGGGCTTGATCAGATCGTTTTTTTAATAAAACCGCTATATTAAAAATTGCTCCGATCAAGCCCTTCTAAGTAGTTTTTTTTTGTCAAATCATTGCATTGGAGTTTATAAACACGTTTTAAACACATCTAACGGTTTTGATTTAAAAAAAATTAATCAGATGGCCTTGAACTAGTGCATTATGGTGTTCAAATGTCCCTAGAAGCACTGAATGTATTCGATCGTGTGGTTACCAACATCGGATGATCCTCAATTTCGGGGAGAGTAATAGAATTGATAAGATGTTAAATCGTATCGGTTTAGATCAGACATTTTAAAAAATGAACCAGTATCCACCATTCAATGATATACATTGAACTTATTAGTTATGAACCAATATCTACTACTATAGTCTAATGTACATTAGACACACGACTGCAACACAATTACGACAATCAATTCCAACTATTTTGTTCTTATTGGTGTTTTAATGAACTTCACCAAATTTTGGGCCAATCAGCTTTTGAAAACCCCTTCATCAGGAGATTCCGAACGTGAAAATCATTAGTAGGAAAATATTTGTTAATTCCGATCGAGCATATAGAGATAGTCAATTTACTTAATTTTTTACATGAAATATATAATCCCTCCTGGAAAAAAGATAGACGGTTTCGATTTTCCAAAAAAAAAGATTCGAAAGGCCCTCGAGTGATGAAGATATTGTACTGAAATTTTGCTATAAGCACTGAATGTGTTTCGATAATGTGGTTGCCGATATCAGATGATCATCGATTTGGGAGAGAATGATAGAATTGATAAGATTTTAAATCGTAACGGTTCAGATCAAACATTCGGAAAAAATGAGTCTGCACCTACCTTTCAATGTTATACATCGAACTTACTTAGTTCTAAACCAATCTATTATGTTATAGTATAACATACGATAGCCACACAGTAGCAACACAATTATGACGATCCACACCGTTCACTTTGTTTGTGTTGATGTTTTAGTGACTCTCGCTAATTTTTTCGACTATCGGATTTTTAAAGGCCATTCATCACAACACAATTATGATGATCCTCATCGTTCATTTTGTACAAATGGCTTGTAGGGCCCCTTTTTTGGTCCCACGTGAATAATCTGAACCGTTAAATGATTTCAAAATAATGTTTTGTATGACTTTGCAAAAAATCGGGTCAGTTGGATATGTGTAACTCATCGATCCAAGTAACTGAATTTTTAGTAAAAATAAAAAGTCAAAATTTTCACCAAATTTGTTCCCCAAATTTCCCACGGCAAAACTGAATCTCTTCAGCCCAAAAGTAAAAAAAATCCCTCCAATTTTTTGGTCCAAAATGCGCTGAAATCAGTTTTCCCACTAGAAGTTCCCGCTACTAATTTCACCAATATTCCCTCTCTCTTTGACGTTCCATCTTCTAGGGTTTTTTTTCAGTGTAAGCCACACCTCCTCTCTCACTCTTTCTCACCCGTTTTCTCTCTGTTTCTCACGATCTCTCTCTCTCTCTCTCTCTCTCTCTCTCTGTGCATCTATACAAGAGGTTCACCAATTTTGGAAAGGAACTCAAAGAAATTCAGGGCTTTACTAGACTGGTACTCTCTCTCTCTCTCTCTCTCTCTCTCTCTCTCTCTCTCTCTCTCTCTCTCTCTCTCTCTCTCTCTCTCTCTCCTCTCCTTACACTCCATTTTTCTAATTTCCACGCTCTAATAAGGTTCGGCAAAGTCACACAACACTCTTTCCGCTGAATTGATTTTCGCGTTGGTACTTTATCTCTCCCTCAGTATATCTTCATGGCAAAAGGATAAAGATTCACTGAAAGGGGGCAAATCAAAGAACTGGGCTCTACTTACTCTGGTGAGTCCTCATTTGGGTCTATCCCCTATTTTATGCTCTTTGATCAACTACTCGATATGTGGCTTTTAGGGTTTATCTATAGTCTGCTTTCCACCTCCTTTTGCCATATTTGTTTCCAGATTGTCGTACGGAATAATGTGCTCTGACCCTTTGGGGTTTTCTTTAGCTTTTCAACACTACCGTGGAAGAAAAATTGGAGCACTTTGGGTTGAGTATTTTGCTTGCCGCAGTGGATTTTCTTGTATTTTCTCAGCAACCAAAATCACGATTTTGTTGTTGCTTCAGGAACTCAATTTTTTAGGGGCTTCACTTGTCGGGCTCTTGTTTCCTGTGAAGCAAAACAAAAAGAAACATGCTAACAAGACCAAAATCGTAGTGGAAAGTGAAGTTCTTAATGTAAAATTAACAACACTTTGGATATGTGATGACCCAATAATTTGTTCTTAGTTTATTTAGTGCTTTCATGAGCTCACCCAATCATTTGTTAGTGCTTTCTATCCAGAATTTCAGTCTACTTTGAATGAATTTCTGTTGTTGCTCCAAATTCAAAAAATATTGGCTTTGGTGTCAAAACTTCAGAAATTTATTTTCACTATCGAGGAGTATCAACTCCATCTTTTCCTCCTATTTTCTTCTTTCTTTGAAATTTCATATGTTTAGGTACAACCCCCGTATTCCTCCTCTTGCTATTCTTTTTTCTCTTTGAAGTAGCTATTGGCCTATATCTAAGACTCTATATCATTTTGAAGTGCTCATTAGCTTGTCAATTGTCAAAAGCTTGAGATACCTGATGACTGCAATATATCTTGCACCTCAAGAAAAGATGGTGGCTATTTGGATGCTGCCATGAAGGCAAAATTTATTGTTGGAATATTTGACGTATGAAAATTCTGGGAAAATCTCTTTGCTTGAAGTGACAAGGATTTGAATGGTGTCTACTCTATTTTAAAGGGAGGAGATCCACTTCTATATCTCATAGCGGTTGACTGGTTCAAAGTTGAAAATTGAATCACCATGGTTGGGCTGCATCCTAGTTCCTTTGTTCAGGTAAATTATGTGGTCAATATTTGTTTACTTTGTATTATGGGTGAGACTCTGGAGTGAAAAAGAGGTGTATCATCTCATTCAATTGTTTTACTGCCATATGTCCACAATGGCAGTAAAGTATGTGCAAGAGATCGTTTTTGGACCACCTATTATATACATCTTGAGAGTAACATGGCCCTTCTGAGACCTAGATCTGCACTTTTGAGGATGCCATTTTTAAATGTTTTCTTGCAATTTGTGCAGGTCTACTGTTTGAAAGAGAGAAGATCCATTTTTCGTTGCACTTAGGTACTTGCCTAAGCATATGTTAATCTAATTTTTGTAGTTGCTGAATTATGTTTGGGGGGTCTGAATTCTTGCCTTAAAATATCGTTGTTTTGTATCCATGTCCATCAAACTTTTACCTTAGTACTATTGCATTGTAATGAAGGGATTTCAGGTCCTCGATTGATCAACTATCACATTCTCTCTCTCTTTGTCAAGTAGGCATCAAAGGTATCCTCATCTCGACTTGTGACATATCAATGGTGAAGTTGTTCTGCCTGTTAACAGTTGTGTGCACTTCTGCTAGCTCATAACTCAATAGGCTAGTGTTATTTGTTTTGGATTAAGTTTACGGTTCTTGTTTTAGAATTCAACTATATTTGGGGCTATGCGGTGCGAATCTTGTTTTAGAGTTATATTCTCATTGATAACTCATTTGCATTTTATTTAGAATCTAGTTTTAGAGTTATCTTCTCATTGATAACTTATTAGCATCTTAAACCGCACATGCATTGCTTCTTTTTTCTTTTCTCCTTTGTTTTTTTGTTAGGTCAAAAGTACATATGCAGGAACGAAGAAGAGTTGTTATACTGCTCAACTCTCAGGAAATTATGAAGAACTCAAGAAGAAAGTAGCAGGCCCCAACAAGCGACCCGAGCTCTACACCTCCCTACCTCCCCACATCACCTACTAAGCAAACTGATGCTTTTTGCAGCCCTTTTACCGTCCCCGGCCAGCAGCATGGTTAAAGCCTCTTTGTTGGTATTTGGTACCAAGTCTTGTACTACACATTTGGGCTAGACATTTTTTTGATGTACTTATAGACGCCTTTTTGTTGATATTTTGGTGCCTTGTAATTCATTGTTGGAATAGATAGACGTTTTGGGAGGACTTGTAGAAAACTGATTTTCTTCAATGTAATGTAATTTCTATGATGTTTGGAGAAATAATGTCTTGTTGGTTTTCCATGCAATATTGTGAATGAATTGCCACGGAATGTATATTATTTGTAGAATGCCTTTTTTTGATATTTGTTTTTTTTACAAATTGGATAATATAGTGCAGTAAAGTGCACACATTTACCGAGTAACATTTACTCGGTGATTAGTGTAACCATTTACCGAGTAAATGTTTAGTTGGTGATTAGTGCAACCATTTACCGAGTAAATGTTTAGTCGGCGATTAGATTGCCCTTTACCAAGTAAATTTTTAGTCGGCAATTAGTATACCCCTTTACCGAGTAAAGTACTTTTTGCCGAGTAAATCAATTTTTAGTCGGCAAATACATTCACCGAAGGTCCTTCGCCGACTAACGTGCCGACTAAATAATTTAGCCGGTAATGATTTTCAACGACTAAAAAGCTACTTTTGCCGAGTAAAATTTTAGTCGGCATTGGTGAAATTTGTTGTAGTGTCGGCACATATTTATAGTGAAAATTAATATTTTTGATGCCCTGAAAGAAAATATCATCTTATACTCCCTCTGTCATTGTTTAAATGTTCACCTTTCTATTTTGGAATGTCCTAAAATAAGTGTCTACTTCTATAAATAACCATCGAAACATACCAAACTTTCAATTATACCCCTAAAAAGTACTCATTGATTTGACAGTTTTTTATATTCATATCAATCTTAAATTGACAATATCTTTCAACATATAATATTTTTCATAATTTTGAAAATTTTGTATAATAGAATTAATTGAAATCTATCAAACAAGATCCTATGACATATTTTTCAAGATCCATATTGACTCACAATTTTTAAGGTTACTAATAAGCACTAAATGTTGTATATATCCGGGCTTATCTCGCTCGTTGTGATCACACACACACGTGCATTTTGTGCCTTTATACGATTGATTTTGCGCGAATTGTGTTTTTGATGAGTTTTAGAAAATTGGAGCTAAAAGGTGTGTCCAAAGCTCCAAATAATGCCCAATTATATCTAGAAGTACCTAAGGTCCCGCAATACCGTGGAGGACAATCGTCGAAGCTTAGAAGTCGATTCAAGAAGCTTTGGAAGGTTCAAGGAAGGCCCAGAACAAAAGAACAAGAAATTTGGAGTTATGAGCCTCGAGAAAATCTGACCAACTAATAGAAAAAAGGCTCATTACTTTCAAGATACAAAGGCTATGAATGTGAGGTTAATTGGGTTGGAAAAGTAGACTCATAGAGCTTTTCAATGGTTCAAGAGTCGCCTCATTCCGAGTTTGGATGAAGTCGGGGCATGCCCGCAAAGTCGGGTCAAAAATCTACCTGGACAGTCCAATCTGGATCGATCCACTCTTAAAAGTGGATCGATCCACTCCACCCCAAAAGTTCACCAGAGCATAGTGGATCGATCCAGTGCAAAGAGTGGATCGATCCACTCAAGGCCAACACTGCATCAACAATAGTGGATCGATCCACTCCCATCCAAATGATCACCAGAGTATTCTGGATCGATCCACTCTGGAGTGGATCGATCCACATCAATCCATGAAGCATTTTTCAAGCTCTTTTTGCACATTCTGTTAATGGAAACTTTGTGTTGTTGTGTGTGCTTTATTAGATATTATGTAGAAGTGGTAGACTACATACACTCTTCTCTCTCCCCTTTCAACATATATTCTATTTTACTTCTTTAGCTAGTTTTTTGGGCTCTCACCTCTCTCGTCCATGGGAGAGGATTTTGAAGCTTTCTCCCTCTAGAAAACTCATGCAAGTTTCATGTTTCTTTTAATTTCTCATGCTTTAATAGTTCTTGTAATCCTTAGATCTTCGTATATATCAAGTTTATTTCTGTAAAATCATGTTCTTCATTTCTTTTACGTTTCAAATTATGTCTTTCATTCCTATGTTTGAGTAGTCTAAATAGGCTCGGTCATGGGGTGATTAGCATTCCATGACTTAGGTTTAATTTGTTCTTCTCGCCAAATTGCAAACACTTCTTGTTTAATAAAGTCACAGATTCATCTTTATGTATCAAAATTTAGATTTGTTAATCTCATTGATCTCTCCTGGCTGATGGTTAATTCACCTAGGTACGAGTGACGCTTCGGGTGATGTCAATCTAAAAGTTTGTCTAATTGGCTCAAGAACCCTAAACTTTGTCGAACACTATTTCTAGTTCAAAGAGTTAGGATCGATTTTATGTACCAAAGTCTAGGTTGGTTAATCTTTTTGATCTCTTGTAGTTAAGGGTTGATTCTCCTTTTCACATGTGATGCTTGGAGCGATGTCAACCCAAATGTTTGCCAAATGGTTACAAGAATCCTAATCTCAACAAGAGAGGAATGAATTATCCTAAGTTATGGTTGTTAAAATCTCCTAGATTTTGCCTTAGTTTAATTTGTCGTTTTTAATCTTCCGAGTCGTTCTCGAAGTTAAGAGAATTCCACCAAACAAACTCCAAAAGCCAAGTTTGCCGCTTTAAGGCTAAAACCATCATTCACAAGACAACTCTCACGCCGGGTGCGTTCGGTCCCTGTGGATTCGATCCGGTCTTACCGATTATTATGCTACCACTGACCTAGCCCTACGCTTGGGGTGACACCATCTACGATACAATCTAAGGTTGCAAGCAGTTACTTTTGGAAATTTAGGGCAAAAATTTGAACTTTTTAAAAAGCTCGATTTTCCGTAGAGGACATTTAAATTGGAACGGAGGGAGTATACACATAAGAGCCACACTAATAAGAGTATGATTTTATATTCACTCACAATCCCATAATCTAATCATACTCTCAAATACTACACATATCCATAATCTATTTTCTACACTTTTGCCACCAAAAAACTTTGGCATGGGTGACAATGTTTACCCAAACCCATGAACTCACCTAAATCCGCCCACACTAAATGCACTCAAACCCTACCCACTTATGAGATGAGTCATAAGTCTCCCAACACATATACTCTCATTCTAAATGAGCCTTAAATGGCTGAGTTCAATGAGTCAACCTTCTTACATAATAGGTATATTTATATACCATAACAATCATTAACGCCACTTCAAAAATTATTAATGTCACCCAGCAATTATTATTGACTGTCAAAATTACTTATCCCACCAAAAAATACTATGGACATCCAAAAATTTGCTTACGGCACCCCAAAATTTCAATTGTTACCCAAAAAATTAATAACGTTGCCTCATTAATCGGGTTAATGGACGGACGAGTTAAGATTAACTATTTATTAATGGTTTTGGTTGGTGAGTGTAGCAATTATAAAAATAAATAGATTGGAAATGGGCCATTAATCCATTAAAAATGAAACCCACATACAATCCACCCACATTGACAAAATCCACCCAAATTGACAAAACCCAGCCCTCATTTGACACCCTACATTTAAGGAAGTTCATCCAAAACCTGCCCACCCTCCTAAGACATGTGGGACAAGGGGTGGGTGCTGTGCATCTAGGTTCTTTCCACCATGCTGTGCATCCCTCGGCCATCCAATTGTATTTTGGACGGTTCAGATGTGTTTTGATTTTTAATCGATAAAAATAAGTCAAAATTGAATTATAATTGTCGAACACATCTGGACCGTCCAAAACAAAATCGGATGGCTGAGAGGTGCACATCACCCAAGTGCACAATACCTCCCCAAATCCAGACATGTGACACATCATATTTAAAATATGAGACATCCTCTCCCATAAAGTAGCCAGATTCTTTGTATAAGACTAGTAATGATTTATGAGAAAGAGTATTGACCTATTAAGAAACATCAAGTAAAATGGGTATATCAAAAATGAAAATGCTGAAATGGATGTTTGGTAAGATTAGAAGACACAAGATTAGAAATGAAATAGTTTGTGAGACGATAGACAATACACCTATAGAAAAGAATTTAAGAGTTAATAGATTAAGATAGTTTGGACATTTGCAGTAGTTAAGAGAGTTGATAGTATAGTTTTATGTAGTAACGCTACGTGAATGGGCAGATCCAAATTGACATTAGATGCTATAGTGGGCTAACAAATGAGTATACTACGTGAACCAGTAGCTTTTAACAAAGCTTAATTGGAAAAAAGAAAAAAAAAAGAAAAAAGATTTATGTAACCAATCCCAATTGATTGGGACAAGACTTGGTTTGATTTGGTTTGGTATAGAGTATTGGTATTAGTCCTTTTCCGTCATCATCCTCATTTCTCCTATTTGCTTTATCATCCGAAAAACATAATGGCCATGTTCAGTTGGGAGCTTTGCTTCGGCTTTGTCAAGTTCTGTTTTGCGCTGACATCATCATTTTTCTCTCTTTTCTCTCTATCTCTCTCCACTTATTACACCTGCTTACATCATCAAAACTAAATTAAACTCCCTCAAAACTCCCAACCGAACAAGACCAATATCCCATTGATGCATATTTTATTGCCTTACACAGTTACATTTCAAAGATCATATAAATTAGATCAATATTTTGCCAGAATTTGAAGTTGCTAGGGAAGGGAATAATTACTTCACAACGGCTTTGCTTGGTTTGGGTTTTGAGGGAGGTTTTTGGGGGTAATGACTAGAGAGAGATCGAAAGAAAATTTTAATGGAGACCGTGCAGGGTGGATTTTGAGACCCTAAATAAACAAGGTGAACATTCATTTGGGATAGTAAAAAAATAAAATTCAAAAGCATGGATCATTTAATAATTATTTTTGTGTAACTTAATATAGGATTTGTGTTATACACTTAGAATTAATCATTGGTTTGTGCAATAGTATTTTGAGACTACAATGACTAAATATTTTTGCAATTATATTTTACTACTCTGAGTAAATGGTTTTTAATAGCGTGTATATTATTTTGTTTTTAACAGAATATATTTCAACTCATTCCGCGCATACCCCAAGTTATTGCTATTCATTGTTTTAGTTTAAGTATCAATATAGTTACATCCCAAATTTTGATAGTTGAGTATGAGTCAATCTAGTTGAGATGTATTAAAATTAAGTGATGCATTTTTGTTTAAAATTAGTTTATTTATCAATGAAATGTTTTTTTACCTTTTTTTTTTTGGGAGAATAGAAAGAAAATTTGATCACTGCGCAATGTCGGAAAAGTAGGAATTAAATGATGCAATTAATCATAATGCAGGGAGACCTGCAACATAATCACATCTATCCTACACAAACAAAATACAGTGAAACAAAAAAACAAGCTAGACTAAACAAAACACAAAACATAGGCATCCAACTCCACCACCGCAACATCATTGAAATGAGCCTCTAGTACTGGCTAAGAAAACCAAGCACAAACCAAAAGAAAAACCCACGGACGAGCGATAAGCGGCATGCAAAGCTCTATGAACCGGCCTGACATATTCCCGTAGGGGCCTTTGATAATTTCAGGAGGGATGTGATCGGAGAAGTGAAGATTGACAAGGTTATTTGGCCTACGACACTAACGATCCCTCTTCAAGTCCTCGATATCCAGTCATCCTTCAACCTAGTGCTTAATTTTAATTATTTATTTTCTCCAATTAAAAAAGGTGGTCACAAGTTTTTTAGAATTATTTGTAGCTTAACGAGGTCTGATTGTGCATCGTTACAGGAATAAGCACAGCACACGGGAATTGTGGTGGGTTGTGAGCTAGGTCGGGCAAGGATGTTCTAAAATAACTCGACACAGCATGAGACAATTATTAAATATGTTGGCAAAACATGACACAAAACATGAAAATAAATAGGCTAGATTGGCACGGCATAGTTGGTCCATTTGACATCTCTAATTGACCCAAACAGTCTGGTTAATTATGTGCATAGATATCTTGATTTTGGATTTGGGGCTTGTAGTGAGCAATTACAGTCGTTCATTCGACAATCAAGGATCCCAATTAAATATAATTATCTTACATATAAAACACTTATCTTTTATGTAAAATAATTCGGGGGTGCTTTGGCAAAAAAGGAAAAACTGGTTTTTTGATTTTATTCAATTTTTTTTTGCATTTGTTTAGTTTTGCGTCAAATTTTTATGATTTATAAATTTATCTCGACGAGGCGAATCCAAAAAATATACAATTATAGTCGAAACTAAGAGAGTGTTCCACTAAGGTGGTTTATTCCCGACTCCGATTTCTTATTCAAAGTGTTACAGGACTGTGAAATCTCGCTGAAAAGACCTATCGAAAAAAAGGTGAATCTCAAACGAATAGACACTGTACGTCAAATAATCAGAGAGACGTACTGGCACTGCGTCACTTTATTTCGAAAAATGTTTTTCCCTCTTTTACTCCGCAGAGACCAGTCCTTGAATCATAACGTCAGTGATCTCTATCCCCGATAGGCGCGCTGCACCCCTGTTCTAGGCTTCTAGAACACCAGGTCCATTCTCTTCTGTTCTTCTCGCATAATCTGTTTATATAAACATGAATCGTTGTATGCAGTTGTGTTTCTATAAACGTAGCGCCAATCTTTCGCTGCTTCTCTCCATCGGGATTTATGTGTAAGGGGTTATATATACATGCATACATATATACGCACATAAATGTTTGTACATTCTGTTGATTTTCTCGTATGCAAGTCAAGTGAATGTCTCTGAGTTTGTATGAGATTCATGTTTCTGTGATCTTTTTTCTTGTTGTGGGGTTTGTTTAGATCTTCGATTTTTGTGGACAAACTTATGGAGTGATAGGAAACGTTGAAGGAAAAGAAGTTAGGTTTTCTATGCCCCTTTTTCTTTTTTTTAGTAGGTGATTTTGGCACTCCACTTTTTGAAAACAAAATCCATTATTTGTCTGTGTTCGAAGTACACCTGGCAACCACAATGAAAGACAAATATTAGGGTGTGATTATCCAAGAGTGGAGTGCCAAAATCATTGACTATGTTTTACAGTATTTTATAAAACCCTAGTTTTTTATTTATTTATTTTATATTATAGGAGGCGATAGTTTCATTGATAACAATGTAGATCAAAACAATCAAGGGCCTAAAATAGGAGACTAAATTTAGGTAATGGTCTTGCACACTTCTCATTCCTACCTACGCACGAAGATGATTTAAAAAAAAAAACACGAATCCAACCCTAGTTAGGGTTTCTAACTTGTGTTTCCTTTCCTTTTCTTTCTTTCACTCGTTCTATTTTTTATTTTTTTATTTGGGTATAATACCCTCCTCAAATTCATGTTAAGGGAGTGATTGAAACTAGTTTAAGGTGTGTTTTGGCCAAAAAAAATTGACTGACTTATTTTTTCGTCTTTATTTGATTTTTTTTTCGCATTTTTTAGTTTTGCATCAACTTTTTGTATATTATTGGTTCGTCTCGGCGAGAGGAATAAAAAAGTATAAAATTATGACCTAAGCTTAAATTTTTTTGAACAAAGACAAAAAATAGGCCAAAAAGTCAACTTGTTACACTTTTTTTGATCTTATTCAAAAAATTGAAAGTCCTAGTTATAATCTTTTACCTTTTTGGATTTGTCTCGCTGAGACGAACCAATATTACTAAAAAAATCGATGCAAAACTTACAAACTAAAAAACAAATCAAATAAAGACAAAACAAAAGGTTAAGTTGGTTTTTTCAGCCAACCTAAGCCTAAGAAGATTATAGTTTCAGAATCATATAATTGAACTATATTGATGCTAAACAAGGCTATATAAATTCGTTTGTATAAGGTTTTCATGGAGAAAATGTACAAACATCTGGGACGAGATGATTGTGGGTAGGAAAACTTGCGATTACTCCAATATTTATGGTCTTTTGTTTCTTTCTTATGGCTTACAAACTTTGTATGTAGAAGGGAGATCCTACAATATGATGAAAAAGGTTAATGAAGAGGGAGAGAGATAAAAAGATTGTTGCTTCCATTTGGTTAGACTTTACTTCTCTTTCTTTGTTACTCCTTTTGGGGTTTTTTATGCCTTGCAACTTGTATAATCTTTAATTTGATGGGTTAGTATTATATATATGTCAACACGTGCATGGGTTTGTAATCAAGCACGCAGAAATTTGTTTGAGATACTCACAAAAGAGGTTAACCGATAAACCTTCTCCTTTGTTCTTCAACAGCTTCAATTCCACACTAAAGAATTTCATTTCTCAGCAGGATTTTCATTTTACACTATGTCGATGAGTTCCCCAACGAGTTCCCCTGAAGATTCCCCTATGAGTTCCTACGAAGATTCCCCAATGAGCTCTGCTGCAAATTCCCCTATGAGTTCCCTTTATGATTCGGAAGTGATATGTTCATGCGGACTTCTGGCCAAACTAATAATATCAATGAACAGGAACCCTTACAGGTTATTCTACAACTGCCCCAGAGGTCAAAATAATGTATGTCCTTTGTGAACTTTTTATCTCCGCCTTCTCTTTCTTTTGCTGCTATCAACATTTATATTTTGTCTATCATAGCTGAATTTTGTTTTGTATCATTGGTAGCAATGCAGGTTCCGCAAATGGTTTGATGAAACAATTCCGACTGACAGTCAACACGTGGATCAGATAAATCTGATTAGCATTGAGTGCATCCAACTACAAGAGAGAATCGTTGGAATAAAAAAAGAACGGGGTCAGGAATGGAGTTTATGGTTAAAAGAAAAAGCGGAGCTTAACTTGCAACTATCAACTGTTAAAGACGAGCTCAACAAAATCAAGAGTGAAATCAAACCATTGAACAAGTCCAATCCTATTTCAGCTGGAGTTAGATTTCACACGATGTCAATGAGTTCACCTGAAGACTCCCCTGTGAGTTCCCCCGAAGATTATCTTACGAGTTCACCTGAAAATTCTGAAGTGCAATGTTTCTGTGGTCGCCTTGCAAAACTAAGACTCTCAATGACCGCCAAGAACCCTGATAGGTTATTCTATCACTGTCCCAAACGTCGAAACGTAAGTCTTTTTTTGTTGCAATCATCCTGCATTATTTTTTGTATACTTGTATAATCATCAAATTTTGTTTTGTATCATTGGCAGCAATGTGGTTTCTTCCAATGGATTGATGAACCAATTCCAACAGGCAATCGACGTGTGGATGAGATGAATCTCATTAGCAGTGAGCTTAACCGACTGCAAGAGAGGATGAATAAAATCAAACAGGAACGGGATCATGAAAGGAGTCGCTGGAACAGAGAGAAAATGGAGCTACACTTGCAATTATCAGCTGTAAAAGATGAGCTTGACAAGATCAAGGGTAAAATCAAACCAGAGAATGATGAGCTCAAGATCAAGAGTAAAATCAAACTAGAGAATGATGGACTTGACAAGATCAAGAGTGAAATCAAACTAGAGGATGAGTCAGGTTCAATGCCTCCGCTAAAGTTCGACAAGATCAAGAGTAAAATCAAACTAGAGAATGACGAGCTTGACAAGATCAAGAGTGAAGTCAAACTAGAGGATGAGTCAGCTTCAATGCCTCCACTTAACTAAATCCAGCTTTGGGCTACCTGTTGTGCTTTAATGCCTTATACGAAGCAGGTGCTATGAGGTTAGGCGGGGCCCACTTTGGGGCCAACGCGCTGATCAAAACCATTTATTTTGTAGTCTTTGTCAAGAAAGTAATTCCTGCAAAGAATCAGAGCGATCAGGTAAATAATAGATACATGATGGGATCACATTTGGAAGATAGTTTGTCTTAAAATTACATCTTCAGATGAATGTGATCTAATCACGTAGCTATTGATCTCTTTTTTCATTTATGATCAACTCGACTGGCCCAACAAAATGCACAGTTCTCATTAGCTCATCAAGCCCGATGTGGACCCCGCCCTCTGCCACTGCACACCTTGTTTCTCAACAGGTAACCCGAACCCCTATCCTAATTAGTGTCAATGCAGATGAGGATGTAAATTTTGCAGGGCACATATATGCCATAGAATCAGCAAAGACTAACAAATATTGGTAATGTACCTATATTTTGTAACTCAAACCCCTATATGTCTGCAATTTTGAGTTTGTAGCATGCATAGAGCAGGGAAGGTAAAAACTTAGTTTCCTTTAAAGAACCAAGATATTTGGTAAAGCTTTTGTTCCTGTTCCTAGGAATTTGCCAAATTAGGTCGAATTGTTTATCTTCCTTGAACATCACTGGATTTTGCCCTAAATAACTAGAAAGTCTGTCATTTTCCTTGTAGTTTCTCTTTTGTGAGTAAAGTCGCTTTTGTGAATCTGTTGATTTTGGCCTAAATAGCTTGAAAGTCCGTCATTCTCGGATTCCTCATATTTAGAAATTTTCTTATGCAATCTGACTGTTGTGTTCGTCTTGTTAAGAAAATGTAGTGAGCTGTGAGACGAATCAGTTTACATACCATGACTACCAAAACTATGTACATAAAATCAGCATTCAGCCAACTTCATACTAGGTAGGGCTCTGATGTAGTGTCGGGTTTGTGTTAGATAACCCTCAACATTAATCCAACTTGTTAAGCAAAATGTGTTCTCAGGTCGTGTCATATCCTTTTTTTATGTTAGAAATAGTCAACCCTAACCCTCTAACTTTGTGTCGAGTTCGAGTCGTGTTATAATGTTGTGTCATAAATTTTCACCCCTTATACTAGGCACTACCAAACTTAAGTTGCACATAGCTACCTAAATAATCCCTATGCTGGGGATACTAGGTATTTTGAAGTCTCGAGCACCACTGCTATTTTTGCATACTGAAATTTTAACTAACCAGTTGATGACTTCTCTATAAGGAAATCAGATAAAGTCTGGTTGCGCACTAAGGGGAAGAACTCACCTGGATGAATGAACAGAACTTGAACTGGATCCATTTCTATGCCCTTGCACAGTTCAATGACATTTCCCAAATCAAGCAACCAGGAAATGACCTTCCCCTCCATAATCACCATCACACCTTCACAGTCGTGAAGGAAGGCAAGAGCCTGAGACCATAACTGTTTGATTATGTGTTTGACAAGTTTTGTTAGAGAGATTGACCAAGTGTTGATGCACCTTTGATTAAAATGTCCAGTAGCAGATAACAAGGCAAATAATTATATTGGCAATTGTACATCGAATATTAAATTCCCAACCAGCTAGTTCGTGGTTTCTCTATGAAGGAAAATCAGATAAACTTGGTTATACACAAAGGGGAAGAGCACAAAAGGTTGTATGCTAGGCATTTGACAAATACCTCAAAGAGATTGAACAAGTATTGGTAAAAACAATTGGTAGCTGTAGCAGCATTTGTTGAACTGTTGAGTCTGCCCTTCGATTCCCCTGAGTAAGAGGAAGTACAGCAGTCCAACCAAATACCACTTTTAGCTATTTTAGAGCTCAAAACACTTTACAACCCTCCAACAGGCTCAATTAAGCCTCACTATTCTTCCTCAGTGAACAGTACCTTGCTCCATCTATTGAGTTACTATTCACAAACCAGACATTTCTTTATTCTCTCTCTTAAACGCTTTCTTCTTCATTGCCTTCTGGTCATTGCCTTCTGGAGTGAACATCCTCCACCTTCTGTTCGGTGCTCTGTCTCTCTCTCTCTCTCCCTCACTTAGAGCTTCTTCAGTTTGTCAATCTCCATACTTATTCCATCAAACTCTTCTACCGATTTCTCAAGCGAAAATTGGTGGTTTAAAAATTCTAGGACTTGAATGCTATATGTGTGAGATTATGGCTGTTAATCTATCTTGTTGCAATCTTATTTATGTGAATCGCATCGTTTGATTAGGGTTTGAAATTCCCTGTTTCCCCTCTTTTTTGATAATGAGGGGTCCGAAAATTTGTATGTAAATCGGAATTTTGTGTTTTTAAATCTTGTGAATTGGTGATTGGGTATGGAAATAGTAACATTAACAGACACTGAAGGTGGTACCCGGAATAAATGACGATGGATGTATCCATAATACTATCAATGTCAAAGTCATGTCTTCAGTGTATCTATCAAGAAAAATATAGGTCCTAGATGGAGTAACTCTTTATGTGAAGAGTTTAGATTGTTGCTCTCTTGAAAAGCTGTAGTAAAGTGAGATGGTCTAAAGGTCTTTAGCAAGGAGGATCACACTTTCATAGTTTCATCATTTGGAGAATGTTGTAAATTTCTTGTAAACTAAATCAAATATAATGATGTTGTAGGGATGAATACAAAAAGTACTGGGTACTTTGCTAATCTTATGCAAACTGGTTCAAACTTTGTCCAAGAAACTCAATCCATTGCTGCTATGGGATCTTCTTGTGAGAAGCAACAATGCGGAGGCAATTTCACTATGGAAGATGACAAACTACTTGTGTCAGCATGGCTTGACATTAGCATGGATCCCATGACAGGTACTGACCAAAACAAAACTACTTTCTGGCAAAGGGTGGAGGAATTGTTTCACCAGAGCAAGCAAGGTGGTTCTAATCGTACCGAGAATTCCTTAATGAACCGCTGGTCAACGATTCAACATAGCACAAATAAGTTCTGTACCTTCTATGCGATGATTCAATCATTGAATCAAAGTGGCATAACTGAGGAAGACAAGGTATTAGTTATTTTGGATATTTTACTTCTTTCATGTATTAGTTTTTTGTAAAGTACACATTTTTTTTCCCCTCATGATGTTTAGGTTGAAGCCGCAAGGGATATGTATAGAAAATTCAATGATAGTGGCAGTGCATTCCAATTCGAACACTGTTGGGTTATATTGAAGAACCATCCAAAGTGGTCATTGGAGTGTGAGAAGAATCAACAGAAAGAACCAAGAACTGGGGTATCAAAATCAACTCCAAATTTGGTAAATTTAGGAGATGACAATGTTGAAACTGATACTTTTGTGGATTTGGAACCACCAATGGGTACAAAAGCAGCGAAGGAGCTGAAACGAAAGAATAGTGAGAACCCAAGCTCGACTCTAATTTCTGGGGCATTGAGTGAGATAAAAAAAAGTATCGAGTTGGTTGACAAGAAAATGGAGATGTTGGACAGAACATATGCTCAAGAGCAAGAGATACTTCGATCAAGAAAGAAAAAGCTTGCAATGGAACAATTCAAAGAGGAGGAAAGAATAATTATGATGGATCTCAATGGCTTATCGGAAGACCAACAAGCATTCTACAAGTACCAAAAACAGAAATACTTGAGAAAAAGAAGAAGGGTCTAGTAATCTGTGGAATGGAGAAGCATAAATTTGTTTTGAGATCTTGAAATGCAAAGGAGGAAGTCACTTTTTGAAGACGACAAATGTATAGCATGTCTCATTATAATCTCGTTCATCCTCAGTGGGCAGCTTGTTAGACTATGATTGAAGACTGCAATTCCCACTTTTTGAAGCCTTGAATGGCAGCTTGTTAGACTTTTGTACTTTGTGGTGGTTAAGTAAAAAAGTGTTTGTGTATGCGATGTGAGAGAACTACCAAATGAAAGTCACATGTTGGCCTCTAGTCTGTCTGGTCGTTAAGTTTGAACCGGTTTCTTCTATCTCTTGCATTGGCTTCTGCTTTTTTTTTTTGCAACGACTGTGGTTGTTCTGTGATGGTGTGAATGTTCTGGGGGTGTGGTGGTGTTCCTGGGCCTGTGAGCAATGAAAGTTAGGATGATTCAATGTTTTATTCTTTCTGTATGTTCATGTCTTTGTATATTTATGGTACTTCTGCAGCGTATCTGCTGATACATAAGTGGAATTGGAATGCTCCTAATGATGCTGCAATCAGAAACACTTTGAGCAATACTAGGTGATCAAATAGCAAATCAAATTACATAGCTGAATTAAAAATAAAAATAAAAATGGACTTGTAAAATTAAATAAGACCATAATTTCGTATGACTGGTTAGTGGCTACCCAGTCGCCACTGATGCTCAATTAGGTCCACTTGGAGCTGCGAATGATCAGGTCCCCTATCTCTAATGCATTGCAACGATGGCTTCAGTAGTTCTCGTGTGATACTTGTACAAGGGGGAGTATAGACCGATGGATCATAGTCGAGAGATTTTACTCCATAATTTCATTCATCCTCAATGATCATTTTGTGTAGTATGCAAGCTGTCATACTATTTTTAAGTGTTTGACGATCCCAAAACTGTCCTTGTCTTCGCACAATCACAAATTGTGCTTGAAGCACTCCAAAATGCACATTCTACGTCCTTCCTTGTATATTCTTGGTTTTGAGCAAAATATTTTTTCTTATTTTTTACTCCCTCCGTCCCTTTTTAAATATGTTGATTTGTAAATCTAAATTATTAAAATAACATTATCATTACAAGTACATTTTACTTCAACTTTTACCTCCACTTTACAACTCTTGCGTCAATTTTTACCACCGTTTTTACCCATTAACTTTTTACCCATAACATTCCAAAAAGACAAAATAATAATTGTACAAACTTTTACCCTAGCTTTTCAAAATACACATTTATTGTGCGGCAACCCAAAATGTAAATCTTGTCTTTTATTTTGGGACAAAGGGAGTATTGTGGATGATTTATGCACCTAATCAAGTGGGAAATTTCGTCAAGAAAAACTATAAAGTACTTTAGTCTCCTATGAAAAGATGTCCAATCTTCGGATGAAAATAAAGTACTTTAGTACATTAGTTTTCAAGTATCTCACATCTAGTTAAAGCTTTCGATTAGTTCTTTAGTTCGGTGAGGAAAATTTTGAGAAATTATGAATGTCAATAATCATTTTTCGATTCGAAAATTGTAGGTCTTTTCGCTAGGACTATCATTTTGGGACATAAGGAGTACGTAATTTTGTGTGTATTCTACTCATTAATAGAGGGAATAGAGTTAAATAATTCTTGAAGACCGTCCTAAAAAATTCTGGAACTGCCACTGGATCTTTGGGTCCTTTACAGGGCCAGCCTTGGGCATAAGCCCAGTAGGCCATCGCTTAGTTTCCTCGTTTCTTGTCCAATAATAGGGCCCAATATTTGTAAGATATATTATTTATTATGTAAGCCAATTGCTCATCAGATAGTGGTATATGGTAGCTCGTGGTAAAGTTTCGTTGTTTCTAAGTATTTTTTGACGCTTATATTTATAATTATTTATTTATTTTTTTCGTTTCAATGAACTTTTTAAATTTTGAGTCAATTACTTTAAAGTATTTGGTTTATCGCATCTCCAAGGAGGCATTCAAAAAATGTACAACATTGTGGACCGAATTATTTTATTTCATTTTGAAGACATAAATTTAGTTTACAAAAAAGGTTTTTTTATTTTTATTTTTTCTTAAATAGACTTTAAATTTTTAAAAAATGGTATCTATTTTTTACTCAAATTCTCCTCTGCTTAGCAAACCAAAACAAATAAAAACTTGTGCATGACTATAAAAGGTTCTAAAAAGACATTAATTATTAAAATATTCAATTTAAAATAAGTGATGACGATTGTTGTAGAAGTAATATTTTTTAGCTTAACAAGGTCCGATTGTGCATGGACATGAGAATAGGCATGGTACAAGTACAGGTACCACACATTACGAATTATGACAACTCAGGGGCTAAGTCAGCGGGACAAGGAAATAAAGGTTGTGTTTGGTTAGATAGTTTAGTTTAGTTTAGTTTAGTTTAGTTTAGTTTTGATATTATCAGCAGGTGTAATGAGTGGAGAGAGAAAGAGAAAAATGAGAAAAATAATGATGTCATCAAAACTAAAACTAAAACTAAACAAAGAAACGAACAATGCCAAAGGAGTTAAGCCGTCACGACACGATCGATCCATTTCATTCGATACCTATAATTGCAACGAACCGTTTAAAGTTCTGTGGTTAGTTCCATCTCCATAGATTTATTGTTCAATACGTTAATCCACTCAAAACAGTAAAATACTCTTTCCGTTCCAATTTTATAGTCCATCGTTCTATCTTAACTAGATAAAAAACGATTATATCTTTCAATTGGTCATACATTTTATATGCAATATAAATTTTGTTTGATAGATCTTGATTTAATCTATTAAACAAAGTGTTCAAAATCACCTAAAATATTGTAGATTATAAGATATAACACTTTAAAAAGTGACACGAATTCCCAAAAAGGACTGTAACATTGGGACGGAGGGAGTATCATTGAAAAGACCTATCAAAGAGAAGGTGAATCTTATCAAAAAGACACATCAAATGATCGGAGGGATATTATTTTCCTCCCAAATTGTCATCTATTTTAGACAGTCATGCCACTCAAACAATTATCTAATATAAACAGTCTATAATATTTTTTATGATTTCAAAATTTAATTAATAAAACTAATTAAGATCTATTAAGCAAAATCTATATTGGATATAAAAAGTATTATAAATTAGAAAATATAAACAATTTTTTAAAAGGTTTCAAATAGTACAAAAGGATCAAACAATTTGGGAGACAAGTAGTATGTCACTTTGGGCTCCTTTGCCAAAAATGAAAAAAAAATGGTTTTTTTTGGTTTTTCCATTTCGTCTTTATTCTTTTTCTTTTCTTTTTTTTTTTGCATTTGTTAGTTTTGCGTAGACAAATCTAAAGAGTATTAAATTATGGCCGAAACTAATTTTTTTTAATAAAGCCAAAATTAAACCAATAAACTAGTTTATTTTGGTTTATTTTCGGCTTTATTCAAAAAAATATTAGTTTGAGGGTGAATTAAAGTACTCGTCATGACTTTTCGTAGTGGACTATTATTTTGGAACTTACGGCCAGTTTGGATGGCTAATTTGATTTGGGTGGATTTGTAATGGGGGTAGATTTGAGGGTGAATTTGTAATGAGGGTGAACCCACCTCTTAAGAATGGTGGATTTGTAATCTGGTGTTCGGATGGTATTTTGAGAATGGTGATTTGGAAGGTGGATATAATAGGATAATTGGTCAAATGACTTAATTGTCTCCAATTTATTAACATATAGAAAAATTGGATAATTTAAAAATTACAATGTTGACACCCTATTTTTTTGTATCATTAATATTTTTTTGCTGGAAAATAAATTAAAATTTAGAAAACAAGTATTATAAAGTACCCATTTTGTACAATTTTTTGAATTTGGTGGAACAAAAATAAATAAATGTACTGTACCATCAACATAATTGTTTTTTATTTCCCAACCATCCACTATCTTTTTATTTTTTAATTTCCCAACCATCCACTTTTTACTTTACTAGCATAATTTTTTCTTCTTTCACACTTCATCTTCTTCTTCATCCTTCACCGTCGACCAAACTGACCCCCTGTCCGAAACTGCCAACGGCAACCCACCATGGGCAACCACCACAACCCAGATCCAACTCAAAATTTTCGACCTCTAGTTCATCTCCTCCGACCTCCGGTTTGTCTCCTCTCTCTCTCTCTTTCTCCCACAAAAAAAAAAAAGAAAACGAGGTGGATTTAGAGGGGTAAAATAGTCCCAAAACACCTGAATTTGCCAACGATAGGGGTAAGGCCAGCATTGGCAAATCCACTTGCAGGTGGATTACAACTCCGGTTGTGTGGGACCGAAGCCCAAATCCGGCCTCTCATTTTGCATTCCAAACGCCGGATTTGTGAGGCCAGGAGTACAAATCCAGGCGCCATCTCCAGTATTCCAAACAGGACAGTATGGAGTAACAAAAATTTCACACTTTTTTTGCACTCCATTAATTTGAGCACTCGAGTTCCTAGATCTTTGTGTAGTTTTGGGGGACCCAATAGAGCGAATGATGAGAGAGATAGAGAGGAGGGGAGGAATCTTCTTATAGTTCTACCAGGAAAGTTGGCAGAAATGGCAAGAGAGAGGGAAGATGAAGAGAGAGAAGGGTGAGCATTTTATGTGGGCTTCACTTTAACTTTTTATTTTATTTTAATCTTAACAAATATATTTAAAATATCTTAACAATATCAAATATACGACCCTTTTTATAATATATCTAAGTATTCTCCAACACACAATTTTTGGGCTCCACTTTAAACACTTTTAATCGTATACTTTCTCCGTCTTAATTTAATAGTCCATTTTCACTTTTTCAATTGTCTGTAGCTTTCAATTTATAATATTTTTTAAGATTACAAAAATTTTAGTTACTAACTAATTGAAATCTATCAAATAAGATCTATATTACATACAATTTTCGAGGTAAAAAACAATGTAGAAAATCTATATATAAACTTTTCGTAAGAGACCAACTTCACGGTACAATATATAAACTTTTTTCCATACTAGAATAGTGACATGAACTATTAACTTGGAACGGAGGGAGTGACAAATATTTTTAGGCCTTGTTCTCCTATAGATTTTAGGTGCATTTTATGAAAATCTCATAAAATGGTCTCATAAAATGAACATTTTATGGAGGGGTGATAAAATAGAGTTGTTTTCCCAACTAATAAATATAGTGGTTTTCCTATAGATTTTAGGAGGATTTTATGAAAATCTCGTAAAATCGCTTTTACGTTTTATGTGTTGAGATTGAAGTATTATAAAATGTGAGATTTTATGTCTCAAAAATCTGTTAAAAAACATACCCTCAAAGAGCACAAAAAGCAGATGCAAGCCCACCAATTTTATTTATTTTGTTTTTTTTAGTAGTTACTATTTCTTCTCTTCTCTCTCCTCTAAAAGAAACCATATTTTAATAGACCAGCATGAAGCGTAACTCTCCTCTGCTGCTGCTTCTTCGTCTCTCTCACGCTCTCTAGTTTTGTGTTTTCCACAGAGAGGGAGTACCAACGACAGCGATCACTATCCCCATTTAGACTCAAGCGCAGCACCCCTGTTCTAGTGTTGGGTTTTTTCCCAAGTCAAATGCCTTTGGAAAAGGAAAAGAATTTACATTTAATGGCATTATTTTTTTGCATGGGTATTGCACGATAACAATAAATGGGTTCGGTTGAAGTAGATTTAAAATTGGTTTTGTGGTGCATTGGTTGGCAGGCCATTTGTTGTTGTCTCTAGTTCCAAGGACAATTGGTTGCTGCCTCCTAATGATCTCAGGAAGTCCAGAAATCTCCTTTAGTGCTTCTTTTGGTTTTGCCATGCCAAGTATAAATGTATAGTGCATGTGTGCTTGTGTGGTGTTGTGTAGAAAAAGAAGAAAAGAGAGGGTCACGACAGTTTGTGAGTGGAAGGAAAAATTGAGAGAAACAAAAGAAAGGTGTAGCGTGTGTTGAGAGAGATTGTGAGCAAATTGGTGAGTGTTTGGGAGATAAAAATACTAGTGAGTGTGGAATTGGGTTGGGTTTTTTTATCTCATTGTATCTCATCCAATATAGTGAAAAGTGTTCTCTCCCGTGAACGTACCCGATTTTGGGGAACCACGTAAATTGTTTGTGTTCTTTGTTTCGGTTTATTTGTGCGTGTGGTGTGTTGGTTTGGTCGATCCATAACAAGTGGTATCAGAGCTACGGTATGGCGGGAAGCTACGGTATGGAGGGAAAAAGCACCGGGTTTGCTATTGAGCTTTTCAACGGCCAAAATGATTTTACTCTTTGGCAACAAAGGGTGAAGAACATGTTGACAAGAGAAGGTTTGGCGAAGACACTTAAGAAACGATCTAAAAAGCCGGAGGATGTGACGGATGCTAAATGGGAGGAGATGAGAGAGCTTGCAAATAGCACGATCCAATTGTATCTCGGAAATAGCACACTTCGGGAAGTCATAAATGAAACGGATCCGGTGGAACTTTGGGCAAAGTTGGAGAGTCGGTACAAGTCGAAGTTTTTAACGAATCGGTTGTCGTTAAAGAAACAACTATATGGGTTAAACATGTTCGAAGGAGGAAACTTTAATGAGCATTTGGATGAGTTCAATCGGCTATTAACGGAGTTGGATGCCATTGGTGCAAAGATCGAAGAGGAAGATCAAGCGATACTCTTGTTGGTTTCGTTGCCGCCGTCGTATGAGCATCTTCGGACTACCTTGATGTACGGGAAGGATGCGCTCAAGCTAGATGAGGTTATTGCTACTCTCCTATCCCATGAGTCAATGCGGAGGAAGGAGAGCGTAAGTTTTTCGGAGGAGCGTGTTGTGGTTGCATCAAATGGTGGTCATGACCGGGGTAGAAAAATCGAGACGCAAGGAGGATCGAATTGGAGGTCTCGTTCACAATCAAGGGGGCGTTCACACTTGCGAGGTGGTGAGTCCCGAGGTGGTGAGTCACGATGGGTTGATAATAGGAAATGTTATTTTTGTGAAGAAGAGGGGCACATAATGAAGTTTTGCCCAAAATTCAAAGCAAAGATTGAGAAGGAGAAAGGGAAGGAAAATTCCGAAGCGGCGGTGGTTGAGAGTTTTGTCAAAGATGATGGTGATTTGCTTTCGGTGACTTGCGAAGGTATGGACCATTTTGGTTGGGTTATGGATTCCGGTTGTTCATTTAATATGTGTTCAAATAGAAATTATTTTTACTCGTATGAGAATTGTGATAAAAGTAATGTGAGGATGGCGAACAACATGGTGAATAAGGTTGTTGGCATTGGAACGGTACGGTTCCGGATGGCCGATGGAAGATTTGTGATATTGACCGGAGTCCGACATGTTCTGGGATTAAGGAAAAATTTGATTTCATTGGGAATGTTACATTCCAATGGTTGTAGCTTTGCATCAAGTGATGGAGTTCTTGAGGTGTTAAAAAATGATAAAATGGTGTTGCAAGGAAAGTTAGTGGGAAATTTGTATAAGCTCCATGGTCGCGTTGACTTGAGGTATAAAAATTTTGGGCACCGAGCAAGAAAAAATTATGGGCGTCAAGTTGCACAAGTGTGGCGTGTAAAGGCGCAAGCAAATGAATCTCTATGTGTGGAGAGCAAGATGGAAAAAGAAGTAGCTCAAGTGATGGGTTTTGGAAAGGTTGATTAAGAGAAATTGAGCGCAAGGAAAAGGGTCGCTTTCGCACCAAATTTGATCTCGGATATTTTCGGATAAGCACCGGGCGAGGGGGTGCGAGGCGCCCAAATGAGGGGGTGCATTTCACTTGGGAAAAGGGGGTGTTTTTTGGGTTTTTTCCCAAGTCAAATGCCTTTGGAAAAGGAAAAGAATTTACATTTAGTGGCATTAGTTTTTTGCATGGGTATTGCACGATAACAATAAATGGGTTCGGTTGAAGTAGATTTAAAATTGTTTTTGTGGTGCATTGGTTGGCAGGCCATTTGTTGTTGTCTCTAGTTCCAAGGACAATTGGTTGCTGCCTCCTAATGATCTCGGGAAGTCCAGAAGTCTCCTTTAGTGCTTCTTTTGGTTCTGCCATGCCAAGTATAAATGTATAGTGCATGTGTGCTTGTGTGGTGTCGTGTAGAAAAAGAAGAAAAGAGAGGGTCACGGCAGTTTGTGAGTGGAAGGAAAAATTGAGAGAAACAAAAGAAAGGTGTAGCGTGTGTTGAGAGAGATTGTGAGCAAATTGGTGAGTGTTTGGGAGATAAAAATACTAGTGAGTGTTGAATTGGGTTGGGTATTTTTATCTCATTGTATCTCATCCAATATAGTGAAAAGTGTTCTCTCCCGTGGACGTACCCGATTTTGGAGAACCACGTAAATTGTTTGTGTTCTTTGTTTCGGTTTATTTGTGCATGTGGTGTGTTGGTTTGGTTGATCCATAACACCTAGTACACCAGGTCGATTCTCTTCTGTTCTTCTCGTATATCTGTGTGTATATAAACATGTATTGATTCATGTAGTTGTGTTTATATGAATGCATAGCCAATGTTTCACGGCTTCTCTCCATTCAAGATTTATAGGTAAAGATATGTACATACATACGCACATAAATATGTGTACATTCTGTTGATTTTCTCGAATGCAAAGTGATGTCTCTAAGTTTGTATAAGATTCATGGTTATTTGAACTTTTTTCTTGTTGGGCTTCGATTTTTGTGGATGAACTTATGCAGTGATAGGGAACAGTGAAGGAAAAGAAGTTAGGTTTATGTCTTTTTGATAACCACACTCCATTATTTGTCTTTTAGGGTTCAAAATACACTTTTGCAACACTAAAAAGACAAACATTAGGGTGTGATTATTGAAAACTGGAGTGCCAAAATCATTTCCTTTTTTTATGTATAAAACCCTGCTTTTGTTATTATGTTTGTATTTTAAGCGGTAGTTTCATTAATAACAATGGTGATCAAAACAAGCAAGGGCCTAAATAGGAGAATTTGTATTTTAAGCTGTAGTTTCATTGATAACGATGGAGATCAAAACAAGCAAGGGCCTAAATAGGAGAACAGAGTTGAGTAATGTTCTTACACACTTCTCATTCGTACACTCGAAGATTAGTTAGAAAAACACGAATCCAAACTTACTCAACCCTAGTTAGGGTTTCTAATTTGTGTTTCCTTTCCTTTTGTTACTTTCTTTTTAGTATTTTTTTGGTATAAAACCCTCAAAAAATTCATGGTAAGGGAGAAATTGAAAGTTGAAACTAGTTTAAGAAGAATATAGTTGCAAATAATTGAACCATATTCGTCTATACAAGGCTTTCATGGAGAAAATGCGTACCCATCTGGGTAGAGATGATTGGGGCGCCAGGAAAACTTATTATTAATCCTCTACTACTTATGTCCTTTTTTTTCCCTTTCTTATGGCTTACAAACTTTGTATGTGGAACTGTGGAAGGAAGATCCTACGAGATGATGAAAAAGGTTAATGAAGAGTGAGAGATAAAAAGATTGTTGCTTCCATTTGGTTAGATTATACTTCTCTTTCTTGGTTACTCATTTTAGGGTTTTCTGTGCCTTATAACATGTATGATATGTCATCAGATGGGTGGGTATTATATGCACGTGCAGGGGCTTGTAAACAAGCAAGCAGAAATTGGTTTGAGATTCTCGCAAAAGAGGTATACTGATAAACCATCTCCTTTGTTCTTCAACGGCTTCAGTTCTTCACCGAAGAATGTCCTTTTTCTAGCAAGAGTTGCATTTTACACGATGTCGATGAGTTCCCATGAAGATTCCCCTATGAGTTCCCATGAAGATTCCTCGACGAGTTCCCGTGAAAGTTCCCCTATGAGGCTATGAGTTCCTCCGATGATTCGGAAGTGATATTTTTATGTGGGCATCCTGCAAAACTAATAATATCAATGAGCAGGAATCCTTACAGGTTATTCTATAACTGCCCCAGAGGTCAAAATAATGTATGTCCTTTAGGAGCTTTTTTCCTCCGCCTTCTCTTTCTTTTGTTGCAATTAACATGTCTATCATAGCTGAATTTTGTTTCGTATCATTGGTAGCAATGCGGGTTCCGCCAATGGTTTGATGAAACAATTCCTACTGACAATTAACACGTGGATCAGATAAATCTGATTAGCATTGAGTGCATCCAACTACAAGAGAGAATTGATGAAATAGAAAAAGAATGGGGTCGAGAACGGAGTTTATGTTTCAAAGAAAGTGCAGAGCTTAACTCGCAAATATCAGCTCTGAAAGATGAGCTCAACAAAATCAAGAGTGAAATCAAACCAGTAAACAAGGTCAATCCTATTTCAGCTGGAGTTACATCTCACACAATGTCGATGAGTTCCCCTGAAGATTCTCTGATGAGTTCCTCCGAAGATTACCCCATGAGTTCCCCCAGAGATTCCCCTATGAGTTCACCTGAGAATTCTGAAGTTCTATGTTTCTGTTGGCGTCCTGCAAAAGTAAGACTCTCAATGACCTCCAAGAACCCTAATTGATTGTTCTATCACTGTCCCAAACGTCGAAACAAAGTAAGTCTTTTTTTTTGGTCCTGTTCCCTTCTTCTCTTTCTTTTGTTGCAATCAACCTGCATTACTTTTGTATAATTGTATCTAATCAAATTTTGGTCCTGTTCCCTTCTTCTCTTTCTTCTGTTGCAATCAACCTGCATTACTTTTGTATAATTGTATCTAATCAAATTTTGTTTCGTATCATTGGCAGCAATGTGGTTTCTTCCAATGGTTTGATGAACCAATTCCAACAGGCAATCGACGTGTGGATGAGATGAATCTCATTAGCAGTGAGCGCAACAGACTACAAGAGAGGATGAATAAAAATCAAACAGGAACAGGATCATGATGAGCTGAGCTTGACCAGATCATGATGAATAATTATCAGCTGTAAAAGATGAGCTTGACCAGATCAAGGGTAAAATCAAACAAGAAAAAGACGAGCTCGACCAGATCAAGAGTGAAGTCAAACTACAGGATTTGTCAGGTTCAATGCCTCCACTAAAGAAGATCAAGAGTGAAGTCAAACTAGAGGATGATTTGGGCTACCTTTTGTGCTTTACTGGCTTGTACGAAGCAGGGTGTGCTATGAGGGGAGGTAGAGCCCACTTTGCGGCCAATGAGCTGATCAAAACCATTTATTTTGTAGTCCTCGTCGAGAAAGTAATTTGTGCAAAGAATCAGAGTTATCGGGTAACGATAGCTACGTGATGGGATCACATTTGGGAGACAGTTTGTTCTCAAAATTACATTAGCTCATCAAGCCCGATGTGGACCCGCCCTCTCCCACTGCACACCCTATTTTGCAGCAGGTAACCCGAACCCCTATCCTAATTAGTGTCAACGTATAGGAGGATGTAAATTCCATAGAATCCGCAAAGACTTAACAAATATTGGTAATGTTCTCTCTGCAATTTTGAATTTGTATTGTACATATAGCAGACAAGGTAAAAACACTAGTTTCCCGTAAAGAACCAAGATATTTGGTAAAGCTTTTGTTCCTGTTCCTAGCAATTCACCAAAATTTGTTTTCAATCATCAACCAAACATCGGAAAACAAAAACGAAAAACTTTATTTTACTCAAAGATTGTTTTACCTGAAAAATATTTTATGTTAAACCAAACAGAGCCAAAATGTTGTACGCTAGGTACTCGATAAATTACCCCAAAGAGATTGAACAAGTGTTGGTAACAACAATTGGTAGAGGTAGCAGCATTTGTTGAACTGTTGAGTCTCCCCTCTGATTAACCCAAGTGACTGGGTTCCAGTTCCACAGAAGCCTGGTAGATTCGAAATGCGAATGGGTTGATCCTCTACATTGCAAGCAAGCAGAGAATTGTTTTTTTGAATTCGAGTATTTAGGGCTAGTGTTTCGTTCTGAAGAGACACTCATTGATTTCAGATTTGGTTCTGGATTTTCCCGCGAAATGATAACACGGAAAGTGATTCGGGACGCAAAGCCCTGAACATATTTAAATTTAAAAAACATATTTATTTAGTTTTTTTCGTCTTCAATAGACTATTTTTTTTTATAAAAAACATATTTATTCAGTTTGTTCATTCGTCCAATTCAACAATATTTTCTCTGTGATTAAGCTGAAAAATATGAAAATATTTTGTTTCGAGCCATATTGCTTGCCCCTTCTCGGGAAGATGCACGCGAAAAATGAACGAAAACCCAAAAAACGGCAAGCAATTTGGGACAGAGGGAATACATTTTTAGCCCATCCCATAAAATTTGTTTAGCCCAAGTCATTCAAATCTTGGTCCAAACTTAACCCAACCTACAATCTAGGGACTGATATGTAATTAATCAAAAAGAAAAAAAGATCTGTAATTTTTCAAAAAGAAAAAGGGGTAGGGGACAGATCTAGCTAGAACCTGAAGTTTATTCTATTCTTTAAGATCTCATCTCTGTAAATACAAAACTAAAAATGGAGATAATCAATAAAACACTCGCATTTTCAAAGTCAAAAAACTAGTAAATGTTAGAGGAATCCTCGAGATCTCCGAACTATCAACCCTCAAAATTTCGATGAGTGAAGTTTTACTATTTAGGGCCTTAGTGGTTCACTATAATATACTCCCTCCATCCCAAAATTTTTGTCCGGTCCGCAAAACGAGGCCTTGAAAATAATACAAAATTTTCAAGAAAAAATTAATATTTTTTTAACAATTTACTAGATATCAATGAGTACTTTTAATTGATGAAAAAAGGTTGAAAATATTCCTTTAGGAGACATGTTAATTTTTAGGTCCTCGTTTTGTGGGCAGGATAAAAATTTTGGGACGGAGGGAGTACATTATAAATAAGCATGTCATACATAGATTGGTCTATTGGCTTGTGGCATTAGTATTGACTCTTCATGTCGCCACTGCAACAATGAAAGAAGTTTTTCAACCATGAAGTACATAAAGAGCAATATGTGCAACAAATGGAAGATCAGTGGATGAATGATTGCTTAGTTACTTATATTGAGAGATTGAGAGTGACATATTTGATACCATTGATAATGATGCTATTATGGAACAGTTTCAAAATATGAAAAGTCGTTGAGGACAATTGTAAAATGCTAAATACTTTGTTATTTTTGGCGACATTGTTGATATTTGTAGAATTTTTATTTTTATTTTGTTATGTATTATGATTTCTAGAGGGACCATAGTAGAATTGATGAAACATTTCACAAGAATTTACTGAAATTGCCACTTAAGAAACATCATCAAAATGTAATTTAGATGGGTAAGGACCACAGTTCTTTAGAAATTACTAGAAAAGCTGCTGGGAGAGAAATGCAACTGTGGTTATTGAATGGAAATTGTTGAGGTATTCAGCTGGAAAGTGGCATTGTTGGAACTTGGAACTGAGAAAAATGCGGGTTGAACCTACATTTTTCTTACCTGATGAAAATTTCCAGGAAGGTGGCATTGTCAAAACTGAGCAAAAAAGCGCGTTGAACCTAACATTTTTCCAATACGGTGGAAATTTCGGATTTGGAGGGCTTGCTGTGCAGGTACCGCGTGATGACATCATGTCTACGCGGCCATCCAAGCCGCCTATTCATTGCAAAATATACGGTTGGTTTAATGACCGAAACGTCGCAAATCTGCCCATCCATCGCTTGATTAAATCCGAACCGCCAGTATTTTTATGATTGACGATCCGGATAAGCATTTGGCGCGCTTATGCATGCGCAAGACTTGCGCAGCAGGGCCCCCGGGTCCGGAAATTTCCCATGAAGTCAGTGGAAAAAGTGTCATTGTCGAAAATAGGCAAAAATGGGGGTTGAACCTACATATATTTCCGTATGGTTGAAGTTTTTCGTAGCCAAATAATGACCCAAGCTAATCATGATTTTTGGGTAAGAACTCATTCCTCTCCTGAAATTCTAAAACTATGGCTGATTTCTCCAAAATAAGTCACTTGGCCTTTTTGTTTTGTTTTTATTCAAAAGAAATACTACATGTTTGTTAGTTTTTTACTAAACATTTGTGAATTATTATTGATTCGTCTTGACAAAAAAAATTAGAAAAATAAAAAATTATGGCTGAAAACTAAATATTTTTGGAAGTATCCAAACTTTAGCAGGTGCATCTACAATTTGTAAAAACCTCTCTGACTGTTCTAGTAGACTCTCCCCAAGACCGTCTTCTATTTGCTATTTTGGGAAGAATAAAATACGTAAGCATTTACGTGGTTTGGCTTAAGGCCTTTGGTTGCCCGAGGAATCACCACAAAAGAGATAAATTTTGATCTCGGGTCCGTGAACCAAACACTGGACGTTTCAAAAAACTCGGTGTCTCTCAAAATAGTAAACAAACTATGATTCGCACTAAATTTTATTTGAGGTCTTGGGGCATCACGTAAACACTAAGTATGAACTTTGGTATGATTAAAATAGAATTGATCTGTGCAGTGATTTTCGGATCCCAATCATCCAATTTTACTGACTTCTAGCATAGGTCGGTGATGATCCAATGTCTTTCTATTCTGGCGTGGCTTGGACCGATCTCCGAATAATGTCGAAACAAATGCATCTGTTGGAGCCGATGAGAGGCTAGACCTTTGGAAGTAAAAGTTGGCTATTGGTCAATAATCGAGTTACCTAGACTCGATTTGAAACTGTTTGATGAAGGAAGGGTTGTGATTGCCCAAAAATGCCATATCTAATGTCTAGGCTATGCACATGCTGGTGTGTTATGATGCTCAATTAATGGAGAATTACCACTAAGTCCAGTTTTGGAAAAATAATTTCCACTGGGTCAACTTTGTTTTTTTTCCTTTTTTCTCCCTTTCAAAATTTCTAAACCCTAAATCCTAAACCCAAAGTGTCTAAACTCTCAAACCGTATGAAAGTGCCAAAACCTGCAAAATCCTGAAAGTGCCTAAATTTCCAAAACCCTATGAAAATGTATGATACCATTAGTGCCTAAACCTCCAAAAAGGTTGACCTAGGAATAATGCACGTAGTATTTCGGTTTTAAAAGAAAAAAAAAAAAAAAAGAAGCTTGACATAGTAGGAATTAAGTTTTAACCCCTTGATCTAGTAGGAATTAAGTTTTCAAAAATGTGTCTCAGAGGTACTTTCCCAATGGAATTAATGTATAGCTCACTATGGGGGTAATATGATACGTATTGTGCTATTTTATTTATACCAGGAATTGTGCATTCTAGTACAGTAGGATTTATCTGACGTGCTTACCGTTAATCATCTCTACTCTGGGTTATCACATCATCAATTTACTTTAAAATAAGGGGTGGGACAAAATCTGGATGGCCCAAATCTGCGGGAGTAAATTTGGCACCAAAATCTACAAAAATGTCACCCTCATATTTGGTGCTGGATACCACGTGAATCTACCCTACCCGCACCCAAAATTTTCTCTGTAGCCTTTAGTAACCAGTAGTATACCACTGTTCCAGTATATACCACAGTTTCACAGTTTCTGCTTTTCTGGTGTAAGAAAAATCGCCAAATCATCTTGATTTTAACAATTCATCGTAGTTTTTGTGGCCCTGTTTGTTTCTCAGTTTAGTTTTGGTTTTGGTTTTGGTTTTGGTTTTAGTTTTGATGACAACATCATTTTTCTCATTTGTTTTTCTCTCTTTCCACTCATTATACTTTATGACATTATCAAAAACTAAACTAAATTATCTAACTAAACACAGCCTGTATGTTTTGATCCAGCGGCTATAGTTAAACTTTGAAAATCTAAAAATCTACTTTGTGAGACGTGGACGTCAAAATCACTACAGCTACAGGGCAGAAAATTTCCGCGAGGAACTCATTTTCCCCACTAAACTGATCTTTCACACCATCCTGGTCCTGTTATTCAACACGGATTCGATCAACCATTCAAACTAGCGGATAAAAAAAAAAAAGCCATTCCAAAAAAGAAAAATGCTAAAAATAATCGAGTGGAATTATGTTAGGATTCAGAAAATATGTTAAAATGTGTAAAAAAAAAAAAAAAGTGTATGGAAATGTGTAACAAATAAAAATAAGTGTAAATTTATTGAAAAATACAAAATGCTCACCAGAATGGTTTTTTTTTTTTGTCTTTTCATGTACTCCTATCACATTTTAATAGTTCAGTTCGGTCTCCAATATAATTGTTAAATTATTAATATCTTTCAATCGATAATGAATTTTATGTGCAATATCGATCCCATATGATAGATCTCAATTAGTTCTATAATACAAAATTTTAAAATATTTTAAATTGAAAGATATAACAATTTAGAAATTGCATTAGAGACCGAATTGAAGTATTAAAATGAAACGGGAGGAGTGCTTATTTAAATAAAAATGATATATGCACTCTCTAAGAGTCATTCTCAACCACACTCTCTCTCACATGAATTTTATGTGCAATACCGTTCGTATTTAAATCAAGCGGACTTATACAATAGGAAAGCAAGACCTTTCAAACTACTGCTAGTTCTTCAAGTCACTTGTGGGATCCACCCGGGACCCACAATCTTGTAGTCCAGGGTCGGTCATTCGCGAGCGAAAGGGATGATAAGCTTCCGTTTTCCTCCAAGGGAAAAAGAAACAAGGGTACATTAGAGCATCCACAATGGTCTAACCAAAATTAGATAACCAAAAATTGCCACATAAACTTTTGGTTATCCATTTAGAGGTTGCTAAAGTTAGCAATGTCAAGTCCCATATTGGTGTTTTTTGTCCATAACCAAAAATAATGGACACACTCCATCACTTATTCAAATGATAAACAAAACTTGCCACATTACTTTTTCAAACTACAAAAAATAGTTTTGAAATTTTTTTAAAAAAATATTTTGAATTTTCTTTAAGTACAAAACGGTTTAAAAAAAAAGTTTTTAAAAATAAATTTTGAAAAAAAAACATTTTTTAAAAATAAACTTCTGAAAAAAACAGTTTTTAAAATGAACTTTTGAAAAAAAAAACAGTTTTTTTTAAAAGAACTTTTGAAAAAAAACAGTTTTTAATAGGAATTTTTGAAAAAAAAAACAGTTTTTTAAAATGAACTTTTGAAAAAAAAAACAGTTTTTTTTAAAAGAACTTTTGAAAAAAAAACAGTTTTTAATAGGAATTTTTGAAAAAAAAACAGTTTTTTAAAATGAACTTTTGAAAAAAACAGTTTTTTAAAATAAACTTTTGAAAAAAACCATTTTTTTAAAATTAAACTTTTGAAAAAGAAAAGAAAAATTTAAATTAAACTTTTGAAAACATTGTTAAGAGAGGAGAGAGAAGGTTTTTGTCATTTTGTGTAATGGTGGGTGTACTTGATTGGGTAGATGTGGGGTCCATTAAATTTGGTTATTGGCAAAAAGTTGCTAGTTTTGGTTATCCAAGTGACAAAATTTGGTTAGTTGCTTTAGAGGTTCTTAAGTTTGGTTATTCCAACGTGTGGCAAATGACTTTTTAAACAAACATTCTTTAGCTTTTAAAGAATCTTTTTAGTTTTAGTTATCTTAACGTGGATCTTTCTTCAAGTTACCCCCATCAACTAAGGCTTGGTTTGGCTAACTTAGAAAAAATAGTTTATTGATTTATTTGATTTTGTCCTTAATCAAATTTTTTTTGCATTTTTAGTTTTCGGTCGATTTTTTGAGGTTTCTTGGCTTGTCTCGACGAGAGGAATCTAAAAAGTATAAAATTATTAGCCAAACTTAAAGTTTTGTGAATAAAGACGAAAAATTTAGTCAAAAAACCGGTTTTTTGAATTATTCTTCGTCTTTATTCACAAAACTTTAAATTTGGCTAATAATTTTATAGATTAAGGATGTTTAAGGATGTTTATTATAGATTAAGGATGTTTATTATAATTTATCCCAGAAACAACAAAGAGGCAGTTTCATAATAATGGAAAGAAAGCGAAAAATTCTTGGAAATATAAAAGTCATCAAAAGGAGTGTTATATGAACAATTTTTTTTTTCTTTTTTATGAAACATCACCCATATTTTTGGTCCCTTCGTCTGTTTGTCCAACTTTACTATTTTTTCATGTACTATGCTTTGTAAAATTACATTTGCATCATTTATGCGGGAGTGATCTGGGCCTACTTAAACTTCCTCTTATTCTGATTTCAAATCATTGGCGAGGGAATGAGAGTTCATGTATACAATTCAATTTAAAGCCAAAAACCTTCCTAGAATCAGCTCCCGAAATTTGAAAATATAGTACTTCATTTATAGCTAAGTTGTCACTAAGTATGGATTCGAGGGGCATCTTTGGAAAGTAAATTACTTTTAGTGCAATTGTTGGACAGAGGGGAGCTGTTGTCCCTAACAAGAGACAACACCTGCTGTCTCCGGCGATTCCGGGGAGTTCCGGTCTTGTGTCGATGATCGGAAATGTTTACGTCAAAGAGCTCGCCGAGTAGAACAAGTGCACCAAAAATTAGCTCAATCGGATACCATTTAGTATTTGAAAAAAGTTAGATTCCCAAGAAATGGATAAGAAATTTGAGACGGAGGAAATAATAACGAAACCATAAGAACATGAACTATTGGGTAAGCTTTACATTGCATCGATTTACTTTGCTAATAAAAACGTATTGAAACGAAAGCAATACTAATTTATAAGTAAAAGGAATTTGAAAAATATAAAAATATATATCAAGGTTGAAAATTTTTAGGAGTACCAAAAAAAAAAGAAAATTTTTAGGAGTATATAAGATGACAAAAAGAACCAAAATGCCTCCCAAAAAGTTGACATTTTTCGATTTTTTGTCGTCTTATATGTATTTTTTCAACTTCGGTCTACGTTGCTATATTTTACCATTTTCAATCGTCTAGACACAAAATATAATGTAGAAATTTGACTCAAGGCTTAGTTTGTCAAAAGATTTTAGCAACTTATTTGCTAAAATCAACCATGATTTTAGCAAAAGAGTTGAGTTGCTAAAATCATGAAAATTTCAAAACATAAAATTAAGTGGTTCTATTTATCGTTTTTCAATTTTTTTGCACCAAATTAAAATATTCCTCGAGTACTTTAACTTTGTACGAGAAAATAAAAAAAAATAAACGGAACCACTTAATTTTGTGATTTGAAATTTTCATAATTTTAGCAACTCAACTCATTTGCTAAAATTATGGTTAATTTTAACAAATGAATCGCTAAAATCTTTTGGCAAACTAAGCCTCGGTTCTTATAAAGATTAAGGAAAAACAAGTAGATTGATATTAAATGACTTAAAATTCATGGAAGTGACAATAAAGTACCCTAAAGTTCCCCCTTAAAAGAGAAGTGTTTTATATCGTGGACAGTCAAAGTCAAGAAGCCAGCGTCTTCCAAGAAGACCAAAAACCATAACTATTGTCAGTCCAAGTCTTCCGCACAAAAATATTGAGTCAACTCGCCCGAAACAACACGCACGCCACCACCAATCTTCTCCCTCTATTAAAAACCCACTCAACTTTTCTATCACCTCTCAGTGTCTCCACCACCTTCATTTCATATCCTCCTTCCTTCTTCCCACAGTTCCTCTCTATTCTCTGCCGCCCTCCTCTCTGTCTTTCAGAATATAATCTCATCAGTTTACGTTTTTGTTGCCATACAAAGATACCAAGGTCGCTGCAGCTTCGGTATTCTCTGCACCCACACCCCAAAATGAGAAGGTATGTACGAATCACTTCTCTCCTCTTCTTCCTGTTCCATTTTGTGTTCTCTGAGATTCCTCAAAATCAGAAGAACACCATGAACAACCTCTATAATCTCCTCCAAAACAACACGGGTCAACCTCCTTTTCCATGGAATTCCACTAGAGACCCAGACCCATGTTCATGGAAGGGAGTTGCATGCAATCCCAACAACTCCTCCATAACCCAATTCTCTCTTCAGTTCTTCTCTCTCTCTACCCCTGATTTCCTCCCTGTTCTCTGCCAGATCGATACTCTAGAGTCTATTGATCTCTCCAACAATCACTTGGGCTCAATCCCAGATGCGTTCATGACTGGTTGTGGAAACCTTAGTGGGTTGAAAGCATTGAATTTCAGTAGGAACAAATTGAATGGCCCTTTACCTAGTTTTGATGGGTTTTTGAAACTGGAACGTTTGGACTTTTCTCATAATAACTTGAGTGGAACTATTAGTTTACAGCTGGATGGGTTGATTAGTCTGAAAATTTTGAGCCTTGAATACAACCAGTTCACCGGTTCTGTTCCTACCCGCTTGGGGAAATCCATGGTTTTGGAACAAATCGGGCTTAATTCCAATCGATTTGGGGGTAAAATCCCCGAGGAAATTGCGAATTATTCAAACTTGAGTGCGATTGATCTTAGTGCAAATAATCTTACTGGGTCTATCCCTTATAGATTCAGAGAGTTTCCCAATCTGCAAGTGTTGGTTCTATCTTCCAATAAGTTGAGTGGTGAAATACCAGAATTCCTTTCAAGTATCAAAACACTGTCACGATTCGCTGCGAATCAGAATTCCTTTTCTGGTGCAATTCCAACTGGGATTACAAATTCGCTCAGGAATCTAGACCTTAGTTATAATCAGTTACATGGGTCCATCCCTAATGACCTTCTGTCACAATCAAATTTGCAGACACTGGATTTGTCTGATAATTTACTAGTAGGGTCGATACCTCAAAACATATCATCAAGTTTGGTGAGACTGAGATTGGGAAACAATCATTTGAATGGGACAATCCCATCTTCATCCTTTGGAAGCCTTCAAAACTTGACCTATTTGGAATTGGACGGTAATAGTTTGGTTGGTTCAATACCACCTCAATTGGGTTTCTGTGAGAGTTTGTTATTGTTGAATCTTGCTAACAATAATCTCACTGGTATTTTGCCTGTTGAATTGGGAAATCTCAGCAAACTAGAGGAACTGAAACTGCAAGCCAACAAATTGTTTGGAGAAATCCCAATTGAAATTACCCAATTAAAAGGATTGAGGAAGTTGAATATCAGCTCGAATTCGCTCAACGGTTCAATTCCTCCTTCAGTTTCAAGACTCCAGAATCTTAATAACTTGGATTTAAGAGGAAATACTCTCAGTGATTCAATACCGGAGTCCATTGGTAATTTGAATTCTCTCATGGAACTCCAATTGGGGAGTAACCAACTGGGCGGGAAAATTCCTTCATTGCCGCAGAGTTTGACGATTGCACTAAATTTAAGCAGCAATCTATTTGAAGGCCAAATACCAGAAACTCTCTCGCAATTAACCGTATTGGAAGTGCTGGATCTATCCAACAACAGATTTACCGGGAAGATTCCAGACTTTTTTGCCAAAATGGGAAGCTTGACACAGTTGGTGCTTTCCAATAATCTGCTCGTTGGATTGATTCCCGATTTTCCTCAATATGTTTCAGTTCAGACAACTGGAAACACGGGTCTTATAGAGCGCAATAAAACTAGCTCAACTCCAAATACGAAAAAGATGGTCCCTGTTGGCCTTGTTGTTGCAGTTGCTATTGCTGTCAGCGCTTTCACTATTTTGATAGGAACAATCGTTTTCCTAACGATCTCCAGACGGTTTTACAAGACTAAAGATGAGCGGATTCAATCTGAGGAAAACTTTTCTCAGCCTCAGGTCATCAGGGGAAATCTTTTGACCCCAAATGCAGTTCACAGATCCAACATCGACTTCAACAAAGCCATGGAAGCAGTGACAAATCCGTCCAACATTATTTTGAAGACTCGGTTCTCAACCTATTACAAAGCCGTAATGCCTTCTGGGATAAGCTACTTTGTCAAGAAGCTAAACTGGAGCGACAAGATATTCCAGCTGGGTAACCATGAGAAATTCAGTGAAGAGCTAGAAGCACTAGGCAAGTTGAACAATTCCAATGTCATGACTCCATTGGCTTATGTCTTGACACTTGACAGTGCTTATCTATTCTATGAGTTTGCGCAAAAGGGTACCCTTTTCGATGTGCTCCATGGAAGCTTGGGTGAATCGTTGGATTGGGGGAGTCGTTATAGTATAGCAATTGGAGTGGCACAGGGCTTGGCATTTTTACACGGGTGCGCTTCTGGTCCAGTTCTTCTCCTTGACTTGTCAAGCAAAAGCATTCTGCTTAAGTCACTCAAGGAGCCACAGGTTGGAGATGTTGAGCTTTGTAAGGTGATTGATCCTACGAAAAGCACTGGAAGTCTTTCCGCAGTTGCCGGTTCTGTTGGCTATATTCCTCCTGGTAATTTACTCAATGACCTTATCTCAACTATGTGAATCTATTGATGGTGGTATTCCATAGCTTAATCTTTCTCAAGATTTTATGTTGCATTTAAATTTATCCATAGGAAATGAACGAGTTTGGCATCAGGCTTAATCTTTCTCGAGATTTTAGGTTGCATTTATATTTATCCATAGGAAATGAACAAGTTTGGCATCAGTTATTCAAGTATTACAGCCTTCAATTCACTGCAGTAGCTTGGATCTGTGAATGATGGATTTGAAACAACGTTGTGCATATAGTTATCTGAATGCTTATGTTTCAAACTCGCTAATCATACTAATTTGAAACAGTATTTTAGGAATGGATTTGAAAGCCTGAGATTGATAGAGTTAGAAATAAAACGGTGCATTTAGATAATCTGAAAAGACTGAAATTGTCCTGCGAACCGTCCATAGATTTTAGTGGAAGAAATTTTTACTATACCTATTCAAGCCTGCACTTTTTCATTATCAATCCAAATCCAATATTTATGATGTTTACTGTTTGAGTAAAGTTCACGTCAAATCCCTTTATTTGAAATTCGCTTGTGGACTGAAATACTTATATATGCTGCAATTATGACTACTAACAGCCTTTAATCATATATGCTAGCTTACTAGCATCATATGCTCTTTCCTGGCATGTTACTCCCATGAGTTTGCCCTTAATAAATGTTTCTTCGTAAATATTTCGGCTAAAACAAAGTTGGCATTCCATCGAAATTTCGCAATCTCGTCTCCAAAGCTTCTAATTTTGTTTCTTTGGCTTTCAGAATATGCCTACACAATGAGGGTAACAATGGCAGGGAACGTATACAGCTTCGGAGTCCTTCTATTGGAATTGGTGACTGGAAAATCTGCAGTGAGCCAGGGAACCGAGTTAGCAAAGTGGGTTTTGAGCAATTCGGTGAAACAAGATAAAATGGATCATGTTCTTGATTTCAGTATAAGCAGAACATCACTTGCAGTTAGGAGCCAGATGCTTGCAGTTCTAAGGGTTGCTCTAGCTTGTGTTAGCATATCACCAGACGCAAGGCCCAAAACGAAAAGCATACTCCGAATGCTCCTAAACGCGCGATAAGCATAGATCTGTGGGAGTAATATCTACAAAGAATGATTATATGATGTTTTGGTCATGTCCCAAATAGTATGCTCGATACATATAATGGAAGCGCCCCTACTGTTCAAGATATGAAGGGAGCTTTTCTTGAATTTGACATGCCTGTAAAATAGTGGTGTGGGTTTTTCCATTTTCAGTTACTAGAATATACGTGTGCCTGTACAAATTATCACACAAAAAAACTCATTGTATCAAAGTGGTTGCGAGGATTGTTGCTGATTGATTATGCGGCTACTTGATTAGCGGCTACCTATGATAGGCGTGCTGATACTGCTAAGAATCTTTGGATTTCTAGAACTAAGATGTTCATGAGGGCATGTATTTCATAGTTATATTGGTTTGTACTGAACCTATACTTGCAGCCCTACTTTCATATATGATGACGGATAATTAATCACACAATGTCGAGCCTGAACGAATAAAAACATCAACGAAATTGATGTTTTCGTATGCTAACATGTTACTCATTTCTGCCCTCTATACGTTCCAGAGCACTTCAGTCTAGGATAGAGGAATGGATTGTTAGAAACAATTCCTAAACGTCTAGGATTGTTGCCTTGCATTTTGTTGAAGTGACGAAAATCACCAACAACTTTTGGGAGTCTGTTGGCATTGAAGGTTAGCCCAGCCAATCGATTCTGTCTTTGCCCACCGCTCCTCCTGAGTAACGATTACCCTCCACAAAGCATTGACTCCAACATCAACACCTTCAGGGTTTTCCGTCTGACTCATTCGTCAGCCATTGAAACAACGGAGGAACTCATCCTGATACGGTCACATAAGCTAGCATAAGGATACATCCTATAAATTCCATCGATCAATATATTTGAGAGTGATCTGAATTCGGGCTTTGTTTGGAAGTTAGGGAAAGAGAGAGAAAAGAAGAGAAAATAATTAACAAGGAAATTGGAGAGAAAAATTGAAGAGAAAATGGGAGGAAAGTTAGATAGGAATTTGATTATTTTCCTTTCTCTTCTTTAAGAACCAAACAAAGGAAGTGAATTTTTTTTAATTTTCCTTTCCTTTCCATTTCTTTCCCCAACAAGCAAACAGATAAGCAATTTGTTTATTAAAAACATATCTAATCCATTTTTTTTACTACTCAGCTTATCTACTATTTTAATCCCTACAAAATACAAAAGTTTCAAGTCATCATTACAAAATATTTTGCGTCAATTTCGTCCTTATAGTTTTGGACGAATTTCAATTTTCCCTTTTGCCAAATTAATGACAAAAAATGCTTATTTGACAAGCGGAAAATGCATAAAACACTGGAAAAAAATGCTTAAAATATCGGAAAAAATGATTAATTTCCAAAAAAAAATGATAAAAAAAAATTAAAGTACTAGAAAAAAAAAACTCATTAGGCAAAGAGTTTATGAAATTTATCTGATGAATTTTTTTGGAGATTAATCACTAGGATCGACGAGAGGAATTAGAAAAGTACAAAAATATGGGCTGACGTTCAAAAAAGTTCATATAAGACAACACTTCTTTTTTTTAAATGGCAATAAATTTATTGAAGAAAACTTGACAATGAGTACATCAAGTTGGAGGGAGAAAAGAGAGGATTCCAACCAAGGTTGGGGAAATTAAAACACCCCTCGAGCCAAACCCGACTCTTTATAAGACGACAATTAATAGTAAAAAAAAAAAAAAATAGCTATTTGGTATTCTTTCATCTTTGGAAAATCTTTTTGTCTAATTCGGCCCATACTTTATCGACGAGAGGAATTACTATTTTTTGTATATATTTATATATGTATTCGACCCATATTTTTATACTTTTCTGATTCCTCTTATCAATACAAATGATTAATCTCCAAAAAAAGGTCATTAGGCAAATTTCATAAACTTTTTGTCTAATGACTTTTTCCTAGTATATTAAATTTTTTGTCATTTTTTTTTGGAGATTAATCATTTTTTTTGTGGGTATTTTAAGCATTTTCTGTTGGCCACATAAGCATTACCCGTCATTAATTTGACGGAAGGGAAAAATTGAAATTTGTCTGAAAATATAAGGACGAAATTGATAAAAAATATTTTGTAAGGATGAAACTGAAACTTGGTGTATTTTGTAGGGTCTAAAATAGTAGATAAGCTCTATTGGTATTTATCAGTAGAATTGATTAGTGAATTTGAATTTAGTCAAAATCTGTAAAAACAATTAGACAAGTTGTTTTAATAGAAAGAAGATTCTAAAGATAAAATCCTAATATTTTTAGACCAAGAAATAGGAAAATAAAATCAAGAATAAACGCAATGCCCCTTTCTAAAGTAACAAAATCCTCTAATTTCTAAAGCAACAAAAACTTTCCTAGCAAGAATAAAAGCAATGCTCCTTTTATTTCAAAACCTCGTTGGTGCTATCAACTCTTTTGGAGCTAATCCATACAGAGTTTTGTTTTGACTTTAAATGGAGCCTACTCTAGTGGACAGTGAGATTGGTCTCTTAAGATTACTCGAGATTCGCGAAAACTGGTCTTACATTTCGTTATTAAAAATAAAGCAAAGCTGCTAAGTTTCACGGCCTAAATTTCGAAATATTGCAACAATAAACCGAACAATATTGGTCGATGTTGTTGGGTCTGGTCGACGTTGTTGGGTCTTGGCCCTCTTGGGTGCAAAAAACAGCTCTTTCATCTTGGCTGACACATGAGCAAATGAAGCTTGCTTTAAGCATAGTTAGTGTTGGATAATTTACAAAATAACTATTACATATGTAAACTAGTTTTTTTAGTTTTTTTGTCCTTGGGGGCCCGTTGAGTTTGGGAATGCACCTATAATGGTGCTATTTGCAATTGTTCGATACATTAGGATGTATAGGGCAAGCACCAATGGTGTTGTTTAGACCTATAACTCCCTTCATGCATTGTGCCTTCTGGAAAAGTCACCAATGGTGACTTTTGTAACAGCCACCACTTTGCCTATTTTTAAGGGATCAAGTTCCGTGGGTCTAGTACAAGGAAAAAAAATCCTGTTCCAGTGCTTTAGTTCTTTCCCGTTTGTTCCGTTCTCGTGGCATTATTAGTGAAATACATTTCTTGGTTTGGTTAGTTTGTTCATAATTTGAACCAAACAATATCAATTGGGTTGCATTGTATCTTGAAAACAGAAATTTTCATTACTCCATTATGTACTCGTGGTTCAATCCAAAAAGAGAAAAATATTATCTAAAAGATAGCATTCCTAGAAGGGTAAAATATGTACTTGCCCCTTAAACTATCAATATTTGGTTTTTACTTCCCCATTGAATTACCAATTGAACACGCTTGCCCCTTTAACTATCCAAATGTTACATAATTCATCCAATTTCCAACTTCCATCCATTTGTTGGATGGAAAAGTGGTGACTGAGGGTGATAATGTCTTTTAACTATCATTCTCTCTATTCTCCTCTCCATTTGTTCCATGTGAATCCAAATAAGAAAAGAAAAACAGAGCACAAATGATGCAACTGCTCAAAACAAAAATGAAGATGAAAATGAAACAGCTTTAACAAAAAAATTCATAGGCAGCAATCTTATATTGGGTCAACTTGGTTATATCTATACTGGGTTTCATCCAATCTATACTGGGTTTTCTACCAATTTCCAGAAACCTTTTGTTTTCCTTTCGTTGGCTTTTTCCCTTTATGTTTTTGTCGTCATTTGCTCTTAATAAGACACAACAAGAAGCCAACACTTGGCATTATACACATCAAAACCCCCAATGGGTTCTCTAATACACCCTTCCAGAATTCCCCATTTCTCTACAAAAATGGGAGTTTTGAGCAAAACTAGAGCATTTTTCACATCGACAATATCAAATCCAATTGAAGTTTTGAGGAATTGGTCTCTCTTACAGATCGAATTCGTGTTTGCTAACTTGCTATTTTTCGGCACCTGAAGAGTCTGCTGAAAACAAAATGCTCAATTTTTTTTTTTCTCCTGTTTATGTTCTATTTTTTTTTTAGAGTTTGGGAGTAAATGTCCACACTACCCTCTTTTTCCTGCCATAAAGGTAGGGTAAGGGTTAGGTGTTAACTTTCCGTCCAACAAATGGACGGAAATTGGGAATTGGATGAATTAAGTAAGGTTTGGATAGTTAAAAGGGCAAGCACGTTCAATTGGTAGTTTAACGGGCAAGTACATATTTTACCCTTCCTAGAACTTCCCTTGCAGCGAAGTGTTTCGATTTTGTGTTTGTTTTTTCCTTTTCAGTATCACAGTTTTTCCAACAGTTAGCGCCGTCCGATCACTTGTATGATGTGTACCACTCTATTAGCTCCGCTGCAAAAGAACTTTGGAAAACCATAGAGACTAAGTATGGTACCATGGACGGTAGAATTGATAAGTTGACCTCCAATTTCAATGAATACAAAATGAAAGATAGCAAAGATGTAGAAGACCAAATATATCTTCTACATCTTTGTTACAGGTCTTAAGCACATACAAGGAGATTTGTTATCGATCAGCTCAAGTGATTAATACAATTAGGGTGGAAGAGAAACATCGATGAAGTCAAGAATTCGAAATGAGAGACTGCTAACAATGAGAATAATGATAGTCCAACAATAGGAGTAACTATTGACCTAGAGGGAAAATAGTTCACCAAAAATAAAAGGGTAAGTCTATTTGCTGAAACCACCACAACCGAGTCCAATACAATGATAAATGTTAAAGGATCCAATTCAAAATTAATTGGCAAAGAGTGGAGAAGCCATCCAGGCTCATATACTTGGAGCTGATAATTAACTGATGTGGGACAAGTCCTAACAATCCCTTGCACGTGCTACCCCTAACTCACACGTGGTGAGGTAACAAATGAAAAAGTGCACTTAAGGCACAAATAAAGGGTATCCAACCATCAACGACAGAGAGAGTCTTGCCTAAAAGTCTATGAAAACCTATCTCTAATACCATGTTAAAGCATCCAACTCCAAAATCAATTGGCAAAGAATGGAGAAATCGTCCAAACTCATACACTAGTTTAGGAGGTTATAATTAATCAATGTGGGACAACATCTAAAAAGTAACAACGACAATCACATGGGACAAAATAGAGGCAAGAGGCCGGGTTTTTTGTGTGAACGAACCAATCATTTTGCCAAAGTTAGATAGGGTGACAAAAGAGCATAAACTGACTTATCACGATGATCAAGATAGGAAATGTTGAAGTGATAGAGTGAATATGTTCTGGTGGAAATTAAAGGAAGTTGTCAAGTCATATCTTAGATATCTTAGGTATAATCCAAAAATTAATTCAACTTTTGATTGTAACTTTTTAAACTTTCCTAAAATCAAGTGGAGAAAGTATAACATTTAGAGATGGATAAGTAGTACATATAGTTGGTAGTGGTGACGTAGGCTTCAAGACAGTGTCTATAAACATCTTAACATTGAAAAATGCGCGATGTATTCCTTAACAGAAATCATTCTTGTCTAATATAGTTGGGATGCAAAGTTGTAATGGAGTTGTATAAGGTTGGAATGAGTAAGAATGATGATTGGATTGGAAGGTTTTCTATGTGTTGGATTATGTAAGTTAAATATGTGTTTGGATGATAGTAACGTTTGTCCAAACATTTTGAGCCTTCGAAATTTGTGAATTATAGCATGGATGACCTGGACATATGAATTTGAGCAAAGTTAGAAAAATGATGCATTTAAATTAGACATTGATGTGAAACGAAATTGTGAAGTCTGTGTGCAAGTGAAGCAAACTAAAAAAGCCATATATGACTGTTGAAATGGTGACATAGCTCTTTGATCTTATACATAACGATATTTGTTATTCTAATAGACCGCCCACAAGAGTGATAAATAAATACCTTTTTACACTTATAAACGATTGTTCTAAGTATTGTCACGTATGCTTCATGAAACATAAAGATGAGGTGTTTAGCAAATTTCAAGATCTACAAAGTTGAAGTTGAAGTTGAAAATCAATGAAAGAGAACAACTAAGAAATTAAGGTATGATAGAGGCGGTGAGTACATCTAAATAATACTAAGCCCTTTAGTGAAGAACATGATGTAATCTATGAGATAAATTTCCTTTATTCCCCAAAAACCAATGGAGGGGCCAAGAGGGATAAAAAATATAACCCATGAAAGTCATAGAAATGAATGGTAAATTAACAAAAGGGGACACATAAAAGTCCTAAAAATAGATAATAACGGAATAACCTATGTTTCACTATTCTACGCCCATAAACAATTTCATGTGACCACGCATGGAGACATAACCAACAATCTTTCAATTATTCAATTGACCAAAAAAAAAAAAAGAGCACCCTAAGATCCAAGAAACCGCATTACCCCAATCATGGATACATAGACAAATGCGAAGGAATCTTACACTTACCTACATCGATCGATGATCTTTAAAATTGAGACAATAGCTTTAGAGATTCATAATCGTCATTCTCTTATGTAAGAGGGGAAAAACTCACGAAGTTATTTCCTTGCTCTTATGAGATCAAATTCTCTTCTAATGGAGCGACCTTGATCTTGCAGCATAAACAAACTGTCAGAGCACCCCCTGCCTCTAGGCAGCAAGGGCCCTCCGATGGCTAAGTTAGTATTGACGAACTTGAGGATAACTGAAACGAGTGTATAAGTATGAGAATGGGTTTTAGCATACCTTTAGTATTTAGGAGTCACTTTCTTATATATGCGATTAGTTTGCATTTACATTCCCTGTGGAATTCTTCTCTTTATGGAATCCTTCCAAGCTTAGGATTTTCCCTTATTGGGTAGTGTAGCCTGCATGATTCTGTATCCTTATTCGATAAGGATTCTTGCCAAGATGGCCGCACATTGCTCGTTCGGAGCTTTACCCTATATGGGAGTTCGCTCCTTGTTTAGTATGTTGACTGGCTTTCCATCTCTGAGTAAGATTGTGCTTATCTTCGCAAGCTCAACTGATTCTGGGAATATCTCCGAATATTCCTTCATTTCCTTTTCTTTGCAAGGTAAGTCTGCTATTAGGGTTTGCCCCGTATTGGGCCGTTCCATCTGTGTTATCTGACAAGCAGGTGGATTTGGGTTATTACTGGATTATGGGTTTGGTGGTTGTCGGCGGATTACTCCGTGTCACTTTTCTCATGCAAGACGAGCTATTATGTTCGTCTTCTATAGCCTTTGGAAAATACCCCACACATCTTATACTGGGGTTTGGTTTTTGATCTTGTAATTCCTTGGTACTAGCATGAACCCGTACTATGCATGGTGTCGTGATATGAAATAAAATGATGTGTTTTTTCATTTTTGATTAGCTAAAAAAATGTACATTCAACTACAAAATGTATTGAATTGTCGTATCACTTCGATGAAAGAGTATAACTATCCTATTTTTTATCTACTCCTCTTGACTCTAATTTCAATGGTGATTGATTTTGGGAAAAATTTCAAAATTACCTCCAAACTTTCACCTCAATATTAAATATACTCCCAAACTCAATAAAATTTATGCGTACTCTCAACTTCGCTTCTGTTATTCAATCCTACTCTTGTCATCTGAATCTGTTACCTCACTAACGAAAAATGACGAGTTAGAGGTTAACCGAGTCTAAAAAATGTTAGTGGGGCACGATCGTCCCAAAATGATGTTGTTTTGGAGCGGTTAAAAAAAAATTACTCCAAAAATCTGTCCCTCTCATCCCCTCATCTCTATCCCCCCCAATCCCAACCCCTCCCCTCCGCCTCTTCCCACCACCCACCGCCACAACCTCCACCACCACCTTCTCTGTTGGCAACTACGATGACATCCGCCAATTCACCACCACCATCAACCTCTCCCTAGAAGATAAAGATCAATCCACCTTCTATTGAGTTTGAGAGTATATTTGATATTGAGGTGAAAGTTTGGGGGGTATTTTGAAAATTTTCCTTGATTTGCTATAAAATCAAAATCTATGTGTGTGATTTTTCGACAAAATATTTGAAGTGAAACACCTTGGAAGAAAATATGTCATAATTTTTTTTTACAATCAATTTAGTTAAAGAAAGGCAAAAGTATAAAAGTACTAAAATTAACTTAGATTAACACCTCTATGCATGCAAATTATACAACTTCTTTCATAGAATAGTCAATAGCTCGGTGTTTTGATTCTTTCACGAACTAAATGTGGAACTGCCAACTCATGTGCCAAAGCACATTATGATGTTAGAAAAAATAGTGAAAAGGTAAACCCGTGCAATGCACGGGACGTTAGACTTTTTAGGTGTCATTGGATCTATTTGGTAATAGAGTAGAAATTAAACGTCATAAGTAAAAGCAAGAGACTAACAACTTTTTTTTTTTTTTGAAAGGCAAAAATAATAATTTTATTAACCTTTGAAGATTACAAAAATTAATGAGATAAGGAGAGGAAGGCATCACAACCAAATAAGGCATCTCAACTAGGTTGGCACCCCTCCAAAGGACAATCATATGCCTCTCCATGACCAAGATAGTTAGCAAGGTTCCAACTAAGAAAAAGATAGAAAGCCTCTAGACAGACAGGCCCTTCAGAGGAAATGAAAAACTGCCACAAATAGGTGTTCCCTAATTAGCAATAATCAACTGAGGACAAATACCCTCAAGTTGTTACAAGAATCCACCAAACTAGAGAATCTGCGGATACCGTATAGTGCAACTCCTTAAACAAAAAATATCATAACATGATCCACCAATAATGACATAGCAGTAGCAATAATAGCATAGCATTTCCATCCAAAATTCAGCAGTGCAAGAACCGGAGCAGTCAATATCAGTATATGGGAATGCAGTAGAGTAAACCAAATGCAGCAGAGTGAGTAGTGTCAATTGACAGTAAAAACATGAGGGTGCAGCAATGAAGACCAAAATCAACATCATCAGAAATAACAGCAACGTGCAACAGAAAAAAGTCGATGATCGTAAGTGACAGCAACAGAATATGTAGCATCAGGTTAAAGCTTACAGAGATGTGAGAATGATACCCATGAGTAGGTAGCAATATAGACACTTAGACAAAGACACCAAAATAGGAACAACTAGACAAGAAACAAAACTCACCGTAACAGACCAAAATAGAAACCCCAATCACCCAACAAAGACAAATAAGGACAGACACAAACACCTCCAAAAACCAAGACACCCATACACAGCAGCAAATCTGACCAACCCCAAACCAATAAACTCAAAAAACCTAGATCAAACAACAAAACTAGACCATACCCAACACAACCACAAAAGGGAAGACACAAGCAACCCCAAAGAACCAAGACACAAACCAAACCCAACAAATGACTCCTCTCACCACCCCCCAAAACAATTGAGAGCTCACACCCTCCTAAGCCCAAAAGACTCAACCCATACTACCTAAGTCCAGTAACAATTCCAAAAAAGATCTGAGTTACATAGCCCCCAGAATGCTTTGAAGTCTGAAAACAAAGTCATCTATTGTGTATCTTTCTCCTCCACCTTTTGTTTTGACCCAAAGTGTTACTCTTACTTTAATGAGCTTTGAGATTTCTCTCCCAAACAGGTGCTACATTATCAAACCCCAAAGCATTCCTCTTAGTCCAAATGGTCTACGTGATTGCAAGGGGAATGCAATACCAAATTTTCTTTTTATCAGGCTTGAGATTTTAGTTTTTCCACCAAACTAGTAAGTCCACCATTGATTTTGGAGTCACCCATTGGACTCCCCACCACTCCAATAGTTCTAACCAAATATTCCATACATGGATACACTGTAAAAGCAGATGATCCAAAGTTTCGATGTCTGAATTGCATAACTTACATACATCTTGTTCCTCATCTTGAATAACTCCTATGTCAAGTAAATAAGCTGCTGTCTTCACCCTAACCAAATGAACTAACCACCCAAAACATTGCACTCTATAAAGAGCAACATTCCTCCATATTAAGTCAAAGGCTTTCTCAGAGTTAACAGCATGAGGCCTTGCAAGATCACAGATGGATTTAACAGTAAAACTATTTGAGTTGCTTCCATTCCACATAAGCATGTCCTTTGTTCCTTCATTTGCTGTAACCCCAGATCCATCTAGTATTTGGTGGAGCTTAGTAACCAAAACCTCCTCCCAGTCATATAGTCTCTTTCTAAATTGAAAGTCACATTCATTTGAAGTAGTTTTTCTTTCTAAAACTTGACTAAACAACTCATCCTCAAATCTAACAACCCTAAATAATTAGGGAAAAACATCAGCCAAACATTAATTCCCAATCCAAGTATCCTTCCAGAGCAATATGTTCATTCCATCCTTTACTTTTCATTTGATGTTCTCAAGAAAGATAGAATGCATCTCAGTGTTTCTACCTTCAATCTACATGATGTCCTTCCAGATGGTAGATACTCTCTTATGAATTTGCATCTTTGGAATCCAATTGCTTCCCACCATATTTTATTTTGCTCTTATAACATTTCTCCAAAGTGCCTCCTTTTCCAATTCAAACCTCCACCACAGTTTAATCAAAACAACATCGTTCATATCCTTGATACTTCTAATACCTAGCCCACCACATTCTTGTTTTTTTTGTTATCTTTGTCCAAGCTACCATGTGCAACTTCTTTTTAAGCTCAAATCCACCCCACAGAAAATTTGCTTGTATGGACCCAATGCATGTAATAACTTCTTTAGGCATCTTAAATAATGATATATAAAACACAAAAAGGCTACAAAGAACAGATTTAATGAGCACAATTCTTTCTCCAAAGGATAAATATCTTCTTTTCCAAGTGGCTAATCTGGATGAAACTTTGTCAATTACTGGCTTCCAAGTTGATTTCAGTTTGGGGCTAGATCCCAGTAGCATCCCAAGGTATTTAACTGGTAATTTTTGATATTGTAGTTAAAAACTTGGGTGAGTGCTTGTAACTCCAAATCTTGGACACCCACACCACATAAAATGGTCTTGTGATAATTTATTTTCAAACCAGACACATCTTCAAATCCTTTCAATGATAGCTTGACTATTTGAACCTCCTCCAAATTAGCCTTACAAAAAACAAGAGTAGCATCTGCAAATTGCAGATGAGTGATATTTGGACCCCTGGAACCCCTCTCTAAACCAATAAATGAGCCTTGTGTAACTGCATCATTGAATAGCCAATTAAGCCCCTCAACTGGTATTATGAATAGGAAAGGAGATAAAGGATCTCCTTGTCTGACCCCTTTTTTGCATTTGAAAATATTTGGAATGAGCACCATTGACTAGAACTGAGATCCATGAGGAGGATAAACATTCTTTGATCCAAAGTATCCATTTGTGTGGAAAACCCATGATCATCAACATTTCAAGAATATAATTCCAATTTACCTTGTCAAAGGCCTTTTCAAAGTCCAATTTGATAATCAACCCCTGCTTCCTACACTTTTTCTAGTAATCAACAATTTCATCAGTAATGAGAATACCATCCACTATATTTTCCTCCATAAAAATTTGATTGGACTTCACCCACGATCACTGGTATTGTCTCTTTTAATCTTGTAGCCATGACTTTAGAGAGAATCTTGTACATGCTTCCAATGAGGCTGATTGGTCTAAAATCTATAAGGCCCACTGGATTCTTAACTTTTGGTACTAGTGTGATAAAAGATGAATTTATACATTTAGGAAGCCTTCCATTCCTATGGTACTCCTAAAGAAAGCCATGATGTCGCTTTTCATGAAACTTCACCCTTTCTTAATGCTTAGCATATTGAAATCGTTAGGGCCAAGAGCTTTGTTCCCATCACAAGATTTAATAACTCTCCACCTCTTCTTCTGAAAATTCAGCCACCAAGTTAGAACACATTTCTTCTTCAATAACATTGCCCAATCTTCCTGTAGACACCCCGATTTTGAACCCGGGATGCGCTCAAGCATTCCCGATGATGAAACAGACCAATCATGACTACCCAAAACTTGTGAGAATGGTTTGAACTTGATTAAAATCAACCAAACACCACCCAAGCAATCAAACCAATCCAAATCAACCCAAACATTGTTGAACCAAGCTAAACCCTCAATCTGCTACCAGTAACCTTGAGCGCTCAAGCCTTAAACCTTGAGCGCTCGACGATGAGGAGAACCTTGAGCGCTCAAGCTTACGGCTTTGAGCACTCAACTCTGATCCCACTCAGGAATCTACAAAGTATCTCATCATGAGATTTCATTCAGGGAGGAGCGTCTAACCACCTGTATACGTCTTATACACGTATAATACATCCTACATTGCCCTAATCTACCCCTAAATCTACTACTAACCCATTTCAAATACAAAACCCATTTTTTCTCTCTACACTTCCCTACCACTCACTTTCTATAAAAACAACTCACCACCCCTGGTTTCAAGATTACCAATTCACGCACTTCAGCCCTCTTACTGCCTTTCAAAACCAACTTCTCTCTCTCTCTCTCTCTCTCTACAAAACCATCCATTTATCATCTAAACCATTGGCAAAACCAACCTTCAAACTCGAAATTCGACCTTTGTTCATCAATCAACCTCACACACTGTTTCACCCATCCAGAATACTAACCAAACATCCATAATCGTCCACCCCCAAGCCCAAAATCAAGTTCAAGCTTTCAATCAAGTCAAAAGGTAGTGAAAACCTCATTGTTTTGGTCATTCTAAGGAAGACCAGTAGGTTCAAGCAAGTTCTTTATACTTGCATTGGACTTACAAGGTCCAAAATACATAATCAAAACACTTTCAAAATCTGCAGTTACAGCAGGGGTTGAGCGCTCAAGCCTCAGGCCTTGAGCACTCAAGCCCAGTTCTGAACAGTCTCTGTTTTGCTAACTTTTTTGCTTTTTATTGGTCTTGATCGTCATCATATGGTTAAATCATGTGTATTTAATTCTCAAAACAGTTTATTTTGTTTCCAAAATTCATATTTGCACACCCATTAGCCACTTTGTGATGATCAAAGCCTATAAGTTTCATAAATCCTATTTTCCAAGGTTGAACAGTGACTTGTTGGTCTTTTAATCACTTTATTTAACATATTTGGGGTCTTGAGAAACATCAAAAATACATTTGAATACCAAAAACCAGAAAAACATGTTATGGCTTGAGCGCTCAAGGTCTCACCATTGAGCACTCAAGTGGATCTTGGGTAGTTTGATGTTCATGCCTATTTTTGGTGATGGATCGTAGTTAAGTGTTTTCTGGGCATGTGTGTGTGTTGTTACACTTGCAGTCATGATATGAATCCCTCTCTCTCTTCCATTTACAAGCATTTCATTTATTAATTTGTGGTGATCCTCTTCTTTTCATCATTCTTTAAGAGATCAAGTCACCTGTTTTCACCTGATTCTCCATGAAAAATGTTTTATTAATGTTTTATCTTGTAAAGAATGAGAAAAGAAGCTGTAAGAAGGGTCAAACTCACAGAAGCCAGAAACTGGTTTTAGCGCTCAATCCATGAGCCTTAAGCGCTCAAACTGGTTTGGAAGGTTGAGCGCTCAAGCCATCACCTTTGAGCGCTCAATCCCTATTTTGGGATCCAGATTGCAAATCAGTTTATTAAGTCTCATGTTCATAATTTCTTGAGTTGTTGTACAGTTTCTGCTGTAATTTACTTGTGCGAGTATTTGTAGTAATTTCCTTTATTGTTATCATCATCACCCATGTAAATCACGTGCACATATATCCACTGTAAATTTGCATTGTATATGTTATTGTTTACATGATTCTGTTTACATCTAAAATTAACCAATCCAATGATTAATTGACACGTAATCAAGAGTGCCAAACGTTGGCAATTACTTGTCAATTCAGACACACTGGATTAAAAGAACATATTTGAGTGAATACGATGTCGTATCGTGTTCAAATATAAAAACGGTTATTGGCAGTTACGAACCATCGTTATTGGAAAGAATTGACCTCAAAGCTATGGGATTAACTGCTAAATATATAAGTTCCACGTGTGAACTTGGGAAGCAAGGCAAATTGGCAGTTATAACACGTGGAATACTTATAGAAAGGCAGTTATTCATCTTAACGCTTAATCATTTGAGTTTGTTTAAACAACTGTACAGATTCAAAATCAAAGCTTTTAGAGGAAGATTTAGAAGAATTCAAATTCAGACGTGGAGGAAGGAGCAACTGCCAACTCGAGGAGTGGAAGTTAGAGTTCGAAGCAAGCCGATGTTCAAATTCATTGAGCGGGAAGTTCGAATTGCAAGCAGCATCTATAAATAGAAGAAATCAAAGAGTGAAAAGCCCGGACAAATCTTCAACAAACAGCTATCAAAAAACTGATGCTTGGTTTGTTCATTGGCAAATTAGTTTAGGATCTCGAACACAGTTCGAAGTAGATTAGGAAGTAGTTAGGATTAATTTCGATTGTTCCTGTAACAATCACCCCTATCTCGATTGTTCCTGTAGCAATCAACCGTTCGAAGTTCTTGTATTTGAAGTTGGAGACAATTTTGAAGTAAGTTTATCTTTGATTCATTAATCGAAGTGTCTTGTTTCTTTTTTGTTCTTCGATTTCCTAAGTTTGTTGGTTTACATTTCTTCACTTGTTGAAAAAATCCTCTTAATTGAGGTAATTGAACCAATAAAACACAATCGCCTGATTAGATTTGGTTTTTCCAAAGTTAATCTGAGGGAGGAGATTGAAACTCTCTCTGGCACGCTCGCACACAATTATTTTCCATTGCAAAGAAGTAAAAGAACCAAACACATTTTTTGGCACGCCCAGTGGGACCCCTGAAAGTGTTGAATGGCTTCAAAACTTAGGAAGCAAGCAGATGATTCTCAGATTGGCCAAACGCCAAAAGATGAGAACAATGTTAGTTCTAAAGAGAATGAACAAGTTGAAGGCCTTCAAGTAGGACCAGAGACTCGTACTGGTCAAGACTTAAATATGGGGATTGGCCAGACTTCTCGAATGAATACTAGGAGTAATAGAACTATACATGCTGATGACTTAAAAAATCCGGAGATTGGAGGAGGTGTGTCATCTAGTCAGTTTGGTGAAATGATTGCCACATTTAAAGAACTGGCTCAAACTCAGAAGCTTGTATTACAAAAATTAGATGAGCAATCAGGACTTAAGCATGATCCTTTGCCTTCATTTGAGAAGGATAAAGGAGAGGCTAGCGCAAGTAGATTTAAGTCAAGGCCTGGAAAAGAGCCTATAATTGTAGACGATATACCAGAATCTTGGTACGAACCTGCAAAAACCTATGATTACCAAATTCCTAAACCTAAGAGAGTTCAAACAAAACACTTATGTCCCATTCGAACCAAGTTTTGATGGTTTAAATGAGGAGAAAGGTTTCAGAAACATGGATTATGGGTTCGATGAGTATGTTTATACTCCTGGAAATCATTTTTATGAGAAGGATAGGACTAGTGCAAAAAGGCCTAACCCAGAAATTGGAATTCCTAAGTATGCAGGGATACCAGAGATGGGTAGGGTGCATTCGAACCACTTGTATGAACCTTTTGCACAGCAAGAAGGAGGTTTCAAGCAACATAGGCCTTTTGAGGATCCTTTTTAGGGGTTTCCAGAAGATCACATGCTAAGAAATGTTACTTGGGAACCACCTGTTAATCCAAGGGTGCCCCTAGGAGAACGTCCAATCCTTCGAGATGAAATATTAGGTCTCATGCAAGAAGTTTATGGACCCTTGAACCGGGGGGTACAAACTCAAATTTATAGAAAACCCTATCCAGAATGGATAGATAAACAGTTCGAAGTCCCTAGGGGGTTTAAAATCCCAGATTTCACTCTGTTCCATGGAGATGGAAAACAATCCACAACTGAGCACATTGCTAGATTCACTGCTCAATGTAGAGAATTAGGTAATAATGGGTTCATTAAGTTGAAATTGTTTTCTAATTCTTTAACAGGGACGGCCTTCGAATGGTATTCTAACTTGACACCAGAGTCAGTTCCAAATTGGCAAAGGATGGAAGAATTATTCCATGCGCAATTTTACCAAACTGAACCTGAAGTTACTATGGCTGACTTAGCAAGACTAAAGCAGAAGCCTGATGAGAAGGCTGCTCAATTTATTGCTAGGTTTAAAAGGGCTAGAAATAAGTGTAAACTTCAATTATCAGAGGTTGAGTTTGTAAGAATAGCATAAGATGGGCTGAGTAGAGAACTCAGGAAGAAGTTCGATTCTACAGAGTTCAGGGATTTAGTTGATTTGACTTACAAAGCTTCTAGATATGAATCTTTGTTAGAAGAGGATGTTGATAGAAATAACTTTTCTTATTCAACCTATTATAAGGATCCCACTTATGAAATTGATGCTGCTGAAATTGTTGAACATGACCCTTGTGCGTGAGAATGTTTAGTTTGAAAGGATTCTTCCATAGCACCAAGAACTAACAAGAAAGCAGTTAGTAAAGTATATTCATTTGATGTTTCTAAAGCAGATGAAATTTTTGATTACCTTTTGAAGAAAAAGTTTATCAAACTTCCTGAAAATGTTAAACTTCCAACTTTGGAAGAAACAAAAGGAAAGAACTATTGCAAATGGCATGCTTCTTGGACTCATTCAACTAAGAATTGTAATGTTTTCCGTGACAGGGTTCAAGAGCAAATCAAGAAAGGAAGGATCATGTTTCCAGAAAAAACTATGGGAATAGATACAGATCCATTTCCTAAAATTAAAGAAGTAACTGCTAATGCCAATGTGCCAACAGCTTTGGCCAAAACAGTGCAGGAGGTATGGTAGAACAGGCGAGTTCATGTTGAGATGAACTCTATGCAATTTGAAAGAGGAAAGCCAAAGTTTGGCCAACTTCGAAGTGAGGCTAGAAAGACCTATGGGCAGAAGCATGAAACAGGAAGTTCTTCTCAAAAGGGCTTTAAGCAGTCTCATCTTCCCATGCTTGAAGCATCCTTCTTGGAATGTCTATGCATGGAGTGCAGGGCTAATTACTTGATTTTCAAAGATTTAGATCGACAAGGGCTTGATTTCTTTCCAAAGAGGATGGAAAGAAAGGCTTTGGATTATAATAATTAAAGAAAACCTTGGATAAGCCAAAAAAAAGGAAAGAATGAAAAGCCTTGGCCAGTTTCGAAGAGAAATGTACCTTCTAGTCTAGTTCCATTAGCTTCGAAGAGGGAGTATCCTCCTTTGAAGAAGGTTAACACTGGAAAGGCCTTAATAGGCCGAGAAATTGAAGAAGAAGGGGAACAATTCACCTTGGTTAAAGGAGTTCCCGATTGGTTTCTAAAGAAGGTTAAACCAGAACTCTTTCAGGAATATAAAACCTCTCCTAAGATGGGAAACAAGATGGTTAAACCTCCAAATACTCCTACTGGTCAATGGGTTGTGATTAGAGATCCAAAGACCAAGTCACCTCAAATGATTCCTATGCTGACTAGAACTCAGAAGAGGAAATTGCAAAGGAGGTATACTAGCTTCCAAATGGAGGAATATGCTTCTAAAGAAAATCATAATGGGGGTGATAAGTTTAACCCAAGGTTTAACAGACTTCGAAGAGAAGATTCTGAAGAATCTCTTCAAAAAGGGTTTACTCAATCAGAAAGAGAAACACTGGAAGTCTGGCTGCAAGGATGGACAGTGAAGCACCTCGAAACAGTCCAGCGTCACCAAATTCCTTGGCAAGCTATCAGTCTGGCTTATTAGAGGCCATGGTAGTGGAACAGGAAGAAGGTGGAGGAATGAGTTCATCTCCTATTGAAACATTGTCCCCTATGGAAACTTCTGCATTGGAGTTTCCTGAAAAGATGGACACATTAGAGGATGGATCAGAATTACCAGTGCAGGAAAAAAGGACTATTCAGTTTGGAACTTTGCCTGAAGTTCAAATTAACATGGTTTCTCCATCATTCGATTTTGGACCTTTTGGACCAGATTGTTCACCAGTTCGAAGGGCATTACAACCAACAGTTGCTCCTATGGAAATCATTGATGTGTCAAGTGAAGAGGAGTATAACCTTACATATGACAATGGTTGGAATGATGGTTGGGGAGCTTTAGTATCTAAAATTCAAAAGGAAGAAGAAGAAGAAGAGCTTATGATCATGGTTAATGCTATGGAGGAGCCAGAAGTAACATCTGCAGAAAGAGCAGTGTTTGTTCCAGAGACAGAGACTGATTCGAAGTATCCTTTGGTTGTTGATTTGAATTGTGTTGATCTTTCTTATCCTTTCAAATCGCCTTCGAATGATATGAGGCACCATTTGAAACCATTATACATATCTGCTTTGTTTGATGGGATTTTGTTAAATAGAGTGTTGGTTGACAATGGTGCAGCAGTGAATATCTTGCCTTCTAGGACCTTAAAGAAGTTGGGGAAGGAAAAGGTTCGATTGATCCCAACAAGTACATCCATTGCTGGGTTTACTGGTGAAAGTAAAAACCCCAAAGGAATTGTTTCTATACGCCTGAAAGTTGGCCAAGTGGAAACTGATACAGCCTTTTTTGTGGTGGATACTTTTACTAGTAAGTATAATGCTTTACTTGGCGTAGATTGATTCATGTTAATGGTCAGTATTCCATCTTCAATGCATCAAGCTTTGATGATTGTGAAGTATGAGAAAGGGAAAGAAGTGGGAATCAAGAGGTGAAAGCAGATCCACATCCCTTCAAGACTTTAGCGAATTGTCGCGAGGTGAAAATGTATAGGCCTGAAATCATTCCTTTGAGTGAGATAGCACAATCTGCCACCCCTCCATCCAGTGTATTGGAAATGGGAGAATTGGCAGAGTTAAAATCTAAGCTTAAACAAGCAGTTGATTATGAATCAGACAATCCACCAGATGAGGCTGCTTGGATGTGAATCTAAGACGAAGTTCGAAGAGGCCAATTCATTGGCCTTAGTCAAATATATGGCTCTAGAAGTAGAGCAGAAATTACAAGAAACAAATGATTGGGAAGAATTATTGGCTGAAAAATCTGACTAGGGGTTGAAGCCAATTAAGTTCGAAGAAGCTCTCATAGGCCATGTCGACTCTCAAGACCCTCTAGAAGAAGTGGAATTGGGAGAAGGAATTGTTCCAAACACTGTACAAATCAACAAGGAACTTGATGCTGCTTCGAAGTCCAAGTTGATCTCGGTGCTTAAGGAGAACAAAGAGTGCTTTGCTTGGAGTTACAAGGAATTAACAGGTTTGAGTAGGGATTTAGTTGAGCATAGATTGCCTATCAAAACTAATTTCAAACCTTTCAAACAGCTTCCAAGAAAAATGTCTCCTGAAACCATATCATTGGTTAAAAAGGAAATTCAGAATCTTCTAAATGCTGGTTTTATTAGAACAGCAAAATACGTAGAGTGGCTATCAAATATTGTTCCTGTTATTAAGAAAAATGGGAAAATTAGGGTTTGCATTGATTTCAAAAACTTGAATACTGCAACCCCTAAAGATGAATACCCAATGCCTATAGTAGATATGCTTGTGGATAGTTCTGCAGGTCATAAAATTTTGTCTATTATGGATGGACATTCAGGGTACAATCAGATTTGCATAGCTGAGGAAGATGTTCATAAGACTGCATTTAGAGCCCCAGGCAACCTTGGGACCTTCGAATGGGTCAAGATGCCTTTTGGGCTCAAAAATGCTGGTGCTACTTATCAAAGAGCTATGAACACTATCTTTCATGAGATAATTGGGGGTTTTCTAGAATGCTACATAGACGACATTATTGTTAAATCAAAATCTATTGATGATCATGTAGAACACTTGAAAACTGCCTTTTCAAAAATGAAGCATTATCAACTAAAGTTAAATCCTGCTAAATGTGCTTTTGGAGTGACAGCAGGTAACTTTTTGGGATATCTAGTTCACAGCAAAGGTATTCAAGTTGATAGCAATAAAACTAAAGCAATTATTGAAGCAAAACTTCCTTCGAATAAGAAGGAGCTTCAAAGATTTCTTGGTCAGTTGAATTTTCTTCGAAGGTTTATATCTAACACTACAGGGAAAACTACAGGGAAAACTAAAGTCTTTTCTTCCTTGTTGAAATTGAAGGATGGAGAGGACTTCGAATGGACTACGGAGCATGATGATGCTTTCAAGACCATCAAGGAGTACTTGATCAATCCACCAGTTCTTGTTCCACCCAAAAAGGGAGAGCCTGTTAAATTGTATTTGGCAGCAAACCATGACTTAATTGGAGTTCTATTGGCTCAAGATAATGAAGAAGGAAAGGAGCAAGCTATCTATTATCTAAGTAGGTTTCTTAATGATTGTGAAAGTAGGTATTCTCGCAAAGAGAAAAGTTATGTTTAACTTTGTTTTTGCTTCAAGAAACTTCGGGTACTATATGATGCCTAGAGTAACTTATGTAATTTCCCAGACAGATGTTATGAAATATATGTTGTCTCAACCTGTGCTTAGTGGCAGAATTGGGAAATGGATTGTATCTTTAATTGAATTCAATCTAGAATATGTTCCTCAAAAATCAGTTAAGGGACAAGCTTTGGCTAATTTTTTAGCTGATCATCCAAATGAAATTGAGACTCCTGAGATAGCAGATGTTGATATTGTAACAATTAAACCATGGAAGATGTGGTTCGATGGTTCGAAAACATCTCAAATGGCTGGAATTGGAGTTGTTTTGGAGTCCCCTCAAGGTTTGAAAACCAAATTTGGATTTCAGATAAATGAAGGGGAATACACCAACAATCAAGCAGAATATGAAGGCTTAGTAATGGGGCTAGAGCTATTGCTTACTTTAAAGATTGACATAGTTGAAGTGTTTGGAGACTCTCAGTTGGTGATAAACCAGGTGAAAGGAGATTTTGGTTGCCATAGTGTTGGTTTAAAACCTTATTATCAATATGTGAAACTGTTAGTTAAGCAATTTCATATGATTACCTTCACCTATGTGCCAAGATTCTTTAATGAAGAAGCAGATACAATAGCACAAAGAGCATTAGGATTTAAATTTATCACTGATGAAAACAGAGAGTTTTGTCAGTTGACTCTGAGAAGATCCTTAACAATGCTTAAAGATAGATATATTGATTTCGAAGTATGTGAAATCACCACTCCTCCTAGTTCGAACGATTGGAGACAACCATTGATTGATTATTTAACAAAACCTGATGCTAAAACAGATAGAGCAACAAGGTTGAGATCTGTTAATTACATTATGTACAATGGAGAGTTGTTCAATAGAGGAGCAGATGGGTTGTTGCTTAAATGTCTAAGCAAGGTTAATGCCTTTAAATTCATGGCAGAAGTCCATGAAGGTATTTGTGGAGCTCATCAAGCAGGAGTCAAGATGAGATGGTTAATTCGAAGGTATGAATATTATTGGCCTACTATCCTTAAGGATTGTATTGATTATGCAAAGGGATGCCAAGCTTGTCAAAAGACAGGACCTCTCAAACGACTACCTGTTACTGAATTACAGTATGTAGTTAAGCCTTGGCCATTTAGATGATGGGCCATGGATATGATTGGCATGATTTACCCTACTTCTAGAAGTGGTGATAAGTTTATTTTAGTTGCCACTAATTACTTTACTAAATGGGTGGAGGCTCAAGCTTTTGAGAATGTATCTCAAGAACAAGTGATTGAATTCATTAAGAATATTGTATACAGATTTGGATCTCCAGAAACCATAACAGTGGATAATGGTTCCATTTTCGAAGGTAGAGCAGTGAAAGCCTTTGCAGCTTCTCATGGAGTTTATTTGATCAACTTTACTCCTTATTATGCTCAGTCAAATGGTCAAGCAGAGTCAACCAATAAGATTATCAAAAGAGGTATTCAAAGAATGGTTGATAGAAACCCAGAAGAATGGCCAAGTTTACTCTTAAATGTACTATGGGCATATCGAAATACTAGAAGAACCAGTACAGGTACTACTCCTTTTGTTCTAACTTATGGGCATGATGCTGTTTTAACAATGGAAATTGTAGTGAGATCACAGAGAGTTGCTTCTCAAAATAGCCTTAATATTGGAGCATACCATCAAGCAATGCATATGGAGCTCGAAGGGATAGATGAAGAAAGAATTAAGGCTCTAAATCAAATACTGCTACAAAAGTCAAGAGTAGCTAGAAGTTACAACAAGAAAGTGGTTGTTCGAAGCTTTGATATAGGTGATTTAGTATGAAAAGTGGTGTTACCTATCAAAGAAAGAAAGCAAAGACTTGGAAAATGGGCCCTAAATTGGGAAGGGCCTTTTCAAATTCATAGAGTTCTTAAAAGAGGGGCATATCATTTGAAAGACTTAAATGGTTATGTTCATAGAAGAAAGATCAATGGAAGATATCTGAAGGCCTATTTCCCAACCATCTGGGAGTCCTTTAGTAGAAGATGAAATAAAATCAGTTTGTCTTCTGTTTTGCTTGTGCTGTTCAAGATCAATTGTAAGGAACAAGCAGATAAAATGGTTCGAGCTTGAATGCTAAATAATGAGATCAACATTCCAAGCAGTCATAAAGTAATGAAACTGAGAGGAAAATAAACATTTCATTCATTACTTAGAAACTGTACAATTGTGTCTTTTAGGTCACTCCATACATGAGCACCTCTAGTACAAACAAAGTCATAGAATTCCTTTTGATCAGAGGTTTGTTGCAGTTGAGACTTAAGATCTTTGATAATAGTGACTGTGGAAGAAGCTTTGTTCATAGAAGTTTGTATTTTAGAAGAGGTCTGGTCAATTCTTCTTCTAACTTCAAGTAAAGCTTCTTCTAGTCGAATTTCTTCTTCTTTCAGATGATGAAGCTCTTTAACATCTTGATCATAAGAAGAAACCACACTTCGAGCTTCATCCTCTGCATTAAATAAGGCTGCTTTCAGGCTCTCTCTCAGGAGATGCCTCTCTTGAACTTCACAAAGTTGTTGAGCCTTTATTTGAAACTCAGAAGCTCTATTCAAAAGTTGTTTGTGAAGCTCTTGAGAAGCAGGTTTCAGTACCCAGGCAGCCTGACAGCAGATATCCAAATGCACCTTTAAATCTCCCGCAGCCAGGTTTTCAAAGTCCAACTTTGAAAGTTGCTGGAAGATCTCCTTCAATTCTTGAACCTCATCTGGAGTGAAAGTTGATTTCACCAACTCAGAAGGAGATGAACTGTATTGAACTTTGAGTTGGTTGATGGGAGATTCAGGAGAAGAAATTGGAGCCTTGGGATTTGTGATTCTATTACAGAAATCACTTACTTTTTGCTTGAACTGCTCCAGGGGAAGTGAATCACCGACAATGGTGCTAGCAGAAGCACCAGTTTCCTGTCAAAGTGAGTACATAAGCATAGTTAGGCTTAATCCTTTGAAGAAAGTATGATGATCATGAATTTGAATAGCAATAATATATAGTACCTCATTTGGATGGGTTTGGCTTAAAGGAATCTGTTCTGTAGGAGTGCTAGCTCCTGGAACTTGATCAGGGATTGCCTTTTTACCACAATCTTAGGTTGGTCAGTGATTCTGACAGTTGAGATATTTGGTGCGATTTTAGGAAATAAACTCATGTCATCTTTTGAGGTAGAGACTTCGAATTGAACAGGGAGATCAGCAATATGTGGCTCAGGTACAACCTCAGGTTCAGAAGTTGTTTCCTGTGGGAGACTCTTGTTCAGTGGAGTAGGGATATGAGCTTCAGTTGTTTGAAAGGGCAGGTCAAGCTTCGATTGAGGTTCTACAGCTTCAGGCTCAAGTACTTGTGCAGGCGACTTAGAAGCTTCAGCATGCTTGAACTTTGTCCTCCTTTCTGAAAATAGATCATCATATAAAATTGAGAAACGTGAAGGTAAATCCAAAGGGCCATGGTGAAATTTAAAACATGACGGCTTACCCTTCACAAATTGGCCTATGGTAATGTCTTCTATCTCTTCTCCTTCTTCTGGTTCTTTAGTTAATATTATTCTCTCTCCGTTTCGAAGCCTCATAAACTTCAGCAGATTTGGCCTCTTCTTGGCTAAGTTTTTTCTTTGATGCTAAAGTTTCTTCTTTGGTTTTGAAAGGACAAGAAAGTAATGGTTAGTAAATAGCACAAAGTTAACAGGATTAGATGAGATAAAAGAGATACTTGACTTCGAACCTGGAGAAACAGAAGTCTGAACAGTCTCTCTCACTTTTCTCACCCTTTTCTTATGGATAGATTCTGAAAGATGAATAGTAAGTAAGAATCAGAAAAGAATTAAAGTTGTTGAAATCACACAAACAATAAGAGATTCACCTGATGGAGAAGGAGGAGGGGTTCTTGTTTGTTGAGATCTAGTCACAATTTGTGGTACTGATCGAAGTGGTTTAACATTTAAAGCGACAGGTATCAAAGCAGAAGATTGTATATCTGGTGTTGTTTCCCTTTGTTCTTGTTGGGATTTGCCTCTTCTTTCAACACCAAATCCATCATCTGATACAGAAAGTGAACTAGAATGCGTCTCACCTTCATGTGTAACAGGACACCCAATATGGTTTGCAAAACCTTGTGCTGAAGGGGTCTGAGTGTATAGATCCATAAGGTTATGCCATCAAAGGGAAAAGTTAGTGAAAATGGGACTGTCCATTGAAAATTGGAAGGGCTTGAAGGTAGCTCTAGATTTTCTATACCCTACATTTAGACGTGAAAGTACATTCTTATCCACTTTCTTTCTAACATAAAGAGGAACATTAACTTCTCTGGGATAAGGACATGGAATGGCTTGTAACGTACCAAACTGTCTGGCAAACTGAGCAGGACAATAAGTCTCACAGTGAGTCTGTCTGCAACCACCAACAATCCCACCTATGAAAAGCTCTCTTGGAAGTAAATACTTCCCCAAGCAGAAGCAAAGGTATTGGCACCTCTATTTTCCATCATTTCTTTTATCCAGGAGGGCCCAATACTCCAGTCAGTAAAAGGTCGAAATTCTGTTTCTTCTTTATTTTCCCTCATTTTGAGAAAATATTGCAGATATTCAACCAATGTTAAGGGTTTGGTAGCCATAACTCTGAATTTATCCCCATAAACATTAATAGGTTCTGAAATAGCAACTTCGAATATTGGAAAATACGCCAGAATCCACAGTTGTAAGAACCAAAGAGGGCCCCCTACGTTAAACATAAGTGGTTTCGATTGGCTGTCAGATCCTATCTTATAAACGTATCCCAAGAAGTGTGAAGCCAAGTCAAACTTCTGACCCTGAGAAAGGCAATATGCCAAAGGGGCAAATTCAAGCATAATCTTCTTACCACTATGACAGAAGATCATTTTACAGAAGGTGTACAGAAGATATGCAAAAAATTCTCTATCAGATACTCCATCTTCGAATTTGGCCTCATTTCTAAGAAAGCTTCCATATTAGGCGGGTGAGCCTGAGGTTTTCATGATTGCCAAGGGCGGAATGTCGATGGACTTGGAAATATCAACCATTGGACCAAATGGGGAAGTCCAAGTGAGAAATGATACGTCTAAAACCGTGGGAGCCATCATCCCGCAGTTAAATTGGAAATAATTAAATAACGAATCCCAAAAAGCTAGGGCAGCGTGTATAAGTGCAGGATTTTGGGGAATACCATTTCGAAGCAGAGCGATAATGTGCTAGAGTCCAATCTCCTCCAAATCAGTCCTCTTATACTTTGAAATATGATCAGTCCATTCACCCCAATCATTATCCTGAACTGGCCAGCATACAAAGTTCCTTGCAGGCCATTCTGCAAAATTTAATTCCTGATCCTTTATAAGCCTACCTTCTTCTAAGATAGGGTAGCATGACGTAAACTTGAGAGGCAGATCGAAGAATGCAGGCCCTAAGATGTGGGTATCAGTTCTATCAGGGTTCGTTATGAAGACTTGGCTATGCAAATCGCCGCTTGAATTTGACATCTCTTCTTCAACATATCTTTGAAGAACAAGCGAAGAGGTACCCATTTGGTTAACACTTTCAGAAGCCATGGATGCAGTGGTGAGAGAGAAAGAGAGGGAGAGCAAAGTGTTTGAAAGTTTGAACGCGTAATGAAAACGTTCCAAGCCCTAGATTTTATACGTTACGAGGAAGCGATGCAACGTTTTGGGCCAAGTATCCGTTTTAAAGTTATTGGGCCTATGATTATTTTTCGGCCCACGTTTAGTTTCAACGTTTGGTTGATAATTATTTTTAGATTTTAAATCATTTCATGCTTCGAACCATTTTTTTGGTTTATTCTCATGAAATGTATTTTATCAATTTTGGCTTAAAAGTTCGAACTGGTTTAAAGCATAATTAGGTGCTTCGAAAAGCATTTAAGAGTGTATAGCAAACCATAGAAAGAACTGATATTTCATAAAACTTCAGATAAAAAGAAAGTACATGCTATAAAATCCTATTACACAGAGGGGACTAAGCATCTACTGGTGGCGAAGCAACTGTTGGAGTAGGAATGACTTGGAAATAATGAGGAAAGCTCCAAGTCACTAAGGCATGGAATCGTGCCCAAGTGAAGCTAAAAAATTCCTTTTCCATCATTCTAACTCTGTTTTCTTCATCAAATTTGAGCTTTTTCTCAATCAATGGCCTGATTTTCAAAACCAGAGTCTTGGCTTTGACTTCGAACTTGGCCAATTTGAGAGCATTTCTTTTCACGTGACTTTTAAACCTCCTTTGAAGCCTCTTTGAAACGTTAGTAGGCATGTCGAAGGAACGCCCTTTAAGGTTCTCCACCTTTTTATGAAGTTTGAAGATCTGATCATGAAGCACTTCGTAATCACGAAGGTCTTGATTAAACCCAAATGAAGCAGCGTTGTTCTTCATCCACATTCGAAGCAGAAGAAACTGACTCCGAAAAGAGTGAAGGAAAGGGCTAATTTGGATGTTAAATTGAAGAGTTTCACAAGCCCATAAAATTTCTTAAAAGGAACATCCTCTTCAAGAATACTTACATCCAAAAACGCAAAAGCAGCCAATAGTTATTTGGCTTTGAGGGAATCAGAATGGGGATAAAAAGAATAAGAAAGGTTAGCATGATAAGGAGTAGGATCGAACTTGATATTCTTTAGCTCTTCGAACCAATCCGTATTCTCGGGAAGGTCTCGAAGGGAAAGATTGGCAGGATCAATGAAGTTTCCTTTGAAATGAGGCCTTCGAACCTCATGCAACCAGTATATGAATTGAGTACTAGCCCTTTGTTTAAGCTCTCCATACCCAAAGAAAGCCCCACCTTTCATCTTCATGAACTTTAAAAGCGCGGGGGTTAAACAAGTGGCTATGAGGTCATCAAGCAAAGATTATGTTGGGATCTCGTCTGATGAAAGGGGATAAGTATTTGGTCATAGCCAATGAACGATAATGGCTCCAGCCTTTATAGCCAGCAGGATCATCCATTTTTACCACCACTATCTCAGATGGTAAACCCCATAGAAAGGGTTTATGAGTAGGAGGAGATGGAGGATTCCATGGGTCAATGGGCTCAGAAGTTTCTACTTGAGCCACTGTATAAGATCGATCCCTTCGAATCTCACCAACAATTGGTGTCACAATGTTTCTAGTGTCAATAGAAGTTGAATCATTTAGAACCAAATTTTCGAAGGCATTTTGAGTGCTAGAAATATCAGCCATGGTTAAATTAAGATGAAGATCGGTTTACAAAGGAAATTGGTGATTGATTTTTGCCAGTGATTAAGTCCTTTTATAAACAGAGTTGTTAGTTTAAACGATTCAAATTCTAGCAAAATGGAGAACGTGGGTTTTAACTGCCCACTATCCATGAATCTCTCATGAGAACAAAGAGATTTATTGTTAACTACATCGTGGAGTGTGATTAGAACTGCCAATAACTTCTGCTTCGGAAGCTTACGGAATTCGAAGCGGCAAAGGGCACATTAACACTTATTCAAATCCTTTGAACAAAGATGTTAATGTGGGGGGTATGTTTACATCTAAAATTAACCAATCCAATGATTAATTGACACGTAATCAAGAGTGCCAAACGTTGGCAATTACTTGTCAATTCAGACACATTGGATTAAAAGAACATATTTGAGTGAATACGATGTCGTATCGTGTTCAAATATAAAACCGTTATTGGAGATATACGAACCATCGTTATTGGAAAGAATTGACCTCAAAGCTATGGGATTAACTGCTAAATATATAAGTTCCACGTGTGAACTTGGGAAGCAAGGCAAATTGGCAGTTATAACACGTTGAATACTTATAGAAAGGCAGTTATTCATCTTAACGCTTAATCATTTGAGTTTGTTTAAACAACCGTACAGATTCAAAATCAAAGCTTTTAGAGGAAGATTTAGAAGAATTCAAATTCAAACGTGGAGGAAGGAGCAACTGCCAACTCGAGGAGTGGAAGTTAGAGTTCGAAGCAAGCCGATGTTCAAATTCATTGAGCGGGAAGTTCGAATTGCAAGCAGCATCTATAAATAGAAGAAATCAAAGAGTGAAAATCCTGGACAAATCTTCAACAAAAAACAAATTTATCAAAAAAACTGATGCTTGGTTTGTTCATTGGCAAATTAGTTTAGGATCTCGAACACAGTTCGAAGTAGATTAGGAAGTAGTTAGGATTAATTTCGATTGTTCCTGTAACAATCACCCCTATCTCGATTGTTCCTGTAGCAATCAACCGTTCGAAGTTCTTGTATTTGAAGTTGGAGACAATTTCGAAGTAAGTTTATCTTTGATTCATTAATTGAAGTGTCTTATTTCTTTTTTGTTCTTCGATTTCCTAAGTTTGTTGGTTTACATTTCTTCACTTGTTGAAAAAATCCTCTTAATTGAGGTAATTGAACCAATAAAACACAATCGCCTGATTAGATTTGGTTTTTCCAAAGTTAATCTGAGGGAGGAGATTGAAACTCTCTCTGGCACGCTCGCACACAATTATTTTCCATTGCAAAGAAGTAAAAGAACCAAACAGATTCCCATCCCCAATCTCCCATTTTATATGAATAAAATTAAATTTCAAACATTTTCAAAATCCCACAAAATATCGAGTAGAGGCCGGTTCATGGACCAGGCGAGAGGGGTGCCGTAAAACCCTTCCCCTCTCATAACCAAACCCCCGAATCTGAGAAATCTTTGGTTCCGGCATGATCAATGAAATCTTTTTCAAATGGGCAAACGAGTCATATTTTTATCGGTTTCTCGGGTTCGGACCTCAAATCCAGGTGGCGACTCTAACAATCACAATCTTTTTCAAACGCCAAACTAAACCATCTCCGTGGGCCGTCCACACTTCCCTTAACATAGGTCTGAATTTCATCTCCTTAGTGTAAAGGCTCTTAAAATTACCGTGGACTACCATCTTGACTGCATCAAGTTCTTCAATAGTAATGTTACCAATAGTGATAGCATTAATAAAATTTCTCCTCTATCTGGAAGATGCCATGATATGGAAGAATTTTGTGTTCTTGTCACCCCTTAAATGCCAGTTGACTCTTGATTTTTGAAGCCACATTCTTTCAAGGATTCTGCTCATTCTCCATGCCTCATCTTTCAAGAATCTTCTATGTGCTTTGCATTCTATGGTGATATTTCCTTCCTCAGCTTGTAGATCTAGTTTGTGAAGCTCAGATTCCACAACATCTAAGTTATTTTGTAAACTTCCAAACTCCTCTTTTGCCCACACTTTTAAAGCTTCCTTTACAGATCTCAATTTCATACTCAAAGTTTTTGCAGCCCACCTCTCACCAGCACATTCTACCCAAGATTTTTCCATCACTTTCAAGCAATTCTTGTTCTCCAACCATGCAATAAAAAACCTGAAAGGTTTAGGTTCTCACCCTCGATTGTCCTCCATCAAAATCAAAGGAGAATGGTCAAGCAAAGACCTGGGCAGTCCCCATTGCTTCAGACTGAATTTATCGAGCCACTCAGAATGAAGTAAAAATCTATCAATGAGACTCCATTTTTCATCAATTTAAGAGTTGGGCCATGTGAAACTACGCCCTAAAAGTGGTAAGTTCATGAGTTCCAGGTCCTTAATAAACTTGTTGAGATCCCTTATACCTCTATCTCTAACTGAGCACCCTTGTCTTTCATCCACACATCTTACTTCATTAGGATCACCTCCCAAGCACCATGGATCAGTAAAATGTAATTTTAATCTAACCAACTTTTCCCAGAGTTCTCTCCTATGTGTGATATTGCATGGACCATACACATTGACTAGTATACAACAAAAGTTGTTATTAAGAATACCTTTCATCAATAAGAAATTTCTGCTACAGCAAGAGTCCTCCAATTTGAAAATGTCAATGTTCCATATGGTTAGTAAACCACTAGCAGCACCTTCTGCAACTAACAACTTGAAATAATACGATCAAGTTCTTTTTTCGTTCTTTCTTCCTTACTTGATATATATAATAGCATAAATTCCGTCCATTATCTGTGTAAATTTATCTTATATTTCCTTTCAATTTATAAGAAAAAATGTGATATACACAAAATTGAAGATTAAGTTGTGCATCAAATGAAAAGAACAAAATATAAGAAACTAAAAGTTAGTGGCCATCAAATGATCAGATTAGTACTCGTGTTCCAGATTAGGATAAAAAAGACAACTAAAATTAAGATTCAAAAAATAAAATCCAACAAAGAATTTACCAAATGTTTTTTGCTGCCTAGCTGGTATACTTATGGCATGATCAATATTACCTCCTTGCCAAAGGAAGAAAAGGGCGGTTAATCAAATTAAGACGCCTTGAACAACTGATGGTTATTAGAGGTGTCAAACGGGCGTGCGTGCGGCCCCGCCCATTTAGTTTCGTTGCCAACCGCGCCGCGCCGTTGCGTGCGCCGCCCGCTTACTAAACCGTGCCGTGCGTCGCCGCCATTTCTTAATCGTGCGTCGTCGTGCGGGCTTGTTTACATAATCGGGCCGCATCGCGTCGCGCCATTTTGTAATCGTGCCGCGTCGCGGTGCGCCGCCGCGTCGCCGCACATCTCCATTTCGCCACAATTTTTTCCGAACCGTTTAATCTAGCCGAGTTTTGTCAAGGAAATTTTTTTAGTATCATACTACAAAAACCGCGAAATACAAAATCCAACCACAATGTCCATAGCATCATCCAAAAACAATCCATCCAATTGCCGCGAGTAAATGTTCATATACATTGCTTGACACAAGATTTCAGTACATATACATTGCACCGGTTGAAGATCCAGAATTTGCTTGACACAAAGTAAATGTTCTTTTTGTTTTTACCGGCCAAAAAATAAATTATTAAAAAAAAATTCCAATCTCGTTTTAGCAGCAACAAATTTGAATGGAAATCTTTAGTAATACATAAAAAGGAGAAAAGATGACTACTTAATTGAATTAGTTATTTTTTTCCTGAATACACTTTTGTGCTATCGATGTGCGCTTTTGAAGACTTGAAGTAAATGAATTCTCAGAGAAGAGACCTACGGCCGGGTATATCCACCGTGAGACCGAGACAAAAAGATCAAAAAACAAAGTAAAGGAACAAGTTACTTACAAAGTAGGGCCCAGGGGAACCGAGCAACAAGATCCGAAAATCCCAAATGAAAAAAACACAAAAGATCGGTTGGAGCACCTAGTTTTTACTCGATGGTTGGACACTCTTCTATTCAGGGGCATATAAAAAGACCAACGACCGATAAGTGATAACCCAAATTTGATGTGTTTTTACAACAACAGGTAAAATGTAAGGAAGGAAGTGAAACACATGCTAATGCACGTAGCTAGAAGATGCAAGTAATATGCAATACACCACAACGGTTAGCACTTGAACCCAAAATTGCTATATTAAGCTTTCCGTAAATAAGAATTTTGCGAAATACCGTAAGAACCCCAAAATGAGGACACAAAGACACAATTCATGGTATTTGAGTTGAGACATGAATCAAAACCTAGTTCAATACCAAACAAACTAAGAAACGGATGCAGGAAATGATGCAACAATACCACAAGAATGAAGAACCAGTAGAAATTGTGGAGGGAAGACTATTAAACGTGGAAATACCACTGTTAGGAACTCAAAAATTCAGCAAGGAAATGGAATGCATGTCCAAATAGATAAATTGATATGCACCCATCAAGTATGCCTAAGGTAACAAGTTATACTTCATCACCACAATAAGACTTGTGTTATGCATAAATACTCACGTTACAATCGTAAGAGCCATTTTAATACGGAAAAAGACATACAAAACCTGTTGAAGTCTACGTGTCATCACACATGATAAATAGAGATTACTCACAATAATCCACGTAGTAATTCACATGGTTGAATGCAAGTGAAAGTGGCTGGAAAGGCAAAACCATTCCTCTTCCGCTTGACTTGAGCCGCTATCTCCTCCCTCGTTTCTTACGTACCATATTGGTACCTCGTGATTTATCCATACAACATTAGGTGAGTTAGAATACTAAATTTCTGCATCCGGCCCATCTTTGTTAGACAAAAGACAAACAAAACAAAGGTGAGACAAAGTAAAATGTCTAAGGACACGATATCTAGGAGTTGATTCCTTTTACTAGTAAAACCAGCTTCCTCATTTAGTTGATGTTAGTCTATTTAATGATAACGGTTGGATTTTGTCATGCTTCTCCTAACATATCATGCACATGCCTTCAAGCAAGAAAACAAAATCATCAAGAAATTGAGCTAACAAACAAACCTTCACCATTTGATGTTAGTTGATGCCTATTATTATCTTGATTGTCTTCCCCGCAAATTACAAATTTAGAATCGCCTAGAGGCACTAACCTTAGGAAGTGAAGCCAAATATGAATCAGGAATTTCCATCTCAGCTAGAACACTAGCATTGATGGCCATGGCTGCTTTGTGGATTTGTTTCACGCAGTCACGTTTGTGCCGGAGTTGCTTCGTCGACTTTTTAGAGAGGCCACCGGAGGGAACACATGGAACCGGCAACCACCACTTCTCCTCCTCCCTTGCAAGGGGCTGCACAATCCTCCCTGAATGACCCGCCCCTCGTTGAATTTCCCCCGACAAGCTCCCTTGCTCGACATACCAAAATTCCCGGCTCCTAGAAACCTTCCAAAGATCTCCCCCAAACACAATTCAAAAACACTCATTGTTTTTTACATTTTGGAGCAAATGCAGATTTTGGAGAAAGTTCATCAACCAATATTTCCATTTTTCCGAAAAAAAAAAGCTAAAAACGTAAAAACGGAAATGAAAACGACAACAAACGAGCTTGTCTTACCGTGAGCATTGTGTCGAAGTTTTTCAAGGCGTGGAGGTTCATGTAAATATCTGATCTTGGCATACCCGCCATCACCTGAATTGAACAAATGATGCATTAGACTAAAACAGGCTTAGATTTATGGAGAATTCATTTGAATCTTTTGAAAATTAAATGAGTTTTTACCTCAAGGGTTGTTCCATCATGCAAATTTTTTGATTTAGGGACAAGTTCTACCATGTGATCGCATACGGCTAGCAGGCAATTCATTTCTCTCCTCCACATCAACTTCTTTTCTGGATGCAGGGGTTCTAGTCTCAGATGCTGGCCAAATACAGAAGCTGCAATACATAGTACAAGTCGAAAATAAGAGAGAAATGAAAACAAAAAAATATAAACACAAACAGCATGTTTGGTAACGTTGTTGCCTCATGTTTTCTTTTTTTTTTTTCACATGGTTGAAAAAGCTGGAAATGAATGCATGCTTGTTTAGTGTCTCGACGTCACTGTTGGTACTATTTTTCCGGGGAAAAAAAAGAACCATCTTCAAACATGATTGATCGAGAGGCTAGAGTCGGTATCGGAACAAGTTCATACTCATATCCACTCTCCGCATGTCAAAAATCGCTTGGATCAAAATCATGGCCATCAAAGTCATTGACCGTGCTACATAGCTCTACACCGAAATACCGTTTGCGTGCAGAACTAAGTGGTCATACCTCTCTGGAAACATCAGTACTCACAGAGGACGGGATGGATAGGTGCAGCTACCAATCCTACAAGTTGTTAGAAATAAAGAGGGTCAGAATACATAAATTCTACAGTCATACAATAAACGATGATACGAGAACAAAAGGCTTGGCAGATTTACCAGATTCTCCCGAAGAAATGTATCCACAGTTGTTCCGCATAATGGCATTGGCATATATTGTTGCAATCGTATGCATAATTATTTCTCATCTCTACGATCGCTTTTATTGTCTTAAGAATAAGGAGATCCGACCTACGTGCAAAATCATGGAATGGGGTAAGTTTAGCATTAACTAAAGGTTCGCTCACTGGGCAGCAGGTAAAAGGGCAAGCAATGCCAAAACAGGCAGCACATCTCTACTCAATTTATACAATGTTGACAAACACATGTTAACTATTTGAACGGTAAACACCAAGCTGGACAAGAATGATTTTGACCATACCTCACAACGATATTCTCTAAGGTTGACATAAGAATGAGAGATATTGATGCAATATGATAAGGTTGCATGAAGAGAAGAAGAAATTTACATACTTGTCCAACATTCTCTCAACAATTGCCTCCAACCGAGGGTCCATTTTTGTGGCTTCATCATTTTTCTCTGCAGCCTTCGACTTGAGACTGGCATATTCATCAATCGCTTTGGCTGAGAAAAAAGAACATTACCATCGCGATGATAACTCAATGTGTTATTCTATCATACCACAACATAGCACTAACTACAAAAATTTTTAAAACGTATGGGCAATCAATGTGGAGTAAAAAGCGATCTTCAAACCTTAATGCAAACATAGAAATTTTCATGTAGGAAAAGAATGAATGCTAGAAGGAAATTCTTACCAAGAAGGGTATGAACATAATCTGAATCCTCAGAAACATCAAAAAGAGGACCAGCTCCAAGAGCATATGACAAGGAGTCATTGAGTTCAACCAAGTAATAAAAAACCTGTCAAGAGAAAGTAAAGAAACACAAAAAACAAAAAAATAAGAACATATAACCGAAATCCCATGGGCATAGAAACCAAAATTGCAGATACCTATATCCATCAATTGAGTAAAGAAAGTAATCACAAACTAAGAGAGACAATAGTGACCAAACAAACAAAGAGGCGGCACAAAAAAAACTATCAGGCAATGACCTTTGAAACAAGCAACGCAGCAAGTTGTCGTTGGTCGAACTCCTCGTCTTCATACAAGCTCTCTCTGCATGAAAAATCAACAGAAACATTTATTATCTCCAAAGAGCTAGTAGAAGTCTCAAATTGAAAATCAATTCCATTTCTAATAATGACCATCAAGAGTTCAGCGATATCACAGTTGTATAATTAAGGCCTGAAATTGTATAGGCAACGCTTTACCAAAGGTAACGCCGATTCGAGTAGCCTCCCATTCACTAGTCAATCTAGCCCTTGTATGCATTTTTCTTGTCCACTTGTTTTGCTAGTAAGAGACTAATTGCATAGTACATCATCCACATAATATGAAACAAACTGCACTAAACTACTGACAGAAACTGGCAGAGAAACAGTAACATAATGTAACTAAGTTCCTTAAGGACCCTAACTAGTAAGTAGTAACCCATCTAGTACACAAAATAACATGTTTTTAGAAGGCCTAGCTGCCCTTCCTTTTTTTTTTTGAAACAAACTCATATTAGTCCCCAAAATCATAGTTCACATTGAAAAAGGTTTTGTTTAATAAGAGCTTATGTCCGGCACTATCAACCTTGCAATCGCTTTCAAACTATAGTAGTCAAGTCTGGTTCTCAGGTTTTTAAAATTAATGTCCGCAAATGTTTAACTTATCGCTTGACTATACTTTAGCCAAAACAGTTTGGCTAGTCGCTATGTCGGACTTAAAATCATAGTTCAAACTAGAGCAGTCAAGTCCTGATAATATTCTATGTAATCATCTGCAGATGAGCTTTGAATTCCAAGACGCGCATCCTCCCAATCCTTCAGGCATATTAGACAATCCAAAATCTCCGCACCTAGTCTGCTTCTCCTCTCGTCCAACACTCTATTGCCTGCACTAAAAGCTGATTCCGATGCCACTGAAGATACAGGAAGGGTTAGTAGATCACGTGCCATAATAGAAAGAATGGGAAATATGTTTACATTTTTTTTCCACCAACCTAAGATATCCAACTTTGGTATGTTATCATGCTCGGTAAGATAATCTATCTCTAAATATTTAGAAAGCTCCGTGCGTGAACTTATAGTACTTTTTCCTTTCCTTGAAATTAGAGACCAAGAGGGGTCATTGCTATGACTGCATAAGATTGTAAAGGAGCAAAGACTTGCCGCAGTTGCTTGCAAATTTAGATTCATATGTAGCATATAAAGTAGTCAACAACGATTCACATCAACGGCGATGTATAATGTAATCATCAAATTTTCAAAGAATCCCTTGTAAGAGCTTACACAACACCCTCTAACTTAATCCTTGGGTCCATTATTGCAGCTACAATAAATACCTAAGGGCATTTCCTCAAAATATTTTTGAATTTTTCTTCCATAACCTTACAAGCAACTACGAAATTTGTTTTGGTTCTATAACTTGCAAAATTATGACTGATATTATATAAGTGATTAAGCACAAGACAAGAAGTAGGATAACGAACACCTGAACAAGCTGTAGTAGCATCATAAAATACTTTCAAAAAGTCCATGAACTCAAAAGCAATTCTCCAATCACATGGAGTTAAACTATTATCACCATATTTGGCATTAACGAAAAGCAAAGAATAACATCACCGTGATTCCTAAAAGATTCTAACATAAGAAAGGTGGAGTTCCAACGAAGTTCTAACATCAGTTTTCAACCTTTTACGTTTTACATTGTAACTTTCACACAATCCTTCGAATTCTTGTCGCCTAGATGGGGAAGTACAAATAAAAAGAATAGCATTTCTAATTTTTTCCATTTGTGGTGCTATATGTCTCAAGCCATCTTGCACAACTAAGTTAAAGATATGACACACACATCGCATATGAAAAAATTGACCAGCATGAGGAGTAGGCAAATTCCTTTTAAACAAATCAATTGCACTTGTATTAGCAGTGGCATTATCGAAAGTAATACTGAATACTTTATCAACAAGACCAAACTCCCTAAAGACAATTTATACATTGGAAAATATGGTTAGCATCATGAGGAAACTCCATTAAACGGAAAGCAATGATTTTTTTATTCAAGATCCAACTAGAGTCTACATAATGAGCAGTGACACAAATGTAACCAAGATCATTACAACCAGTCCATAAATCAGAAGTAAAAGCAATTGTAGAGTCAAGTTTTGAAATTTTAGTTATCAAATCATTTCTGATTTTAGTAAAAACTTTCAAAGTATCACTTTTTGTTGTATTTCTAGAAACTTTACAAAAAGATGGATTAAGACAATTATGGACAAAATATTCGAATCTAATATCTTCACCAAATGTAAAAGGTTGCTCACTTTGCCACATAACAGCCAATCCCTCTCTCATTCTAGGTCGAGAATATGTAAATTTGGACAAAGTACTTCCAAAGAGGGACTAACTTGGCCAATTGTAGTTTGATTTGCATGTTTATTGTTCCAATGTCCTGCTCAAATGCCCCCGTCCCCACTATTACTAGTGCAACTAAAATCACTTCCACATTCATTGCATACAGCCCTCTTTCCTATGTTGACCCCCTTTTTATTCTTAAATTTTTTCACAATATGATAATTATCCCATACCTTGGAAGTGCGCTTCCTTTTTCCACCCCCAGAGCTAGTATCGTAATTACATTGTATAAAATTTGCTTGAAGCACCTTCAAACCTTCTCACCACTCTCCTACTAATGGTGACATTGAAGGAGAGTCGTGTTCATCATCAGAGTTCACATCACTAGAGCGAATTCCAAAATCAAATCCTCCGGATCCATCTTCTATTACAAACAGAATCAGTAAAAATGAGTATACTACAAGAATATAAGAATTGAAAAGAATAGCAGCAGGAACGACTGATACAAGAATAGGATCGACTGATACAAGAATATCACAGTAGAATCAACAGGAGAGAGAGAGAGAGAGAGAGAGAGAGAGAGAGAGTCAGAGAGAGATGGGGGGTATTTATGCAACAAAGAGGGCCAGTCGGTCAGAGGCACCCCACCAACGGTATTATAGCCGTTGAAAGAGAGTTATTCGAGGAGGAGAGAGGATAGAGAAATACACGTGGCGTGGTTTACTGTTTTCTAATTCCTTTTCGGGAAAGAGAGAGGAAAGACGAAAAGACTTAACTTACCAGTTACCAGGGTCAGCGGGTAACGGCGTAGTGGTCGACTGGTCGGAGGGCGTGGTGATCGGAGTTGATGAAGATGAATCGTGATGCTTGCTTGACTTAACTTAGAGCAGAAATCGTGAATCGTGAGTCGTGTTCAGACAAAGATGAAGAATGAAGATGAGAATCATGAGATGATGAGATGAGGATGATGGCCTGATGGGTCGTGACTCGTGAGGGTACTCCAGGGTCTTGAACTCCTGATGAGGGAGAATCGGAGAGAGAGAGAGAGAGAGAGAGAGAGAGAGAGAGTTAGGGTTTTGGGTTTCCTGTTGCCACTTGCCAGAATCCAGATTGGGGAATTAGCAGCTAATAAATTCAGATCCACCCCTTTCCCAAACACGCCCTTAACTTTTCCACCCTTTTCCCCCAATTTCTCTTCATCTCTCTCCCTTGCCAACTCCCTCTTCTTCCACTTCTTCTCTCAAAAACACAACCCAATCACCAAACCCCAGCTGAATAACGTAAGTGATGAGGAAATTGGACTGGTTCTCGCTTTGGACACTAGCAAAAGATTGGGAAATAAGCAAGAGTCTCAATCGAAAAGATCCGTCGGGACGATCCGGGTTGACGATCTCACTTTAATAGTAAGTGGTGAGGTTTTGGAAGCCGCCAAAGGGACGAGGAAGAAGGTATCCCCGGAACGATAGTGTAAGATGTTGGGCGTAGGAAATGCCGGGTATTGGTATTGGGGGCGGATTAAACTCGCTTGTAGGAAAGGCCGGCATTGAATCGGGGGTCGTTATTTTGGCGAAAGTGGCTTACTTATTGCAAGAATAGGATATCGGGACGAAGAGGGGTTGGTTTGGGGCAAGGGTGGCGTTTGAGAAGGTGACGTTGCTGGGGTTTGCGATTTGGAGGCGGCTCACGGAGAAGAGGTCGAGGAAATTCGACGCCCTGGTTCTGTAGAAGGCGTAGGTTTGGCATGGGTAAGTGGAGACGGAGGACTGGTTGGCGGAGCAGGCGTAGCCGGTGGTGGTTGGGGAGCCGTCTTGGGCTTGGGAGTGGTGGAGGAAGAAGAAGAAGAGAGAGAACAGAGAGAGAAGAAGACAGTGTTTGGTTGTCATTTTTTTTTTTAAGTTTTGTCGAAAAGTTGTGAGAGATGTCCGTGTTATGGGATTTTGTTTTGTTTTCTACTTTTCTTACTAGTTACTAGTACTACTGTTACACTGTTCACTGTTGTAGTACTGTGTCAATTTTTGGGGGGGAAATAATGGTTGGGATTCTTGAGAATTGGAGGGATTTTCCGAATTTTGGGTTAAAAACATTGGTGGGAATTTTTCAATTTACCGTGGGAAAATTAGGGAACAATTTTGGGGAAAATTTTGATTCTTTTTTTTTTACTAAAAATTTATTTACTTGATGAAATATTGAAATTGCGCCCTGATCAAAGAGATTTTCAAACCCGATTCAGCCAAATTTTTACAACATTAATTTAATTAATAGGCACAACAGAACCAACAGTCTTGATCATCTTGATTGTGTCACAGTCACGTGGCCACTGTACATTTGACTACAACGCGAGATTAAGTTTGTGTCCCGATTAAGAACCTTTTCCAAACCCGATTCAGCCAAATTTTTATATTTTTAATTTAATTAATAGGCAAAAAAAAATCAATAGCCTCGGCAATCTTCATTGTTTCACAATTATGTGGCCGCTTTATATTCAAGTATTCAGCTACAACACAAGATTTAGTTTTGCATCCCGATTAAGGACTTTTCCAAACTTGATTCAGCCAAAAATTTGCGATATTGCTTTAATTATTATGTACGACAAAACCAGCGGTATCGATCATCTTGATTGTGTTAGGATCACGTGGCCACTATACATTAAACTACAACACAATACTTCATTTGTTATCAACTACATTCAGTGTATATATTTTAAAGGTTATTACTAAATCAATTTTTACGATGGTCGATCCAACCAGCTAGAGTTTAAAGTCTTTGCCAATATCATAATTGTCACCAAAATCAGATATCATTAGATATCGATGACTGCGTGATCGGATAACATTTAATGTATTTCAAGGCATTGAAGTCCTATAGTAGACAACCCGAGCTCCAACTAGTTTTTTTGGAGTGATCAGAACCGTCTATCTTTTACATATAATGATATAACAGAGTCCACCATTCGTACGGAAAAAATTTAAGTGGATCATATATCCGTTACTCCGTAGCCATTTAATCATAAGAAAAGTATTATAAAAAAGAAAAAGCAAACAGGGTCTAAATCGACAAGTTTTTTAAACCCGATCGAGTCAAAATTTTACTAGAATAATTTACTAAATAAGTGCAACAAAATGAACGGCCTTGATTGTTAAAATAGTTTGTTTTATCGAGATTCGCTTCATATTTGTACCAAAGATTATTGACAAATACATTACATATGATTAAAAAATACAAATTTTGTCACAATAAATCTCAACCAATGCTAACTTGGGTTAGAAAAAAAAAAAAAATCGCTACCGCGTCTCGCGTGCGCGTCGCGTCGCGTGCGCGGCCGCGCCGCATCGCGTGCCGACCCACTTTCGCGCCATGCCCGCGCGCGCCCATCCAAGATCATGCCGCGTCGTGCGTGCCGCCCCGGCCGCGTCGCGCCCACTTCCGCGCGTGCGTCTCCAAAACCGCGCTCGCGTCCGTGTCGCGCCACATTTAAGCGTCGCGGCCGCGTCGTAATCGTCTTTGGCCGCCCGTTTGACACCTCTAATGGTTATAATGCGTATTAGGTAATACAAAATCAAGCAATATAAGAAATTATTAACAAACCAACCAAATAAATAGGGGTTAATATACTATAATCATAGAGGTATAATGGCATGATCAATATTACCTACTAACCAAAAGAAGAAAAAGGATGGTTAATCAAATTAAGACGCCTCGAAAACAATTGTTGATTATTAAGCGCATTAATATTAGGTAATACAAAATCATGCAATAAAAGAAATTATTAGCAAACCAACCAAAGAAATAGAAGTAAATATAATTTAATCACAAAGGTATATATATGTCATCTTTGGTCCTTCAATGGTTGATGTTGCTACCGGAGATGAGATGAGAAGGGATCACCAATAGAACGGGGTGGATTGCGAGGCTTCATAGCTTTTTCTTTTTGTCCCAACTCGAAATTAGCAACTTTTAGAATAGAGATCTCCATGCAACTTCTAGAATGGAGAACTCCATCGATCCTGATACAAGGACTCCAATAACCAAATTTGAGGAGAGACTTCATTAGTTTAAATGTCTAAATCTTGAAAACTTCTTAGCTTTTACAGTTGTCTTTAATTTAAGAGCCTAATGTTTTGGTACAATTTGAATTTGAATTTGAATTAGTTAGATGCTAATTGGCTTTGATTAGGATATACTGATTGCTTTAGTTTTGGATGGAACTTAGATTTGAACTCCCCAATTTTGAAAACAGCCGTAGTGAACACTTTGAAAGGATCTCTCACTATGTCCTTATCAAGTTCATAGAGTATATAATATCTATTATTATGTGAATTCTAATTTAAAATCAAGTAATATTTTTAGAATAGATCAATTAGTGAGTGAAAGTATGGGACATGTGGCAAGCGTAGGGGCTCATTGCGAAAAGTCATCCTGCAATACTATATAAGAGCGACTTTTGGGTAAAATACCAGTTTGGTTTTTTTTTTGTCCTTAGTCAAAATTTTTTTTTTGAATTTGTTAGTTTTACGTGGATATTTTTTGGATTTACAAAAAATCAACGCAAAATTAACTATAGGTGATGGTTCTTGCTTTTAGTCAAATGTGATGAGCTGGAGAGGTATGAATAATCAACAGTTAATATATAGTAGGGGAGGAGAATAAGGTGATCTAGAAAAAGGGTGAAGAACAGAGCAGGTGTGCTCAGAAAGAATTAAGGCAGTGGATTGGTCTTAGTCTAATCCGTGATACCCTGGTGACCTAGGAGATGAGGACTGACTTTTAGAGAGAATGTTCTCCTCTCAATCAGTGATTACCCTTTTCTCTCTCTAGAATGACATGTGCTCTGCCAAGATGTCACCAACCTCTGGGCATTCAAAGGGAATGTCCCATATTTATAGGCACCTTGGACAAATGATTAAGCGTCAGGCTGTCGCCCTATAATACGATGACACGTGTCCTTTCTAAACAATTTGACCGTACGGGTGACGTCATCTACCGCGCAGCTGACCCATGCAGTGGTGAGCCATTCCCCTGCGTAGCGATCCTCTTATTCTTTATAGCCACCAAGCCTATCTCCCTTATTCCCATTAGGGCAAGATTATGACCTGTTCGGTCGTGCCTATACCGCAGCCAAGCCTCATGGGGCCCCTGGGGTCCTGCCTTTAGACCGCAATAGGTATGATTACCTGGGCTAAGTTGGACTAGCTTCTCGCATTCTCGTCCATGTTCTGGGCTGCGCTAGTCATTTGGGTCATGGGTTTTTCTCCTGTTCGGATGGCCTGTGGTTATCCAAACACTGCCCTAGTTGGGCCTGGGGTGCATGCCGCTAAGGCACCTTGTGCAAGAGGATTTCGCGCCAGTGGCTCCTTCCCTTGCGTGAAGATTTGATCCCGCGCTTGTGGCCCCCCTTGCGCGGAGGTTTGCACGGAGCATACCACGTGTTGCGGGGAGACCGCGCCACCTGGGTGACACTTGTCATCACTCCATTGGATGGTCAATGTTGACTCTGGTCAATATGGTGGTCACGCGCTGACCTATCCTACACTATCAAATTAAAAAAAATTGAATAAGGACAAGAAAAAAAAACCGCCATAATGGAGGGTGGCTAAAAGGATGAATATGTAACCCTATACAACTATAGGGTTTAAGTTGTTAGAAGCAGAAATATAGGATTTGATTTAAGATGTGGGTTTATTATGCATTTTTTCCAAAAGGCAAAAAAAGGAGTTGAATATAGGATTTGATTTAAGAACTGGGTATTATGCATTTTTTCCAAAAGGAAAATGGGTTGTTGAATTCGTCCATTTGTACATCGTCACCAAAGTGGATGTGGTAGTAATAGAGCGAAAGAACCAAGCAAACTACAATTGTTGGAGATGTTCGAAACTGCTGTCGTTTCCGCTCAGGTCAGCACCACTGCTCCATGTCTTGCTACCTTACGAATCAATCAAAGCAGCAAATCCAACACACTGAAGCTATGGAAACTCAGTGCCACTACTGATTTATCTGGGACCTTGAATCAAACAGTTGGTGGGCAATTGATGCAGCCCAGCAATAACAATTCTCAAAACCACCGGGAACTGATGGAAAGCGAAGTAATAAAGAAGGAGAGGAGTAGAAGGAGGAGGGTTTTCTTCTTGGACGTTAATCCTCTCTGTTACAATGGTAGCACCCCCAGCTTGCACTCGTTTGCTCATTGGGTTTCCCTTTTCTTCTCTCAAGTCAGCGTCGCCGACCCTGTAATTGCTGTATGCTGGTTCTCTCGTTATCATTTCATTCCTTCATTTCTTTGATGGAGTATTATTATATTACAGGGTAGTTTGATTTTTTTTTTTTTCTTTTTTTGGGTAAGTAGATGTAGTAGTTGTATATTTGTTGGGAATTAGGGTTTGCTCCATCCTAAGTTGCCGGATCAAAAACTCTCAAGGTGCTATCAACCCTTTAACTCTTTAAGGTCAGTCCATAGGACGGTGAGATTAATCGAGCTAGGCATAAATTGGCATGGACAAATGAGGTATCATAAAAGTTGGAGTATATGGATCAATGACGACAATGCTATGCGGGGTTCATATATTAGTATTTTAAAGGAGAAGTAAGTGTGAACAATTTTCTTCTTCCTTAGTTATAAACATTTAAAAAAATTGTGCACATGAAAATATGATAAAAGAATGTGAATTTTTTGAAAGTAGTAGATATCATTGCTGGTCTACGGTGTAAATTGTTTCCGGCTTTTTTCTACGTAGGAGGGAAATGCAACTTTGCTTATCCTTTTTTGAAAACTTGGTTTGGGAATAAGGATAATTGGTACAACCATACAAATTCTAAACAACTATGAATGTGGATTGGAGAAATCATGGCAATGATTATATATTGATTTTCATCGCTGTAACTAATTGGATATTAAGTAAACAATGTGAAATGCAAAACTGTTGATGTGCTATTATTTTTCTCCTGATTTGTTTTGTTAACCTCTCTACTGGAATATTGGTTTGTAGGTTATAGACGGGGAAAGAGGCAATGAGTATCGAAGACAATTATTACCTTCCTACAAGGCACGAACGAGTAAATTTTCGAAAGGTCCTGTTTGGAGGTCACATCGTGCTGTCATTGACGTGCTCCAGAAATTGAACGTGCCAGTCAGTCAATTTTCTCATTCACTTTTACTTGACACTTCTTATGTATTATGGATATCTTTGAAGCCCTTACTGATTTCTGAACTCTGAAGTTTCTGGATGTCATTGCTGTTAATCTGGTATATCACATTAACTCCAAAGGTCATAATGTACTTTCGTTGTTTCCATGATAGTAAAATAAGTTTGTTTGACTTTGAAACTCATAAATGTAAAAATGCATCTCGTGATAGATGTTAAGGTGGGGTACTTACAACGAAGGCATTCCATCCCCGAGAATTTTTTATTTTGTTGCATCCGTAAACTGTGATTTTCTTCATTTCTGCATAAATGTATTAAGCAAGTCAGCAGGAATGACAGAAAAACAGCGTACTGACTTTTAATTCTGTTTTGTTTCTTAAGGAATGACATCTCATTGAGCTCAACACCTGCAAGCATCTGACTACTATTGTATAGTCAATGCTTTGATTCACTATCCATATTCCATCCAGTTATTCAAAGATATGGTCTAAACATATTAGATATTTAATGATTTTTTGTATTATAGTTTTAGTTTCACTTGGTTCAATGGTGGGAATGAACTTTGATTCAGGTTGTGAAAGTTGAGGGGCATGAAGCAGATGATGTTGTGGCTACACTTGTTGATGAAGTTTTACAAAGAGGGTATCGAGTGGTCATTGCCTCTCCTGACAAAGATTTCAAGCAACTCATCTCTGAGGATGTGCAAATTGTTATGCCCATGCCTAAGTACGACCATTGGTCATTTTACACCCTAAAGCACTATAAAGCACAGTATGATTGTGATCCATCCTCCGATTTGAGTCTTAGTAAGTATGTGACAAATCTTTTCTGATTCCCGTTTCATCAATTTACCCTATGGGGTAATGTATGTAATCTGGTTTGTGACAAGGTAGTTTCATAAGCAGTAATTTGGGACCCGGAGGACCAATTAAATTTGTTTATATCTTTTTTTTTTTTTTTGATTGTTTTTCAATTGAGTGGGGTGACGACCAAATATCTGAAGGGAAGCAAAGGAATTCGATGCTAGGACATTCAGGAAGTAGGGAAATGCATATGAAAAGGGAAAACTGTCAAAAGAGATTGTAGGGGTACCCTCACAGGCTCCATTGTTCAGTCCTTAGTTGTTCGTTCTTCCCAAAAACCAGTGAAATCCTTCTATTGGCATTCAAAGTCTGCGTTCTGGTTTCTGTCTTTCCCTCGCCAAAATTCCAATTTGAGTTTGAGGTATATGCACTTTCTGGAGAAGGTTTCAGATTTCAAATGTCCACTATTCATTTATAACTTTTCCTTCATTTTTCCACCTTCATACAATTCAGTTTGATATTCTACGTATTCCTCCAAGCTTCCTATCCAAAACCGAATGTTACTTTCTGACACTGCACTGGGTAGTCAGTAGGTTTAATGAGCTCTTTCCTATGGCAGACATCTGAATTGTCAATTGGGAGAGCGCCTTAAATTATTAGGCCCATGCAGGCTATCCATCTTCCCCAGTCCAAATTGTCACTTGGGAGAGCCCTTGAAATTATTAGGCCTATGTAGGCTATCCATCTTCCCCAGCGTCAGGGTGTTTGGTGGGGATGCCAACCTCTTTACCACCGTTTCATGAATAGGTTCACATCTCCTAGAGTAATGAATGATGCATATTGAGCAGAAAGAAGAATCTTATTCGTTTTTTAAAGTATCTCCTTCCCAATCTGTACTTTTGTAGGTTTAGTACCTTTTATAGTTTTGTATGAGGTTCAACTACATCTGTGAATTACTCCCTCCGTCCCATAAAGTTTGATCACTACGAAACTACGTACAATTTTCAAGCTAAAAAATAACGTGCTTACGGAAATAATTTTTTAGTCAATATGAATCTTGTTTGATAGATCTCATCGAGAACTTTTATACAATGCAAAAAAATTTCAAAAATTATTTTGGTAAATATATTATTTTTTAGTTTAAAAATTACACGTAGTTTCTTAGTGATCAAACTTTATGGGACAGAGGGAGTACATGTTAACTAATTGACATGGACAGATCAAACTGAAAGGAAGGAATGTAAATTGACGAATGAGCTATATGGTCCCTCTTATCAACTTGGCACATAGTTGATCCAAGTTCGATATTCCTTTGAGCAAGACCTAATATCTTATGCTTCTTTAAATAAGTCAAGTGTGTGGCAGTTTAGCAGCAATGATGACCCAAGTTGGGATAATCTTGTGCTCTGCGTTATTATCATCTATAAGGCTCAGAACCTTTCTCCCGTTCATGTACTTCTATTTTTTCACTTCTCTGAACATTGTTATTCTTTTCAGGATCCATAATGGGCGATGAAGTTGATGGAGTTCCTGGAATTCAACAGTTAGTTCCTGGTTTTGGGTTGAAGACGACACTCAAACTCTTGAGAAAACATGGTTCATTGGAAAACTTACTAAATGCGGCAGCTGTAAGAACAGTGGGCAAACAATATGTTCAAGACACCCTAACGAAGCATGCTGATTACCTACGAAGGAATTATGAAGTACTTTCTTTAAAGAGGTAATGTCTTTCTTCTTGTAGCCATCTCCTTCGAGTTTAATAATTCCGGTTGCTGATGTTTCTGGATCACAACACGTCTCAGGGATGTTGATGTTCGTCTTCAAGAGGACTGGTTATCTGAGAGAGAAACCTGCAATGACTCAGTTATCTTATCCGAATTCTCGAAACTGTTGAAAAAAACCCAGAAGTGCAATTAGCGAAACATAACCAATTCTTCAAGTGGCTAACCTTCAAAAGGTCTAAGACGTTTCTAAGGATGCATTGAAGATCTATCCTCTTGTGGAAGGTATTTGTATATTTGTGGTTCAATTCCAGAATCTCCTACGTGGGATCTATGGATCCTTCTATCTTAGTCTCGTAGAATCATCTGCATTGCTGATGAAGAAAAAGATTTGCCTTTTTTCCCCTGGATCATTTGAACTAGTTGAAGAACATGCTTTGGTAATGAGAAGAGAAAATATAAAGTTTTGAGGTTGAGTCTCAGAAGGGAAATTGCTGTTTTTTTTCATAAAAAAACCTTTATGACATTTGTCAATTTGGAGAATAGTAAAATGATCTACAAAAGCTATTTTTTAACATATCCTGTAAAGAAAAGGAAAGAGGTATCATTTGCATTAGTTTCAATGCTAAGTAGTCAGTTCACTGTGAACTCAATTTTGTTAATTGTTCTAATACTGTCTGCAGATGAAATTGCTGTTTTTGATTGAAGGTCTCACAAAACTCCTGCAATGATTGCGATGTTCTCGGAAAGAACTGTAATTGCTTGGAAGTGTGAGAAAGCGAACAAACTGGTTGTGGAACTCCATGGTTAAATATCCAGAATCATCTCTTTTACTAATAGTTGCGCTTCTCTCCCTGTGCACGCACGCGTATGCTGAGTTGTTATGAGCTGTCTGTTACGCCCCGCGGAATTTTCTAGAGAAATCTTAAAGCTTCCGGACTAGTCTAGACTTGTCTAGAGAATTCTTGAATATTCTTGTACATTGTAGAATACTCTAGAAAGATGGTGAACATTCTAGAGAATCCTTGTAAGTGTTGGAGGATTCAAGAACCTCCTATACACACATCTAGAAAAACCCAATTGAGGAGGTGGGAAGATTCTAGAGTTTGTTCTAGAACTCTCCCTTAGTGCCTATAAAAGGGTGTGGCCTCATTTGGCCAAGGCACCAAGAAATCATTCAAGAGCTTGTAAACTCTCTTTGTGTAATACACTCTCCATCTTCCCAAACTCAAGTGTTACTTGTCTTACTCTTCTTACACACACACAAAGGCTTACTTAGCATCACTAGATCGGGTCAAGATCAAGTGTGAGTGTCTAAGTGCCGCACGGATCACTTTGAACAAGTTAAGTCCGTGACACGTGGTATCAGAGCAAGGTTTTTGAAGAGAAAGACACCATGTCTTCGGGTGTGGAAGATCAGACGAGCGGAGAAGTCCACGGAAAGGAAGGCATCCCACCAAAGCCAAGGAAGGAGAGATCTCGGGATGCTGTTGCAGTCATGGATACCCGACTAGCAAAGGTGGAGCTAGTCATGGCCGATTGGGAACGGCTTGATGTGTTAAGCAAAGCCTAGATCATGAGGTGGAGAATCTCGAGGGGAGATCAAGGACCTCGAGGAGGGCATGCTTGGCACGATCAATTGGTGGTGCATGACATGCAAAGAAGGCAATGATTCCTTCAAGCCAAGGTGATGGAGATGCTTTCAAGTTTGAAGCTTCGGCTAGAGGAGATGCGCAAGGATTGGGCATTATGCAAGGCAATTTGTGGTAGGAGGAGGTGTGGCAAAGACTAGGTACTTCAAAGGTGGAAGTACCAAAGCCCAAGCCTTTTCGATGGAAGACGGGAGGCCAAGAAGTAGATAACTACTTGTGGCACATGGAGAGGTACTTCGAGGCGATGGCAGTCACGGAGGAAGGTACAAAGGTACGAACGGCAACCTCATACCTCACCGATACTGCGACACTATGGTGGCGTAGGAGACATGCCGAAATCGAGAAAGGTACGTGCACCATAGATACTTGGGATGAATTTAAGAAAGAACTAAAGAAGCAGTTCTACCCTGAAGATGTGGCCTATCAAGCTAGAAAGAACATGAAGAAATTGAAACATACATCGTCTATTCGGGATTACGTGAAAGAATTCTCTACCCTTATGCTTGAAATCCCGAATATGACTGATGAAGAGTTGCTCTTTAACTTCATGGATAATCTACAACCATGGGCGGAGCAAGAGTTGCGGCGGTGTGGTATGCATAAGACCTTGCAAACGCCATGGTCGTATGAGTCCCTTATCGAATACAAGAAGAGTGACAAGGCCAATACATCCAAGGGGAATCCCTAAAAGGTGGGGGAGAAAAGTACAAGGGTTCGCCTAGCAAACCCCCAACGGAAAAAAGGGGCAAAGGCAAAAGAGCATAACAATGACAAACGAGACAAATTCAAGCCCAAAACCAATTGCTTCCTATGTAACGGTCCACATTGGGCTGGGGAGTGTCCCAAGAGGCAAGCCCTCGGTGCCTTGATTCCGCGAGAAGGAAGCAGAGGAGGCCCATGTGGGGTCCCTTCAACTTCTCAATGCCATCAAATCGAAACCTACCGTTAAGACCCACGGTGATCAAGGTCTTATGTTCATTGAAACGTGTGTCAATGGGAAACCCACTCGTGCTATGGTGGACACGGGGGCCACACACAACTTTGTCTCAGTAGAGGAGGCAAAGAGATTGGGATTGAAACCCACCAAGGAGGCGAGGTTGGCTTAAAGTCATCCAACTCGTAAGCAAAACCATTACATGGTGTGGCACGTGGCGTAGACATACAGATTGAATCGTGGGAAGGGGAAGATTGACCTCACAAAGTAGCACCAATGGATGATTTCCAAGTGGTGTTTGGCATGGATTTCTAAGCAAGGTCAAGGTCGTCCCCACTACCATATCTACGCCGTGGCAATTCTAGAGGAGAAAACTCCATGCGTGGTGAAGACAACGCCAAATCGGTGGTTCAAGACGCCAATGCTCTCACCATGCAAGTGAAGAAGGGCTTCAAGAAGGGCGAGGCAACTTACCTAGCTTTTCTTACAAGCCCAAAGGAGGATGCCACCTCGGGAAATTTGCCCAATGAAATTGAAAGGGTATTGACGGAGTTTCGCGATGTTATGCCATCCGAACTACCCAAAAAGCTACCACCAAGGAGGGAGGTAGATCATAAGATCGAGCTGGAACCCGGTGCCCTACCGCCTGCCAAGGGCCCTTACAGAATGGCACCACCCGAGTTAGAGGAGCTGAAGCGACAGTTGAAAGATTTATTGGATGCTGGCTACATCCAACCCTCAAAAGCTCCATACGGTGCTCCGGTGTTGTTCCAAAGGAAGAAGGATGGATCCCTTCGCCTATGCATCGACTATCGGGCACTCAATAAGGTAACCATTAAGAATAAGTATCCTATACCATTGATTGCTGATTTATTTGATCAACTTGGTAGAGCTCGATATTTCACAAAACTCGATCTAAGGTCGGGATACTATCAAGTCAGAATAGCAGATGGGGATGAACCAAAAACGGCTTGTGTGACTCGTTATGGGTCGTTCGAATTTCTCGTGATGCCATTCGGCCTCACCAATGCCCCAGCTACTTTCTGCACTTTGATGAACAAGATATTTCATTCTTACTTGGATCGGTTCGTAGTGGTCTACTTGGATGACATTGTGGTATATAGCAACACACTAAAAGAACATGTGGATCACTTACGGACCGTATTTCAAGTATTGAGGGAGAACGAGCTCTACGTCAAGAGGGAGAAATGTTCCTTTGCCGCAAAGGAGGTGACATTCCTTGGGCATAAGATCAAAGATGGCAAACTTATGATGGAACAAGATAAGGTGAAGGCTATCCAAGAGTGGGACTCTCCTACAAAGGTTACCGAGCTAAGGTCTTTCCTTGGCTTGGTTAACTATTATCGGCGGTTCATAAAGGGGTATTCGCACGCGGCGGCTCCATTAATGTATCTTCTAAAGAAGAACAAGGCATGGGAGTGGTCTGAGAGGTGTCAAAAAGCTTTCAAAGACTTGAAGAGAGCTATAACCGAGGAACCGGTCCTTGGCTTACCAGACTACACCAAGCCATACGAGGTACACACGGATGCCTCTGACTTTGCTATTGGAGGAGTGCTAATGCAAGAAGGGCATCCAATTGCTTATGAAAGTCGCATAAAGCTCAATGACACCTTAACGAAGGTACACGGTGCAAAGAGAAAGAAAATGACGGCAATCATCCATTGCTTATGACTTGGAGGCATTATCTATTAGGAAGTAAGTTTGTTGTGAAGACGGATTAACGTGGCAACAAGCTACTTCCGGTCCCGAAGAAGCTAAGCCCCAAACAAGCTAGGGTGGCAAGACTTCCCAGCGTAATTTGACTATGTGCTGCTAGTACAAACCGGGGAAGGTGAACTTGGTGGCCGATGCACTAAGTCGAAAAGGCGAGTTGGCATCGATGAGCAAAGAAGCCCCAAGGAGAACTTGTGCAACTCATAAAGGAAGGATTGCCACAAGACGCCCTTGCTAGGAGCTTAATAAGGTTAGCCAACGATGGCAAGACCAAACGATTCTGGGTACAAGATGGAATACTCTTTACAAAGGGGAATCGTCTCTATGTTCCAAAGTGGGGCAACCTACGGAGGAACCTTATCAAGGAATGCCACGATACTAAGTGGGCTGGTCATCCAGGGCAAAAACGGACGCGGGCGCTGCTAGAGTCAGCTTACTATTGGCCCAGGATGAGGGATGATGTGGAAGCATACGTGAAGACTTGTCTTGTGTGTCAGCAAGACAAGGTTGAACAACGACCACCGGGAGGATTGTTAGAGCCTTTACCTGTCGCAGAAAGACCATGGGATAGTGTTACCATGGACTTTATCTCAGCACTTCCCAAGTCAGAAGGTTGTGGCTCTATTATAGTGGTTGTGGACAGGTTTTCCAAGTATGCTACCTTTATAGCAGCCCCAACTGATTGTACCGCAGAAGAGACAGCTCGGTTATTCATGAAGCACGTGGTGAAGTATTGGGGTGTACCACGATCCATCATCAGTGATCGTGACCCACGCTTCACAGGTCGGTTTTGGACTGAGTTGTTCAAGTTGCTTGGATCGAATTTACACTTCTCTACTAGTTTTCACCCACAAACCGACGGACAAACCGAACGGGTGAATGCACTGTTGGAGCTATACTTGAGGCACTTTGTGAGTGCCAACCAACAGGATTGGGCGAAGCTTCTTGACGTGGCTCAATTCTCCTACAACTTGCTGAGAAGTGAGTCCACGAATCATAGTCCGTTCGAGCTAGCTACGGGGCAACAACCTTTGACACCTCACACGGTGGAAACAGGTTACACGGGAAGGAGCCCCGCAGCTTTCAAATTCGCTAAGGGATGGCATGAACAAGCTGATATAGCTCGTTCCTACTTGGACAAAGCATCCAAGAAAATGAAGAAGTGGGCAGACAAGAAAAGGAGAAACTTGGAGTACCAAGTGGGAGACCTGGTCCTTGTGAAGCTTCTTCCTCAACAATTCGAGTCTCTTCGAAAGGTACACAAGGGCTTGGTGAGGAAATATGAGGGGCCATTTCCTATTGTTAAGAAGGTTGGGAAGGTATCGTACCAATTACAACTACCTCCAAAGCTCAAGATCCATCCAGTCTTTCATGCAAGTTACTTGAAACCTTATCATGCCGACGTGGATGATCCAAGCCGAGGAGAATCATCACGAGCCCCAACCGCAGTCATAACCTCTTATGATAAAGAGGTAGATTACATCTTAGCCGCATGTAATCATTCGGCCGGCGGAGTACCACCCAAGCACCGAAGTACTTGGTAAAATGGAAGGGATTACCAGAAAGCGAAGCAAGCTGGGAAGTTGAAAACGCTTTGTGGCAGTTCCCGAAACATATTCAGAGGTTCAAAGAGGGAGACACGACGAGGACGTCGCCAGATTAGGTGGGGGAGAGTGTTACGCCCCGCGGAATTTTCTAGAGAAATCTTAAAGCTTCCGGACTAGTCTAGACTTGTCTAGAGAATTCTTGAATATTCTTGTACATTGTAGAATACTCTAGAAAGATGGTGAACATTCTAGAGAATCCTTGTAAGTGTTGGAGGATTCAAGAACCTCCTATACACACATCTAGAAAAACCCAATTGAGGAGGTGGGAAGATTCTAGAGTTTGTTCTAGAACTCTCCCTTAGTGCCTATAAAAGGGTGTGGCCTCATTTGGCCAAGGCACCAAGAAATCATTCAAGAGCTTGTAAACTCTCTTTGTGTAATACACTCTCCATCTTCCCAAACTCAAGTGTTACTTGTCTTACTCTTCTTACACACACACAAAGGCTTACTTAGCATCACTAGATCGGGTCAAGATCAAGTGTGAGTGTCTAAGTGCCGCACGGATCACTTGGAACAAGTTAAGTCCGTGACATGTCGCTGGGATCAAACATCCCAATCTCTTGTATAAAATTTTGTAGCTTTTTGGGTCGCGTTGGTTATCATCTCCGCTTGATCACTGTCAAGATTAACCTCAGAAATCTTTCGTTGCTCACCTGGTTGATGAGGGAGGAGATCCAAACCTTTGCAATCTTGGTAACGCTGTGAGGAGATCCAAACCTTTGCCACGACGGATTTGTTGAGGGCTTTCGGGCCAAGTGTGGAGTAGTGAGTGGGCCCGTCGTGTTCGTAAATGATCAGAACGGCGTGGATGCCACAGAGAGTAGCTAGTTCGGATGTCTTCTTCTTCAGAGTCTTGACTCTGTTAATTCGACGAGCTGCCATTGCATACCAAGTTTCTCTCTCTCTCTCGATTGACCAAAGACTAGAACTGGACAGAGTGAGGGGGGGATTACCATAGAAACAAGAAAAATCAATAACCAGGTTGTTAATTTTATAAATAGGTCATGACTCATGATCAACGGCTAGTTTCCTAAATGGACCTAAATAACAACAAGCGCAATCTTTCTTAATAATCACGCAATCTTGAAAGACAGTTTATTTAGTCCAAAGCTTAGAAGGATTTTTCCGATCATGTCCGTTCGTGGTTTTTTTTGCATTAATGCCAAACGCATGCATTGCGCTAGATTAGAAGGGAGGTGGGTTAATTACAGCCGTTAGATTTGAAATGCTGATTTTCCAACCTACTCCAGTATCGATTGTTGGCCCATTGGAACAGACTACAGAGATCTCGATTGTCAAGACAAGACGAGAAAATTTCTGTCTTTGAAAAAAAAAAGAAAAGAAGTTAATTACACTGGTTTATCTTAAAGTTTTTGACAAATACACTTCGGAATATACTCGTTACCATTTTTTACATAAGTTTTGATTTTTTTTTTAATTTAAAAATTTTCTTCACTTATAATTTCATGGGAAAACATTTTTTGTCCTTGCAAAATATATTTTCGGTGTAGAACTATAAACCATCAAAACAAGCATCGATTTTGAATTTTATTTTTAGAGAAAATGAGTTCAAGAGAGGAATTAACCCAATGAGACCACTGTCTTTTCTTACATTTGGGATATATCAAATATGTCCCTCATACCAGAAGCGGCTCCACCTATATGTTGAGAAGATCAAAACATACACCAAAAATTTGGAGTATATTTTTTAACATATACTTTGATTTTGTTTTATAGTTGTTGGCATTGAATTATTCTGAAGTCGCCAAAGTAAAAGAAATTTATCTAGATTTGTGAGTACATCAATAATATAGCTTAGCAAAACGAAATAAAGCTACTAGGCCTAATGTATTCAACCAAAAGAAATGTGTACTTTATATAGAGCTTTGTATATAATATTTTTTTTATATTTTTGTTATCGGTATACTAAAGTAAACAAATTATGCTCCACCTTCCATGCACACCAGTATACTACTAACTTTCAGCTTGGTTTGGGTAAATTGAAAAAAACTAGTTTTTTGGTTTTTTTGGTTTTGTCCTTATTCAATTTTTTTTTGCATTTGTTGGTTTTCGGTCGATTTTTTGTGGTTTCTTGGCTTGTCTCGATGAGAGGAATCTAAAAAGTATAAAATTATTAGCTAAACTCAAAGTTTTGTGAATAAAGACGAAAAATCATCCAAAAAACCGGTTTTTTGGATGTCACCTTTGTCTCTATTCACAAAACTTTAAGTTTGGCTAATAATTTTATACTTTTTAGATTTCTCTCGTCGAGACAAGCCAAAGCCAAGAAACCACAAAAAATCGACCGAAAACTAATGAATACAAAAAAAAAATTGAATAAGAACAAAACCAAAAACTAGTTTTTTCAATTTACCCAAACCACCCCGAAGTACTACTATATTATAAGTACCGAATATAGTATTTTTCCACAACAAATACAAAATGCCAATAAAAGATAGAAAAGTATGTATTGTCATTGTAAATATAAAACAAAAAATACAATATTAATCGTAAAATAACAGCAAAATCACCCAACCTCTAAAAGGGCTTAAATTTTTCCATATATATATATATACCCCACACTTCTAGTCCGGATCTCCTGAGAATAAGGAAAAATGTATTTTTTTTTTGTGTTACCAATTGTTTTGGAAAAATTTGATCCGTCCAATGTGTTCAGAAGGTGTTTTCCAAGGTCCATGCGAAAAATCTTCAAATTTACAGTTTTGTGAAAAACTGATTGGAGCAAGCCCTTCCCGATATATTTTTTTGAAGATTTTTCGCATCAACCCTTGAAAACACTTTCTGAACACATTGGACGGATCAGATTATCAAAAAAATGCTTGGATCACGGAAATCCGAAGTCTGGAGGAGAAGTGGAGCCTATATATCCACTTCTCCTCCAGACTTCGGACTTCCGGATTTCCGTAATCCGTGTAGTTTTTTGACAATCCAATCCGTCCAATGTGTTCAGAAGGTGTTTTTAAGGGTTCACGCGAGAAATCTTCAAAAAACAATATCGGGAAGGGCTTGATCCAAACAGTTTTCGCAAAAAAATTATATTTACAGTTTTTGCGAAAGCTGCTTGGATCAAGCCCTTCCCGGTATTTTTTTTGAAGATTTCCCGCGGGGCGGAGATACTTGAAAATACCTTTTGAACACATTGGATGGCTCGGATTTTCCAAAAATAATTTGCAACACAAAAAAAAATCACTTTTTTTTATTCTCAGGAGGGTTTGGACTAGAAAATTTCCGTATATATATATATATATATATATATATATATATATATATATATATATAGTTATACTTTTTAATGGGTGAGTAATAATTACTTGTCCTCTTTTTCCAACAATATTGTACATCTTTTTTTCCCTAGTTCATGTAGTCCATTGAACCCACGAGCATATGCAAATTAGACTGAAGGCTAAAAAGTAGGAGTGGAAAGCATATAAACGGTACTTAAATGTTACGGAGTACTATTTATTTCCGTAAAAATAGTTAATGCTTGTCATTTAGGGGTGTTTTGGCTTTTGAATTTGACACCCCTTGTTTACACGAAAGGTTTCAATTCTACTACTACTTTCCAAAATTTTCTTCTCCCTAGAAAACTAATGTACCATATGCCATAGCACAAATTCTGCTCTGTTTTCTTCAGTCTCTTTGTTCAAGCGTAGCGCACTTCTTTAAAGTTCTAAGATAAAATGTAGGCCATGTCAAAATTTGAAAAAAATCGCAAAATGCCTGGTAACAAAACCAAGAATAGAACACAAAAATAGCAAAATGACTGGCATAAAATGTTTTCTTAAAATGCATACTTTGCGACAAACTTAAAATGCGTACTTTGCTAAAAAATTATTAAATCACGCCACTTCCCAAATTTTCTAGAGTCGCCACCGGCTTTACACTAACTTCAAGATAAAATAGCAAAATGACTGGAAACAAAACCTGCACAAATCTCATCTTCTTTGCGGAAATAGCCGACAATAAGTTCAAAAAGCTGTACCAGCCAAAATTTTCCAATACTAAAATCAAGTTTATAGCCCACCAGTTTGGTCGTTGAATGGTGCGTCCCAATCGTTACCGGAGGAATCCCAACAATGGGACAAAAACAGGGGATCGTAGCCCATGTCAAAATTTGGACCATCCATCAGGAATTGCGCAGGAGAAATCGTTTGGTCCTCGATTAGGGCTTCCCAGTCCCAATCAGAAGCTGTCACAGAACAACTTCCACCCTCTGTACCGCCACAACACTGAATCCCCTCCCGCTCCTTCACGTTTTCAATACAACGGTTATTTCCCACGCTGGTTTCACAAATAGCCTTTGTGTCCAAATTTTCTTTCTCCGCCCCTTTCAGTTCTCGTATCCTGGCGTTCACTGTTGACAGCTTAGAATCCAGTACATCAAGAAACATCTTAGCGTCCTCGGCGGAAGCGGTTTCCACCGTCGAGTTCTCGTGAGTCGCATTGTTGTCGTGGATCATCTCCGCTCGATCACCGCCGTCAAGATTAACGTCAGAAATCTTTCGCCGCTTTCTTGGTTGGAGATCCAAACCTTTGCAATCTTGGTAACTTTGGAGAATACGACAGACTTGTTGACGGCTATCGGGCCAAGAGTGGAGAACTGAATTGGGCCCGTCGTTTTCGTAGATGATGAGAACGGCGTCGACGCCGCAGAGAGTGGACAGCTCGAATGTCATCTTCTTCAGAGTCTCGACTCTGTTAATTAGAGTCTTCTTCTTCAGCGTATTGACTCTGTTAACTAGACGAGCTGCCATCGCAGACCAAGTTTCTCTTCCTTTTCTCTCTCTCTCTCTCTCTCTAGTCTCTAGGATGAATCTCCTCTTTCTCTCTCTCTCAAGATCGACCAAAGACTGAAACAAGAAAAATCAATAACCAGGTTGTTAATTTATAAATAGGTCATGATCAACGGCTAGTTTCCTAAATGGACCTAAAAGTGAGAAAATCGCAATCTTTCTCTCTTAATTATCACGCAATCTTTCTGAATAATCCGCAAAATCTTGGAAGACAGCTTAACAGCATTAAATGAGCACCTCAGCGTCTATGGCTAGTTTCCTGATTGCATTTTAGAGGATTTTTCGGATCATTTGCATCTGGTTTTGGGGCATTAATGCCAAAATACATGCAAGCCGTCAGATATAAATGTGGGTTACTTACAGCCGTTAGATTTGGAATTCTGATTTTCGAACATGGGCTCTCGCACGGATGGAGTCGGGAATTTCATTACGTAGAGGTGAGTCTATATAAATTCATAGGAAATTTTTAAAAATTTTTTTCTTCATAGAGGCATATTTTCTTCTTGCTTGGGCTACCGTCATTACTAACACCCTTACGGGGTGTTTGGATACTGGATATGAACCCCGGATATAAGACTACCTTGATTATATATCTTGGTCCCACCCCTTCTCCGCCCGTTTGGATTGCAACTCTTCCTCCCCGATTATTTCACTGTTTGGAGTCGAAATCATGGCTGGGGTGGATTTGTGAACGACTGGGGTACCCCTGTCGTTGAGAAATCCGGGCGTATTTGAGGTTTTTTCAGTCGATTCTACCCCTGCAAATCCACCTTGTACACGTCGTTGGATCTGGGGAATCAGTAGTAGGGTTTCGTTTTGTTGGAGAGAAGAGGAAAAAGAGAGAAGAGAGAGGACGTCGCCATTTTCGAACTGTGTGACTCCTTGCTGCCAATCTCGACTTCGTCTTCATTCTGTTCACTGAGGTATGATGCTTAACTCCATTGATAAGATCGATTTGTGATATAGATCGATCGTATGTCGCCCTATTTCTGCAATAAAATCTGGGTTTCCATGAAAAATGGTGATTATTTTGACAAATTTATATGTTACAAGGCTTTTATTTCGATTTTGGGGGTCGTTGGTTTCAATATTGAATTTGGGTTTTGAAACTGGATTTTGGTGCCTCGAATATCTGTTATTCAATCTGGTTTTTGTAATGTCTGATATTGGTTCAGGGTTTTGTAGCCCTAATTTGTGAGATTGGTTGTGGGTTTTGTAGCCCTAATTTCTGGGATTGAATGTGGGTTTCGTAGGCCTAATTTCTAAGCATGAATCTGGGTTTCCAGAGTTAAACGATTTAGCCGTACTATTTGAGATTGAATGTGGTCGATTTTCCCTAATTTCTGAGACTCAATCTAACTTTGTAAGCTTGTTTGGTACTTATATTTTGCCCTAATTTTGCCATTGATGGTAGCCCTAGTTTGGGCCTAATTTTCTGTGTTTTTAGTTAATTAAGTTAGTGTATTTTGTTTGGTGGAATTTTCAAAAAACAGTTTTCCTCTAATGTTTAGCAACCCCAAATAGTTGAATAAATTAGTGTATTTTGTTCGTACTTTGGTTTGATTTGTGTAACCTTTTTTTTATTGAGCTATACAGATGGCAAGACTAACTAAACGTGAACGAAGGAAGAAGTTTAGGCATAACCTTGTGGTAGCAGCCATATGTTTCATGAGAGTAGTAAATACTACTCTCATGCTTTATATGTTAGTTATGAACTTGATTGCTGAACGTTTTTGACGAAGGCCTATTTGTATGGATCCTAATGTTTACCAACCTCAAATAGACGCACTGCATAGGGTAGTAGGTCATAATGACAAAGATTGTCACAACCTATTAAGGGTAAATAGGCACACATTCATGAGGTTGGTACATTTATTAGGGGAAAGAGGCCTACAAAACTCGAGGAATGTCAATGTTGTTGAGAAAGTTGCTATCTTCCTATGGATCCTTGCGCACCACAATAAGAATAGGCCTATGAAGTTCCAATTTTTGAGGTCCGGGGAAATAATTAGTAGGCATTTCAACGCTGTTCTGTTGGCCATTTTGCGACTTCACAATTCATTGTGGCATCATCCCCAACCAGTTCCTACTAATGAGGCCGATCCTAGGTGGAAGTGGTTTGAGGTAAAATAACCTTCATAATTACATTAATAACATATTATTCAACCATGTTAATTATTTGTGGGTACTAAAACTTGTGGGTGATTTTCATGAACAGAATTGTCTAGGGGCTTTAGACGGTACGTTCATACCCGTCCTCCCCCCAACCGAGGACAAGGCACGATATAGGTCAAGAAAAGGTGACTACGCGATAAATGTCTTAGGAGTTTGTAGTCGAGGCCTACAATTCATATATGCCTTGTCCGGTTGGGAAGGATCTGCCACTGACTCGAGAGTCCTACGCAATGCCCTTGTCAGGCCTCATGGGTTGAAAATTCCACAAGGTACGTCAAAACTTTCTATTAAACTATATACCAGAACAATTATGTGCAATATTTCTTACATAGCCCTTCAAATGAAATATGTAGGGCATTATTGATAGGCGCGTAATGTCGTAGATATAAGCAACTAAGTAGGGCGAATTAGCGCGTTAGAGGCGCGATTTATTTCATTTTCCACTTGATGCGGTGTTGTTCTGGGTTTTTCTTGTTTTGAGTTGTTTTGTAGGAAACAGGTTGAGAAAAGCGCGTGAAACGGTTACATGGCGGTCAGGCGTGTTGAGAACCAGTGGGACCCAAGCCAGGACGACCAAACAAAGCTGAGGAAGCATTTAGAGGTCTCGGTATCGATACAGGGATTATCCTGTATCGATACAGAGTGGTACATATGGGAACAGAAGGCACGAGTATCGATACAGGGATTATCCTGTATCGATACCGAGGGCACTAAGGGCAGCCGTTTGACTTGCCACGTGGTTTGACTTCGGGGAGGAATAATTAGGCCGATTTTAGGTCGAAGTAGGGTTCGAACTTAACATAAATTTTCCCTAGTTTTGCAGCCATTTTCTTTGAAAGTTTTTGCTTTCCGGAGTTTGTTCCGTTGAGTTTTTGAAGTTTTATTCGCAGATTCGCATATCGTTTCGGTAACTTTTCGTTCTACTTACGTTGAATCTTTGTTCGCGGGAGTTTGTCCGCACTTTGTTTTCAGATCTTCGATTTAATTCATATTCAAGTATAAAAGCATGCACTATTTTACTATCTTGTTATTCGTTCAATTTAATATGAGTGAGTAAATTCATAAGTATGGTCGCGGGGTGATTAACACACCGTGGCCAGGTTCGGACCTGTACTGTTCCTATTTTCGAACTCGATAAATAGAAAAGCAATTTAAGGTTACTAAAGCATTTCTGTTAGACGTATCCGGGCATTGTCGGAGCCCATGTAATGCGGGGAACGAGGGACCAAAACTCGTTCTACGCTGCACATGGGTGAACGGCGACCACAAGGATTCGCATCTTTCAGGGTGTCTTTTTCTCTCTTGAATCAACCGTTTTTAGAACAACGAATGGAGCAGAACAGTCTTGATCTAGTCACCGTGTTATGAACCCTATGACCGTACTTCCTCTTTAATTAGCTTAAACCAGATCAACGTCACTTAGTGTAGGTAATTTCATCAATCAAACCATAAAGGGTGGCCACCTAAGAGCCGTGTTAAACTAGCAACCCGAGTACTTAGTGAGCATCTTCTACCTTCTCTGTGGATTCGACTCCGGTCTTACCGGGTATTGTGCTGCACCGGTCTCCGCCCTACGCTTGGGGCAACTCATTAATTTAGGTCTAGGAACTTGGTTAAGCAATTATTACCTCGTCGATGATGGCTACAGTAATGGCCCGGGATTATTAGCACCGTATCGGGGTCAACGATACCACATTAACATTTGGAGGCAAGGACACATGCCCCAAAGCCGGGAAGAGTTCTTTAACATGAAGCACTCTGCGGCAAGAAATGTTATAGAGAGAGTTTTTGGGGTATTGAAGATGTGATTTGCCATATTGAGATCTTGCTCTTACTACCCCATTAGGACTCAATGCCGAATCGTCTCCAAGTGTTGCCTTCTCCACAACTTTGTCAAGTGAGAAATGACAGTGGATCCAGTTGAGCTCAATACACGTTATGGGAGCAAGAAAACTTGAATGTTATCCCACCGGATGAATACATTACGACCATTGAGCCTACCACCCAATGGACTGAAATGAGGGACAATTTGGCACAGCAAATGTACGACCATTGGTTAGCTAATGGTCATCAAGAGTAGCAAATCTTGTCTTGTAATCTCCCATTTAGACAGGTTGAACAATGTATTTTCTAATATTTGGGTTGTTCGTTGCTTATTTATGTAATAACATATTGAATGATTTTGGTTTTTTCACTATCTATTTGAAGATGTATTGCATTATATCATATGTGACTTGTGTTGGGTTTAAATTGGAATTATGTTTGACTTGTTCCATATCAAAGGCAATGGATAGTCAAGAACAATCCCAATCCAAGCGATCAAAGAGTAATAAGAGTAAGGGCAACGGGGAAAAACAAGCTCATAGGCTTTGGACGGTTAAAGAAGAGGAAGCCTTACTATCATGAATGCTAGAGGAGTTTGCCGATGGGTCGAAGTGGAGAGCCAAAAACAGCTTTAAGTCGGGCTTCTTTGGCGCCGTTGAGAAAGCCTTGCAAAAGGTGATACCCGGAACTAATATAAGAGCTCAACCAAACATAGAGTCCAAAGTGAAAAATTGGAAGGACAAATATGGTGTGCTAGCGGACTTGTGTCGTATAAGTGGGTTTTCGTTCAACCATGTCACACATACCGTCGAAGTGGATGATGAGAATGTGTGGGAGGAATATGAGAAGGTCAATTTCGAAAACCCATTCAATGTTTTACTTACACACATTGTTGTTGTAAACTATTATGTAAATATATGGCTTTCAATTTGTACTTGCAGTTCCATCCCAAAGCAAAAGGGATGAACGGCAAGGCTTTCCCCATGTACAAGAGTTGGCAAATACTCTTTGGGAAGGATAGGGCAACCGGTGAGTTGGCCGAGGATCCGGCTAAGATTGAACCTGAGGATGTTGATAACATAAGCATAAGCATTGGCACTAATGACTGCTATACGCCAAGATTTTCAAATGGTGAGTTTGTGCATGTGACTCAAAATTTCACCAACCTAGGTGGTGGTACGCAAGCCGGAAGCCCGAGCATTCCCACAAGCCATGCCAACACTCCCATGCAACCAACAGTGGGTGGCAAGACTTCGGGGATTAATCCCCCGGCCAAGAAGGCCAAGAAGTTGTCAAGGGCCGATGCAAAACAAGCGGCACTTAACGACATAATTGGGAGTTACATGGCTGACAACAAAGAGGTGATGGGCCATCTCATCCATGCGTGTGGGTTTGAGCAACGACTTGCAGATAAAAGAAGTGGAGTCTTTCCTGAACTACAAAAGCTTGACATACCAATGGAGGATCAGTTTGCTGCCAACAGCTTGATTTTGGCAACAGATGAAAGGGTTATTGAATTTTATAGCACACCAGAACAAATGAGGCAAGTATGGGTGGGGATGTTGTTAGCTGGGAAGCTCGTACAGAAAACGACATAGGCTCGTCGTTTGGATAAGAAACTTTATTTTGTGCCTATAGGGCATCACCGTATTTGTAATATATTGCTTAAACTATGTGTTGCATTTAGACTACTAACTATTGCTTGAACTATGTGCTCGATTTAGGCCACTAACTATGTATGTGCACATTATTTTGGGCCACCTTTTGACTTTGCGCAATGTCAATGGAAAAAATAAGGCAAACTATGAATGTACTTGCAAACTATTGTCCTATTAATGAAATGTAATGATGTTTCAGGTTAACTGTCAATGATGAAATTAGGGCAACTTGGACAGTTTATTTGGAGGTAATGATGGAAATCGAGTCGGTGTGTGTGTGTGTGTGTGTGCCTTGTTGACTGATTGATGGTAGCTGGTACAAAAGTCATCACTGTTGCTGGTAGTTGCCCAAAATTGAGAACCTTAACCCCAGATTCCATGAAGTCAAATGGCAATGATGATTATCTGAGCCACAGTGTTTAAATGATATGGAAGTGATGAATATCTGATCCACAATGTTCAAATTATATGGCAGTGATGAATAGCTGAGCCAAAAAATCCATAAGATGAGGCCAATGATGATACTTCATAAATATGAGGCTAATGATTCTGGGTTGTTTTCACTTAAGTGCATTAGCTGCTGCTGTTATGTTTTAGCTGCTGCTGTTATGTTTTAGTTATTGGTTTTATGGCCACCTGTTATGCAGTTTGTGTGCAAAGGCAATGTATAGCAGTTTTTGTTTCTGTTCCAGTTTATTGGTGACTTTTGCACACCTGTTTGTGGGTGGTTAATTGTTGTTGTGTTGTGTTGAGTTAATTACTTAAATGACTTGGTTACGTAGATGTAGTTTGCTGATCACTGGTTATGGTTTTCTGGGTCAAATGTGATGTAGGCTTGTGGTGGTTATAGTGCAGTTTTCTGGGTAACACAATATCAGTTATGTCGCACAATTTACAGTGCAGTACTAGGTAACACAGTGTTGTTTTTCTAGGTAACTTAGATGCAGTTTTGTCGTGAAGTGCAGTGTTGTTTTTCTGGGTAACTTGGATGCAATTTTCTGGTGATTTGCAGAGCTGTTTTCTGTGTAACTTAGATGCAGTTTTTTGGTGATTTGCAGTGTTGTCTTCTGGGTACCTTAGATGCAGATTTCTGGTTAATTACAAAGCTGTTTTATGGGTTACTTAGATGCAGTTTTGTGGTTCATTATAGAGCTTCCAATCTGGGTTACGTATATGCAGTTTTCTGGGTCATTACAAAGCTAAAAATCTGGGTTATGTTTATGCATTTTCCTGGTTCATTACAAAGCAGTTTTGTGGGTCACTTAGATGCAGTTTTTATGGCACATTTGAACCTGCAGTTTTCTGGTACATTACTGGGTAACTTAGATGCAAATTTTATTTCCTTGGACTTGGATCACTATTGGGAGATGGTTGGTACTTGGCAATGATGAATACCTGAGCCATTTGTGTGTGTGTATGTGTGCGCACGCGTTCCTGTGTTGACTTGCCTTTTTGGCAGCCGACATTTCAATGTAACCCAGAAAACTGCATCTACAACTGTTTTTAACGGCGTAACGATGGTAGTTGCTACTTGCTGGTTCAAAGTTGGTAGTTGCCTCTTATGCTTACTTTTCATACTCATTAACGACTATGATGATATTTCAAGGAGTAAAAGAGGCAAAGCCCTCGTATTGGTGGGTAATTTGTGATGGTCAACGGTTGAATAACCGTTTGACAACATAAATTATTGTCAGACTTGTGCAATATGTGCCGGCCCCATCGAAAATCTGAGCCAGCGAAATTTATCACCTTGTTTGGTTGGGTTCTTGAGTCCAAGTCCTATCGATAGGACTTCACTACCCTATCGATAGGAATTATTCTCCTATCGATAGAGAACTCCTTTGCACACGGATGGCCAATCTGATCTTTCTCCTATCGATAGGACTTCACTGCCCTATCAATAGGACTTATTCTCCTATCGATAGGAGAACTCCTTTGCACACGGATGGCCAATCTGATCCTTCTCCTATCGATAGGACCAAAACCTGGTCTGAGAAACCCAACCAAACAAAGCCTATATATTCACTTACCTAATCGCCGTTCCAAGTATGTGTTTGTTTTTTTTTTAGATTACGGAATGGCAGGTCAAGAGTCATATTGGGTGGGGTTCGTTGGACATTGGCCGGGGATCTACAATACTTGGGAGGACGCTGAAGTTCAAGTCAATGGATACTCGGGGAGCTTCAAGAAAAGGTACAACACACCCAACGGCAATGGATACTCGGGGAGCCCGATGTGAATTTTTCCTATCTTGTAATTTTGTTGTTAGGTTTTGTATGTTGTATTTTGTTGGCACTTTTTCTCGATTCATAATGAAGTTGTACCTTCCAACTATTTGTAAGCACAACCGATTATTGAAATGCAAGCTTGATTACTACGTCTTACATAAATTGTCAAATAAATTACAAAGCATTACTTGCAATACATACAAGGCTCCAACCATGCATCACAAGAATGATAAAAAAAAAAAAAAAAGACTTAGATATTATGAAAAATTCTTCAAACATCCAAGTACTTCGATCTTCATCTTCCCACTGAGGTGAACCATGAAGACTTCAATGAAGGTATCATACAAGTTCAGGCTAAAAAGAAAGCAAGGCTAAATTTTCTTCATATTGGCCACCATTATGAGGTGTAAAGCAATAGTGTCATTGATTATAATTGGGGCTGCAAAATTGAAAATAAAAAATAAAACTTATATTAAATAAGGAAAAAGAAATAAAATTATTTAATTTACCTACTCACCATTCAATTGAAAAATTCATTGTCTTTTATTAATTTAACAAATTAATAATTGTTAATTTTTTCCAAATTTTATTTTAATTTGGTTAGAATAATATTTTACATTTATTGCCTATTTTTCGTATTTATATGTAATTATTATGTATTTAGTGTTATTATAATAAAATTAATCCATTTACTTTATTAAAATATATAATTGGTGGCAAATAGGTAATTTTCCCTCTTATCCTATCAAATCCACCTTCCAAATCCACTTTCTCAAAATATCATCCAAACACCTCACTAACAAATCCACCCTTCTTATGAGGTGGGGCCACCCTAATTACCAAATCCACCCTCATTATAAATCCACCCAAAATCATCTCCGGCATCCAAACAGGGCGTTAGATCCCTCAGCTCTTGGACTCACCGTTTCTCCGATTGCAGGGCTCTTGGACTGATCGTTTCTCCGATTGCAGGCCGATTAGCCATTGATCTCGTCAGTCAAAGCCGAAGAAAAGAAAAGAAAAAATTAAGCAACAAAAAAAGGCGACCTTTTCTAAGTTTTTGGACAAATATATTCGTGTTGCTCGTTTAGTCATTCTATCATGATTCAAATTTCTTAAAGCAGAATTTTATTAAGCTGGTTGGCTTACTTTTTTGTCTTCATAAAAAAAAAATTCGCACGTTTTATTTTGGCATCAAATTTTTGTGGATTATTGAATCGTTTAGATAAGAAATATGATCCAATCCCAATTTTTTTAATAAAGATGAAAATAAGACCAAAAAATCTTTGGTTATGAAAGTACTTGCCCTAACCTAAAGCGGGAAGTGCGGCCGCTTCAAGCCCAAAAAATTAAGCAACCATTAGGGGCTAGAACTCGTACAAATATTATATATAAACTATTTTGTGATTTAGCTCAAGTGGTTTCTTGTTGTATGTTGGAGCTAGTTATCCTAAGTTCAACTCCTTGGAGGCCCTTTTGGCTAAGTGCTATTTTGACATTTTGTTTTATTAGATCTAGGGTAAAACAAAACTCTTGCACCACATAATTTATGCTTTAGTGGTTGTAGATGCTACTCCAATCCAAAGTCTAAATTATTTGCACACAATAAATATTTTTTTGATTTATTTTTTAAATTTTATCTAGTTTATTTTAATCTTATTTTTATCTATTAAAATAAAAATAAATAAGTGTTGACAACAAATAAACCAAAATAATTTTTTTTCCCTCGCAAATTGAAACAACCCATAATTAGTCAGAGAAAACACATAGTATAAGCCATACTTTATTATGTTTGGTTTATTTTTTTCTAATTGTGTAAGAAATTAAAATTTAAAAAATATATTTTAGTTAAATTACGAAACTAAAATACCATGTTTAATCTTTTTACCCTATATACCCACTTGTAGTAAAAAATTTTACAGAAACCTAGGGTCCATTTTTAATTTCACTTTAAGCCTATAAAATTAGAATTAAGGGATTAGAATTAAGTGGGAAAAGTTAGAAAACTTCGTCTAGGGCCGAAAATGGCCGTTGTGCAGGCGCGGGATACCTGTGAGGCATTTCTAGACTTAAAAAATGTGTTTAGGATCTCCACTAGCAAGTTATGAAAAAATATGAATACTCGGCCCGGGGCTCAACAGAATTCATAAGAGAATAGTTAGCGTACAATTCCAAACGAAGATAGATACTCGAATTGTCACACCATCAAATTTATAACATCATTAAATAACAATATTCTCAAAATAATAGTCAATCTTCTCAAATGTTAGAGTCATACATAATCTTAAGTCAACAGGTACTCGTACCCAACTACATAAGAGATATCAAGTTGAAGTTATTACATCACCGAATTTGCCAAAAGATTGAAATAAACAGAGTTACAAAACCATCCACCCAAAACAATAATTTATAAAGATGATCAAATAACTCCTCATCAATGAGCTTTCAAAAGACATGCAATCAAACACCATGCATCCAAGTCATGGTCCCTGCTGGTTACCTAGAATTGATAGGGTGAGCTCACTACCCAGTAGGAAATACTTTCTACTAATACTAAATGTATAGACAATGAGATGTGCATAAAGAGTTGACAATTATGAACCCAATGACCAAAGTATACTACGGATGATTAAACCAAGTGTCATGTGTCCACGAAGTACCCAAGTGTCCAACTAACCCATTAGTCAACTCTTATACCATCTCAGACATATCATGTGTCAAGGTTTACCAATTCTTCATGTCGTTCATTTATTATCCCTTTATCAATTTATCCACAATGTCAACCAATTATAAACATAGGGAGTTGTCCCTTTACTGGATTTCGTGGGCCCTATACACCTCCACCGGATTTCGTAGGCTCCATGACTCTTGCCGGATTTTGTGAGCTTCATACACCCCTGCCGAGATTCACGGGCCTCGTTACCTATGCCTAGGGACGCACTGAACAATGGCCCTAGTACTCACATTATTGTTTTTAATCATCAAGTGTCACTAAAAGAAAAATGATAAATTGCGAGGAATGAGAATCATCATAAATGACACATTTTTCGTCGCCAATGGTATAGGCAAGGAAAATATTTTGTCGCCAATGTCATCAACAAAAGGTTGTCAAAAAAGGTCACATGGCGAGGAAATAAGAATTTCCTCACCTGTATTGAGTTTTTGATGACGAAATAATTTCCTCTCCAATATTGATTTTTTGACGACGAAATATTTCGTCTCCTATATTGATGTTTTTTGTCGACAATTCGTCAATTTCCTCGCCAATAATGACTGGAAATTGATCCTGGAAAATTACATAGGTGAGGAAACTTTTTATCTGCAAGTAATTTAATTTAAATACTATAAACATAGTGAAGTCAATGAAAAATTTCGTCGCCTATGATTATACTTTAAAGCCTATCAACGACAAAAACTTTCATCATTAGAAAGCTTCTAAGAGAAACCTCTTTAGTGATAATATATATATATATATATATATATATATATATATATATATATATATATATATATATATCATCGCCTAAAGAGTGTACATGAGGAGAGGAGTATAGGTGATAAAAAAAAAAATTGTTGCACGTACATTCCTTTGAGAATACAATCTCCTGTTCATTTTAGGATTCAATAGATCTTAAACAAAAGCCTTGTATTAAGTACTATAAAATCTAAATTGCACCAAATGACAAGCACATTACATTTTACCAAAATAGCCAACATATAGTCATAAACCTTCAGAATATTTAGTATTCTACACCAATTAGTTCATCCACCATAGGATCTAATGCATCCATGTTGCAAAGACAAAAACAATCAAACTAATATCATGTTCTTATCCTATGCATCATCCAAAAAGAAGACTCAAACTTCATCAAAAAGAGAAGAAGTCATCACATATTTATATATCCAAAAAAGAAGTCTTCGATGAAATTAAATGTTGCTATGATTTTTCTTGCTATCCAACCTTCTGCCTATTCAATCTACAAAACATGAAACAAGATTACAAAATATTGCTATAATTTTGTTAGTAGGATAAGAAAATTTATGTAAACTTAGCAAATATAATGTAGACAACTCAACTAAGAATCCACAACATAGGACTATCTATTTTTAGATTGGTGTTCATTTGAGGAGAACATTGATGGCCATATGCTAAAATCTAGAAGTTGATCAACTAGGACTAATAGCTGTTAGATTGTTTGATATACATAGTTGGGGACTTTAGCTAACAGTCCAATTAAACATGGGATCAAGTCTTCTAATATCGTGTTGTTGCCCTACTTTGTTTGTGTTGCACTCTGTTGGTGTATGGTTGTACACCATATTTAGTCCATTTGACGCAATAGTTTGTACAACTCAATTTGAAGAGTTTTTTTTCTTCCCATTGTTCACAGATTATAACTTGTCAATAAAGTGTGGTGGTCCACAGATTACATCTAGAATCAATCAGATTGTGTATGAGATGGATAATGAGCCTCTGGGTCTGACTTCATATTACGTGACTAGTGCAAAAAGGTGGGCCGAGTAATGTTGGACGCTTCAACGAGAACAACAATGCCCGTTACACAAGTTACTTTTCATCTTAGATCGCTGATACCTTGGACTCGAAGCTTTTTCAGACAGCACAATTATCTGCTAGATCACTTCGGTATGATGGGGTAAAGGCTTGAGAATGGAAATTATAACTTGAGTCTTTAGTTTGCAGAGATATCCATCCTGAATCCTACAAATTGGAGAAGTGTTGCAAGGTGTGCTTTTGATATATACATACAGGTCTGTGGTTAGAAACTGTGTTTTTTCATATCTTCATCTTCTCTTTGGAGCAAACCTTTTGTTTTCATTATCCCAACAATAAATATCGATCGACCATCAATGCAGAATTTGTGGTCATTAGGACAAGTTTGTCTTATGTAATAAGAGGTACTTATTCACCTGTTGTCAGTCTTATCGAGTGTTCTGGGAAGAGGACACTAGGTTCATATTCAACCTTTGGTACTTATTCAATTGATATGGTAGCATTTAGGCTTAAACCGTGTTGTCTCCTGCCTTGGCACCTTATATTGCCTTATTTTTACCATTTGACACAAACCTGGTTGTCACCCAATACATAGAACCATTTTTTATTGTACATTGACTTTTCAATGATTGTTGTCTGATCTGGAAGACACACATTTGGTCTAAATCAACAAAAAGGTCAAATGCAACTACTGGGGCATGACTTTGGCTAGTGTCTTTTTGATAATTTATTTGCCCAAACATGCCTGATTATGTATAGTTCTTTTCTGGAATTTTTCTTTTTCATCCTAGAACCAAAGTTTGTTTTATACTTGCTTTCTTTTATCACCAGATCCTTGTTTTCCAATTATGCAAAGAACTACAAAAATTATTTATTTGGAGAGACAAAATATGGAAGATAGAAAGATTTATCAATATAGTTCTACTAGTGGAAAAGCATGATACACTAACCAACAAGTCAATCATGAGTTTCACGCGCCAACACTCTATCCAGTGTACCCTTGATGTTTAAGATACTCCAAAACACTAGCCAAAGTCCTCCCTTGTTGCTCTTTTGCCTCCACTAAATCAGTAATACTGGCGTTTGCTTGCTCTTTAGCCTCCACTAGCTCGACTATTGTGGCATTTGCTGCTTGAATTTTCTTAACGTGCTCCTGAATTATTTTATCCCGCTCTTGAACCTTTTTCTTGAGTTTTGTTATATATTCATAACTATTCACATATCTATCATTGGTCCTAATAGAGGAGGAAGGACTCATGCCAAGTCCCTTGAGATAACCTGACCTTTTCTTTAATACCTTAATAGATAGATCCTCTTGCGTTATTGGGACTGCACCTTCCTACAAGTTATGTTTAGCCTCTATTTCTTCCATCTCATCCTGTCATTTTAAAGTAAATTGAATAATTTAATTACGAGAAGTTTAGTAGATTCAAGTTGCAATAAATTAGCAAACACAAGTACACAACAAAGTACTTGATACACGTACAAAATTATCCTTACATCCTGAAGAGATTCGTTCCTTTGTATCTTTATTATATTGGGTTGATTGGTATATATCTTTCAATGGAGGCACGGCATCATCTTTCATCTAATGTAATATTTCATCAACAAAAAAGTTAACTAAGCATGTTCATAGTGTAATAAAACTGATGATATAAATAAATGTTCATAGTGTAATAATACTGAAGATACAATTTGAAATGCACTACAGCAGCAACCCTAACCAAAAGTGACATTGATCCACATTTATGCTTTAAGTGTTTCTCAGATGCCCTGTCATTGGTGTTTACAAGTGATTGAGTTTACAAGGATCACAAACCAATAAAGATACAATAAACTATGAGGTAGGTTCAAGTTTAAGACCATCAAAGATTAGGATGCCACAATAAAAACCCATGGCTATTTGTATGTAGTGAGAGATCACTTGCCCCCTCTTATCATTCCACTTTTTATCAATTAAGCTTGTCCATTGTGCCAACTTGACATCACATGGCAGGTTGCTTCTAGCATACTCAGGCCCCTTTGTCTCTAAAAGTTTCTTGTATTTTTTGTGCAACCTGAAGGTGAAGTCACTCATTCTCCGAACACAATGCGTTGCGACCACCTTATCAACATCCATAGGATCTCCTTACAAGTCAAACATATACTGCAATATTTGATATTTTAAGTAATGATGTGACTGTAATTTATGAAACCATAAATAAGTAGATCTTCCAACTACCGTTAACACTATCATCTATGGTTTTCCACCTACAGACACTGAGGTCTATCACATTTGTCTGAACCTCATGCCAAATCTTTGAGGCCATTTTAGTTGCATTCTCCTCTATCGGCGCACAAAACTATGGTGGAATGGGAACTTGAAGCCTTCCGTCTTTATCAATGAGTCTTTGTGCCATTTTGCCTCACGTATGCCCATGGCTGCATCTAACTTTGAGTAATGTTGTAAAGAAAAGAAACGGGAGATAACATTGAGTGTTGAGTGGTCATGAAATTAAATTATCTAAACAAAGTATAACAATTCAGAGCACTAATGCACTTCAAAACCGAATTTCTGCACTTCAAAATTGAATTTTCAGCACTTCAAAACTAAATTTCTGCATTTCAAAACTACTTTTCAACACTTCTAAACCACGATAACCGCTATCGCACTACAAGCTAGACTACATTTCTGCACTTGAAAATTGCATGTTTAGCACTTTTTGCACTACAAAACTACATTTCTGCACTTGAAAATCTCATTTTTACACTCAAAAACTGTATTTTCGGCATATAAAACTATATTTTGCATTTGAAATTTTCATTTATGCACTTGTAACATTGCATTTCTGCATTTTTTTGCATTATAATTCAACACCTTGTTCTTTAACGTGTTTGCGTAATATAGCTATGAGTAAGAAAAGTGGAAAACAACCTCGTATCAAATAAGACCTCATAGTTGTAAACTCATAAACCCCAATTAATGGTGTCTCGAATGGGTGGATTGGGTAATCAACTTATAGGGATATTTATGCAAGTTTATCAAAAGACTAAATAGCTACACTACAGAAGCAGCAGAAAAAAAATGGCTAAGATAAATCACTCACTGACGTTGTTTTTAGCTAATGGCTCGCTTTGTGGCTGTGCAATGGGAGACTATAAGGCTTGAGTATCCATGTCATGCTTAAAGTATGGTAAATACGATAAAATGATACATTAGCTACTTGTTTACTACTGGAAATGAACTCGGTAGCAGGGAGAGAATAAATAGCAAGACCAGCAAAACTCTTGTTTGAGAAAATATCAATTGAAATAGGGTAGCCTTTTAGGAATACTTATGGAAAGGCTTAAGATCACATCGAAAATTGGGTAGCTCTTTCGCAGTACTTCTAAAGACACCAAGAGACATTGACGGATTTTGGTATGAGCTTCTACAGTGGTTGGGGATGGCTCGTAAAAGCTGGTGGAAGTTAGCAGAGCTTTTACAGGACTTTTTGAAAGCCTCAGGAAAGTTGGTGGGAGTAGAAAGTCTATAAGTGGCTATCCTAACACGGGTTTCTTGGGACTTTGGCTCAAAGCTTTTTCAATGGCTAAAAAGACTTGAGATCACATCTTGGAGGGTATTAAGATGGGGTTGGAAGTCAGAAAGTTGTATGAAAATAAGATGGGGCACTTTTATTTATAGAAATTTATGGGGACCTGCTCCTCACATGACGCGCAATTAGGGACACATGGCTAACTCTGATTTGAGCTATGGGGGACAAACATGTTGTGCCTCAAGTTAGGCACGACTATGCTTGCCCATCAAGGTTGGCATTCTTCCGTGCTCATCCCGGAAAGTTCATTTTTAATTTGTTCAAGGGGGTATATTATCTTTGATAATTATAGGTGGGGTAAAATCTTGTGTCAACGATCAATTAGTCCTCTAAGTGCAATACAAAAATAATGCCAAAATGTTTTACATGATTGGAAAAAGAAATTCTAATAATCAAAAGGAAGTTGATTTTGGGGTTCCCTTTTTATGCCAGCACTCCAAAATTTAATGAAGTTACAAAACTATCCTTTTCAAAATATAAAAATTACTGGAGGCACTCCACTCCTAAATTATCTCCTCATTGAATGAGGCACTCCAAAAGGAAAAATGAACCAAAACCTCGCTCCATTAACTGCAAACTTCTGACAGCCTCAGAAAGTAAAATACATCAGTAGCAGTCCAAATAGAAGCAATAGTAGAAGTCCATAGTAATACAAACCATCAAACATCCAGTAGAGAGCATTTGACTTGTCAAAATGTCATTAGCAGTCATGTAGTAGTAGAAACCAAAATGATCCAAACCAGCTTCAAACAAGCAAAAATCAACTAGAGGTATGGAGTAAAAGCAAACAGTTGGGTCTTCAATAACACAATAAACCCAAGCACAAAAAAGAAAAGCACTAGCAGCCATGGGTTAACAAGCAATACAAAATTAAGATTCATGGGCTCAAAGTGGAGGGGTCTACATCTATGCCAAATTGCATCCACATCATTCACAACATTAACATTAGGTTCTAAACATAAACATTAACATTAGGTTCCAAACATTAAACATCCACAATATAAACACTAGGTTCCAAACATTAAACATGCATCTATGTCAGATTGCTTTACACCACTTTGCACCAAAAAAACTAAACATTGCTAAAATTCTCCAAAATAAACAACACACAATTGAAAATGTTGATGCTACAAAATCTTCATAACAGTTGCGACGCAAGATCTTCATACCTCTGTATTCATTATCTAGCATTTTAATGGCTGCAAATCTACAGTGTATAAACAACCAAATCTACATTAAATTCATGAGTTTTCACATAATGACTCCATCAAATGTACATTTACACTAAATAGGGGCTTATCAACTAAAATAGCAGCACTAACTACATCAAGTAAGGGTAACATAGTTAAACCAAAACATACAACATACCTCCTTCCAATAACTACATCAAGTAAGAATACCTTAATCAACCAAACCTTTAACTACAAAAAATAGTTGTGGGCAAATATCAATAAAAAAGAATAGTTAAAACCATAAATCTACAGTGAGAAAAAGTTGTTAGTGCAAAAATATCTTACATTGTTGGCAGTTGCTTCGATTATGTCCAACGTGGTGGCAAACACTACATTTGTTGGAAAAATTACAGCGGCAATCGTGATTCCAGAAAAAACAAAACTTCTCATATATACGTATACATGAACAGAATACAAAATGAACACGGAAACATAAACTGTAAAACAGAGATACAAACTGTCGAACATATGCCGAGTCGTGTGTAACCACACTCTCCTTAACAAAGATTCGCCGCCTACCGTGGGTGTTGTAGGATGAATCAGCGTCTTCGTCCCAGGATACAATGGCTCAACCACAACCACCGGAACACCACCGCTGGAAGCCTTGGCGAACTATTACTCTCGTCTGCCTCTCTCTCACAAAAACGAGTTGTGACTATACTGAAATGTGTTGCACAATTGCTTGTAATCAAACCAATACGGGGCTGCCCTTATATAGCTAGAAAAGAGAGCTGAAACATGAATACGGGATTTATGGGGGAGCCTCCCCATTGAATAACGAAAATAAATTTCTGCCCATGAATTCTTGATCTTGTAACCGCAGCCATGAATCCGAAATTGAATTGAAAATCAATACTGCCATTATCTCCATAATCATGAGGGAGTTACCCAGCGTGTATTGAATCCGTGGGGTGGTCTCGGTTGCCCCGGGAGACCCTCCGAGTGCCCCGGTTTCATTCACAAAAATTCTCCAACATTTTCCTGTCTTTTTCGTAATCTTAACAGCTAAAGGACCGCGGGTGGTAGAGCTATCTCCCTTTCTTTTTTTTGGAACCCGATGGTTGGCCTTTGTGGGGTTGAATGGTTGGTTTAAGAGTCAACAGAATTTCGGCTTCAATAGGTTGAGCAATTTGCTTGTGGTTATCTTATCTTTGGCCAAGAGGCATACACTTGTATTTATCATGAAATTTGTTGAGAAGACTTTCAATGTCACTTCCATTTGTATTCACTCCACCATCCATATTGAATGACCTTAGATAGATTCTCCATTGTGGATAGATATCACCAAGTAGACAGGGTTAGGGGTGTACATACCTTGGGTCGGGTCGGGTTTGGGCCAGGCCTATACTAGATACTAACAAGACTTGTGCATGCCCAAGTCCGGCTCATTAAGAATTGGGCTTCGTTTTATATTCTCAAACCCAATCCAATTAAAGTTTTATTTCCCATGCCTGTCCAACAAGCCCATTTATTTTTCTAAAGTATGATATCACAATTATAAATAAATCAACTACAACGATCACAAATTAGAATTCACGACCAGGAATATTTAAAGTTTTATGTTCTCACAATACTATTAAAAACAAACCCATAAAACATTATGGTTCTAATAATTAAATTGTCTCTCAAAAGGCAATAAAAGTTTTCAAAAAGTTGAATTCTTGCAACTTTCATAAAACTTGACATGTAAAAAATTTCTCTAGTCTCTCTCTTGTTATTTTTTTCATAGCATTTCCTGTAAAGATCCCCAAAAAAAAAGGATAAAAGGAGAAAAGTAAAGAAAATGAAAAGCAGCAGAGCGCCAGACTTCTAGTTTTTTTACGGGAGTACGGGTACATATATATATATAGTATTGAAAAATAATAATACTATATTCGGACCGGACTGGGCTCGGGATGGGCCTTGTAGATTTTCCAAACCCATCTCATTAACTAATCGGGCTTAGAATATCAAACCGGCCCAACCCTATAGGCCTAAATTTATATCCCAAACCTTAAAAAATCGGGCTAGACTAGGTGGGTTGGGCGGGCCATCAGGCTAGTGTGCACCCCTAGCAAGGTTTCGCCTCTCATGTTTTGCATAAAGTGTGCACAAGGTATACCCATTGATAGGTGCGCAATGTCACAGATATAAGCGCCTGAGTAGGGCGAATTAGCGCATTAGAGGCGCGATTTATTCCATTTTCCACTAGATGCGGTGTTGTCTTTTGTTTTTGGTATTTTTGTTTGTTTTGTAGGAAACAGACCAAAGGAGCACGTAAAAGTGGACATAGGACTTTGGGCATGTTGGGAACCGGTGGGATCCAAGAAGGGCGAGCAAACAAGCTTGAGAAGCATTTTAAAGGTGTCTATATCAATACAGGAGATTAACTATATCGATACCAAGGTGCTTATGGGCGAACAGAAGGTATCTATATTGATACAAGGATTTCCCTGTATCAATACCGGATGGCTTAAAATCAGCGGGTTGTCCTGCCACGTGTTCGACTTCGGGAGGATATAAATACTTCATTTTTGGGACGAAATTAGGGTTCCGAACTTTTGTTTTCTTTTTTCGGATAGCAGCTTTTTGTTTTCTTCTTGGAGTTTCTACTTTCTAGTAGTTCTTTCGATTGGAGTTTTTGAAGTTTTGTCTCGAAGATTCAAGTATTGTTTCCGGTAACTCTTTCTAGTTTACATTAATCTCAGTTTTTTGTTGATCTTTTAGTTTAATCTTCTTCCGAGTTATATGAGCATGTTTTGTTTTGAAATCTTGATGTTCATTCAAGTTAATATGAGTGAGTAGTCGCGTAGGTATGGTCCCAGGTTGATTAACACATCGTGGCCAGGGCTGGGGATATTCGTGCTCCTATTTTCGAAGTCAATAACGGAAAAAGCAATTTTAGGTTATTAAAAAACATCTGTTAGATGAATCCGGGCATTGTCAGAGCCCATGTAACGCGGGGAACAGGGGACTGAAACTCGTTCTTCGTTGTACATGGGTAAACGGCAACCACGAGGATTCACATCTTTCGGGGTATCTTTCTCTCTCTAAAATCAAATGTTTTCTTTCGAACACCAGATGGAGCAGATATGTCCGGACCTGGTCACCAGTGTTGGGATCCCTACGACCATACCTTCTTTTAATTAATTTAGGAAAAACCAAATTTTCTTTAGTTAGTTAATTCTCCCATCAAATTACAAGAGGTGGCTACCGAAGAGCCGTTTCAAATCTCACAACCCGAGTTTTTAGTTAAGCACTCTCCACCGTCCCTGTGGATTCGATTCCAGTCTTACTGGGTATTATGCTAAACCGGTCTCAGCCCTACGCTTGGGGTAACCCAATAATTTAGGTCTAGGATTCGGTCAAGCACCCATGGTGTTCAAAAATTGATTTCTACAAGGACCCAATAACGAAGATGACGCCAACTCAAGAGATAACCACTTCTGCACTTTTTTGCCAAAGGAGACGTGAGTAACAAGTTCCTTGAACATGGGAATTCAAAATTTATGCATAACTCGAAGCTTTTCAGAAGCAATTTTCGTCGTAGTCTCATTGTGTTGGTTCTCAATTGCAAGACAAATCTTTTCTCTCACCTCATGGCAATTTCCCATGAAAACGGCAACGTATCTCTTGAGCATTGTATGTGCATCTTTAGCCCTAGAAGTGACACGATTCCCAAAGTGTAGATGATTTCTAGTCCATGCCTTCACAAATTTCTCTTTGAAAGGGAGCCAAGTATTCTTAATGTAATTACGTACATGTTTTTTTCCTCGTAATTGGCTTTAAGATGCTGCCAAGCTTCATTAAAGCAACTCTCATCTGGAGACTTAACCAAATTAGTCCAATACAATAAAATAAAATAAAATAAAGTCTCCCAATCTTCTCCTCTTTCAAATTGAGACTTACATTTTGGGAGAATATTTTTCTCAATGTGCCATAGACATAGGATGGTTGCAGTTCCCAAAAAAACAAAGTCAATGGCATTCATCAATGGTAATTGCCTATCTGATACAATGATAGAATGTTGTTGGCCAAGGCCCAAAATTGTTTTGAATATTCTCAATGCCCACACATAGTCTCCTTCTTCCTCTTTTTGCACGAAAGCAAAACAAGAATAAAATGATCCATTGAAACTTGAAACTCCCACTATATAAAGCAAAGGCATCTTATATTTGTTCGTCTTGTAAGTACAATCCATCACAAAGACATATGGATAACTTTTGGTTAACACAAAAGAAGAAGGACATGCAAAGAACAAATGAGTCAAATGGCCATTTCCATCCCGTTTTATATCAAAGGTGAAGTCCCCTCTACCTAACTTGTCAAATAATGCTTGAATTATTGTACGACTTGCTAATACTTCGTTTTTTATGGTAGCCTTTGCATTCTAAACCACCCTTGCTATTGTTGTACAATTAGAATTACTTTGCTGCAATGAAGTAAGAACCCGTTAAGGTGGTATAGCGGCCATGGTCATTTGGTTAATACTTAGTAACTCTTCTTTTCAAAAGCAATGGCAAAAAGGATGTCCGGACATATCACTTGACAGTTCATGATTATGAGAGACATTTTATTTCCAATTTCCAAGGCTTACCAACTTTATTTTTCGCCAATATCTAAAAAGGACAATTCATAAGGCAGGATCATAATATCCTTTTCCCTTCATTCTATGGAACACTAGTGCCTTGATATTTCCCACCTCTATCGCAACCAATAATGATATAACAACCAGATTTTGATTTTTTAATTGTGGTGACATAACCTTCATTCAATGCCACGTTAGAACCCTATCGAGGAGCTCTTCTCAAGTTGAAAAATTTTCTATTAACAATGATGCACATTTAATATTATTATGCATTTCTCTCTCTACACTACCTATTATGTATCAACCCACAAAATGATTACTACATGTTACATGTTTTACTTTACCAATAATAAATAATAATAAAGAACCTAGATTTATAATCCTAAGCATGTGAGAAAGGAAACTTACGAGAATTCCTAGCATTGTCAGCGTAATTCACACCCTCAATTGATTAATAGAACTCTAATATTTGTTCCAAGTTACTTGTAGCTACAAGATTTATTATGGCATTTATCTTTGCAAAATCTTCATTTATAAAGTCCAGTTCGAAGCCACCAACATCTTGAGTCTCACCCTCCATCAAGGCTGCCAAAATGAAGCTATTTGTTTAATGGTAGCCAACCCCAATTTCAATCTAAGTTCCTTTTGTTTAATCCATAGAGGTTGTTGGTTATAGTTGTTTAATCCAAATTTGTTAGTATATTATATATATATAAGAGGCATTGTGGTGAACCCACATAGAGATACAATTACATAAAAAACCAAATTGTAAAGAGCAGAGATAACCTTGAAAAATCAATGAAAAGTACAAATGAGCAAGCCATAAGATGAAGATAAATAGGAGTTGAGGGAAGCAAATGGATGCCATAATGGGATTGGGATTTTCTACAATAGAAGGAATCCAATTTTGTAGATTGTTTATTTTAGCTTTTATATTCTTTTAATCTCCCGATTACAAAGAGGGCACATAGGACTACAAGCACACTTTGTAAAGAAAAGGTTTTCCTTCAAAGCTAGTGCATATTCACGCCACATGTAATTCTTAATTTTAGGCTGACATGGGATATTCCAAAACTTCCTCCGCATATATATTCTCAGATGAAGAAGAAGATGAGCTCAGTACAAAAATATAATTCACATGCAACAAAGAGAGATATATCTATAACCTGATCAAACAGAATGCACACCAGAGGAGAAGATTGGGAGCAACTACCGGCAATGAAAGGTAATGGGGAGCGGTGCTTGACGGCTAGGGTTTGGGTGGGCATTCATTTTTCTTCTTCCGTTAACGATAGGAGGCAGAGGAAAAGCATAAAAAAAAATTGGAGTGCTTGAAGTAAATCATGGAACTTGCAAATGGGCAGTTTTGGAAAACCACTATAGCTTGGAGTGCTTGCATCAATTTTTGTAGCGTGATTATCAATTTCCTAATCTGGGATTGAAATGGTAAAAGGGTTGATAGTCCATTATGAAGGTGAGAATCGAATACCAACGAGGGCTTAAGGGGTTGGATCGAGTCCTCAAAGGCCGAAGCCCCTTATTAGGTTTGAACATATTTCTAACATGACTCACATGGGACTTTAGGCTCGGTCTCGACATCATTGCGATAGGTCTTTTACAAAATGGTGTGGTGTAACATGCCAATACTCCCTGACAGAATAGCATATTGTTTCCACGTAAAAACTTTAAATGAAACCATGAACACCTTAGCAGTTTGTGTAACGGGCGTGCCAGGACCGTGCGGTATAGTCCAATTGTTGTAAGGGCCTTTGTCACGCCCTCAATTTTAAATAGCAAAAATTACAAATAAAAATCCACGTATGATTGATCAAAGTCAAATAATTTTCCATATAAAGTCAAGTCAAGTACAATAAACTTCTGATCAAGGGTACTCGTACCCATACAAAATAACAAGGGTTTAAAGTTATTACATAAACTGAAATAGTCAAAAGTTTAGAGAAATTAAAGTTACAGGATTTTCTTTCAAAACATGTACTTAGTATGAAGTTGAGAAAATAACTTCATGCTCATAAAGTCTTCATGGCATGCATCACACTCCACGCACCCGAGATCATGCTCCATGCTGTGTACCTGGGAAAGATAGGGTGAGCTCACTAGCTCGTAGGAAACATTTCTACCAACATTAAGGGTATATGGAATGAAAGATGCACATGAAAGTATAATACACATGAATGAGTAAACCTAGATGGACCAAGGTAAACCAACTCGATGACAAAGTGTCTAGGAGATGCCTCAAAGATCTAATGAAACCAGAATATCCATAAGTTTTCTCATAATCATCACATTACGTGTCATAGGTTCAGTCCCATCAAAACACAGTTATTCACACAAACATTATTTTTCCCAACACTTCACAAATATCCAAAACGTCTAAAATAACCCAAACATCATTTACATTTATCAAATACATCTTATTCCTTTTAATCATTCACTTGTTCTCCGAGCATGCCACAAAGGCCCCGTGTCACTCAAAGAAAGCACATCATCAATTAGATTTCATTTACTCCCGTCATTCATGTCGCCACTCACACAACATACCTCATATATTTTGCACAATATCCATATCCATCTCATTCATTTCCAACCATTTGATCATTTTCCGAGCATGCCATATAGGCCCCGTGTCACTCCGGGCATACCCTTTCGGGCCCCGTGTCACTCCGGGCACACCCTTTCGGGCCCCGTGTCATACATTTCACATTTATATTACCATTTATCAACTCATAAGTTCAATTTACAGCCCAAAACCAATTCTCGTATCACAATACCCTTTTACGAGTGTCCAAAACATTCACACAATCATCTTTGTTTCAAAAACTCAAAACATGTCGGTGATAGTTAAATCAACACGTGTCCAATGTGCGTGAGAAACCAAGACAATCAAAACAAAGCATAAAACGCACCATGATAGGTTACCGAAGCTTAGAGGTCAAATAGAGAAGCTATGAAATGGCCAATGAGGGCCCGGAGCGGTGGAACACGAAAATGGAGTTTTAAACCTCGAGAAAATACGACATGCTGATAGTAAAAAGGGAATTTTTCTCAAAATACAAAGGATATGAATATGAAACCAATTGGGTTTGAAAGTAGACTCGTAGAGCTTTCCAACGGTTCAAGAATCACCTCAATCGGAGTTCGGACGAAGCCAGGGCGTGCCCGCGAAGTTGGAAAAAAAATCTGTCTGGACAAGGGAAACTGGATCCACTCTAGTGAAATCAGCGAGCAGACCATTCCGGATCGATCCAACTAAGGAGTGGATCGATCCACTCTAGTGAAATCAGCGAGCAGACCATTCCGGATCGATCCAACTAAGGAGTGGATTGATCCACTCTAGTGAAATCCGAGAGCAAGCCATTCTGGATCGATCCAACCAAGGAGTGGATCGATCCACTACGTACCAAAAGTGCAACAGAGCATTTTGGATCGATCCACTCTCAAGAGTGGATCGATCCACCCGGGTTTCGAGAGGAAAAATCAACAACCATGTTCAAATGGATGGGGCTTCATTCCAAGTCCAAATTGGGGCTTCAAAACACAACTAAGCAAATGAGGTAAACACGTTCACCACCAATTCATAGAGTTATCAACCAATTTTGCAAACCCAAATTTATTCAAGAGCCAAATTCAATTCCATGGAGTTAATCAAGTTCAACAAGACATTTAGGAACAAGGAGGAGAATAATGCACTCATTCAATCAATATACACTTAGAGGAGGTAGAAAATTGTTCCCTACCTTAATGTTTAGAAGCTTGAAACCCACCAATGAGCTAAACCCCAACTCTTGCTTCAAAATCCAACGAAAATTCTTCAAATACCGGTGGGAAATAAGCATATCAACGCGTAGAGCACGAAATTTGGAGAAGCTTTTGTGAAGGGACTAAGTTTGGAGCTCAAATTTTGGTTAGATTTGAGAAGAGAGAAGTGGGAGAAAGCATGGAGGAGAGAGAGGGAGAGAGACGGCTGATTATTTTGGGGGAGGAAGATGATTTCTTTCCCCTCTCCCACCAAACACACACACATATATAACAAGTAATTACACTCCAAGTCCCAATGTGGCTTGTGTAATGCAAATAGGTCCAATCCCACTCACAACATTTATTAATTCAACATTTTAACATTTTAATTAGTTTCTCATATTTCTCAAACTTTATTTCCGAAAAATAATATGAAAATACGGGTCTTTACAGCCTTCGTGCCTTTTTTGACTTCATACTAGCAATTGCTTGCAACCCCAAAGGGTAGAGTTGCAAAGTGATTCGTGCTATGCCTTGTCATAAAGAACTTAATAATTTCCCAACCGTTGTGGAAAATGAGAAACAACGAGATAAAAATAAAACCTAACTTTTACTAATAAAGATTAACAAAAAAATATGTGTACAAAGCATCATAAACAAGGTCCTAGGTTGGGCTAGACTTGTTGAATGATGAAAAGTAAAAGAACTCAATAGAATGGTGGCTTCAACGAGGCTGAGAGGCTTCAACAGGTTGAGGGTCTTTGATAGGTAAGTCGAGAGACTTGATTGATAATTGTGAGATTGATGGCTGTTGAACCCTTTTTTCTTCTCGAGTTCTTGTGTTTATATACTAGCGTATGCCCGTGCCTGAAGGCACGACGCGTCGCGTTTTGAACATGACTAATATGAGTTATCGTTATAATGAAGCCAACTTTTCCGTGAAGGACAAATAAGACTATCCCAAATGATCTTAGAATGATTATGTCACGACAAAGGGGAAAAACGAATATCTACTTGCAAGTGCAGACCTTCCATCACGATGCAAGAGAGAAATTGGTAATTCTACAAAATTCATTCGCTTGCTTTCTGAGCAAGAGAACACCAACATTGGAAAAGCCACAACTGCAATCAGCAACATCTGGTTTTCCATAACAAAAAGTAGACAGAGGCAAGTTGAATCTCTTTCTCATCTAAATCCTCCAAAACCCAACATAAAAACAAACCAAACGCCAAAGAAAGATTCGGTTACACCCAATGCACGCCTAACACCCTCGTTATTGATATAGTAAATAGCTCTCGTACGGTTAAAATTTCAAGTATAAGTAACCAATGGAAGTCGATTAAAAGCAAAGAGCAATCAAAAAGAATTCACTAACCCAAAAAGATGGTGATCCTCATAACCCCCTCGGCATAATCCAAAAACAACAACGGCCGAGATAAAACATAAAATTCTCAACTTCAAAGAAAGAATAAAGAAGACATGTTCGCGGTAACTCAAGTAGCCAAGGATGAGATGGATCATTGTGCCATTTCACTATCAACAATTGTAGACACGCAAGTTCTCCATACCTGTTTCGCCTGAATCCACCATAATGAGCTAAATAGATGTCCACACCTATTTCACATCTCCCAAGTAGTCTCCAATTTGACCCCACCTGCATCGAAGAATGAGCTAAAAGGATTCAACCTCATCTAATGCAAGCATGTTCGTACAATTGGAAAAGAACACTCATATGAAAAACAAAGCAAATGGGAAAGGCTTTATGTATTCTCCATCAAATTCAAAACTACATGTAAATGCCATAAGCAGAAGGACATACCCATCCTGTAGACCTTGCAAGCTACTTGACAGTTCATTACTTTGCCCTTGGGGTGGAGAGAGAGAGAGAGAGAGAGAGAGAGCTTGGAAACATTGGGCCTTCCCATAGAGACTATTGCAGTAGCAGTAGAGACTATCTCTATTGTACAAAACATGGAAGCATAAAAAACAAACTCACAAAACCTCATAAGTTCGGAGTTAACAGAAATCATTACCCATCCAAAACACCAACAAAATAAGAAATGTTATGTACAAAGAATATGTACAAAAGTTAACAAACATAGGAAAGCATGTCATGTTCATGAAAAGAAAAAAAGAAAAGAAGACACTAAAAGTCGCCCCTAAAAAAGTCAATTCCCAGAGCCTACTAACAAAGAAAGTCTCCAAACCTCCTCATCATAACTGTGCGAAACGTCCTCGTATCAACTTTTATGAACCAATTACCAGCATGCACTACAACCTATTTACGTAAGAGAACAACGAATTAGAATATAAGTATGAGAATAAAAACTTATCAAAATGTGCAAGAATAAAGCGCTACCTTATTAATCCGCCACTGTCTTAATGTAGTTGTATTGATCCATTCAAATTCCAAGGCTACTTGATCCCAATCCTATAAAAAACCCAATTAGTCTGCCAAGTTATTTAATTAAGAAATGGCGTGGTAATAGAAATGAACAATGTTTTACCTGGTTACAATGGTTGTGTTTGGTTTAGAGTTTTAGTTTAGTTTTGATGATGTAAGCAGGTGTAATAAGTAGAGAGAGATAGAGAGAGAAATGAGAAAAATGATGATGTCATCAAAACCAAAACTGGCTCAAAACTTGTAAACGAACATAGCCAATAAAACTTCAGGGTAAACAATATTAGTTATGGAATCTGTTTCTTGTTCGGGAGAAGGGACAGTGATACGGTCAAAAGATGTGCACCTCGATAATGACACATATAGATGCCCATGACTAAATACTGGTGTCTGCATAATCGACCCCAACAAATTTCACAGATTGTCCTTGCGATTTGTTTATAGTCATAGCATATGCCAAGCGAACTGGAAATTGACGCCTTGTCATTTGAAAAGGAAAATTTGAAGTTGATGGCGATAAGGATATTCGTGGGATGAAGGCCAGTTTGCCGGATTTCTCACCTGTTAAAATCTTAACTTCGATAATACGGGAGGCACACCTCACAACCATCATCCTTGTGCCATTGCATAGTCCATCCTTGGGTGCAATATTTCTTAACAATATTATGGGACAACCCACTTTCAAATCCAACTTAAAAGGCGGTAGCCCAGCAGGATCCAATGAGTTTAAATACTCATTGGGATAACGGTTAGTGATGCTGCTATCAATTCCGTCCTCTTCAGATATCTTGTCTGCAGCAAGATAGGTATATACATCTCTCGGAAAAATATCTAGTGCAGCACCATTTATAGTGTTCACATCCTCATTCCGAGCAGAGAGAATTGTGCGTTCAGTTAAAAATGTCGGGGTTGATGTACTTGCCACATCCAGTTTGGGATAAATAGACGATAATAATTCATTGAGATCTCGACATTTACCTATCGTTGACGGAAGGTGCACCACATCTCGAGGGTTGGTTCCAACCTAAAATTTGACATCAAAATTAATACTCAAAAATAAGTTTTAACGCGTGTTGACTACTCAAAATAACTGTTCATAAAAAAATTCTATAAAAATCAGCATTGTTACCTCCATTAAGAAATTTGCAAAATCAGCATTTTGAGGATCGCTTGTATTCAATCGCATGTTTAAATTCAACGTTAAGACCTGTATTTTATCCCACAGATAAGAACGTCTGAGTGATGCGCTAACAATTTCCTCTCGAACTCCCTTGGGTACAACTGGTAAGATTTGACGAAAATCACCACCAAGAACTATGGTGATACCCCCAAATGGATTAGGATTGTCACGAATATCACGTAATGTCCGATCAACGGCTTCAACACAATGTTTATGCTGCATTGGAACTTCATCCCATATGATCAGCTTTGTTTCTCTAAGTAACTCTGCCTGTAAAGATTGCTTGGTAAACCCACAAACAGAATTTTCTAACACATCCAATGGGAGGCAAAAAGTTGAATGTGCAGTGCGGCCTCCTTCCAATAAAAGCGATGCAATTCTAGATGAAGCCACAGTAATCACTACATGTCCAAGACTACGACATTTTTGTGCCACTGTGTTGTACAAAAATGTCTTTCCAGTGCCCGCACCCCCATTCAAAAAGAAGGTAGTTCCTTTATTTTCAAGGACAGAGCAAATAACGACATCATAAGCATTGCGTTGTCCATCATTCAATCGGCAAATATTGGCTTCTGTATCCACTTGTTGTGCTTGGATCTGAAGTTGTCGATGTTCTAAAATCAATCTGTTACCAACAACTGCGCTCCAATTTCTGGTAGGTTGCAGCATAGGTGGGTAGTCAAGTAAACTCTTACCAGATTCTTCAAGCATCTGATTGAGGAGATCTGAACCATAATCTTCAATTTGCACCTCTCCGCTGGGTTAGAAATGGCAAACAAAGTCTTAATTTTGTGTGGGAGATCATCACATATGTTCATAAAAACCGCTTCCACAATTCCAACGGTTGCGGAGGACAACATTGTGTGAGAATAACACAAAATAATCTCCTTAACTGATACCCAGTCTTCATTATTGCAGCCTCCTCGAGACATTGAACCCACTCATCATCATCTTCCAAAAGCCCTCTAGCAACACATGCCAACTTAAATGTATCGTGTACAACATTGCCTACCGTGCGTAAGCTTTCAAAAGATTTTGGTCCTTTTACAACAGTTAGTAGCAAACGTAGATAAAATCTCTCACCACAATTAGGGCTGGCAAAGTACATCCTCCCGATTGCATGCCCACTTTTTCTTGGCGTCCACAAATGATTTGTCTTGTCCCAAACAAAGAATTGCGGAAATTCTTGGTAAGTGTAGGGCGTAGAATTCGGGTTGGAAGCGTACCACGAAAAAAACCCAGTTAGAGTTGACCTCTCTAGTGCAGCTCTAGCAACAATATCTTCCAATGACTCCGTGGGATTGAAATTAACGCGATGCATTCCAGGTAAATGGAGAGCAAGTCGCGGTATATCCCATTGGTATCTCTTCATGCATATGATGACCAAATATTCGCCCAAGTCCTACGCGTCCAATATACCTTCCATCAAGATACTGCTTAATTTCATTTACCGATCCCAACACCATTGTTGCCCGATCATAACCCTTATAAATATACTTGTGAATGTACTTGACACATCTCATTCCAGCACAAACTTCTACATTAATATGACAGTTGAACAGTTTAGATAGATGAGGATTGTATGGCACAACATCCCTGTTATCAACTTCTTGCCCCCTAACATCATACACTTTCCCATCATTACGGCGGCGATAGACAGGATATCCATCTTCATCCATAGTGGTTGATTCTGCAAAGTCTCGAGGGTACCTTTTGGTGCACTTTTTATTTTCCATGCAAGGTGCATGCGGATCCCGAGCACCGCATGGTCCATGTACCATACAACGCTTGACCGTTTCAAACAATTCAGGATCATCTTCTTGGTTTGGAAATTCAGCACAAACTAATCTGTCAACTTGAGCACATGTACGAATTTTATCCCGGCCTTTAAGAAAGAAAAGTGCATGCATATGTGGCAAACCACGTTTTTGAAATTCAATGGTGTATACATGAGCCACTTTCTCACCAAACACTCTGTTTGTTTCTATTTCTTTCATCAAAGCCTTTCTCTTTAACTTTCGAAAACCACGGACAACCAAATCGGGGACGGGTCAACAACCGTTTGATCACGCAACAAAGTCAAGTAATTTTCGCCATTTGGGATTTGGTAAAATCATGGTGAGGAAAATATCGGTGATGGTTATATCTCGTGATAGCCATTGAATCTTGAAATATCTCAAACATATGTCTTGGGCTACCAAAGGAACGAAGATGGCAAAATACACCTTTGACCGATTTGATTAGGGTTTAGTTCATCGGGAACATCACCAAATCTTGGTATAGTGAAGAACGAAAGTTTCCCTTGATTAAACTTATAGTATGTCAATCGATTTTGCTCTGTTGCTGCCCAAGCATCTACCAAGAACTCTTGAAATAATTTTCCTCCCCTCAAAATGGTTGAATACTCTGTTGGACGTTCAAATAAGTGATAGCTATAAAATTGTAATCGAAGTTAGTCGCCACCAAGCAGTCGCTTATTTTTAACGTCCCACTGTTTCATCTCAGGTTCCCATCCAAGTTCACCATGTGGGAATAGTAAAACATAATGTAACGGCAAATAAGGCGGGTGGCATTCATTAATTTGCATCAACCGATTATCTCCTCTCGGATGCAAGATAATATCTCTCATGCCACTGGCTTTAGATCCATCCCCTGGTATAACTACCGCAATCTCATCTACTGTTGGTAGATTATATACTCGATAGTCTTTTAATGAACTATAGTGAAGATGGGCAGGTAAAGTTTGTCCCGCATGGTCAAGTTGATCAAGAATTGCATGTGCCTAACGAAATTTTTCCATAAATGGATTAACTTGCAACAAAGTATCTTGAATAGTTTGAAGTACATCCCTTCTCAACTGCTGATTTCTACGATTCACGGACTTCCAAAGTCAAGAAAAGCATCATAAATATCTGATTGAGCGTATGATGCATCATTCCCCTGTTGGTGGCGAATGAACCAACTCGATGCCGCAATTCCCCATGGATGGTGAAGGGTGTAGGACCCCTTCCAGGAAGCACTCTTTCGTCAAATGTAGCACCAAGGCTGGTGAAAGCATTGGTTGTATTATACACTCGAATATACATTCAAAAGGACTTTGATCTAACATCATCCCCATCAAACAATGCTTTAAGTGGCGGAGGGGGTGTAATAAGTGCATGCAACTTTATCTTTCCTTGCAAACAGCAAGTGCCAAATAATGGATTGCTTCTAGAAGATCTTGCCAATCTTCCATTCATCCAATGTAAGGCTGAACACCGAGGACATAGGATATCCATCTTGCCAAGATAATGCCTTCCTAAACTTATGTGCTCTCGAGTTGGTGCCTCTAAACTCGTAGCCATATCCAATTCATCGTCACAACATAGATCCACTTGGCTACTAAGTGTATTCCTATAAAAATAAAGATTCGGTTGGAAAATATAAGGGCGGTTTAAATTATTTCAAGAATATGGATTGCGACAGATGAATAGAGCTTACCAATTCCTTTCAGGAGTGGAGGATGTGCTTGGTATGGAGGACGGACATGTGGAAGTAGTATGTGAGATTATTTGTCGCTTTTCAGCTGGTTGGGTGACATTTGTTCCTTGTCCTATGCAATCGAGACGCCGACGACGGGGAGTTAAAGAAGGACGGTTTGTGTACGGTCTCGAGTGCAGACTTTCTATGGTTCGATCTATTTCCGACCGTTGTCCCAATGGATAAGCACTGCCTTGCTTTAGATTCCTCTCTCGTTCTCGTCGTGCACATTGGGCCAATGTTACTTTTGATATCATGTTACTATCAGTCACCTAAAATGTTGACAACATATATTTAGCTAGGTTCTCTCTCTCAAATATAGATTGCCTCTATCACACATAGAAGATTAGAAGATTACAGGTTAGAAGATTCTTCGTTGTATCTCTAAACAATAGATTTCATTCAATTCCATACTGTAATTTTATGCAGGAAAAATGAGTATAAGAAGATTTTGTTTATTAACGTGAAAGGAGTGAGGGTGGGATTAAGATCATAACAACAAAAAAGCAAATCAGATGTCCTACAAAAACTTATATATTTTTAAAAACTCGTTGTCCAGAAGTAAAAAAGAATATGATAGCATTATCATCAGACATCTGGTTTCTTTTGTAGTTGAACTGGAAGATACGGGGGAGGGGTGTACTGGAGTAAGGGTTGTATGAGTATTGTAGGAGAAGTTACCTAACGTGGATATTAAATTAGAAGTTAACAAACTGGATATTTGAACTTCATAAAGGCACATGGTCAAGGAAAAAGAGTAAGGAAATTCATACCCGTGCATTTTCCTTTCCCTTCCCTTTGCCTGTAGAGCTAGATCCTTGGTTATCTCGAGCCAATGTTTCTGCCCTTTCATTTTCCTTGTAAGAAAATGCATGTGTTTGAGCGAGAATTCATAGTGTTGGTAATGAAACGTGTATTTAACGTACTTAAGAGTGTAGGCAAGCAAGAAGTACCTCACGAACACCAGTGACGTTCATGTCATGCACTTCGCGGATTTGAACACCAACATTTCTTTCTCGAAGTGGTTGTACCTAAAAATGGAGAGGCAACGACAGGTTGTATAATACTTTTCTAAGAAGATTTATACTTAGGAAAGAAGAATAAGATTTGATACAATGACAATAGTCAGAATGTGCATGAATATTACCAAAGTAGCCTGTTTTTTCTTAGCATAGATGACTTTTTCCTTCCCCTTGTTTGAAGAGCTTAATTTGTGACTTTCCTTTCGTGTTGCGTTAGCTCTTTGTCCTTGTTGAGTAAGTTCTTGTTGCCTTGGGTTTTCCTTTCAAAATAAGTGAGTACCACAATTAGTTATAGATGGTACTTGAAAAAGACTCATTTGAATAGTATGAACAAAGACTCACTTTGGTTGGAACTATTATTTATAACCCTTTTTTAAGATTTAGAGCAAATTGCATGATTTTTTTATCCACGCCAATTGGTGCTCTAACTAAGGTAATAGGAGTTGCATGTTATACCTGCCGGATATGCATCACATTTAGTTCTCGTTCATCATGAATAGTGACGGCGACATTCCTTTTTCGAAGAAGTTCAACCTATGCATTTAAAGTGAGTTGAAATGGTTAATAACAATTAAAGAATTCTTGAAGGAAGAATTGAATATGAAAAGAGTCGAGGAAGAATTAATTACGGTTGCCCTTAAATCTTTGTCGACCTATGAAAAGAAAAAATATTACAACATGTCATAGAAAAATGGAATAAAGTGAACATTTAAAGAAATCTTCGTTGAATCGTAACAAACTTTTTCCGGAATAACATACTTGAGCAAAACTAGTAACGTTGTCCATGTTAGTATAAACGTACTCCAACTTTGCTGCTACACTGAAAAATAAAATGGGTTTCGTGAAATGATACATAAAATAAAATTGGTTTACTGAAATAAAAGCAGAAAAGGCATGTAAAGTAATGTAGAAAAACGATTTCAATTCCAACGGAATCAAAATCTATTGTGTTAGTTTTAAAGTTCTCACCGGCCGTAAAATCTCCAATCAATTTTTTTTTTTGTATTGTTCACCAAGCCGAGACCCAATAATGATGGCAAAAAATTGGAGAGGTCACACCATTGCTTTCTAGGTTTGCAGCCTGTCAACTCCTATTGAGAGCACCGTTGAGTATGAAGGAGCAACAACAAATAAGCCCCATTAACCACAACAGAAATCAGACAGACAGTGTCATACTATAAAGTATCATCCATATTTTATCACAATAAGGACAAACCATAAGAGTATCCACCAACCATAGCATGAAGAACACCAATCCAACCATAATAAATTAAAGGATTCACACATGAGCAATAAATTTCAAAAAAGAATTCAAACTACAAGATAACAATAAAAGAAACAACTCTTGTTCCAACAACAATGGATTTTGAAAATGAGTTATGATGATAGTATCACACTCTAGAAACTGTTAAAGCACTATGAACACCTAAAGAACAGTGAATGCAGTAGATTTATGGTTCATCAAATTCCAGTTTTCGCTTCAATCCCTGCAAAAGCAAGATGTTTAAAAAATTAACCGTTGTATAGGTGCAGTAGTAAATTGAACAAAAAAATAACTGAATTGGTATGTATGGATAGTTTTTTTAAAGAAAAATTAGAATATCTATCATTACCTTTTGCTGATGTTTTTCCTTCATGTCCTTTTGATCCTGCTTCTCCTTATCATCTTGATGCTTCTCCTCTTGATGGTTTAATTGTTTCTCCACTTCCTCCAAAGCTTGCATACAAATCATATCATTCTCGATCTCCTCGAGCATAGCTCCTAATTCTCTCAAATCCGGGAACTTGTCTTTCAAGCTTATGAAAACTTTTGACTTAGGCCATGTGGGTGGGAGGTTTTTAACTATAGCCTTAACCAAAATCACAATGTGTGGCTTGAAGCCTCTTTTCTTTAGATTATGAAATTGTTTGTCCTTGTCTAGAATGTGCTCCCTCACAGTTGAGTTTGGCATCATTTGCCCTTGCTCAAACTCTATCCACAAAGGGTGGACATTACATTCCTCATACATCAAAGCATCCATCAAATCTATAGCATTGTTTATAACACAATTTTCAAATATTTTCTCTTTGACATGATTCCAACTCGGTGATAGAAGTTCTACTATTTTTCTCATGAGGTATTGTTCGGTGTAATTTTCTCCATGTTTTTGCAAGGCTCGGCATGCCTCTATTTTTTGCTGGACAAATTTTTCAACTGGGAAGCCCTCCCTATGAGGTTTTAGTTTCAAAATCGTGTATGTCATGCAACATGTTTAAGTAATCACTACGACGCAAAAGTGGAGGACGCCGCATGAAACCTGCATAAAAAGTTAACAGTGATATTCTATGCTAGGGGGAAAACAACTCGTGCTGCAATTTGTGTTTCCAACAGGGTCCATCCAATGAATTTAAGTAAAACTAACAAAAAAGAAATAGAACATTTCACAATAACCTTTGAAATAGAAAGACAATAAAGACCAAACATATCTCTAGACCCATTTCCAATCACTTTAGCGAGCATTGTAAAGTTTTCTGATGAACCACGTAACAGCAACAACGACAAATGGCAATAGAGAATTTTGGGAGAGCAGTATGAAATCTGAATTTCTTGCAATTGTCAATGAAGCAAGTAAGCAACACATCAAGTGTAGCAGAACGGCTGCTCTACCAGTGTAATATAACATGATTTTACATCATTCACTCTTCTGATCCCCCATTTAATCATCCATCCAAACTATGGGCCATTTTAATCCCCCATCCAAACATTGGACTATTTAATCCCTCTTTCTTAACTATCACATCAATATGAGCCCACCCTTCTTTTTTAATCACTCATACTATTTTATCTTCCTTTATTATTTAATCCCTCTCAAACTAATACGTCATCCAAACGGTCCGTTGGTGTATGACAAATATACACTATCCTGCACAAAATTCATGTTGGGATCTCATGTTAATGATCAAAACCGCTCAATTTATTTAAAACATATTTTACAATCCCATGAAAAAAATAAATGGAGGTGGAACTAACCTGATATGGTGAAAGGTGGCAGATTGGTAGATATTGAATGCCACCGCTCGAACTGATTTACACGTCGATTTTGATGGAGATCGGCGGTAGGGTTGATGGGTGTTGAGGAGAAGAACTGGATGTGGAGAAGGGGAACTGATTAGTTAAAATCCATTGAAATGAAATGACAAATAAATTCTCATAATAAACGGAGCCAAACTGATACTCAAAAATCGTGAACGAATTCTCGTAACAGAGAGAGCAAACTTCTTCTTCCTAATTTTTTTTATCCGAAGCCGAACTTGATCCTCAAAATACCATGATAAAAAAAGAAAAGAAAGGAAAATGGAGAAGTTGACTTACATTTACCATCCGGTCAGCATTTGTAAACACTTCTGCCTTTCATGAGTTGCTCTCTAATTTGTTTGTGATGTACGAATTAAAAGGGTGTGGAGTTTAAGCTGTATGCATGAGAAAAGTTTTGAGAAATTATACTTTTCCTAGATTAGTGGGTTGAGATTTTGAAAGTGTGGCATTGAGGTTTTGGATTTTGGACGTGGCATTGCGGTTTTGGTTAGTGGGTACTGGGTTTGAAGTCTTCCCTTTCCATTTGGTATTTCCACATGTGGACACGTGGGTGACTGGTGTCTATGGAGAAAGGGAAAATTGGAACAAAATGGGGACGTGGGGTTTGTACCCGTACTCTCTCTCCCTCTCACCCCTTCCCTAGTCCCCCACTTTCTCTCCCCACTCTCTCTCCCAATTTTAGAAAATAAAAAATCTGGAAACTGCCCTGTGTATTTGGGCGGCAAAATTTGGGATCCTTAAATCCATCTCATCCGTTGGTCCTAGTAGCTCTCTGATCTCAGCCCTTGAGTGGAAGTTGCTACTCAATCTGAACCATCAATTAAGCACCAAATAGATGTGGGCCGTTGGATTTATATTGGGATTCAAACACTGAGCTCCCTTATTATATAGATAGGCCCTTGGTGCCAACTTCCCTTGTGCCGAGATGTTGTCACATGTCCAAGCCATTTTCCTGCCTTCATTAGATACCGCCAAGTGCTCCACGCTGTGTAATTTCCCTCCACAATGGTAATTGCTAGAAGTTATTTGTTAATTTGGAGAATTCTGAACACAATTATGTCAATTGTGTACTTATCATTGCTTTTTTTGGATACACATGTGAGATTCACGCAATACACTGCACCTAGTCATGCATTCACACCTAAATGAAACTCACCACTTAGTCCATTCTCTGAACCAAATGCAATATCAAAATTAAAAGTTTAACATAAATTTTTACTCAAAATACATATTTAACAAGACGAATAAAATGAATGATTTAAATCTAATAACAGAACTTAGATTACGCCCCATATCAGAAGCCTTGTGTACCATAAAGGGATGTTGTCCAAGGCTCTCCCGTATAGACTTCCATTTTTTTTTATGAAGAATCGATTAGTGGACAACTTAACTTGCCTTCTGAATGTTTGTAAAGGTTTTTGAGAATAATGACTATGAATTCTAGGGCCACCTTTCGGTGCGTCCCTGGCCATGGGTGTTCGGAGCCCACGAAATCCTTTCCACGGCAATTACCCACTCCCTTTCTTCATGGAGATATGAGGTAGTGGGGTCTTGGTAAAGCAATTGGAATGCGCCATGTGGCAATAACTACTACCCTTTTTCCATGTTGGTAGTTATCAGAGGTTAAATAGGCATCCATTGCCTTAGTTCATAGGAAACATGGGATAATATCTCCTCCCCATTCCTAATTCTCTTCCATTTGCACTTAAATTTAATAGATAATGGGGCCAATTAACTTAATTAATTAGCATTCTATTTTGTTTCTAGAATTTTGCCCTCATAACTGCCATCATCATTTTCATGGGCCAAACTCTTGACACTCTCATAACCGAAAAAATACGTAATAAATGGGCTGAGTTTCAATAAAAATTAATTGGGCCATGACTTAGCAAAATAAAATTATTTTGGCCCATTAATTTTCCAAGCGAAATTAGCCCACTTCGGTCCAAAAATTATACTTTTTGGCCCTTAAGAAAAAAAATGCCAAAATTGGGTGTGAACACTTACATCTTCAATTTTTGCTCTAGAAAAAAAACCTGAAGGTGAGAGTCGAATATGTATATAATAGATGTTTGAAAGAAATGTAAAAGAATCAGTTGGGTTTTTTCCGGGGGTACAAATTCTTCAAATCGAACATGAACCAAAAGTCAATTTAGTTAGTACGAATTGTGCAGCTTGTTTGGTTTGACTGCTTTCTTTCATCGTTATCAAAATGCATAAATTTTGGCCAAACGCAAAATGAAAAAGTTCACTAAAGATGAAAAACATTCAAAAATATTTTTTCTTTTTCTTTTCAGAACTTTTTTTTAACACGATCGATTTTTTTATTTATTTTTTCGATTCCTCTTGCTATGATGAATAATTAATTATAAAAATTCAGACAAAAAACTTACAACACTACAGTAAACAACAGAAGTAGAAACCATCATTTTTTTTTATCCTCAATAGAAACCATCATTTATGAGCTGGTAATTAGGCTAATTAAACACTTCTTAATTAAGAGCCCGTTTGTGAGCCTTATTATTTTTTGCATTTTGGATTGTGAATCGTACATTTTTGGATTAGAGTCAAAATGGATTATTAATTTGTAGAGTGTTTAAAAGATGTGTGCAGATTTTGCAACAAAGGTGTGTCGAGTAATCATCAAAATATATTATGAATTTTTTTTTTATCCCTAATGCAAAATGAGGTAAAGGTTTGGCTAGGTGAACCTAGAATAAGTTCCAAGAATATCCAATATTAGTTTTTGGTGTTAGAGAGCGAAAGCCAGAAGTAGGGGAGATGAGCTATCTTTTTTACTTCTCATTTTTCACTGTTCTTATTCTATTTAATATAGAGACTTGTAAAATCTATTCTGCAAATATCTTCCAAATTCTATTCCAAATGCAAAATTCATTTTGCACATGTCTTCCCAAACATTCTACAAATTCATAATACATAATTTTTGTCCGTCCTCAACTTTTCACGAGTTTCTGAGTTCTTGGTCGACCTTGATGGTGTAGTCCATTTCGGCGGTTTGTGGTGGTGTAGATCTAGTGTCCATGGTTCAGACTGGCAGGCAACGGGAGAAGTTTTCACCTCTGTTTTCTTTCGACTACCCTTTTCTTAGTTTGGTTTCTCCCAACTGTTTATACCAGATTGGCAATCTGTACGGTCTGGTTTTCCCAAATTTGGTGCGCATTGATGGTGTGATAATAAAAAATTTTGTTTTTTGCTTGCGTGTTTGGATCCTCAGAGTGTTATTAGCCCACCATGGATGCGTCGTTACTACTTACCGGTGCTCGTCGTGCCTGCGGGGCATGCCTTGGAGTGGCATCCATTTTCGTGACTGTGACGGCTTGTCAGCTTTTCACCGACGTTCTCTCGCAACGCGAAGCTTTGAATAGCAAATCGTTGGAATGGTTCCCATCGAGTTTATTTGTTACCTTTGATTTGGGTCTCTGCTAGCCTTAGGCAATTGAATGTCCGGATTCCAAACTCTAAACATTAGTCTGCCTCTATTGGTTTTTAGAACATTTTCAATGTTTTGGTTTTGGTTGTATCCCATTTTGGACCCATTGTATTCAGATGAGAATCTATAAGTGTCATATGGCTTTTCTAGCAATGAAATATTGTGCTTTACACCCCCCAAAAAAATTCATAATACATTATAACCAAAATTCAAATATACAAAAATCTAGAAAACAAAATACAAAAATGAAAAAACTGGCTCCCACGCACCCCAATTTCCAAATAATATGTGCATGGCAAAATTGGGACGCACCCCATTTTCCAAATAATGTGTGCATGGCAAAATAAAATAAAAAAAACTCGCCGACAGGCACTGCTTTTCCTAGAAGCAGCACAAAGGAAGCAGTCAAGCAGGTGGGTATCATTGGGGTCAGCGTTTCTATCGGTGGCGTGGCTTCCTGGTTAATCCCTCCCCATCCCTCCCCACCCCAGTTCACCCTCCCCTTATATTATCACAATAAACACACCCTGGTCAAACATACATGTGTGTATTACTCCTATAGGAGTATAGAGATGAGAGAGAGAGAGAGAGAGAGAGAGAGAGAGAGAGAGGAGAGAGAATCATCCAGTTGGTGGGTCGTAGGAGAACTTCCAATCAGAGTCATTCTAGCTTTTGTCCCTTAGCAGAGTGCATTTTTATGACTTACAGACAAAAATAAAGCTAAGGTGACTTCGAAAGTAGATCAAATCATATTTGACCCCCAGCAACACGCGGTTGTGATTGATGGGTTTTGGATCAACGGTAGTGGTGTGTATTGCCAGTACTGGGTTTTGATAATTATGGTCCCACTTCGATTTTTAGAAAGAGGAAAAAATTGATCTCCTTTGTGCCAGAGATGCTGATATATTGATTCACTTCGGCTCCGTTTCATCTTTCATTCCTCTCTCTCTCTCTCTCTCTCTCTCTCTCTTTCTCTTGTTTCTCTCTCTAATTGGACTGGCCAAGTCAGAACAGCCGACAGGGAGCATCCGTCTAATCTTGAATCCGGTGAGCCTCCTCCTCCTCCTCCTCCTCTCTCTCTCTCTCTCTCTCTCTCTCTCTATCTGTTATCTGAGTAATTGTTTGGCTAGGGTTTGGTACTTCTGTTGATTTCATTCTAAATCTTCTGTTGATTTCATCCGTCTTTCAGTTTATGTATTAGCCCTTTGACTGTCTATTGTTTGTGCTGAGTTCTGATTGCTGAAATAGCTTCTACTTTGTCAATCGGGAAATTGGTTTTTGATAGCTCGTAAGATGTTAATCAGGTAATAAAGATACCTTAGTTTTCATTTGATATTAGGATCAGTTTTGATTGGCTGAATTAGAGATGTGATTTGGTCGTAAATCCCTCGACAGCTATTTCTGGTATTTTAATGTACTAATATTGGTGAAGGATTGGAGACTAGATGGGTTATGTTATTGTTATTGTTATTGTTGCGTAATATCGGTGAAGGATTTACATAATCATTCGACAATCAATCTAAAATAACACAGGCATATATGCTATACTTAGGATGTGGTATTGCTGATCACTCACTATTTGTAGGGGTTACTTGTTCCAGGACGTTATAAATCCACTTGGTATTAATCTAGCCCATCAAATATCACGACCTCATTTATTGAGAGATATATTCGGCTTACAATCTTGGAATGTGGTTTGGGATTTAGTTTTACCTTCATTAAGAGTGAAGGAAGATTAGACTTCTATGGTTTTTTCAATAGCTTAAGGGTGGGAAGGGGCGACCAGTTTAGGCAACCCTCCTTGGCGTGACCATTGGGGTTCCTGTCCCACTATGGAATGTCCGGTTTGAACCATAGCTATTACCTGGAAAGGTGAGTCCGTCGCCATTACACCACCTATATAGGTGCTAGATGGACAAAGGGTCCTCCACGCAAGTCTCACAGTTGGTGGGTCTCAAACCTAGACAGATCGTGTACGGAGGGGAGGAGCTCTCAAGCCCACCCACTCTTATCATCTAAGCTGCCACTTTCAGTGGTGATAAGACTTATATGTTGATGTAAATTTTTTTTGTAGGATTTTTGTTTCTCAGTATCCCAAACAAACACCTCCTTTTTTGGTCGAGATTCTGATTAGATTGATTTACTGATAATAAGCTGGAGGGTGTATGAAGCTTATATGGGTGACTTTTTAATCTATAAGTTTGGGTTTAACTTTATAAATGTTAGATACTTCTCCGTTCAGGTTAAAACTTAAAAGAACGTGGTATTTGTCAAATGTGCCTTCTTGTGATAATGAATTGACGGCTGCAGTATTGTCCACCAGATAATATGAATTTGGTTGGCCAAACTTCCTTCACTAATAGTTTCCTTTCTTTAGGAACAAATTCTTTTTTTTTTACTTGTTTTTTCCTCTGGTTTTGTCTTGTGAGAAAAAATCGAGGGTAGCAGTTTTATTTTTTTTGTACGTTCCAAGTGATTCATTTAAGTAGTTTGGGTTGTGGATTTGATGAGAGATATCTGAAGGGAAACCAAAAAATAAAATCAAGGTCTGACACTTCATTGTCATGTAGTGTTTTATGTCTGAATCCATCATCTGGCTCCAGTTCGAAAGACGACATATTGGTAGTCTTATGCGTTTTCACTTTTCAACTTGTCTAAATTCAACAGTACATTTTTTTCCCCCTATTGCTTTTCTATTTCCTCTCCTTTTCATTTATTGTGCTTGCAACTGATATATATCTTCTATCTTGCTTGTATGTTGTATCTTATCAGAATCGATTTTGCTATATCTGACGAGGAGAATTTGAAATGGATCTTAAGGAGACACCGAAAAAAGTACCCCCTGATCACCAATCTTTCAACAATTTCAATCTGCAGCAATATCAGCAGAAGTGGGAGGAAGAAGATTCTTCAATTCAAGACTACAATATGAACACTGAACAAAGCCAGTTCCCAGAATTCAACCAACGATCTGAAGCCCCATCTGCAGTTACTCGCAATCCAAATAATCAAACTAAAATCCCAGAATGGGATCCAAAGGCAATGCTGAGCAACCTTTCGTTTCTTGAACAAAAGATCCATCAACTCCAAGAATTGGTTCATCTAATTGTGGACCGTAGAGGCCAGGGTCCCTCTCAGGCTGACGAACTTGTGGCTCAGCAACAACAGCTTGTCACTGCTGATCTCACTTCAATTATAGTTCAATTGATTTCCACTGCAGGTAGTCTATTCACTTTATTTCGTCTACACATTTTCTTTACCTTTCCCCCTTTAAATCCCTTCAAATTCCGTCATCAAAACCTATGTTACCTGGCACGTGGATCATTGGATATGAGGGAACAGGAACGTGCACGCCTAAGGCCATGTACTTTAGGAGTGGACTTCTGCAGATTAAAAGTACTAGAATGTGATTCTTTGCATGGTACTGGTACATATACGTTAATAGCAAAATACTATTTCCATTGATTCATGCAAAACGTTTATTGGATATAGCATGTCTAGTTCATTAAATGTTTTCATTCCAAAGCTCTACTATTGCCAGATTTTTGGTTTATTACCTCTTTAGTTTTTGTGTAAACATTAGCAGATGAATTTGGATTGCTAATTCACTGTTTTTGAATAGACGTGTTTTGTTACCGCACATGCATACCAAAAAAAGAAAACGTAAGTTGCTAGGGTACTGGTTTCTGGTAACATAGATCGAAAGATCCACGCATCCTTTTTGTTCAACTCGTAGCTGAGCAACTAGAACTCATCACTGCCTATCTGACTTAAAGTGCCCTTCAACTTATTTCCACTGCAGGTAGTCTTCTCCCTTCTGTAAAGCAAACCCTGTCAGGAAATCCCTCGTTTGGTCAACTCAGTGGAGTTGTATTTCCATCTGGCCCAAATTTCAATGGAAATGGAAACAAGGTTTCCGATCAGTCCAACCATGTCGATCTCAAAACTGAACAAAACTGGACTGAAGAACATGAGTCAAGAGATGAAGAAGATGGTGATGAAGGGGAAAACCTACCCCCTGGTTCCTATGAAATCTTGCAACTAGAGAAAGAGGAAATTCTCGCTCCACACACCCACTTTTGCACGATTTGTGGAAAAGGGTTCAAGAGGGATGCTAATTTACGTATGCACATGAGAGGCCATGGGGATGAGTATAAGACTGCTGCTGCATTAGCAAAACCCAACAAGGAATCGAGCTCTGAGCCAATGCTTATCAAGAGGTATTCATGCCCATACGCTGGTTGCAAGCGGAATAAAGATCATAAAAAGTTTCAGCCTCTAAAGACCATCTTGTGTGTAAAAAACCATTACAAGAGGACCCATTGCGACAAAAGTTACACTTGTAGTAGATGCAACACTAAAAAATTCTCTGTTATTGCGGATCTTAAAACTCATGAGAAGCATTGTGGGAGGGATAAATGGCTCTGTTCATGTGGCACAACTTTCTCAAGAAAAGACAAGCTTTTTGGACATATTGCTCTTTTCCAAGGGCACACTCCCGCAATTCCACTTGATGAAACTAAAGGATTGCTAGTTGTGCCATCTGATAAAATGGAGACTGATGAAATAGCGAATGCGGTTGGATTTGCAGGAGTCAACTTCGGCTCGAACATTTCAAATGGGAGCGGTGTTCAAAATGTTGGGGATGTTAAAAGGAGTGTTGATGACGATTCTGCTTGTTTTTTCTCGCCATTGAGTTTTGATTCGAGCAGTCTTGGGGGATTCCATGAGTTCCCACGACCTCCATTTGATGATTCTGACACTTCGTTTTCTTATCTGTTGTCTGGATCCTTCAATTATCTGCGGAAGAATGGAGGGGAGTCTGGTTCTAATGATCTTGAATGATGTGGGTAAGTTGATTTTGGCTTTGTGGAAGGGGAAGGGGAAGGGGAAGGGATCCATTCCATTGTTTGATTTTGGTGTAGGTATTTTTATATGGCAATGTGATTCCATGTACTTGTAGTTTCTTGAGCTTTAATAACACTCCAGTAGTTCTTTTCTTCTGTTTATTGGTGGCTCTTCTGTACTATGGTGCCAAGTTGTGTATGGGCCTGAATATTGCACCTGGAAAGCCTTATCATTACTTGGGAGGAGACGGTAAATCTTGTGCAACAGAAGGGCCTTGAAGCCATGTATCAGGATTCAGGAGTAATTATTCAGTGGTTCACGGCATGTCCGCTTGCACACAGGACCTTTCGACACCCATACACACTCGTGGGTTCGTACGCCTATTCACAGAGGCTCATAGATTTGAATTGTATGGTGGTTAAAGGGTGCTTGGGCGATACATTGCCATTTCCCAAGGGACCTAATGATTTTCCATGTATTATGGTGTTCACACGAAATTCTCCCGGACGAGAGAATTGTTAATGCCAACACCGAGTGGTGTTGTGAGAAAGCAGGTGTGCTAGGAGATAGGAGATTTTTAGAAGAATAATAAAGAAACGCGCCTAAAATCTAAATAAATTCTTTTCATGCAAAAGTGACAACTTAAGAGGAACTAAGTTACAAAGATTCGAATGCCTTGAAAAATGACTTCAACAACAAAAAAGAAAAGAAGATTACATAGAAAATAAATAGGAGAAAGAAGAGAAAGATAGGAGATGAGAGGTGACAGACATGATTGAGGGAATAACAATTGACTGACTCGATGGTTAGGAAATCAATTACAATGTTGCTGTGAGCTATTGGTGCGTGGATCTATGCAAAGTTGCACTAAGACTTGTATTTATAGAGTAGCTTTTTTTTTTTTTTTTGAAATTAAAATTGCGAAACTAAACGAGAGTCAGCTGCTACAGCAGAGGCGCAGCTAAGTAACTACAGGAGTAAGACGTAATAAGGGTACAGCCAGACATGACAAAGGAGTTATGAGAAAACAGGAAAAAGCGGTGCATATTCAGTCCAGGATCTATTTGATATTGAGACGGTCTCTGTTCATGAATTCGCGGATGGCCAGGGGAGAGGTGTTTGAGACCACCAGATCTTCGTTTTGCTCTGCACCAATTCGAGCTAGGCAGTCAGCACATTCATTAGCACTTCGGTAGGTGTGGTTGAGGATGCTTCCCGTTCTTTGCCGAAGATACTTCCCATCATTGATTATGTTGCTATGTGGGTGGTTAACATTTGCTCCATTATTGACAAGGATAACAGCAGTTTGAGAGTCTGATTCGATTTGAACTCCAGTTAAACCTTTCTCAAGGATGATGGTCAAGCCCCTATAGATGCTCCATAACTCCGTTTCCAAGCTTGTGCTGGCCTTCATTTTCGCAAAGTAGCCCAGAATCCATTCACCTCCGACATCTCTAAAAATACCTCCAAAGCCAGCCTTATTGGTTGAATCACTCCAGCAATGAGACACCAAAGAGTTAGTCTAGCTTTCTGTGGGCCAGCAATGAGAAGGGATTTGAAAGCTTCATCTAAATCTGCCGGAGAGAGGTACAGAAAAGTAAGTTCCAAGGAATTCTATTTCCTATATGCAAAAGCTTATTCTTTTTCAAATTCTAGGATATCCAAACTGTAAATGAGCTTTCAAATCCACTTCTCATAGTATGGCCCGAGGGAATTTTATCCCAAAGAGCTAAGGCCTTTGGGCACTCCCTGAAAAGATGACTAATGGTTACAGGAGAGTTTTCACATCTTGGACATGTATCCAAAGCGGTAATCCCTCTCCTGGCACGAAGGCAATTGGCTAGAAGTTTATCATGGAAGATAGATAAGCCATAAAAAAGTTTTAAATTTTTTAGGTACTCTCAACTTCCAGAACCATTTCCAGCCTTTAATGGCATTGACATCCTCAGTTAAAAACTCATAGGCGTGGGAGGCAGAGCAATTTCCATTGGAATCATTAACCCAGGTGGGATGATCATGTTGTTGAGCAAAGATAGGAAAAGCCACACTTAGAATATCATTACGGGATGCATCATCCAGAATATTATGAACAAGACTTAAATTCCAACTACCATGATCAATAATATCAGCAACCTTAGTGTGAGATTGGGCCATGATGGCCTGGATAACGCATTGCTAGAGGGGCCTGACCGCACCACCAATCTTTCCAAAGATCCACTTGCCTACCATCTCCTATGGTCCATTTGGTTTCCTCTTTAAGGGTGTCTCTAACTTGAATTATGCTACGCCAAATATGAGAGGTGTTATGGTTAGAAGGCCAAGACTGGAGAGTGTGGTTTTTTAGTTATTTATCTCTCAAAATAGTGGCCCACAGACCATTATCATTAATAATGAGTTTCCATCCCAGTTTGGTAAGGAGGGCAAGATTTTGAGTTTTAGCTTTCCTAATGCCTAGACCTCCTTTGTCCTTGCTTTTACACACGGTACTCCAGTTCACAAGATGGTTTTTTTTTCCTCTCAAGGGTATCACCGCAAAGAAAATCCCTATTCAAGCGGTCAAGTTTTTCACAAACATTAACAGGAAGACTCATGGTTTGCATGGTGTAGTTTGGGATAGTGGAGGAAGAGGCCTGGACGAGAGTAGACCTACCCGCAAGCATGAGTGTGTTAGCTTTCCAACCAGCCAATCTAGTTTGGACTTTCTTAATGATATCTTTATAGTGATCTTTGCTCAACCTCCTGTGAAGCAAAGGAACACCCAGATATTTACCAAGGTCGTTGGTTAAAGCTATACCACACAAGTTACTAAGTCTCTGAGCTCTTATACGATTAATGTTGGGGGACACATACAATTTAGACTTAGCTAGATTCATAGTTTGCCCAGACATATCACAAAATTCATTGAGCACATTCATAATAGATCTACAATTAGTCTGAGTAGCTTGTCCAAAGAGGATAAGATCATCGACAAAGAAGAGGTGGGTTAGTTCAACAGAATCTCTAGCAGCTTTAATACCTTTCCATTGACCAATGACATGCTTAGTATCAATTAGAATAGATACTCTCTCCATGCACAAAACAAATAGGTAAGGAGATAGTGGGTCACCTTGACAGAGACCTCTCCCAGGGGAGAATTCTTCCAGGGTTTCACCATTCTAGAGAATGGAAGAAGTCAGAGTAGTGATGCAGTTCATAATAATGGCAATCCAAGCAGGATTAAGATTGAAAAACACAAGAGTCTCAAGTATGAATTTCCAAGATATTTTATCATAAGCTTTTTCTAATTCAATCTTCATTAAGATTCCCCCTTTTTTGCCATTCTTGGATCTAAAAGTGTGAAGAATTTCCTCGGTAATGATGATATTATCATTGGTACATCTACCAGGTATGAAACTGCTTTGGTAAGGGCCAATGATTTTTGTGAGTAGAGGACGAAGTTTGGCTACAATGAGTTTGGTGATAATTTTGTAGCTCACATTACATAGACTTATAGGTCTGAACATTTTAATGGTATCAGGGTTGTCAACTTTAAGGATTAGGGCTATGAGGGTTTTATTGACTTCAGTGGGGATAGACTTAGTCTCAAAACATTTTTTAATAAACACACAAATGTCATCCCCCACAATGCTCTAGTATTTTTGATAGAAAATTCCCTGGAGACCATTAGGACCAAGGGCTTTGTAAGGAGGAATGCTTCTGACAGTGTCCCAAATTTCATTACTGGAAATAGGATGGTTCAAGTCTTCATTATCCTCCTGAGTAAGAGTTTTGTTGGGGTTAACAAGAAGGCATGATCCAGGAGTATTGTTTTGATTTTTGAAGAGGTCAGGAAAATGCGTTTGAACCATGCCTTTGATCATGTCAGAATTATCAATCCAAATGTTGTTATGATCTTTCAGCATGGCAATTTTGGACCTCCTCCTTTTGATTATAGTTGACATGTGGAAGTAACGGGAGTTTCTTTCTCCCATTACAATCCACTTGGACCTGGATTTTTGGAACCAAAGGATTTCTTCTTGACTAAGGATCTTATTATAATCATTAATGAGATCCTTTTCAAGGAGAAGGAGATTATGGGAAAAATTAGTAATTTGGGCCTTTTGGACACCATTAATCCTGGCAAGAATCCATCTTTTGTTTTTGAAAATATTACCAAACTCATATCTATTCCACTCTTGAGCAGCTTTGGTAAAATTCTTAGTTTTTTCAACAATAATCTCAAATGAGGGCTCTAAAACCCAAGTAGCTTCAAATCTAAATGGTTTATGAATGAAAGGGGCAGTAGTTATGCCATTTAGATGAATAAGGATAGGAGAATGATCCGAATACGTACGAGGTAGGTTCTGAATCATACCTTCAGGGAATAAAGTACGCCATTCCTCGTTGCAAAGGCCTTTCTCCAATCTCTTCTACACATTTGCATTTCCCCACCGGCCGTTATTCCACGTAAATTTAGGGCCAGAGGATCCAATGTCGACCAAGTTGCATTCATTAATGTTGTCCATGAATTTGTGTCTCTGGTGGTGGCTGGTGTCAGGGACAATGCTTCTACCTTCATCAGCTTTAGCAATATCATTAAAGTCCCCTGCTATTGCCCAAACATGTTCATTATCTTTAGCAAATTCCTTTAAGCCATCCCATAAGATGTTGTGGAGCCTGGGGTTTGGATTGGCATATAATGCGGATAGAATCCAATCCACACATCCATTTCTACGAATTTTCACATGAATCACTTGGGTATTGATAGAAATAGTAAAAACTGAGACTTTGGTAGGATCCCAAAGTAGCCATATACCTCCAGATTGCCCATTAGGGTTAGAGAAGGTATCTCTAGTGAAACCCAATTTTTTGAAGAACGATCCCATGGATTGAAAATTAACTTTGGTTTCCAGGGGACCTACAATATCCGGTTTGTGTTTACTAACCATATCCTTAAAAATTACTTCTAAATCTGTCATTACCTACTCCACGATAGTTCCAGATGATGATTTTGTAGCTGTCCATCAAAAAATTCTGATCTAACGGAGAGACACCTAGGATGTGAAGGGATTTACGCAGGTCCACCAATGTTGGCTTTTGTTTCTGGCGGTGTGTGATCGAAATCTTGTAAGGCACCATGAATTGTTTTTGGAACTTGATCTTCATGGATATTTCTTCCGGCCACCACACTACACTGATTAGTTGAATTACTTCTCTCTCTACTTCTAGTAACCACTTCGTCTTGTGGTAGCTGATCGATTCTATTTGCACCTCTGGCAAACTCATGGTAGGTTTGAGTGGGTAGGAGAGTTATATCTGGTGGGATGTTGAGGTTCGAGCTTGAGGGTTGCTCTGCGATAGGGGTGAAGTTAGGGGAAGCGTCTGGGAGAAATATGACTAAAGGGGTTTTAGGATTTAGGTCAACAGAGATACCATTAGTGGACTGGTAAATGGGCTTGTTGTTTTGAGCTTAGGTTTGGTGTTTTAGGAGAGGGTTGAATTCAAATCTAACTTCAGACTGGGTATTGGGCCCTTTTCGTTTGTGGGTGACAGGGTTACGGGTCTTGGGCCGATTTAAGTTAGTCCTTGCATTACTGGGATTACTCTAGGCCATAAGGCTTTTGCCCTTTCTTGCATCACTGGGATTGGGCTCACTTTCCCCAACCAAAAGGCCTGGGGTTGGGTTTTCATTTGGGAAGGCTTGAAATCTGTTAGTGGAGCCTTTATGTGAGCCATTTTGTTGCTAAACATTAACCCTATTCTTCATGGGATTCTTTCTGGTTACAATCATCCAGTCCCCGTAACCAAGTTTAGCTGGTTTGTCTGGAACTAGAGTGTCGTTATATTTGACAGCTTTTTGGTCAGGAATTGTTGAGTTCTGAACAGACATCTAGACAGGATCTTCCGTCCCCGGTGCTGGTGATGTGCTACACTGCTCTTTCCGGTGGCCCACCCTGCCACAAGCAAAACAAATCATATGAATATGTTCATATTCAATAAGGTAATCATACTTACCAATTGCAACTGAAACCTCCAAGGGTTGGCTTAGGTCTAATTCCACACACACGCGAGCATAGCTTCCCCTTAGACCATCGATCGTGTTGGTGTCTACTTTCAGGAGTTTCCCAAGTTTTGCCGCAATTATTAGTAAACTCTCTTTGTTGTAGTACTCGTATGGAAGATACTTGAGCCTTATCCACATGACCATCTTGATTGCAGTTGCCATGTCCGCCTTGAATTGCGGCTGCCATTTTCTTACAGTGAGATAGTGGTCTTGGATAATCCAAGGACCACCTATGTAAACCTTGTTATAATTAGCCTTGGATTCAAATCTTATTAGATAGAATCCCAAACCAAGGTCTACAGGGGTAAAAAAACCCTTCCAAATCCCATAGGTTTGAAACTCTATCCATAAGTGGTTTGTATCCCATATTGCAGCCCAAGAGTTTGATAATCAGACAACGTTTGTGGTTTTGACGGATTCATTTGAGATGTTCCTTGGAGAACTCTACTTTGATTTTTGAGACTGTATTTGAAGGCTCTAGATCTGTTTCATCGGCGTCGCTATCCAAATCAAACTTAGAAGTCCTCTGGTTTTTGTAATCCATTTGCTTTGTATGAGCATCAAGGAGTGCTACCTTAAAAGATCTAGCTTTATCCATTTGCTTTCTCAAATTTGGAGTTTTTCAATGAGGATCCCCAATGGTAATGTTGATTGTGTCATCCATTTGGATTTCTGGCGTGTTGTTTTCTCGTGAGTTGCTTGAATCCGCGTCCATAGGGCTTGCTATTACAGTAGGATCTTCCTCTATTTGATTACTCTTTATTTTCTTAGTACTCCTTTCAAATGGTCTTTTTCTACCACCCGAGATTGGATTAGATTGGGTTTCTTGGTTGATTTCAAGGCTGAACATTGTAGAGAGAGAAAGTCTCTATTTTTCGTCTTTTCCCTGAGGATGTTCATTATAGAGCTTCATAAGCCTTGTAACCGCTATGAATAACCGTCCATGTTCTTGGATCGTGTTCCTTGATTTGTGCATTTTTTATGTTGCTCTTGCTAACTGCTTGTCCCATGTCTTCCATTTAGCCGAAAATAACTATCCATGAACTTGATAATTATCACATGTGTTTTCGGCTTAATATAATTTCAAATTCAAAAAATGTATTCCCCTAAAATAAGGCAACCGCGTTATCACTTCTCCTGGGGATAGGCATCTCCTGATTTATAGGGATTTTCCTTGATCACCATTTTGAAAAAATACTTTTCCACGTGTATGGTCCATATATGGTACAAACATTGCCCCCCATAAACTCTATTTTTTGAAAACAAAGTGATAAAAATGGAGTTTAAAATATAAGGAGAAGAGTCCTCAATTAAGAGGAGATAACGGCTAAAAAGAAGATGAAAAGAATAGGATTCTTGTAGTTGTTATCCCTGACACATGGCAAAATGAAAATGGGTTGACAATGAAAAGATAATGGAAAATTCCGGAGAAATTGTAGGGGAAGATTATCTCCACGCGTTAAATCTTCATCCATAGAAATAAATACGGTAGAAAGATTAAAAAAAAAAAAAGAAAAAAAGAAGAAGAAGAAATCACAGTACTCAAACCCTTCTCTCTTACTTTACCTCTTTCACCGCCTTAATCAAGAAAATGAGCTGCCATGGCTACACTGCGAGCTCAAGCCTTTGTAGAGAATGAAAATAATCCGGGTACCATGATGAAGAAGTTGATCAACGAGAAGAAACTAGAGTTCATAGATCAATCACTGTTCCCAGTTCCAAAACACGATGACAATCCTAGCCATTCTTGGTAGGTCCTTGTTTTCTTTGTAATTTTCCTTATTATTTGAAAAAGTTTTATCGTCATAATGAACCCCTTCCTTTGGCCCGGCCGAAATGGAAACCAAACTGGGAGAATTATTATAAGATGAAACCCTTCAAAATTTGGGTTAACTCTAACCCAGAATATGACAATTGGTTAATTAGGGTTGAAAAGGCTAAAAGGGAAGTATGGCGTAAATCAGGAATATATAATGCCATAATGATGAGTTTTGGTATGTCAGAGCCAGATATCCCTATCATCAAATTCATCCAATAACTGTCTTACAGTCATATAATAAGGAGCAATCTCCTCACCATGGCATCTATACATGCCCCCCAATTGATTAATTGCCAATTTAAAATCTTCAATAGCTTCAATGGTATGGGCATCCATCTCTCGAAAAATTTCCAATCCAATAATTATCCCCTTGTATTCAGCTTGATTATTTGTGCATGGAAAATCAAAGTGAAATGATAATTGTGCTTTAACTCCGGCAGGAGATACTATGAGGATTCCACAACCAGAAGATGAAATAGTTTTGGAACCATCAAATAACAATTGCCAAGGAGTAAATGATGCAGTGAAAACGTCTAGACCGATTGCTTCTTCATCAACATTCACACAAGGATGATTTATTAAGAAATCGACCAGCGCTTTTCCCTTTACTGCTCATTGGAAAATATATTGGAAATAAAACTCCATAAGTGCAAGAGACCATTTACCTATTCAGCCTCGAATTATTGGCCGAGAAAGTAAATATTTAATTAAATTGTTTTTGCAAATCAAGTAAACCAACACAAGCATCATGTAGTGCCTAAGTTTTATTGCTGAAAAGTATAAGGCTAAACAAAGTTTCTCCACAAGAGAATATCTGCTCTTAACAGTAGTTAACAATCTACTAAGATAATACACTGCTTGTTCCTTGCCTTGTTCGTTATTTTGAGCTAACAAGCTCCCAATAGAAGTTTATGATGCTGAAATATGAAGACGAAGAGGTTTATTCTTAACAGGAGGCATAAGAACTGGAGGTTGTGTAAGATACCTCTTAATAATATCAAATGCCTCTTGATTTCTTTGTTCCCACTTGAAATCCTTTTCATTCTTCAACTTAAGGAGTTCCAAAAAAACTTGGACTTTCCCAACCATGTTAGAAATAAATCTTCTGATGAAATTTATGAGGCCAAGAAAACTTTGAAGCTCATTTTTACACAAAGGGGGTTTAGCCTCTAGAATAACTTTTGTCTTGTTCTGAACCACTACTATTCCCCTTTGATGAACTAAAAATCCCAAGAAATTGCCTGTAGATACACCAAAGGCACATTTCAGAGGATTCATTCTTCATTCATATTTCCTTAGATGCTCAAAGGATAGCTTCAGGTGATCAAGATGCTACCTGAATGAATCTGATTTGATCACCACATCGTCAATATATATCTCCATAAAATGGCCAAACATGTCATGAAACATAGAATTCATAGCCCATTGATAAGTTGCTCTTGCGTTTTCAAGGCCGAATGACATTACTACCCATTCAAAGGCCCCTAAAGCTCCTAGGCAACGAAAAGCCATTTTGTGGACATCTTCTTCAGCGATGTAAATTTGATTGTAACCTGAGTGACCATCCATAAAAGACAATACCTTGTGTTTAGCAGCTCCATCAACTAAAACATCTGTCAGGGGCATAGGATATTCATCCTTAGGAGATGTCAGATTCAAGTTGCGGAAATCAATACATACTCATACCTTCCCATTCTTCTTAATTACGAGAATGATATTGGATAACCATTTGACATATCTAGTGGATCTTATAAAACCAACTTTCAGAAGATGCTTCAATTCTTCTTTTACTTGTAGATTCAACTCAGTAGACATTACCCTGGGTGTTTGCTTATGTGGCCTGAATCCTTCCTTAATAGGAAGTCTATGTTCTACAAATTCCTGATTCAAGCTAGGCATGTCTTCATATTCCCAAACAAAATAATCTTTATATTCATGAAGGAGATCGATGTAAGCGTGGTTAACCACATCAGGTAATCTTTGACTTACATAAATAGGCTTTGGTCTATCTTCTAAGCCTAAATTAATCTCCTTCAATGGATCTTGGACATCTGCTTTCAAATCATCAAGCTTTGCTGGTGGAGCCTCCAAATCTTTTATACTGATGACATCATCTAGAGATGGGTTGCCCCCCTCAATAAGTAATTCAGCTGTAAAAGTCGAATTATCTTCTTGATCCAAATAACATAATTTTTCCTCTACCAGATACCCGACGAATCTAGCCATGGTAGCCTGAAGGGCCATTTTCTTCTCATTCACTATTGGAGCTTGATCCATAAGTAAGGTCTTGAAGAAGAGGAATGCTCAGCCTATTTACCTCAGTAAGAAGAGTGCCGACCAGTTGTTTATAAATCACCTTAAACTTATCCATAGAAGTTTGATGGTCAAGAGTAAGAGCAGTAGGCTTACCATACTTGTCATAACCAGTAAACTTGACTGGGCTAATTTCATCATCGTATAATTTAGCATCAGCATGATTGGAAGAGGCAAGGAAAGGCCTTTTATTAGCCCAGACAACCTTAATATCATCACCATGCTAAAAGATTAGGCATTGGTGAAGAGTAGATAGGATAGCCATACAAGCATGGATCTAGTCACGTCCTAGCAGAAGATTGTAACTAGATCGAGAATTGATAACAAAGAATGGGGTAGTTAAAGTTTTCTTCCCCACTTGAAGATTCATAATGATTATCCCCTGTGTTGTTGTAAAGCCACCAGCAAAATTAGAAATACTAGTACTAGAAGGGAGAATATCTTGATCTCCTTTGCCTAATTTAATCATCATAAATCGAGGCATTAGATTACCAGCAGATCCATTATCCACTAGAATACAAGTCATTGGAACACCATCTAAGTGACCATTAACATATAAAGGGCAAAGGTGTTGAGTCATCAATGGATCTAGCTTCTCAAATAAAATACTTGCCACAGGAGATGGACTGTATACAAATGGCTCATCCTTCAAAATCACAACGGAGGAATGTTGGAAGAAGAAAAAGTCACTGTAAGAGGTGATGTTGAAGAAAGTGAAGAGACAACATGCGTTGAAGCATCAATAATTGGAGTTTTGCCTGTAAACTCCACATCGCCTACCATAGAAGATGGTTGGCCTTCCTTAGGCATGAAATCCTATGGGAGGACGAACACCATGTTATAAGATAAATTTGACAATGAAGAGGACACATCAGTAATATGAGGAGTTCCTTCACCAACATTGAATCACCTAAATTGCGGATCGTAAGAGCCCTTGGCTTTGTAAGAATATCTTTCCACACAGGTTTGGAAAGCTTAGGAATAGGAGGTGGTGAAGTTGTTGGAGCCTTTGAAGTAGAAGCCTGATGCTTAACAAGGCGATATTCCATCCATGTGTGTTTTTGTTTTGGTGTAGAAGAATGCTTAGGAGGAATAGGTGGAGGAGTTGGAAATCCCTTAGCCAAACATTCAGCTTGTCGTATCTACTGACGATATCACTTTTGAGACGTAGATAAAGGAATCTCTGGCTGAGGAAACTTTGGATGTTTTACTTTGAACCAATGATTAGGAGATACAGAAGTAGGCGGTTTGACCGTCCTAGGATGTCCCTCCTTTGGTGCAATGATAACCAAAGAAGTCATCTGCTTTTGAACGGTAGAAGCGTCTTGCTGAAGCCTATTGAAAACAGAGACACGCTTCTGGGGAATGCGATTTGGAGAAACAGAAGTAATGGCCTCTCGTGGACGTTTAACCACGACACTCTTAAGACGATCTTTCTGTTCTTGCTTGTGTTGGCCACATTCCTTGCATCGATGGGGATCAACTTTTTCAGTATACGAAAAACCTTTGCGGCTATGGATAACCTCCTGATCCCACCAAATAGGAAAAGACTGGTGATCAGGAGAACTATCAGAGTCACTATGGATTTGTTTCCCCTTTGAATGGTGAGAAAGGACTCCTAAGGTGATCTTCTTGTGTGGAACAGTACGAGGAGCCCCTCTTATATCAACATGCACCATATTAGCAGCAAAATCTATAGGAAAAGGATCATTGTCAACCGCCATGCCCTTCTTTGGTGCATCTAGGAACTTGAAATCTCCTTTATTGATACGATCTTGGATATCTTTCGGAAAGAGATATAGTTCACCGTAGTGTGGTTCCATGAGTTATGGTACTTGCAATATTTCTTTCCCTTAATTTCCGCTAGGGGAGGAATTTTATGATCAGCAGAGAAATGTAATAACTTGTCAGTCATGAGATGGTCAAAAATCTCCTCCGCCTTTGTGATATTAAACATATAAGATCTAGAATTCTTAGGGAAGGCCAAAGAACCCTGAGCTTTAGTAGGCTCCACTTTAGCGAATGCTTTGTAGGCATATGGCTTTCTATTGATGATTTCAGCCACTGCCACCTATGGACGGTCGATTTCCATCGGTCGGGGTTTTCGAAACGATTCGAAAAATAAATAGAGTCGCCACCCGGGTTTTGAAGAAATGATTTAGGACCCGAGAAACCAGTTTGAAAGTGATTGAGAGAATGACTCATAAAACCAGTTGAAAATCAGAGATTCGTTTCGGATTCGAGAGCCAGGTTACGAACGGGGAAGGGTTTTAATGCACCTTGTTCGCCCGATTAAAAATCGGTCTTTACTGAACATTTGTGGGATTTTTGGAAAACAATTTCGTTGTTGGACATCGACAAATAAACATTTAAATTAAGCAAAGCAGACGATAATAATGAGAAAAACAAATAATTACTATGTAACTGATAAGAATCAGACGAAAATCCAAAGTTTTTGACTGCTCGTGTAGGGGACTGATCAAAAGTCACATTTTACCAGAAAAGTGTGCCGTGCGGCACAATGGATGCACCGTATGGTACAAAAAGTGTGCCGCGTGACACTGTTCATTAATTTAACGGTCAAATTTTCAAATGAGTACCGTACAACACTCAAAATGTGCCGTGCGGCACAGTAAGAGTGCCGTGCGGTACAACTAGCTGCAAAACAGTTTGAAACTTTGGCTTTTCGAAATGATTGATTAGAGGCACATACAAGGTATGAAATGTGATTAAAATGAACTACTTTGAATGGGAAAACAAGCAGGTGCGAATAAGGGATGTCCCTCCTCAGAGAATCACTTCCGTCGCAGGCGATGTTTTCACCGTGCGACGCCGGCCAAGGTGTGTGAAATCAAACTGATCTTACTGTGATTTGGGCATACCAAGCATGGAAATGATATGGGGAATCATCCCACACTTGGTACCCCTCCCCTCAAGGTACCAAACTCAAGGAATTTGGCGAAACGGGTTTATACCTTCGGCTTCGAACTCTCGGATTGAATGTCTTCTTGAGCTTCTGAATATGGTGTGAACTCTTCTGAACTTCTAGCTTCACTTGGGTATAACGACACAGGGAGTCTAGCCTTTGAAACTTGGGTGAATTCGGAGTACGGACTCCACAGCACTAAACTGAAAACAGAGACTCAAATGATGAACTGGGTTTTGCTCTTGGGGAAGGTGATTGGGCTGTTTTTCTGGAGATTTAGAGAGGGTAATGAGGACAATTGACAACAGAGAGAGTATTTAAGAAGAAGGTTTCATGGCTTCTTTTTTCATAGAAATTTTTCGGCCCTTTTTCCGTTGAATTCGATCAGTTTATATAGGGGAGTGTATGGACGTGATCCCCAAGTCTACTTGGTCTTTACTCATAGTGATGATGGCTAAGAGGTAGCTTCTTCCGCTCTACGCAACCATCGAGGCGTAGGAGCCGGCCACAACATTTTCTGCTGTTGGGAACTTGCAAAAGCTGTGACAAGTGACAGTGTCGTACGGCACAAAAACTATGTCGTGCGGCACAACTTATGTGCCATGCGGCACAACTGGCCACCGAAATTCAAAGAACTAGCATACAAGATTCCTCGACCGTGCGTATGCGTTGAGAGATGAGTAATCGCGGCGGCATGCTTGACCGAAAGGACTTGGAGAATTTCAATCCGAGAGTTCCTCTGGGTGTTTCCTTTCATCATCGGGGATTATAATGTACGCGAACGTTTCATTTTGGGGTGTCTACACCACCTCGTTGATATCTTTTGTGTTAGTAGTGGCTACTTGATAATTAGGGTCTCGGTAATAAGTCCCCTTGGAAGCACTTCATCTGTCTTGATCTTCAGTCAACAACTGCTCATAACGAGTGGCTCTTGCAGCCAACTCAAATAAATCCTTGAAAGCCACATCCACAAACTTTTTCTGTAATTCTAAACGGAGGCCATTTTGGACAAGTCGTACATACTCGGTTTCTGGTAAGACCACATTGCACTTAAAACGTGTAGTTTTAAACCGAGTAATGTAAGTTTCAACTAGCTCTCTAGGCGCTTGATAAAGCCTAGAGAGGTCAGCCAAAGTAACCTCTCGTTCAATACGTGTTTACATATAAAATTAACAAATCCAATAGTCGATTGACACATAACTAAGTATGCCAAACATTGGCAAAAATTTGTCAATGTAGATACATTGGATTAATGGAATAGAGTTGAGTAAATACGATGTCGTATTGTTTCTCAATTTAAAAGGCTATTGGCAGTTATGAGTTATTGTTGATGTAAAATATCAACTTTGAAGCCATGATTTTAACTGCTAGATGCATGAACTCCACGTGTAAACTTGTGAAACAAGGAAATTGGCAGTTAGAACAAGTGGAGTACATCTTGAAAGGCAGTTATCCCCTTAGAATGTAATCATTTGGGTTAGTTTGAGCAGCCATGCAGATTCAAATTAAAGCTTTTTGGATAAGATTAAAAAAATTCAAATTCAGATGTAGAGGAGGAAAGAAACTGCCAATTTAGATGTGGAGGAGGAAAGAAACTGCCAATTCAAAATGTAAAAGATGGAGTTCAAAGCAAGCCAAGTTCAAATTCATTGAGTGGGAAGTTAAACTAACAAGCAACGTCTATAAATAGAAGAAATTGAGGAGTGGAAAGTCCCCAAACAAATCTTCAACAAATAGCTATCAATCAAATGATGCTTGGTTTGTTCATTGGCAACTAGTTTAGGATTTCAAACTCAGTTTGAAGTTAGATTAGAAGTAGTTAGAATTAATCTCTGTTGTTCTTGTAACAATCATCTGTTCGAAGTTCTCGTCATCTTGTATTTGAAGTTGAAGGTGATTTCAAGTAAGTTTACCTTTTGATTTATCAATTGAAGTATCTTGTTTCTTTGTTGTTTTTTAATTTCCTAAGTATGTTGGTTTGCATTTCTTCACTTTGAAAGAAAAATCCTCTTAATTGAGGTAATTGAACCATTAAAAACACAATCGCCTAATTAGATTTGGTTTTTCCAAAGTTAATCTGAGGGAGGAGATTGAAACTCTCTCTGGCACGCTTGCACTCAATTATTTTCCATTGCAAAGAAGTAAAAGAACCAAACAATATGATAAAATAGCTTGTGAAAAAGTTCTTCTAATTGAGTCCAAGAGTGGACCGAATTAGCCAATAAATTAATATACCATGTGAATGCAGTTTCAGTTAATGAGTTAGGAAATAACCTCATCTTCAGGAATTCATTACTTGCTACCTCACCGCATTGGATTGTAAAGTGAGCAACATGTTCCACTGTAGATCTGGTATCTTCTCTAGAAAACTGAGTGAAATCTGAAACTTTATATCCCTAGGGAAATTCAACACAATCCACGGCTTCATTATACAGTTTCTTATAAACAGGATGACCAAATTTCTACAATGCAGGGCCAAATTGGTCTTGAACATACTCGATCACCTGCTCTTCATTCAACAAGACTTGGTTTAGGTAACAAACCGCCAGGTTGAGAACCAAGAGATCCTATCACAAACAAAGAATTTGGTTCCTTCCATTGTCCTAGAGCAGTATTGATGTGAGTAGATGCTCCAAATTTCAACTTTCCAACACTAGAAGATTCTTTCTGCCCCTCGGGTGGCTGAGATGGAGAATTTGAAGAAGATGCATGGTAATTACCCGAGATAAAACCTTGAGGACCAGGCATTTTAGGAGGCTCATTATTAGAACCTGCAACTGTTGCCACAGAAGCAACTGGGTAAAGTTTGTCAGTCAAGAGCATCATCATATCCTTGATAGTTTTGGTAAGGTGCTTCTGAGACTCCTTCATTTTTTGCAATGGACCAACAATTGATTTTGTCTGATCCTCTAATAAACCAGTATTGGTTTCAATTATGACATCTCGCATTCCAGCGACCATTTCCTTGAGATCCTCTTGAGAAATTGCAAGAGGCTGGCTTTCAATAACATGCACCTCCTCAAGGATATCTTCTCAATTCGTTGTATTCTTAGCTCCTCCTTTGTTAGCACCTTTTCCAGCCATCGTAAACAAAACATTTTTCGCCTTAAATGTGTCCCATCGGACGTGCCAAAAATGTTGACACGAAATTCTCCAAGGACAGAAGAATTGTTAATGCCAACATCGAGTGGTGTTCTGAGAAAGCGGGCGTGCTAGGAGATAGGATATCTCCAAAAGAATAATAAAGAAAAAGCGCCTAAAATCTGAATAAATTCTTTTCAAGCAACAATGACAACTTAATTAAGAGGAACTAAGTTACAAATGTTCGAATGCCTTGAAAAAGGACTTCAACAACAAAAAAAGAAAAGAAATAGGAGAAAGAAGAGAAATATAGGAGATGAGAGGTGACAGACATGATTGAGGGAATAACAATTGACTGACTCAATGGTTAGGAAATCAATGACAATCTTGCTGTGAGCTTTTGGTGCGTGGACCTTTGCAAAGTTGCACTAAGGCTTGTATTTATAGAGCTTCATAAGCCTTGTAACCACGATGAATAACCGCCCATGTTCTTGGATCATGTTCCTTGATTTGTGTGTTTTTTATGTTGCTCTTGCTAACTGCTTGTCCCACGTCTTCCATTTAGCCGAAAATAACTATCCATTAACTTGATAATTATCACATGTGTTTTCAGCTTAATATAATTTCAAATTCAAAAAATGTATTCCCTGAAAATAAGGCAATCGCCTTATCACTTCTCCTGGGGATAGGCATCTCCTAATTTATAGGGATTTTCGTTGATCACCATTTTTAAAAAATACTCTGCCACGTGTATGGTTCAGATATGGTACAAACATACAGCCTTTGTCTCCTCAAGTTGTTTTTTTTATTTATTTGGTACATCCAAAATCTTGTCGCCTCAATTCTAAAGAATGGAGAAAATTCTTGACTTATTCTTTGTTTTTTATTCTAGAAAAACCGCGCATAGGGAGTGCTCTGATGCGTTCCATCCGTGACTTTGCAACTGGTGGTCTAATACAATGCAGGCAAGGAAAAGACTCGTCACTAATAGGGGGGTTTGGTAATGTTTTTGTTTCATGTTTTTTTCAAAGCTAAAAACAAATACATATTTGGTAATTTATTTATTCTTTTTGTTGATTAAAATCATTTTTAAAAATTCTTAAAATTTTCAAAACACAAAAAAAATTGATTTGCCTTGTTTTTAGAACGTGGTCGTTTATAATAATAAAAAATAAAAAAACAAAAGTTTTATTACTAAACATGTTTTTTTCCTTAAACAATAAACGTGATTTTACTTTTAGTTTTTTAGAAACAAAAAAAAAAAAGAAAGAAAGAAAAACATTAATAAATGCCCCCCAAGTATGTAGCTTTGTAAATTTAACTTATTTCGCTTTGTACCTTTCACATCAACTTTTACCTCTACTTTTTAAAATTATCTTCCAATTTTTTCCATTAACTCTTTGAATCGAGACGTATACACAACTTAAAGGCCACAACAAAATGGCCACAACACCAAAATAACGTCGTTTTGGTATTCATCCTCATTAAAAAAAAAACAAAAAACAAGAAAGCCTGAGATCGAGGCTCCACTCCCAACCCCATTTCAAAAATTTACAAAGAATAAAGAATAGAAAGGAAGAGAGACCAGTGAGACGATGAAGAAGCCGACGATGCCGACGACCTCCTCGACCACCACCACCACCACCACCGACGAGAGAAAAACAGGCAGGCTCTCCTCAAACGCCTCGACTTTCAAACAGGCTATGTGTGGGTGTCTCCGTGTGCAGGATCTCACTCTCTCTCTCTCTTGACGAACACCACCACTACCTCCACAAGCGCCCGACCACCGACACCTTTGCCACCGAGAGTTAAGACCATCAAGCACCATCACCCCCTCTCTCTCTCTCTCTCTCTCTCTCTCTCTCTCTCTCTCTCTCTCTCTCAATTTTGAGTTGTTGGGTAATGAAAAAAGCCCTAATTGAATTTTTTTTCCCCTAATTTTTTCCCCCAAAATCTGGGTAGACTTTTCATTGTTGGTGTGAATTTACATTCTTTGTTCAGTCTAGTGGAAATACATAACAATAGCATATGGAGGAGCTCTTGTGTGATTGTAGGGAGGTAAATGAGAAAGTCTATTAATACATAGTTGTGTGATTGTAGTCACCAGTTCTTACTCTATATAATTTGGGCATTTTGTTTGCTTTCAATGCTTGAACTTCATGAACTGGATAACACTACAAGAAATTTCACAATCGCCGACTAACGTTTAGTTGGCAAAAGTACCCTATTTAGTCGGGAAAAGGAATCGCCAACTAAAAGTTTGGTCGGCATATTTGGTCGGCAATGTGTCGTCGGCAAAGGTGTTTGCCGACTAAATTATATTTGGTCGGCAACGGTTGGTTTACCCAACCAAAAATTTGGTCGGTATTGGTCATTTTTCCCGACCAAAAGAATTAGTCGGTAAACAATTTTAGTCGGCAAAGGTAATTTTTCCCGACCAAAAATTTAGTCGGCATAGAATATGCCACGTGGCAATTCCATTATCTAAAAAAATCCGAACCATCCCCATTCCATTGCCTACGGCTGACATCATCTAGCCACATGTTGACGTCATCCAATCCAAGCGTTAAATTGACTCCACCAAGTTTTGAACTCGCGACCTTTTGCTTTGTACTCCAAGCACTTAACCACTAGGCTACCTAATGATTTGTGTTGTAATGGATTAATAAATATATTTATACTATATTTCATACCAAAAAAAATAGTACATAATTTTTTTTTATTTTTAATATAAATCGTAATTAAAATAATGAAAAATTAAAATCATATTTACAAGTAAATTAAGTATTAAATAATTTTTTTCTTAAATAATCACTAATTTTTTAGTAGCATTTCCCGACTAAAAGTCATTTGGTCGCCAATTGGGTCTTTTGCCAACAAAAGTTTAGTCGCCAATGATAGTTTTTGCCGACCAAATATTATTTGGTTGGCAAATATTCAACTTTCCCCGACTAAATAAAGGTAGTTGGCATAAGTACCAACTTTCCCCGACCACAGTCGCATTTGGTAGGGAATGGTGTACATTTGGGGACTAAAATAATTTAGTCGGGATTTGGCTACACATTTAGTGACCAAAATATTTTAGTCGGCAATGGCTAGACTTTTGCCAACTAAATTTTTTTGGTTGGTAATTTTGGTCGGCAATTGTGTAATTTGTTGTAGTGTAAGCTAGCGTGCTCCTGGAGTCCAATTGTTGTTAATTATCTTATTTTCTAGGCAGCTTGCAATAGCTACAGCTAGAATTACTGTCGCGCCCTCAATTTCAATAAGCCAAATATAAATAAAATCCACATAGGATCAATCAAAGTCAAACAATTTCCCATAGAAAGTCAAAGTCGAAGTACAATAAGCTTCTGCTCAAGGGTACCCTTACCAATGCAAAAATAACAAAAGTTTTAAAGTTATTACATAAGTTGAAATAGTCAAAAAGCTTGGAGAAATTAAAGTTACAGTATCATCTTCCAAAAAATGCACTTAGTATGAAGATGAGAAAATAACTTCATGATCATAAAATCTTCATGGCATGCAATCACACACCAAGCATCCGATCTCATGCTCCATGCTGTATACCTGGGAAAGATAGGGTGAGCTCACTAGCTCGTAGGAAACATTTCTATCAACACTAAAGGTATAGAGATTGAAAGATGCACGTGAATGAATAAGCTAAGATGGACCAAGATAAATCAATTCGATGACAAGGTGTCTAGGAGATACCTCAAAGATCTAGTAAAACCAAAATATCCATAAGTTTCCTCATAACCATTATATTTCGTGTCGTGGGTTCATTCCCCTCAAAACACAGTCATTTACACGAACATTTCATTTCACAATATTTCACAAATACCCAAAACATCTAAAAAAAATAACCCAAGTATCCTTTATATTTATCATACGCATCTTATTCTTGTTAATCATTCGTTTATTCTCCAGGCTTGCCATATAGGCCCCGTGTCACTCCGGGCATACCATTAAAAGCCCCGTGTCACTCCGGGCATACCATTAAAAGCCCCGTGTCACTCCGGGCATACCCTTTCGGGTCCCGTGTCATGCATTTCACATTTACATTTCCACTTATCAATTAATAAGTTCAACTTAGTGTCCAAAACAAATTAACGTATCACAATACCCTTTCACAAGTGTCCAAAACATCCATGTAATTTACTTAGTTCAAAAACTCGTTGTGTATCGGTAATGGCTAAGTTAACACGTGTCAAAGTGTATGAGAAACCAAGACAACCAAGAGAAAGCATAAAATGCACCATGATGGGTTACCAAAGCTTAAAGATCAATTAGAGAAGCTTTGAAAGGACCAATGAGGGCTTGGAGTAATGGAACATGAAAACGGAGTTATAAACCTCGAGAAAATATGACACGCTGATAGTAAAAAGGGCATTTCTCTCAAAATACAAAGGATATGAATATGAAACCAATTGGGTTTGAAAGTATACTCATAGAGCTTTCCAACGGTTCAAGAATCACGTCAATCGGAGTTCGGATGAAGCCGGGGTGTGCCCGCGAAGTTGGAAAAAAAGTCTGTCTGAACAAAGGAATCTAGATTGATCCATGCAAGGAGTGGATCAATCCACTCTAATGAAATCCGTGAACAGACCATTCTGGATCAATCCAAGCAAGGAGTGGATCGATCCACTCTAGTGAAATCCGTGAACAGACCATTCTGGATCGATCCAAGCAAGGAGTGGATCGATCCACTACGTACCAAAAGTGAAACAAGGGGTTTTGGATCAATCCACTTGAGTTTCGGGTGGAAAATCAACAACCTTGCTCAAATGGATGGGGCTTCATTCCAAGTCCAATTTGGGGTTTCAAAACACAACTAAACAAAGGAGATAGACATATTCACAACCAATTCATAGAGCTATCAACCAAATGTGCAAACCCAAACTTATTCAATAGTCAAATCCAATTCCATGGTGATAATCAAGTTCAACAAGGGAATTAGGAACAAGGAGAAGAACAATGCACTCATTCAATCAATATACACTTAGAGGAGGTAGAAAATTGTTCCATACCTCAATGGTTTAGCTCCAAGGATGAGAGAATGAAGACCCTAGCTTGTTCTTGCAACTCCCAACCAAGAGAGGCCTCACCAAGGAATTTCAAAGAAATCCGGACTCCAAATTGCGTGTAGATGACGAATATGACGGTAAATCTTGAAGTAATGAAGGTTGGAGATGTGAATTTTGTAGAGAGATGGAGGAAATTTGGGAGAAGAGTAGAGGGAGAGAGTGTCGGTTTTGGGGGAGGAGAAGAGAGTGTTTGCTTGCTCCAAAAAAATCAGCCATACATGGCTATATGCACTCCCACAAATCACACTTACACCCCTCATGTTCATAATGTATCTCACAAAGACCCAAATGCAATACTAATTTCACATTGACCCTATATTACTCTATTTTCATTTTCTCACACATTCCCAACATTAATTTTAGAAAACTTATATAAAACTACGAGTCCTTACAATTACCCTGTTCGAAATTTTTCTTTCAGTTAATAAGAAGGGCGAATACAAACAACAATACCTTATTTGCGCTCCTCCAGTGGTATGATTGATTGCATGAGGAAGATTGTAGTCATCAGAAATGAAGCATCTTGATGAGAACAATTTTCTTTCATTGATACCGAAAAAAATCATTTGAATATCAATGGCGGTGGTTATTGTTAATTGTGAGTGCCATTGTCATAAAGAAATGGTGCAGAAAACTCAAAAAACTAGGAAATACATACGAGATGTGAAACTGTGAATCTTTTCCCTTGAAAGATATGTGTCACAAGCAATGAGACTAGGAGCACTTGGCCTTCTAGCTTAGCGAATGTTTTCATTAGAATTTGAGGAGGTAACAAATAGCTTTGATAAATCGACTGTTTGTAAGTTGGTTCAGGTCAGTTATGCACCAATCCATCACTGTCTCCACTGCATACCTCTTCTTCTTCACACTCTTTGTTTTGATGCGTTGTCGAAGGAACAGAGTCCGGCGACATCATCTGTTGGTTCAAAAAGAAATAAACAAATTAGATACAATGTCAACAAGAGTCGATTCTGCATGAATGTTGTCCAAAACTAGACGAATCATGAAAATTGAACTTCATTTTTTTGCTTTCGGTACTAAGTTAAACTAATACATTGGTCAATTGAACAACTACTGAGCAAAAGGTAACTAACTAAAGAACTAGAAAATAGGAAAACAATAAAGTATTGTACAAACAGTGAAAATAGACAAACAATTACCAGAAGCTAAACTTGATTGATCCAACACTAAAAATAATAAAATAACCTCCACTTGGTGCAGGGAGAAAAACTTATCTAAATGTATACAACTATTGAAATGCATAATCAACCCATCATTTATCATGATCAGCTCATTTACCAGTATACCCATTTCTTGACAAATCAAGAAAACGATTATTCAACAAATTGCCTAGAAAATCAGGAATAGACCTAGATAAACTAATGAAGTAGATACATGATGCACTTGTAGGTTAAATTTTGTGCAAATTCCTTCAAAATCTAAGATTCTCATTGGAACCCTATTTTTTGTGCAAAATCCCCCAGATTCTTAGAATAGAAACAAGTTTAGAGAGAGGCCAGCCTGTGTGTGTGTGAGAGAGAGAGAAAGAGAGAGAGAGAGAGAGAGAGAAATGTACTTGGTCGAAGTTCGTCAATCAGAGTTGTTTGAACTCAGATGACAGTGGTGGTGTTCAATGGCGTCGACGTACAACAGCAGTGGTGGTGGCAGTGATCGAGGCAGCAGTGGTGGTCGGCAGTGATCGAGGCAGCAGTGGTGGCACTCGTCGGCAGCTGGGTTGCATTCATGGAGCTCCTCTCTCTCTCTCTCTCTCTCTCTCTCTCTCTCTCTCTCTCTCTCTCTCTCTCTCTATTACAAGTTACGACTAATGAAGATGAAGAAAGGGGTGAAATTTGATTTTTAGATCGCGCGAGTTTTTTTTTTTTTTGAGGGTTAAAGGACCAAAACGACATCGTTTTGGTCCGTTTTGGCCTTGTAGTGGCCTTTCTTGTTGTATACATATCAATTTGGTAACTCTTTACCTATTAACTTTTGGAAAAGGGTAAAATAATAATTGTACAAACTTTTAGCCATTAAGGTTGACTTTCTACAACGGTATTTTTTGTTTTGTTGGTAGCTTCCACTGTGAGTTATCAAATTAGATAGTCATTCTTCTAACATGCATCAACTGATTTGACAATTTGTATTTCCAAAATATCAAATATACCGTAGAAGAAATTCACCATAACTCTTCAAAATAGACACTTACTAAGGAATAGCCCAAACAGAAATGCTCGACTATTATCTAGGGACGGATGGAGTATTTGGTTATTAATAAGTTTTCATGTTTTGTGGAGAATGATTGATGCGATTATGAGACTGAACTTCTAGTTGTGCAGTGCTTCATCAAAATATGGAAGAACATTTCCTTTTAAATTGCCCTTTTTCCCTTCTTGTAAAACTAATCATTTCCATCACGGAATTATGTTTAGATCTCTGATTCATCAAGGAATAAATAAAGATAAATGTACTATGCTAAAGAAGAATTAGATTTTCGTAAGAACAAATGTAGCTCCTTTACGTCTGAGATCAGTTGTTTAGAAAATTAGTGTGCCTCTGTGCCCAATTATTTTGGATCATTGGATTGCATATATTTTGTTTTTTGTTTTAAAATTTTCATGTAATTCAATGGCCAGAAATACACTGGAACAGAGGAATAGAGAACTTTTGAAATAGAAGATTTGATTCCCCTCGTTTATTGTTAAGAGTAACTTAAATATAGGTACATAAAGCAATTTGTAGAAAAGGTATGTTCGAAGACTTTAGTTTTGATTGGAAAAGTAAAAATCTTGGTGTGAATGGATGGGAAAAAGGAGAACAAAAACATAGCAGAAGAAAATGAAAGCAAAGTAAAGCAAAATTCTTTCATATCCAAAGAGAGCGAAATTCCTTTTCTTTGTTTCGGCGGAGTACAAATATGAGAAGAAAATTAGTAGTACGTAACAGTCAAAAAGTTACACTTGTCCGTCTTACTTTTTTGCTAAAAAATGAAGCCGTGCAGTTTCTTCACTCTTATATTATGTTATGCTCCTCAACAACTAGATGAAAATCACACGTGATTGTTCGTTATTATGATAAAGTTATGACACATTTGTCATAAAGTTATGATAAAGGAGGTTCTGAAAATCACACGTGAGAGGTCCTGAAATCAAGCTATGATAAAGGAGGTGTTCACACTCTTTCTAGCTGCTAACAATTAACTCTAACGCCTATTTGGATGACATATTAGTTTTGAAGGGATTAAATAATTAGGGAGAATCAAATACTCAGGGGATTAAATAAGAAGGATGGGTCCACAGTTAAAAAAGAGGAATTAAATAGTCCATAGTTAAGATGAGGGATAAAAGGGGGTTAAGGAGGGTAGAAGATATAAAATCGTGTCAAAAAACTTTTTTGTCCTTGGTAATATATATATATATATATATATATAATTATGTATTTATATAATTATTTAAATACCAAAACATTTTTTTATTTGTTCGTTTATTTATTTTATGCACTATTCAACAAGCCAATGCAAAATTCTAAAGTATAAAAAATTTCAATTTTTTTGTATCGAATTAAAAATCTCTATTAATAGTTTAATTTAGTGCAAACCAAAATAAAAATTTATGTCCAGAAGGACTATTTTTTAATCCAAAGAAAATTACATAGGGGCACAGAGGTAAATTGGGAGGCTAATCCTAGGGGTGGGAATTTATGACACAACACGCCACGAACACAACACGAAGTTAGCGAGTTAGTGTAGAGTATTTTTGACATGAAATACGTATATGACACGACCTGAAAACACGATTAGTAAATAGTTCAGGTTCGTGTTCAGGTTGAACTCACATAACCCGAAAATGACACGAATTAACTTGTTCGTCTAATCGTGTCGACACGGTAACCCAAACTCGACCCAAAAATGACACGAATTAACCTATACGTTTTCATACTCTGAAGTTGTGCATAAAAGTTTTCAAGCTCAATCCTATTGCAGTTGAAGTTTTTATCTTTTGATATCAAGCTATTCTCTCCACGTTCTCAAATTTGCAAGGTTTTGCTATGGTGGCTAAGTTTCTAAGCCTACACATCGTTTTGGCTGGCTATAATTACACATCATTTTGGTTGATTATAATTACTCTCTTTAATATCCAGTCTCTTTAATCTATTATAATGGTTACTGTGGATTAATTAAAAAAAAATCCACCGTCCAAAACAAAAACAAAAAAGTTAATCGTGTCAACCCGAACATGACGCGATTATTAGCAGGTCGGGTTAGGATTCATATTTTTCAACACGATTAATTAAACAGATCATTTTGACACGAACTTGATTTGACACGAACACAGCACAGCACGACACGACGCTCATCCCTATCTAATCCCCCTTGACAAAATATAAGCATTGACTAATTAGCTTGTTGAAAAATTGCTCCCAAACATGGGATATTGAGGGGAAGAGGGATGAGGAGAAGGAGGATGATTTAGTCATGGGTGAAAACCCTAATCTAAACAAGCTCTAACATTCTATTGTCTAGCAAGACAAAAAAAAAAAAAAAATCTTCATGAACCTAATGAGGTTTAGTTATAGTACTCCCTCCAACCCTTTTTAAGTGTGTTGCTTTGTAAATTCAACTTATTAAAGAAATATTATCATTACACATTTACATCCACTTTACACATTACACATCAACTTTACCTTTACTTTCCAAAATAATTATCCTCTTTTACCCATTAACTTTTTACTCACTAACTTTTCAAAAGGGCAAAACAATAATTGCACAAACTTTTACCTATTAACTTTTCAAAACAGACAATTATTAAGGGACAACACAAAATGAAAAGTTTAACACCATAAAATGGACGGAGGGAGTATAAAAATGTTGCAGAAGTCACTATTATCCAACACTCCAATTATATGCATTCCAATAAATGTTATGTTAAGAAGGAAAATGCTAACCACAACTGTTAAGGGTGTTAGGTAATATGCAATAAATCTTTCGATATCGGAGAAAAGTATATTGATTACTGTAAAATTCTAATGCATATTATACACCTACTAATGAGCGGTGGTAAACAGACCCTATTTGTTTAATGTACAATCCTTGTTTGGTTTCTAGTTAGAATAAAAGCATCCGAAGAAAATAATGAGAACGTTAATTCCTTCTCAATCTCCTCCTTTTTCATTTGATGGTTTCATTCTTCGTTTTTTTTATAGGAAAGCAATTGCATTGAACTTTTGAGATGTAAACTGAGTTGCAGGGAATTGCTTTCCTATCGCATCCAACATACGCTGTCTTTCCAAAACAGAAACAATGAATCACAACCCTACGAATCTTGGAAACAATGAATCATAGAACAAAAAAATAAGTATTCGTGCGTAATGAAAAAACGGAAAAGAAAGCAAGACACAGATATACGTGAAAAACCTCAACGCGAGAAAAAACCATAGGAGCCACACCAGTCCACTATGAAATTGAAATCAAGAGTATAAGTCTTCTCGCAATCTCTCTAAGATCGGCATTTCTCTCGCCTCTCTATTTCTGTTTTCTCTGAAAATGCATTATCCTAATTACACACCAACAATGAAATAATTAGGTCGGGCTTATGGCAAAAATTACACACCGAGGTCTCCCACTTGAAGACAGCCCCAACAATTGGTATTGCGGAAGGTTGTTTGCACCCCAACACCAAAAGAATCCCTTCGAAATTCCTGTCCATGGCAAACTTGAGCCAACCCTAAAGAATACATTTAACCCATTGTCCCCTATCATCGCAGATAAGTCCAGTCATATACCTTTCCTTTAGTGAATTTTGAAGGTTCCTTAAATGTTTCCGCGTTGGAAGCAACAGTAATCATCCTCCCACCAAACTAGGATTCTCCAATCAAATTTTACCAAATTTACCTGCAAAATTTTTCCCATTCCACAGCTTTACTAACAGTCTTACTGGACCTTATTGGCAATAGAATATTGGACCCCATGAGAGGGATGAATATGTTGCTATTGCGATGAAGCAAAATAACCGAACAAATGGTGGGGAGTAGACTGGCCAAGGTTAATAGCTAAAGGATGTCAAATATTACTCTCACAGTTGGATTAAACCAGTGACAATTGACAGAACATCCGAAGCAATGGAGGAGTCGTAGGTTTGGACTACCGATCCCACATTTCCTTGGCACTGGCGCACTCACAAAACGTGTGACTAACTGACTACCTTGGCTGTGCCTCACAAAACGTGAGACTAACTGACTACCTCTGCACAGCCAAGTGGGAAAGTGCAAGTAGAAATCTGGTAAGTTTCTCCTGAATGAGCAACGAGAAGAAATGACACCCTGGGGTGTGAATGACAAGTAACAACGTTTTTGACAATTTTAATTTCAGGAGAGAGATTCTAATTTGCTATGTGATATTCATCTCCGCAACAAGTAACAATGGTTTTCGACTTTGATGATCCAAAGTTTTCCAACAAGTGATCTAATAACTCATACTTCCTAAATCAATTCAGTAATATGCCTAGCTCATTCCGTATATACTAGGCAAAGGAATGTGACAAATGGAGGCTTTTGATTCAATTTGATAATCATTATCCTTCAAAATATTGCAATGAACTGAGACAAAAAAATGCAATGAAGAAAAATAAGCAAAATTTGCAATCCGAAAAGAATTCGGTGATTTTATTGTAATATAGGAGGTAATGAGTCATAACACCTCCAATTTCCAAATCATTTTGCCAAAAAAGGAGAGTTGAACGCAGGTTCTACTACAAAATCACTGGACTAAACTCAACAGTTTTAACTCACTAGAGTCTGGGCATAAAGAGAATTGTGTAGCAGTATGAGCTTCAAACCCTTGGCGCGATCTCCAGAATTTAATGGGTTCCTTGTGGAGCCGCTGCAATATTTCTCCCTCAGAACATCATCATCTTCGCAAGACCAAGTAGGTCCCCTTGGAGAACTGTCAGTCCACAAGAACCTCTCAGAGAATGGGTTCACCAAACTTCCACGAAATTCTTCTGCTGTCTCACAAATCAAACCCTTGGAGGAAAAAAGAAATATTGTCAGTCCAAACGCAACAATGTAACGCTCAATCCGAAACAGTTCACAAGAAATAAGTCTCCGAAGTCCCAAGAAAATTTCCCCATCATAAAATCCCCCAAACCCAACAATATAATGCTCACGCAAAAGGACACATGGGTAACCTGAGAATGATAAACATATTTCGTCAGCTAATGGAGCCCTTCTTTTTGTTTTACTTTCTTTTGTTCTACTAAATTCACATCCAAAGTGGATAAAATCAGCTTAAGTTATTAACATCTAATGTAGACAGGCACTCACACATAAAAATGAGATAATGACATGCACGCCTCACCAGCTAATGAATTGCTTTATTTTATTTACTTTTCTGTTGCTATTTTTTTTTTTTCTTCCGTTGTTGTCGGAGATTGGTAGGGTGGTGCGCACTTCGTAGCTACTTTTGGCAAAATTGATGAAGACAGAACAGAGGGAGACCAGTGGTGGAGTCCTACCTCTGCCATGGATTTGATCTTCAAAGTGACATCACTAGTAAGAAGAACAAGCTGTCCATGACTCATAGTTCTCCTGGAAACAAGAGCATATTCAAGGATGTGGTCTTCGGCAGTTGGTGAAACAATTTCGATTACACTTCCCCAAGGAGAAAAGGGTGATAAGGTTGCTGCCCCACCTGGGAACCCGAAGTTTCCCTCACTAAATGAAGACTTAGGATAAGCAGTTGGGGTTGGTGCTGTAGGCCTTACTTCCTCCTCGGAGCTCTGAACATGAATCCACCAACTTGTGTTCACCATACACTCGTCGATCCATTGTAACGCAGCAGAAGCCTCAGTTTTTCTACGAAACAGGCTGCCTCGTCTGTTCAAGCAATCCAGCTCCCTTATGACTGATTTTAAAAGGCATCGCCCATGTTCATTAGAAGATTAAACCTCGCGTAAAATTTGTTGGATAAACTCTACTTAAAAGTAGTAAAAGTTGATTACCTATTTGTGGAATGATCAATTGTGTCCCCTTGAGACCTTGCAAAAGCTGTAATGACTTTCTCGACTCCTTGTTCAGAAAACAAGTAGTGTCCACTACCATGTTCCACCTCTTCTTTTCCATTGCAATGGACTTTTTCTGCAAGTCGGCAAACGAGCATATGCACAAAAACCTAGTTATAACCTGGAAATAGCTGAATACTACAAGAGGAATCTGAAAAGTAGTCATAATAAGAAAAATTTAGTAACCTTCTCTATGGTCTGAACATTGTTCACAGAAATGCCATTTTCCATTCTGTCAATGAGAAAAGAAGCTTCTGACTTGCTCTTGCCGCAGGAGTTATCAAGTAGCGGCTGAAACGGCACTCTTAAAACTCTACCCTTCATTTCCGTCACCTCTGGCTTCAAATTTTCTTGATTCCTGGACGAATGCTTCAGTGATTTCTTTTCTTTGAGCATTTCTGGTGTCTGGTTCTTTTTGACTGAAGGGGCAAGAATGCCTTCTTCTAATGGTCGCAACTGTTTGATTTCTCCCATCTTACTCTTCTTCTTCATCGACCTTAGTAGAAGAGCATTTGGAGTAATGTTCTCTTTGTCTGGAGTAAAGGGTTCTTCATTTTCATCAAAACTACTAGATAGAAGACCCTTCGAGATCACCTTGCTTTTCAAAGATGATGATTTGTTTGACATAATAAGACCCATATTCTTCATAGACCTCAACATAAGAGTATTTGGAGTAAAATTCTCTTTGTCTGGAGTGAAGACTTCGTCATCTCCATCCAAACTACTGGAAAAAGCTTTTGATATTTCATTGTCTTCCATATACAGCTGATGTGGTAATTCAACTTCAGCATTTCTTTCGGCCCCTTCGATCTTTTCTCTGCTCCTACCAGTTTGAATCTGAATAACACTGTAAGGTTTTCCTCTTCTTGACCAAATGCTAGGCAAATTGGACTTCTGCTGTGAATTCACCAAAGGGCTTTCTGAGTTTTCTTTTTGAGAACCTTTACGGGAATAGGGTGTCTGTGGACTCCGGTCTGCTTTTTTGAGTTGCTGCGCTTCAATATGCGACAGAACATTCCCATCAGACAAAGGTAAGTTGTACACAGTTCCAAGAATTTCCCTTTGTTCATCATCCTTTACTAATGGATCCTGGTTCTCAACTATCTGAAGTACTTCACCAATTGGATGATCTTCTCTTAAAGGGCTCTGGTTTTCTGATTGCTCATGTAAAAATGAAGGATCCGTAGATGCCAGCAAATTGAAATTTTGGTCCAACCCTCTACATGCAGCGTTTGAGTTTTTTACCTCAGATACCATTTTCGTAGTTACAGATGGTTGTGGATTTTGGTTATCTCCAGACCAGAGTCTAGAAATCTCCTTGTGTTCATGATCCGTCTCTGATTTGCTTTTGTTTCCTATTTCTTCATCAGTAAAAGAAGGTGAATTTATGTTCTCTGGTAATGGTGTTGCTGACCATACCATCACATCGTTCAGCAATGGTTTAGAATAATCCTCAGAAAATCCCAAAGCCATACCATGAGAGTCGTGATCAATTGATTGAATTATGTTATTATCAAGAAACAAAAAGTTCTGTACCACGGAAATAAAGAAGTATCAGTCAAGAAATTCAACAAACAAATTGCAAGCACTCTATGTTCCGTGCCAATTGAAGCAAAAATCCCAAACCCATTCCAATCAAGTGCAGCAATTAAGTGGTTGAATATGGTTATTTTCAAGAAAAAAACCTTTTCATCCAACGAAGTACAGAAAAAAAAAAGGGAGGGGGGGGAATTGGAGGAGGTATACTGTGAGTGAGAATGCAACAAACATGCGGTGAGAACTCATGCCAGTTGAGCAAATGTCCCAAAACACAAATCATCAAATAATTTCAATTAGGTTAGTTTCAAGAAAGATACGATTTTCATCCTGCTACAATCACAAAGTAAAAGCAAAGATCCCAAAACCCATATCATCAAGTAATTGAATGAAGTTAGTTTCAAGAATCTCATCCTACTACAATCACAAAATAAAAGCAACTATGAGTCAAGAATTCCAACGAACACGTTGTGGCCACTCTACATTTCAAGCCATTTGGACCACAAGAAAAAAGAACACTCACCTGATCCGTCCCTTCTTCTCCTTCTCCCTCTTCGACAGGGCCAGATACATCCAATGGCGACACGGATGGGCTGACCATGTCATATGCGTGGCTTAAAGGAACCCAATGAAGCCTGTAGACCCTACTTGAGCCACCAAGCTGCATCGTATCACCCTCATTCATATCAACTCGAACCCCTGCTTCAATCTTCTTTCCCGAAACCCTTGTCCCGTGTACTAAAAACAGAAATTCAAGAACCCATCAAAGCTTAAATCACATGCAAATGTGACAATTGAACAAGAAAAACCCAAAATTCAAGAACCCATCAAAGCTAGAATCAAATGCATATATGTCAATTTAACAAAAAAAAAATCAAGAATCCATGAAAGTGCAGAATCACATTCGCATGTGTCAATTGAACAAGGAACAGAGAGAGAGAGAGAGAAGAGTAACCGGATGATAAATCGGTGAGGGAGAGACGGTGGGAAGAGGGATTGGAGTGGATACGGAGGTGGAATCGGCTGATGCTAGGGTGCTCTAAGGTGATGTTGCAATCTGGGTGTCGTCCAACTAACAACAATGTTTCTTCGATTTCTTGAAGTGGTGGTGGGTTACCATTTTCGAGGGGATCGATTAGTTTGGTTTGAAGCAACGGGGGTGGGGTGTCTAGGAGGAAGATGTTCTTGAGGATGGCGTCGTTCTTCAGGACAGTGAACACTGGGATTGCCTTTTCTGCTTCCTTTTCACCCATGGTGGGGGCACAGAGAGAGAGAGAGAGATTAGTGAGGTTTTGTTCTTGAACGGAAGGGAGAGCCGAGGGGTTTTCGAAATGGAATCTTGAAAACTTGAAAACACGACCGTTACCCATTTTGTTGAAACGCCTATTCTTATTTAATTTGGCATTTTTTTTATTTAAATCATTTTCTGTCCACGTTCTATTAAAAAAAAGAATAATTAGTCATAAATATATAATATTTTTTTATTTGAAAGAAAGTACAAGGAACTTTTGAAATCAAACATAAAAATATTATTTATAATCATAATTTATTAAAACACACTCACATTGAAGAATCTCGGGAGGATTTTTTCAACCACAGTAAAGAAGACCAATTGGGATGCTATGGCTATGGATTTCAGAGGTGTTAATCGTGCACTTCTGGAGGATATTGCTCATAAACTTGAGGAATTAAAGGTGCGCAAGCAAGGACTTTCTGTGCAAGCAAGGAAAGTAAGATTAGTGAAAGTTTCAGCGTGCTCGGAGTACATCAAAACACTTCTGGAAAATTATTCATGAAATTGATCTGGAAAATTATAATCTGTGTCACGCCATCAAGTTTAATAAACCAAAAATAAGTATTATCCACGTAGAATAAGTCAAAGTCTTACGTTTACCCTTTGAATATTCAACGTCAAAATAGATACATTCTCACCATAAATAATAATTGGGTTCTAACTACGAGTACCCGTAACTCAAATGCATAAGTTTCAAGTGTGAAGAGTTATTACAATAACTAAATAGTCAAAAGATTAACAATTAGAAGTTACAAAACCATCTTTCAAAAATATAAAACAAAGATGGGAAAATAACTTCATGCTCGATGAACTCCAATGCTATGCATCCATCTCATGTTCCATGTCGAGTACCTGAAAACTGATAGGTTGAGCTCACTAGCCCAGTAGGAAAACTATTCTACCAACGCTAGGTGTATAAATATGATACATGCATAATGAGTGGGTATGATGGTGGACACGACCAATGTATAAGGCTAGGATGAACGAAAGGTTTTAACTCAACTACTAAGTACCCGAAATGTGCTCATGAGTCTAAAATGTGTCAAAGTGTCCCAAACTAAGTTTAAGTATACAACCAAAGTCTACGTAATTGCCAAATCTTCATACCCGTACATAAAAAATCAATTTTCACCAAATATTCCAAATTTAACTCAAATATGTCAATTCCAACATTTTATAAGAAAAACATTCATCAATTTAATAGGGAAGTATCCCTCTGCTGGATTCCGTGGGCTCCGTGCATCCCTGTCAGATTTCATGGGCTCTGTACATCCTTACCGGATTTCGCGGGCTCCGTGCACCTATGGCCAGGGACACCAAACGGGTGATCCCTAGAGTTTACATTTATCCATAAAATACTTTTGATTTAAAACTCATCTCAAAACTTTACATTTTGTCCCAAAATTATCATTTGCATCGAAAAGTCGAACCAACTCTTTACATTATCCAAACGATGTCAAAATAAGGTTGGAGGGATGTACGATGTGTCTAATATTCAAGGGAAAGATCAAAGATGAAAATATGATATTTTAGCGTTTCCCAACCAATTGGAGGTTTTGCCCAACTGGTTGGACCAAAACAGAGACGAACACAAGTTTTCAGAAAAGCCCAACTGGTTGGGCAAAGACAGATTCGTGTGAAAATTTCAAAAGTGCCCAACCGGTTGGTGGTTTTTGTCCAACTGGCTGGGCAGAGACAGATTCATGTGAAAATTTTAGAAATTCCCAACCGGTTGAAAGTTTTTGCATGACCGGTTGGGGAAACCTAGAATTTCTACAAGTTTCTCTTAAAACATAAAACTTCAACTCAATTGCATATATGGAGTTTTAGGCCAAAAGTGGATATGTGGAGCAACTAATAGACATCAAGGAAAGGTAAATCAACAATCAATTGCATCAAAGAAGTACTCAAATGATAAATTTGAGCAACAAGAATAAGATATATGCCATAAATCACATAGATAAAACTAGAGGGAGTAGAATTTGTCTACCTACCTCAAGATTTGAGTTTGAATTGAGTGAGAAAATGAAAGCCCTAGCCTCCAATGAGCTCCAACCCGAAATATGAGCTTTAGGTGCGAAATGAACGCGATACGAGCTTCAATACGCGTAGAGGAGGTGATTTTAGGTGGGGTTCTTGAAGGTTTTGTGAATTTTGGAGCTCTTGAACAAGAAAAATGGAGGAGAGGAGTGAGAGAGATAGGGTCAGTTGTGTAGAGAGGGAGAGGGCTGATTTTTTTATAAAATGCAATAATAAAATATGTTTATATACTCCACATTTTTACACTTTCACCCCTAAAATTCCAAATGTATATTAAACACACCCAAATGCATTCTACCACTATTACATTGACCTTTCTTAATCAAAATTCAATTCCTCACATTTACCAAACATTATTCCAAAGAAATTATGTAATAATATGGGTCCTTACAATCCGCCTCAAGGGAAGCAAATTGGTTTCATTGAACATCGTTTTATCTAGGTGTTAATGGAAGATTTCTTACCTAAATCTTCTTTGTCAGTCTTCATCATCATCTTCTGGTATCTGCAATTTGGGGATCTCACTTGTGAATCATCATCGCCATTATCATCTAGCTTTGGAGAACCGTAATCAGATTTAAGCTGCGTGACATTGGGGTTCTTAAATAACTGTTGAACTAAAGAATCAAATTACTTTTACCTTTTCGCTGTTAGATCAATTCCTGGGTTTAACAGTAAAAAGTAAGGAAAGGTATTGCTGTCGATCAAATAGGGAAATGAGTTGTCCTTTACATCTCTATTTTTTTGGGGGTGAATTACCTTAGGTTTTTTTTTTTTTAATTTCTGTACTTTCTCTTCCAACTCTTCATTGGATTTTTTGTTTTGTTGCTTGATGTACCCTTCGTCGAGTATTAATAAATTCTATTGCCGATCAAAAAAAAGAAAACACGCACACACCCACTCTCTTTGTCTCTCTCGACAAATTCATCCTTTCTCTTTCTCGTCCCCCACATTGAACATGCAAAGACAGTCTCTTGCAAAGTTATGTTCGAAATTCAAGTTTTAAAAAATTAGTAACATTTCACTATTTTTTTTGGTCGCCGGAAGTGGTCGGCCTGAGGTGAGGTGGTGGTTGGCTGGAGTTGGAGTGATGATTTTTTTGAATTTTATTTATGAAATTTGAGTTTTTAAAAATTAGTAACATTTCACCAATTTTTTTCATCGTCGGAAGTGGTCAGCCAGAGGTTAGATGGTGGTCAGGTGGGGTGGTGGTTGGCCGGAGGTGGGTTGGTATTTTTTTGAATTTTATGTTCGAAATTAGAATTTTTAAAAATTAGTGACATCTTACTAATTTTTTTGTCGCCGGAAATGATCAGCCAAAGTAGGGTGGTGGTCGGCCGATGGTGGGGTGGAGATGTTTTTGAATTTTATGTTTGAAATAATTTTTTTTAAAAACTAGTAACATCTCATTAATTTTTTTGGTCGTCGGGAGGGGCCAGGGGTGGGCTGGTTGTTGGCCGGAGGCGGGGTGGTATTTTTTTGAATTTTATATTCGAAATTAGAATTTTTAAAAATTAGTGACATCTCACTAATTTTTTTGGTTGGCGGAAGTGGTCGGCCAAAGGGGGGTGGTGGTTGGTCAAAGGTGGGGTGATATTTTTTTTATTTTTATGTTTGAAATTAAATTTTTAAAAAATTAGTGACATCTCACTAATTTTTTTATCTCCCGAAAGTGGTTGCCAAAGGTGGGGTGGTGGTCGGCCGGAGGTGGGGTGGAGATTTTTTTTTTAATTTTATGTTCAAATTTAGATTTTTTAAAAATTAGTAATAGGTCACTATTTTTATTTTTATTTTGTCTTTATGTTTGATTGCAAAAGTTCCTTGTCCTTCCCTTAAAAAATATCAAATGTTTTGAATTTTTAGCTAAGTGGCCTTTAAAAAAATAAGTCACTTTTTGGCTTATTTCAAAATTCAAGACAGGTCATTCTCTCATTACATAAAAAAAAATTCAATAATCACAAAAAAACTTTTTTAAGATTACTAAATTAATTCAAACACCGCAATAAATTTTACTCTACCAAATTCCTGGTGATTATAATCATATCTTTACTTAAGAAAATACCTAGAGATGTAAGTTCTAGCAATTATATTTTTATTCCTATTGAAGATTTTGGTTATCCAAATTTACCATATTTTCTTTTCAAATAAATTCATTTTGATCATGACCTGATTACGGGATCCACTTGAACTTTTACGGGTCAGCTAGTCGGGACAGATCCAAATCCCCCGATATTGGCGCACTGCACGAATAATGTCCCGGATTATGCAAAAGTTGAGCCATTCCTTGAGGTGACATTGGTAGGGGTTAGAAAAATAACCACCAAACCACGAGTCCAGTCCAAACCAATTGAATTGGTTTGGTTTTTTTAAGTGAAATGGTTAGGTCCCTCTTTGAAAATATTAGAAACCATGTTAAATGGTTTGGTCTGTGAATTTACATCAATGGTTTCAGTTCCAAACCGATCCAAAGCGCAATACATATGTAATTGATATATTGATTAAACTATTATTAATAGTCAATTAATTTTCTAATCTCCTGTTCCATTCCACTATCATATTCTTGCAATTTGGAACCGGAGACCTTCGAAGAAAGCAAACCCATAATACCTTCAGAGAGATAAAACTCATATGCCGTAGCTATGTAGATACCATCTCAGACCATGAAAACTAGTGAGCGAGTAAAGTTCATCCCCTGTTATGGCTTCACAATTGCAAAGACCCCATGTAGTCACTAGTCATCTTCCCTTTCATGGCTCAAGGCCACCCCCTTCCATTACTAGACCTCTCGAAAGCCCTCCCCAAAGGCTGCGAAAACACACCACCCAACTCCCTTCCATGGAGCTTTTCTTAAGCTTTCTGCAAGCAACCAAACACCTCCAAAAGCCCTTCAAACGAGTCCTTCACCAGATGTCTGAACCCATTACCCTCCCCATTTGCGTAATCCCGGAATTCTTCCTGGGCTGGACTTTGGCCTCGTGCAAAGTGTTTGGAATATCCTGAGCCTTGTTTTCCACAGTCACAGAATGGGCGTGTTTTCGACGCTGTTGCGAAAACTGCTTGGTCTTTTCTAATTTCAAAGAACATCACTCATTTAATTAGTGGTCTTTTATAATAACATTTAAGAAAAAAAGTATTTGCATGTAGCGTATATATTAGAAGTAGCTATGTTTTGTCTCTTAGGTTAGTTTATTTTATTTTAATTTTTTTTGTTCTGCGTCTCTTAGTATAATTTGGAATCTAGTATTTTTCTTATCAAGTTAAAAGAAGAAAAAAAAAAATTAGTCTGTCCAAGCCAAGGGTTGGGTTGGCGATTCATGCAAATATTGTGATTACTGATTAGGCATTTCCTCTTGAAACTCATCGCTGGAAGTAAGGGTGAGGGTAAACATGGGGAATATTTTAAATGACCATGAATTCATTAATTTACACCCGCTGTGATCATTTTTTTAAAAAAAAGACTGATGCTAACTTCTTCTTCTTCTTTTTTCGTTTGTCCATCCTAATTCTTAATCTCTTACGTACATGGGAAAGGAGGAATGAGACACGATTCCGAAATATAGTGTTAACTTAGTTGGGTCATTTTGTATGGTCTCTTTGAGAGATTATGGGATCTAAATGTTGTGAAGGCAAAATTTAATTACAATTAATTCTCTTGCAAGATATCTTTCGTTGCTAATTTATCTATTTTCCTTGTGGTACTAGTGGAGTATTTCTTATATTGTTAATTTATTTTAATTTTTGCTTATTTAGCGCCCTACTTTACTGGCGATGGCTTGAATAGTTGATCGCATTACTGGTTACACGTGTCAGTTTTGTAAAGTTGTTGCAAAATTTAGCCATATTAAGATATACTCCACATAAACACTGTTAAAAAAAATACAGCTTCAAAGATTGAGTCAAACAATTCAATTGGGTACTGCTGCAAAACCTGAACTTTCTAAAGAATTTTTTCCTAATTTTTCTCGCCATTTTGTTTCTTTTTCTTAATTGTTGTCCGCTTAGTCATGATAGATGAATTTAGATATAAAAAAAAAAAAAAAACAAAGAACCTTTTAAAGGATAAAAAAAATAAACAAATAATAAAATAGGAAAGGAACTTTAGGAAGCAGACGGTATGCAACCCAGAAATTATACCATCCCAGAAATGCTGTTGCCATATGATAATTAGTGTGGGTCAAGCAACCGAAGCAATATTTGTTTTCTGCATACCGAAAAGACTTAACAAACAAACATAATTCAAATTGAGGGATCGATTGGCCCGTGAATTCCAGCTTTTGCAGTAAATTATGTCACTAATTTACAACCTCTAACAATTCCGGAAAAAAGAAAAATAACTCAATAATGAAGAAACAAAAAGGACCACTTTAGAAGCTGCAATTCAAATGGGACAGAAGGGGAACTTCTTTGGTTAGTTAAGCAGCAGAAGAGTAAATCAATCTTCCTTGTTACGGGAAAGTCTTGCACGGTGTCGAAGTTCAGCTCTTTTCCACCTCACAATCAGATGGCATAAAGAAAAGAGGGTGTTCACCTGCAAATAACGCAATCAGTGAAGGAGCTTGTATATAAAACATGAAGTGCAGTGCAGTGCAGCGAAGTATAGTGCAGCCCCAACCAAGAATGATAAATCTTGAAGACACAAAACAGAGACAACAATTAAAGAGATTACCAAAGAAGATGAAAAGCTACATAACTAATGCTAAAACAATTCCCAGCATCTTCAGCGAGATTGAGAGTTAATTTCAAAAACAAAACTCAGGGAAGAGAGTATGGTTCGATTGGGAAAACTGACCAATATTATGATGGCAATAACAAGAAGAGGCCCGGACCATAGGACTGAGAGAAAGAGTCCCCGTGGATCAAAATAATCCTGGCCTGCAAAGCTTTTCCAGTTGTCTCTAAGAACATTATTGAGTGTCTCCGCAAAATATACACCAGCCACTGCAACACATCAATAGCAGTATAGCACACATCAAATCCAGAGAGCATGTGCAACAATGAAAATGGTATTACTTAGAATGAAGATTTCCAGCCACGGTACAAATTCTACAAGTCCAGAAAGTTCCATTCTCTTCTTTAAGTGCTTTGTCTCAAAATAGTAAACTAGTCAACTTCTATCAGTTAGAACAATCAAGACCATTAATATCTGCTGATCTTCATTGTCGAAAGCAACTCCGAAATTGTTTCTATTCTTTTGGATAAAAGTTCTTAGGAGGGAAAAAGCCAAATATAAGGACATTAAAGTGTGTAGTTTTTGGTATAACAAAATATCAAACAGATACAATATATTAACAAAATAAGGGATTTGATTTATGAAGATTTGGGTCTATTTACAAAGAAGGAATGACACGGTTTTTTCTTCTTAGAAAGCCATCACATTGTCATTTCATGTATTTATGAGTCAAAAGCAACTGGTCACTAATTCAAAAGTCTATTTTGCCCCCCTCACTTAGCCCCATAATTTTAGCAACTCTTTTCCATCGTTATTATATCCTCGTCTCCCTTCTTTCTCTTCCCCATTCTAATCTTTGGCAAACCAAACACCATAGCCGCAAATCAACAATGATTCTAGTCTTGATAAATAAGATTTCTACCATTGGTTGATTAAATTCTTAACACCGCATGGTGCACATTTCTTCATCATTTTGAGTCTCCTCAACCAAACCCTCCATAACTAAGGTCCATCTATATCTCGGTCAACTGGTATAATCAATGACCATAACAGCATCAAAACCGACATCGCAATCTAGAAGATCCACATCTTAATCTCAAAAACTTGGGAGGATCATCTTTAAAGTCTAAACCCAGGTCGTGAGAGAGGCCAGGCCAGAGAAATAAACCAACCAATGAACCTCAATCTTCTCTCTGTTGCAACCACAGAAGTGGTTATGATGGCGGTGACTCTGACGATAGAGAAAGCAAGAAGAACAAATTATGGTTATGCTATGAAATTAAAGATCAAATTAACATTAGCAGAGAATGGGTAGAACAGACATTTGGGATCTCTACATGGTTGTTTGTGACATGTGAGGGAATGCAACTCTGGCTTCTCAAGAATTACCAAATTAGCACGGACAGGAACATAAACAGACCACACTTCTAAATAATGCAAGACATGAGATGATGACATATATATACACGAAAAATGTATCATAACTCTAGCTAACATTGAAGACTGCATACTTATGAGGTACGTAATCCGTACATCCTCCCAATAGTCATTGCATTCCATCCAACTAGTAAAACAGACCATAGTATGAAAAAATCAGCATAAAGATGGCATAAATCATCTAAGACAACATTCTTAAAATGAATAAGTCTAAAGGACAAGGACGAAAGAAACATTATGGTTTTTATTTATTCATAATCTCACAATTTATATATTTCTTTTAAACTAGTAACTACTAAAGTACTCAATGTGCACTTATAATTTTAGATGATGATGGGGGTTCCCCAAGGGTTGAAGGAGTGTCTAAAGAATGTCCTGATCTAATATAACAGAGAAAGAATAAAACACGTTCAGACAAGTATCGAAACGGTGTCCAGGAGAGTCAGAAAACTGTTGGTATACGACACCACACAACCTTAGAAGTGTTTGTGCTTCTCAAAGAATAACAAATCTTTGGCTACTTTTAAATTTTCCTAGGCACGGACACGGACACGGACACGGATACAGACACGGATACGGCAATTTTGAAAAAAGGGACACGGGCACAGCGGGGGATATATATATATATACAACAAGGATCCGGTCAGGACTCCCGGACCTATCTTAGGTCCGGACCTCCCACTTCCCGGCCATTTGGCCAGGATCCGAACCGTTGGATGTTTTTAAAATGTGTTTTTAAGGTTCCAGGCGAGAAATGGGCAAAAAAAATACCGTGAAGGGCTTCATCCGAGCATTTTACAGTTTTATCGAAAAATGCTCGGATGAAGCCCTTCCCGGTATTTTTTTTTGCCCATTTCTCGCCTGGAACCTTAAAAACACATTTTAAAAACATCCAACGGTTCGGATCCCAGCCAAATGACCGGGAAGTGAAAATTCCGGACCTAAGATAGGTCGGGAGTCCTGACCGGAACCGAACTCATATATATATATATATATATACAAGAAGTTTCCTATGAGGGCTCCCCACAAAAAAAAAAGTGTGGGAAAACAGTTGTGAGCCATTGGATCGTGTGAAGGGCATAGGATCCAACAGCCCACAATTGTTTTCCCGCACTTTTTTTGTGAGGGAGCCCTCACATGAAACTTTTTGTGTGTGTATATATATATATATATATATATATATATATATATATATATATATATATATATATATATATATATATATATATATATAAAAAAAAAAATTAAAAAAAAACTTAAAAATTTAAAGATTGATAGTTACCATTTGACCCCCAAAATTTAAAAAACTTACAATTTGACCCCTGAAAATTTAAAAATTATAGATTGACCCCAAATTTTTTTAAAAAATTACAATTTTCCCCCTGCCATGTCTCCGCTGTGTCCCCCATGTGTCCCTGTCAAAAAAATTCAAAAAATTTGGGGGACATGCAACGTGGCCTGTCCCATACATATTTAGGCGTGTCCCTGCCGTGTCCACATATCCCATACATGAAACAGCATGGCATCTTTGGATGAGTGTCTATTGCGTTTAAGGATTGACCGAAGAGTGACCATGAAGACTCCAATATTCTGAACACGCGGTCAGGTGAAGAAGGTCAGCCGCTTGCCTCCACGTCGAGATGTCAGTCTGAGCTTAACCTAAATCCACGTGGACCATAAGGAAGGATATGTGCATTGGCATTTGCACAAAAATAATAACAAACTAATATAAAATGCAGTAAGAAGGATTCGTGGTCATCATACAAGCAACTAAAGATCTCTTTGCATTCTATAGTCGGATATTGTAGATAAAGAAAAATTGGGATCTCAATCTTGCAAATCTCCAGGGTCAAAGAGAAGGGGTTGAGGAACTAGTTTTATACATGAAGTATAAAGGTCCCCCAAAAAAATTCTTTTTGGAGGAAACTGCAGAACATAAAGTGGCAGCATGCACTTGGGTTGCGCACTAATGAAGATTACCTCTGTGGAAAGGATGCGACTCATCTTCCCAAAAAAGTGGATCCCGCTCATTGAATAAATCAGAGGATAAGAATATTTGGCCGCTCAAATAGGTACACCAAATAAAGATAAAGACGGGAGGTGATAAGCGATCTTGTCACGAGTACAAAATATAGATAGGTACTTATCCTTCATTAGTAGCACGGTGGAGTGACCGTGACACCCTTTGCATTCCAAAGAAATGCCTCTACCCTCTTGATTTTGAAATCTCTAGAAGGCCTGTCTGTTCCACCCACGAACAATATGAGCTTGAAGCTTCCTTCGTAACTCCTAGAACTTCTTCATCATTTCTATGTGTCAGAAGTCCATTTATGAGAAGGTATCCTCTTTATTCGGTAGAACTCCTGTTGTGGGTTAACCACCCTAGTACCGAAATGGGTTTTATCTATTTCACTTATTATGTTGGATCTTATGGAGTCTGCTCTTCGAATAGCTGCATTAATGGATTGTCCAATTTAAAATGATAAACCACTCCACAAAATAAAATTGACCTATGGACAACAAATCATTGTGGTAAAGGTCGTAATGCCAGAGAAAGGATGTTTGAATGGTTGCTGAATTTAGACCCTGGGTTTTGACTCAGTGGTCTATCCCCTTCGGTTTTGAGTCCTCAGGGTGAGGTTATGGGTTTGCGGCTTTGCGCTATATTATACTACCATACTGGCAAAAAAAAAAACGAAAAAAAGATTGGTTGCTAAGTTTGACGGACTTTCAAATTTCCAAAAACAGAATCTGGATCCTCAATTGTAATAATTGTGCATGATTCATGCAGAATCAATGAGGTTCGTTGTAACATAAGATTTGGCAAATCAATTTAAACTAAATATGGGTCAAAATGAATCGAATCGTGAAGCCAACGAATCAAAGATCTGGATAACTGGGATTTTACTGAAGTTACCCATCATACGGATAAGTGAATGTATCATATCTTCACTCCTTATCTCCTTTAACCAGAAGCCAGTCATTACAAAAATTTGGACACCAGATATTTCAAATTTTTTCCTTTCCTCATAGGTCTAGTTTTGAATATTGAGAAGAAAAGAAAAAAGAAAACACTAGGGGCAATATATTAACGACTGCAATGTTCAAGATTTAAGAAAACGATGCATCAGTTAACAAGATTTCACTTAGGAGATTTTTAACCTAGGTAACCTTTAGAGGCCGTGGAACTGCAAGTTCTGCATATATCGCCATTTCTTTTCTGAACACTACCAAACTATAAAAGGTTTGAGATTGAGATAACATATTAAAAAGCAGGAAAGGTAAAATTAAGGAGGCAAAACTGACAGAAGAAAATAAAACATATCAGCTGTCAAGATGTTTATCACCTTACGCACCAAAAGAAAGGCAAAACTATCATCCTTAACTATAATGATTTTAGAGCTGTAGCTTCACCATAGTCAGCTCCATACAAGAAGGAACATGAACAAGCATGAGAGCAACTTTCCAGTAGAAAGGGTGTCATGTTTATTCATGAAGGCAAAACACTTACACGCAAGTAGAAACAAGCACATCTGGAAGTTGATATTCTTCCTTGATATGATTACTATTAGTAGCAACACAAAATGGAACAGCATCAAGCCCATTAGCCAAGGCTCCTGCAGGAAGAGAATAAAAAGTTAAAAAAAGAAAGGCAAGACGAATGCAAATATTAATCACTCTTGTAAGATGAAAATAGGTCCCGAAGAAACTAAAATTCCAAAGCTAATCAAGATGATGTAAAGGAAATCTAACACCAATAAAGCTAATTCAATACCAAAGAAGGATATTGTTAAGTAACCAACAGTCCCAAAAAATTAAGCTGTTAGAAAATGGGTCCAAAAATGTATATCAAGCTATCTAACACCCTACCATGTGCAACCCCCTCTTGCACGTGGAGATGCGTATTTTCAGACATAGAGCAGAACAAAATACTAAGGGGAGAAGTAGAATGCAAACGGAGAAAAAATGCAAACAGAAAGACTTGAACCCAAGACCTCTCGCAATAAGAGGTCTTATTCCATGTCAAGTAACCAACAGTCCCAACAGTTTAAGCTGTTAGGAAATGGACCCAATGATGTATACCAAGCCATCTAAGAGATGTACCATTTATGAATCTTCTTATGTGTATTGATTAAAGAAAAATAGGACTGACACAGGAGCTCAATGTTCTGGTTGCTGGCGTGCCTCAAGGACAATGTTACAATTTTTCCAAAGTCGGGCTCATAAAAAATACATCAAAATTGGATTCATCTAGTGCAATATCACTCAAATAAAAGAAGTTAAAAGAAGGGAGTCACTTGAAGAAATACATACAATTCATTTTTTGGCAAGATCCAGACTAAACACGCTCAGCATATTGGCATCTGCATACATTAAATCCATCTTTCCAACTTCTTTCAGAGTTCTAATTCCAGTCTTTACGTGGATGAGTCACAACATTTCTAATGCTTATTGACAAAGAAAAGACTGATACAAATGCAAGGGAAGAAGGGGATTCAGAGCTTTAGAAACTTTTAGATTCTTGCAAAGACAACTTTTGCTATAATCTGGGTTAATATTATTTGTGGTTAAGGTCATTGTACACGACCTCTGACTTAGAGGAGAGTACCTCAGGTACGCTCACTCAAGCACTGGCAGACTGAGGAGGTGGAGCAAATGTATATGCAACTGAACGCGTACAAAAAAACGGAGTGGAGGACACATAAAATAGTCTAAGTTGGAAGCGTCTACAAGAGCCTACATGTATATTATCAAAATGTTTGCAAATAAATTATAAATACATAGATGTCATGTCTTACAATTATTTAAGGCTGGCTGAAATTTTTAGTATTCCTAGTCCTACGAACAAGGATATAGAGACCAAGACTGAAAAAGCCCACCCACTGAATCTTACTGAACTATCAGTAATTCAGTGCTAATTTTCCATAAACATAACTGTTGCCTTTAATAATTCAATAACTGTTACTAAAAACTGATGGTGGGAGCCAACTGCCAACTGCCAACTCATATCCACAATAATCATTAAAGATTAAACAATAGTCAGATTAAGGTGTATCCAAGACCGGAGGACTAATAAAAGAGAAGGTTTCCAATTGAAGGTGTTTGGTCATTTATCAATTCCTGCCGATTTTACCCTCCAATTGCAAACAGTGTATGTTGGTTTCTTGGTCAATTTTACCCCTCAACAGTTCAAAGGCTTCTATGAACGACAATTCTACACATCCTCTCACTCCTCAGCCACAGAATCCACATACACGAGGGGGTTCCAACTTTACACGTATGTACCATCCATCTCTGCATCGTCAAATTCGCCTCTCTCACGCCTCTCTCTCTCTCTCTCTCTCTCTCTCTCTCTCTCTCTCTGCACTTCGCAGAACCATAGAGCCACATGAATAAAGTTCTCATGCCTCTTTTGTTGATCTTGATTTGGTCTGACTAAAGGGCTCCACTAGTGGTCTTCATTGATCATTCGTTGATCGTTCACCAGGTGGTGTTTTCACCTTCTTCCATCGCTGTTCTTTCCCCGTTTGTTCGTCGTTGTTCTTTGTGGATGAGGATTTGGATTCATAGTTTGTGCAGAGAAAGTAGAAGAGAAGGTCGGCTATGCAGGCCGCAATGGGCTATGAAAGTCCGAGATCGAGAGAGCGGAGAGGGAGGCAACACGACTAAAGATGAAGAAGGTATTCTCTGTTTTCCTTTATCTCTGCTCCTGGTTCTTGCGCACACACAAAGGGGCAGAAACCCTAGAAATGGTACTCCATTAATTAAGAGAAATAGATAGTCGGGCCTTCAAATTTTCCACTTTTGAACATAGGATTGTTTAAGCAGTAAGTATGGTTGCTAGGTTTGTGTCAATTAGGTCGAATACTTGATTCGAATTCGCTCATCACTCTAGAGGTAAGTAATCCTATCTTTCAATTCTCTCTCAAATTATAAATTTTTTCGTGAGAACATGCTGTCACTGTTTCTAGGGTTTCAAACCCAATTCGAGAATTCAGGTGGAGAGGCTTGATTGCTAATAATTGTTGTCTTAAATTGCTTCCTTTTTCTTCTTGGCAACATAGATTTGTTTGATCTTGTAGTTAATGTGTCTGAGTTCATTTCTTTTGCTTTTCTGGTGGGTAATTTTGATTCCACATTCGAGGTCCTAAAATTTCAGGCTGATCATTCGCTGCTGGGATTCGGCCAACTAAAGCCTTCTCAAATTTGTTAATTTGTTGAATTTGTTAATTTGAGGTAAATTTTGATTTTTGTATAGTCCGTGGCGAAGAAGAGTTGAGGAACAACGCATCCTAGGTGGTGACCTGCAATGAGTACCAAAGAGAAGTTGCAGTTTCTCAAAATATTGCTTGCAAGCACATCAATAGGGTTTTCACATTTGACAAGGTATTATTGGGATGATTTCATTTGGCACGTTGATGGTATTGTTTTGAAAACTAGGTGATAGGCTTTTTCAACTAAACTCTTCAATTATTTAAAGTAAGAGTTTTGGAATAACATGTATTAAAGCCACAGATGTGTAATAAGACTAAAGTGTTATAAATATCTACTACTACTATATATAGAATAGGGGTTTTGAGAAGTCATGGAATAGCATAGTAAAACAAGAAAAGTACGAAGAAGCTGGCAATGTGGAACTAATCTATTACCAATCTTAACCCAAATCATTTTGCCAATGCATGGAAGGGGGTTAGCTTCAAAGTTTGAGGCTTTGGTAATATTAAGGTTAATGAGGGCAGACTTCGTTGAGGAGTTACATTTATGTTATCTCTGTCTAATATCCTTTTTTCACAGAGCCCTGGCTCTTAGTTGATTGCGTGAGAAACACTTTTGTTTTCCGGATTACATGCTTTCTTCGTCGTGTCGTTAGCATTTGAGCTTCTATTTAACTTGGATAAGCATTCCAATCGACTACATGTTATATAACTGTGGCAGGAAGGAGGACCCAATGACATTGCTTTTGTAAAGTCTTATGATTCAACATAATTATTGTACAGGATAACTTCTATAATCCTTAAAAGCATATATTTCACTACAACAACCAAAGGTGTTACTCCATCAGCCACAACTCCTATATTATGATTAGCAAGTGTTGAATCTCTGTTGGGTGCTTTCAGCTGCGCACTGCTAATAATTCTTTCACCTCACCATATGAAATAGAATAAAGATCAGTGGAGGTGAAGAGCACTGAGCACATGTGAGGCAAACTTTTGCAAGTTAAGTGTTATCTTGAGCATTGGATAAGATTGTAAAGTTTTCTCATTTTTTTATTAAAACTATTGTAAAAATTTAGTGTGGTTGTTTTCTAAATTTTATCTTGATGAAATTTATATAAGGATAAGAGGACCTGTTATGTAGTTAGCACAAGAGCAAGATGTTACGATCATTCTCCTTCCGGAATGAATATGTTGTAAGCTGTAGCTGTCTAATTCTCTAGCTTTAGGAACTGAATTTTAGTTACTCATGTTGCCGAAGAGATAATGTAAAGTACCTAAGTTTTATGATTTGGATGGTCTAATATAACGGTTGAGTTTAGGGAGTGGGTTGTTCTGAATGTGCAAGACAGACACAATAACAGTAAGGTCTGTTTAAGTTTATTTAGGTCTTTTGGTTGAATATCTCAAAGAGTCTAGGTTTGTAATTTAGCAAAGTAGTAGAGCAAATTTAGTTTTGGGCTTTCAAAGTTGTAACAAGAAGCAGAGGAGAAGAACAATTCTAGGTGAATTGCTAGCATGATTCGTTTGGAAGTTTCAAAAACTCTAAACGTGATAAGGAAGAGTTCCATCTTTCCCGTGGAAACTGATTGAAAGCGTAGCTTAAGGTGGCCTTCTTTGCATGAGGAATCCGTATTGATTTTGAACAGTGGGGGTTTACGTGCAAGCATCTAGGCATGGATACAAACCATGTTCTTTTGCATTGCCCACTGACAAAGAATCCCTCTTTTGCATTGTCCGGGTGGTGCATTGAATGGCTAAAGAGCTTTTCACTTCATGGCTCAGATGAAGTCTGAAAAAATGTAACTAGGCGTGGGAGACCACCCCTTTTATGTGTTTTTTGGGTGTTCATATAGCAAGAGGACCACGAGGTCCTTTGAGTACAAGGAGAGTTCTATGTACTGCTTGAAAGGAAGATTTATTCGAGGAACTCTCTTCCTTCTATTTTGGGTTTGTTTGTGGAGCATTTGGTGGGATCTCCTATAGATTTAAAGGCATGCTTGTTCATGTGTAAGCTGTGCGTGTAATGTTTTACTATACTTTTTGGTTCTGTTAGTTGCTACAGTATAATATTGATAATGCTTCTAATATTTCACAACTCTTTAAGATATTCTCTGTGAATTAGAACAAGGTAGTTAGTGTGATTGAAGTTCTATTAATGAGATTGTGGTCATTGATGTGGCTGCAGAGGGGGAAAAATGCTTACAGGTTTCAGGGGAACTCGTGCAGAGGCAACTCAATGTAATGGGTTTAACTTGATAATAGTCAAACTTTGTTCCATGACCTCGGTTTACCTTACTAACAAAATTGAAAGAAGATAACTTGGAGATCTCACCTGCTATTTATGTCTTATCAAATGCAAGGCTGGACTCACCTTGGCCTAACGTAAGAAGGCAAATATTGATTTATGTTATAGCAACGGAATGCCTGCTTGAATTGATCAATCTTTTGCTAACAAGTGGATTCAGAATTAGCATGCTAGGTGATAGACTATTGGTGTAATGACTAATCAAGAAAGAATTCTTATCCTCATTTCCACACTAATAAACTGGATGGAATTCTAGATCACACGTGATAATATTATGTAGCTCTACGACTCTCCCTATATAGTTGTTATACATGCTTCAAAAATATCCTAACAAAAATGCTCCAAAAACAACAAGCATATTAATTGTGCAACGCACGTCGCCATGTACCTAGTTTTGATAAAACTGAAGCTGAAAAATTAAGTACCGAAAACTGAATGCTAAATTCTTTTAAGTTGAAAAACAATTTGATAAAATGTCAAGAGCTGAATTAAAAGAATTGCTTTAATACAAAGAAAAGTGGATTTAGTTTGAATAATTTGTGATTGTTCTCATTTTGTTTTATTAAACGATGTCATGTCTTTGTAGTCGTGGTGCTGTAAAAAGGTTATCGAACCAACTTAATTGCTTATTACTTACTACATTCAGATTTAGTTTTAAGTACTGAATTTGATAACCAAAAAAATGCTGAATTCGGTTACCAAACAATCCCTTAATCTCTTCAATCCAATGGTGGTTGGACAAGCCAGGAAATTAATACGTACAAAGAATATCTCCTATTTCTCTCCCAGTTAGGGTCACAAGTTAAAACAACCCTAAATCGACCGTATTGTTCTTGTCCACCATTAGTCCAAAACCCTAGTGTCTTTCTCTCTCATCTACTAGACTTGAAGGCCCTAGAGGGCTTGACTCCTTGTTTGCATGCAACAGCTGTTGTATATCAACTTCTTTTCCAGTTTCCTATGCGTGTTTGAATCTCAGATTGGATCACGCTCCTATCTCAACGAGATCATGCTCCCAGGATGGGAGCAACAAGATTTCAGGCAATTTTTGGAACTAAGATACGGATGCTCCAAACTCTTAGAAATTTTATCCTAGCCACAAATAACCTTAGCCCTTCCACAGTAACCAACATTTCAGGGTCTGCCACCTCAAGTATGTTGGACGATATATTCTACTGTTAATACCATCTAGCAGGTTTCAAAAGAAGAAGCCTCATATTGATCGTCTCCGAGTTCTAATTTTTTGAAAAGAATGTGTTATAACTATCAATCATCTATAAATCCCAACTTCCTCACTAACTAGTCACAAAACGACATTGGAAGTTGGGACTAGGAGGGGCAAGTGCACCTCCTGAAGTTCTAAATCGTCAAACTTATGCCTTAAGCAAGAGTCAAAACAGAAGAAAGCAACAGAGACCACTGTCCAATGAATTTAAGTTGTGCCAAGTTGAAATCCAAGAGCCTTTAAAATCTTGGCTGTGTTTTCTATAAGTCCTTCACCCGAGGTTTAGTTTTGGAATCAGGGCCTTGAGAGTAGGGCTTAACAAAGCCAAAGGGTCAAAGCCTCAGAAGTGCTCGACATCATCGTTGAGTGTTATAGACAAAGACTGGGGTAGTTGTGCTCTCCAAGATCATAGACTCGGCAGTGGGAATTGAGGAGTGCTTTCCGTAGATTGTTTACTCTTGAAATAAGACTTCCTTCCACCATAATTTGGAATGCTCATTATACGAGAACAGAACAACATGATTCAAGCTGAACAACATGTGCACTCTTAACTAAATAACTCTTTCTACTCCTTCATGATTCCACTACAAAAGGACAGCTTGTCCTTCAATATATTACTTTATTATTGTAGTACATGAAGTTTCCTTGCACGGGGTTGGGATCTCACCAGGAGAATAGCACGTACATTAATTTTGAGGATGTATATATATGATATCAGAAATGAAAGGAATACATCTTCCACATTTGATGTAATCATGTAATCCATAACAAAGCTACCATAATTAGATGATAGTTCTATGCAACGTTAGAGTGGGGCCAAGTTAAAGGTAAACTACAGTATTACGACCCTAAGTATTCTATGTGGAAGCAAGGTACCTCCACAGACACTCTTCGAGTAATTTAGTAAGGGAAAAACGCTTGCAACACCAAACCTCTCAATCAACTAATATAACTTTCCCAGTCATTTAAAGTTGTTCAACAACTTATTCAGCCTATTCTTTATCCATTTTATTTTTTGACATCCAAACGAAAACTTAGCTCTTTCAAGGCATAATACTAAATAATCGCAACTAATACACCTGCACCCACTAGATATTCTAAGTGAGACCTTAACCTAAAACTATCTTTCATAAAATTTACCCATCAAACCAATACGTGCGAGAGATTTCTCTTGCTCTATTACGATAAGAAACCAAATCCCTCTAAGCAAACAGCTTACAAACCCTCCCCAAAAAAGGCAATTAGTAAAGCTCCAGCTACCATCTAGATTTCCTAATTTACAACTAGCGAAACCTCATGTTTGACGCCATCCTCTATCTAAAATTCCTACACGGCACCCAACTGGTACTCCAACTTAGACCTGACTTATAATCACAACAAAAGAAGAGCTAATTTCAAACACCTCCACCATGCTACTCCCAACCGAAACCAAATTCACTTGAAAAATAGACCCAATTTTTTTGAGATTTTAGACCCACGTCACACTCGTCCAAGTTCATTGTATAAAGGAATCAATTAGTTACAAATATGTTTCAACCCGCACGCACACACACACACATGTAGAGAGAGAGAAGAGGGTTGACCGTCCAATCAATGGCGTGGAAGAAGCCAATGAAATTGTCATAAGCAGGTTGTATTCCAGAGCGAAATTCGGCAGTGAGTTTCTCGACGAGATCTGCCATTTGATCCATGTGCTCTCCCATTGCCGCTTTCAGGTCTTCCATTGAGGTCTCCGATCGAAAGGTGAGAGATAGATACTAGAGTGAGTCTGAGGCCTCTGAGGCCGGCGAAACCAACAGTGGGTCTGCAAATCTAGACTGAACCTGAATGAACTCGAGACTTGAAATCAAACTTCCCGAAGACAAGCGAAAATCGAATTCTGTGTTCGAAAAAATTACAGAAAAAAACCCAAACTTTCACCTTAATGTCTAACAGACCCTAAATGTCATAAAACTTCAATTTTATACCCAAACCTTTTTTATGTCATTACATAAGACCCATACCGTCCTGTTTGGTTCTTTTTACTTCTTTGCAATGGAAAATAATTGTGTGCGAGCGTGCCAGAGAGAGTTTCAATCTCCTCCCTCAGATTAACTTTGGAAAACCAAACCTAATCAGGCGATTGTGTTTTGTTGGTTCAATTACCTCAATTAAAAGGATTTTTCTTAATAAGTGAAGAAATGCAAACCAATAAACTTAGGAAATCAAAGAACAATAAAGAAACAAGACACTTCGATTAATAAATCAAAGATAAACTTACTTCGAAATTGTCTCCAACTTCAAATACAGAGTAACAGAACTTCGAACAGGTGATTGTTGCAAGAACAACCGAGATAGGGGTGATTGTTACAAGAACAATCGAGATAAATCCTAGTCTAATTCCTAATCTACTTCGAACTGTGTTCGAGATCCTAAACTACTTCGAACTGAGTTCGAAATCCTAAACTACTTTGCCAATGAACAAACCAAGCATCAGTTTTTTGATAGCTGTTTGTTGAAGATTTGTCCGGGGGGTTTTTCACTCTTCAATTTCTTCTATTTATAGACGTTGCTTGTAGTTCGAACTTCCCGCTCCATGGATTTGAATCTAGTTTGCTTCGAACTCCAACCTCCACTCTGATAGTTGTCAGTTATTTTCCTTCCACGTCTAAATTTGAATTCTCCCTTCTCCTAGAAGCTTTAAATCTGCACGTTGGCTTAACAAACTCAAATGATAACATGTTTAGGGAAATAACTGCTTTCCAAAAGTCTTCCACGTGTTCTAACTGCCAATCGCCTTGTTTCTCAAGTTTACACATGGAGCTTGTGCGTTCAGCAGTTGATATCATAGCTTCGAGGCCAATCTTTATTTTAGTAATGGCTTGTAACTGCCAATAACTACCTTTCTAAATTGAGAAGCAATACGACATCGTATTCGATGCATTTTATCTTATTAATCCAATGTGTCTTCATTGACGAGTAATTGCCAACGTTTGGCACTTTTGATTACGTGTCAATTAATCATTGGATTGATTAATTTTATATGTAAACAGATGGTGAGGAGGAGCATATGGAAGAGAGTTATGCGGTTCACGAGAGAGAGATTAGCACAAAATCAACATATAATAGAAATAATAACACCGTTAGCAATTTTCATATACTATTTGACATATTTCAACGGTAGGAATCTATTTGAATAACAGAAGAAAAATTTAGGTGTAAAATTGAAGTTTTTTGAAGTTTAGTATTCTATTGAGGTCAAAGTTTGAAGTGTTTATTTATTTATTTATTTTTATCCCTATGCGTTCAAGTTTCCACCTCTTGTATTTTGGGTAAATTACAGTAACTGCTCAACTATGACCGTATACTCATTTCGTACCCTAATATTCAAAACATGACATTAGGTTCCATTTGTTTTAAGGTTTGTAAAATAATTCTCCAATTTTTACGTTTGGGTTTATGTTAAAAAAAAAACTAACAAAATGCTAGTGTGGGTGCGAATGCCGAACATATTTCTATTACAGCCATCAACTGCAATGCCGACAATAATTTCACAGCTTAACAAAATTGTGTGTAAGAGACATAGACACGGGTTGACAAATAAACGATATTTACATATGCAATTCTGCTAGAGTATTTTTCCTAAATTGATTATTCCTAAATTCAGTTAATTTTTTTTAGTTAATTTTTTGTCAGTACTATTAGGATCAATTTAATATCGTTGACAAGACTATTAAAAGTACCAACCAAAATTTAAAAAAAGAAAATTAAGAAAAGACAAAACTATTGAACTTAATTTATTTCATCTTTAGTAAAAAAAAATTATATGTACTTTTTGGAATCCTCTCATCCAGATGAATGATTAATTTAAAAATATTTACGCAAATCTAATTAAAATTTAGAAAATACGACAAAAAATACCATTTGCTTAATCTGGGAAAATAAAAAACGTAGAAGTGATACATCTTTCATGCCTCTCAAGAAATTATTTCGGACACAACAAATTTTATGGTTGAGGCCTTCCCTTTGTACATTCAAAAATTCAGGGGACCGATTCAGTTACTCTGCCGTTCGAATGACTGATATCATCAACCAATTAAATCCTCCATCTTTGAGCATTGATTTCAGATCATCCATGCAAGAAGAAGTGTGGATGTCTGGATATTTAGTATTCGGTTATGTGGTGAGCCGTATATGTGAGGTCCGGTCCATGTATGGACTGGCAAGGGCTAGAGGGTCACTCAGGAGCTGTAGAGCACACCCCTTGTTTGAGGACCGAACATGGTTAAGATAGTAGGTCCACAAGCATGTTCCGTTTAGCACCAAAGCTAGCCATTGACATACTCACCAAGCCCATGAAAAGCATTTACGACCAAAGGTTTATAAATGAAATGTCGAAGGTCACGAGGAATAAGATCTGCTTCGGATCAAAGCAGTGGCAACCCGGGGTCTGGGGGTGGTGGGGCGGGTAGCATGGCCTGACCCAAGAGAGTTGTTAGATGGTTACAAGGACACCTGACATCTAACGAGAAGTTTCTAGAGGGTTGCATGGCAACATGCTAGAGGTTGTGTCACATGATTGGAGTCGTCACATATGACGTCACGAGACTTGGAGAGCAAGTACATCGAGATCTATAAGTACCAAAGGATAAACCTAGATGTACACGCACAGTCTCAGATCTAATACTCTTTGTACTCTTTGAACTCTCCTTCTCCGTTTTTTGACTTGATCGTCAGAGTGTTTTTGGACAAGAGGCCTAAATGATACCAACTAGTGCTTTCTGGTTGTAGGTTCAAGCAAGAAGTAGAGGGAGAACCACTGTCTCAAGGGAAAGCGCACCGTCATGAATTAACCCCCAACAGGTTCGCTAAGGATGTCTCTACATTCCTCTCTGAAGCAACAACACTCCTACTTAACCATTCATTATCTTCTTCCTGTCCCTTAATAACTAAACCAGTGGAATGATTTTTGTGATTTATCAGCCGCAACATCGCCAAAGGATGGACCGACCCCATTTCCCTCCATGATTCCCGAAAGAAGTACCTGTGCCTTTATGTTAGATAATTGATAGAACCCAAATTCTTACCTTGACATGCAACAGCTACTTGATTTCTTTGAACACCAACCTTATTACTTGTATCACCTGTAAATTTCGTTAAGTTTACCGAGAGCTTGAAATCCCTGATTAGAATCCCATTCAAAGAGCGTTGTGTGTACTGCTTTCACGGCTCCTCCCTCGTCAAACATCTGATTAACCCAAATCTGGTATGGAGTTTGGCACTTCTCTTATTTGGGATATAAACATCAACCACCTGACCATAACTACTAAAGATTTGATTTAACCATTCATTATCCATCTTCTTCGGATCGACAGATTGTCTAAGATAACATTGTCCAAGCAAACAGTAACCGTTGATCTTATTATAGCCCATGCGGTCCTTAGTGAACCTGCTATTACCATCACCATTCTTACGGCAAAAATTATACATACACACCCTTTGTGCCACTCCCTACCACACCCTCACTCACATGGGGTGTGGGCCCCATTATGGCCCCCAAATGTGGTCCCCACACCCATGTGAGTGAGGGTGTGGTTGGGAGTGGTACAAAGGGTGTGTATGTATCGTTGTTCTTCTTACGGTTGCTGATTGACGTCCACTCCCTCCCATATGGTATTCTCCTCAGAAAATGAGAGATCCGGAGGCATCCTTCCTTGAAATTATCAATCAATGAAGAAATTGAATAATCAATTCATTAGGAATCATTCTGATCTGAATCACCTTAAAACTACTGCTAATTCAAAGAAGAAGCTGGTAAGACATATGTAATTACCCACGCACTTGGTTAAACAAGAAGCACCACTTTTCGCAAATGCATACTGATAGTATAAATTAACTAGTGAACTTGAGAAACCAAATTTTTAATGGTTAGTTTTTCAAGTTGGCTCCACATTCCACACTATACACAACAGGCAAGAGTTATGCACCATTAGCAAGATGGCAAAGTGGACATCCCTAAACTGGGAAAAAACATTTTGAAGACAACAGTTACTAAGCTATACTTATAGAACATGGCTTATAATGTATCAGCATGGAGATCTATGCTCTGTTTGCCGGTAAGACACTTTTGAGCTTCTTCTTGAAGACAAGCTGTAGAGCGGCTCCTAACAAAGGCCAGGTTGATACGATGGCAATGTAACCAAGAAGCCACATTGAAGTTCTATTTTGCCGGAAAAGCTTCTTCAAGCATCTTCTAATCGGATTGCTTAATTCCAAAGAGTTGCTCCCCTTGGCTCCAGATTGTTTGGAGGAACTGGGTGCGGAGTCCGGGAAATCAGGGTCCTTTACTCCAGCGAGGAGCTGACCTTCTCTAGAATCTAAAACTATTACTTCAGTCACTCTATCATGACTCTTTTGCCCTTCAGATAAGTCTTCCATCTCTACCACATCATTAATAACTAGCTCATTGCCCATTGCAGCCACCATCCCGCCTGTAAGATTAATATACGGGCCCTGATCAATTGATGTTTCCAGTGAAGCATGTGGACTGGTATTCTGTGTCTACACATTCAGAAAAACAAATAAATAAACAAGCAGAACTACCAATACAAGGCATGCAACAAAAAACCATTATTCAGATTTCAGGATATCCTTTCCCTTAACCCTTACGTCATTGGTATTGACCATTGATACTAGAAAAATGTTTGGCCAATAGGAATGCAAGGAAATGTCCTCGCATTCTTGAATTAGGGTTATTGTCACAGTCAGATGCAACAACTACCCCTATCTGCAAACAACAATCTAGGCTAGAGTGAACATAATTGCCAAAATTGCTGTACAGGAATTTTTTACCAATTGCCCAGTAAACCAAGGTAATAAACAAGTTCCAAACCTTCTTCTGTATATGCATGAATGGACTGCAATGTAGAATGCTGAGGAATTCATAAGCTGCTCTTACCCACCTGCATGGGAAATAACAAGTGAAGGCTACACAAAACATAGCCATATACATGTATATAAACAAGCGCGGTATCCATGCTATGTATATCTAAATTATGTAATGTTTAATCTTGCCTATACTTTTCAACAAGGCTTTCTGATTCTCCAAACCACAAGCAAAGATTAAATCGTAAAAAGTAAACAACAAGATCCATTATAGGGAAAAAAAAAGAAGAAAAAAAACCTATGTCAATTAATTAGTTGTGGAATCTCAACAAAATTAGAAATTATAGAAGTTATAATTACCAAATTGTTAGGCAGGTATATTGGCAAATATAAATGAGTGACTTGGAAAGTGGAGGGGTGGAGGAAGAAAAAACGAGTGAGATGAGAGAAGCAAGGTGATGTGAAATTTTTTGACTTTCTTTAAATTTACCTAGAAAAAGAAGGAAATGCCAAGTGGCCTACCCCTCTTTAGTATAGACTCCAGTATCAATAGATAAAAAAGGTCTATCAATTTGTTAAAGGTTTCAAACAATGGCAAAATTAATTCACCATAGGTCAAATCGTATATGAAATTATTGGCATAATTGTTGGGAGCATCATAACTTATACTCCCTCCGTCCCAAAAAGGATGTCCAAAATCACTGTTCACACCTCTCAAAAGATTATCTATATTTTTCAACGTATAATGACTTATGTATGCAATATCGATCTCGATTGATAGATTTCACTTAATTCTATTAAACAATATTTTTAAAATCACAAAAAGCATTATCAATTGCAAGACGTATCTAATTTTTTGAGGTTGGTGAATAGTGATTTGGGACATTCTTTTTGGGACGGAGGGAGTATCTTGTTCTATATCTCCATAAAATAGGAACTTTTGCTTGTCTAATATTGAGATCACATGAAGCTTAATTTGCAATAGTTACGCGTTTGTTACATGGACATGCAAAGTTCATATTTGCTAAAGAAATGGAATGTAAAGTACCAGAGACCCGATCCAGTTATTCCTTCGAAAAATGCCAGATGTCCCCCGTGTTGTGTTGTTGCCAAGACAATATTTTTGTTTGCTCTATGATGGAACAAAATATCAGCTCAAATGAATTGTTGCCATGGAAAAATGCCAATTATGAAAAGGGAGTATTTGAGCATCACCACCTGCACTCATCCCAAGGAATGGCCTCTGCAGTACAGAGTGGGTCATCCAAAGCACTGATACAGAGTAGTGGGACCGATACATTTCCCACATAACTAGAACTGCTACAACGTCTGTAGTATGTATCCACAGTCTTGATGGAATAAGATAAAAATATCAGTAACTTACAAGAGAGAGAGCCGCCGGGGAGGATCGTGGAGACTTACCTCAAATTTCCCAACAAGGCAGGTGGCATAGTTGTCAAAATCTCGAATAGAACGGGACTTGAAGCACAAGGATAAGAAAAAAAAGAACATTAGTCAGAACTAAGCAGGAAGAAAACAAGTTTTTATAAAAATTCAATGAAATTTTGAAAGGCAGATAAAAATAGTATTGAGTGAGATTAATTGTAAAAATAACCAAAGTAACACACTTGTGAAACAGAAGAGAGAGAAAAAAAAAACCACCTTAGGATGTCAAATGGCAGAGAAAAATGTATAGCTTAATTATACTAAGAGGAAGGTCAAGACTTGTTGGCTATGTACATATGTTCAGAAAATGTCATCACTATTTGCGAAATGTAACATGAAGCTTGAACATTCGTTTTTGTGTCACGTAATGGGGTTTGCAGAGGGAGAAAAGAGTGGTGGCATGAGTTACTTTTGCAAAACTTGAAGAATGAATGTGGCAAAAAGGTTCTTTTAAAAAAATTTGAAGCTTGGGCTTTGAAATAGGTTCTATCTTCAAGTGTGAACAAATTTTTGACCACCATACACAGATTATAAACAGGATCAAGAAACTGAAGAAAGAACATTAACATAACATAACTACTTGGTGACCAATTATACTTTCAAATGTGAATCAACACTACATTTACAGCTAGAAATATAACACCAATAGTTTGGACTCCGAAGATAGAAGTTGCAAAGCCTAGCAGTGTAATTTAAGTATTTCTGTGCATTATAAACAATGTCGGAGTGATCCAAACTCCAAAAATCAATCATAAGGTCGTCTGTTAGACACGTCACACCAGGAAATAAACAAAATCTTATAGTTAACCATTCCAAATTAATGGTACAACAAAACGTATCTCAAAGGTTCGTGTTAAGTTGATTGCATCAAGAAATAAAACAGTCCCATAGTTCACTGTCTAGAAGGAGAAATCTTTTTATAATTTTGAAGGAAACCACATCATAACTCACATTCTCGACAAGGTGCGTTATAAGATCCGCTTCTGGATCATTTGAAGCTAAATGGTGTAAAAATCGCTGAGTTATTTCAGTTCACAAATAATTCCCTACGCTGATCTGACTTGAAATGTTTACACCTACATTAAAGAATGCTACATGATGGTGGGATAATCCATTTCCAGAGAGGAAAGCAAACCTTTGTAATGCCTTCCCAATCGGCAAGGCGTGAATAATGAGGTTGATGCCTGAAACAAACATTTAGATACTGTTACACACAGCCAAGCAACAGGATATGCCTAGAACTCAGTTACTCATTCACAAGTTTTCTTTATGAAAGTAGAAACTTGGTTAGTTGAAGATTCAAAGATTGGAGAATGCTTATTTAAATTGGTATAAAACATTTGCATGTTCAAAGAGTCAACTAAGAAGATGGGATATGTCTTACAATTGTGCATAACCTTGAAGGCCAATGCAAAGAGCTCTGTCATATAACTTCTGTATAAGCTTCCGTGAGATGAACCTGTCACCAATCTGGGAGGAAAGCAAAAGAGGTTTCAAATTACATTAACAAAGAATGTGATAACAGCTAATTCAAATTGAATGGTTTTCATTCCCTCTAAAGTGCCTAGGGGCAAAAAGTACTTCCAATAAACATGTGGAAGACTAAACTAAGTGTACAGTGGGAAAGATGCTCTCACTTGGATATTTTGGAGATTTCGATGATACTAGAGTTGTCTGAATATGTAACAGGAAGTAAAATATTCATAGGACATGACCGAGGTACGTCAGATCTGTACCAACTAGATCTAGTGCTGGAACCGTACATGTTATCCATGTCTATTAGGAGGTGACTATTCACATATAATAAGAGGATCAAGGAGTACATCAAATTTGTATCTATGTTCCATCAAATACATTGCAGGATATTATAACATGTCTGTATCAAGGAATGGGCCAACAATATTTAACAAGCTCTCACATATTAATTAAAAATTGATCCCATCAGCACATGGAGATACAAACAAGCCAATTATAAACTCAGTGGAGAGAATGCACAGGTTGGCGAAGAGAAGAAAGGCACAAAAACCACGTTGGGAGTCTAAAACTCAAGATTTCTCAAAACCAAAATCTTTCATATACATGATATTCAACGTTTTCACAATTTCCTAACAACTCAAGCTTATGAGACAATTGATGATGTAACATGGTATCACAACCAAGTGAAGAAGTTTTCGTGTTAGGCCTCTTCATCTGCATTTGGTCCCCGATTGCATTATGCTTTTCTATGCGATGACAGGGTTGTAAGATAGCTCAATAGAATTTTTTCGTCTTGGTATGAGTAGGTTGACCTTTGAAGAGAGCACTGGCCTTGAAGGACCACACCAATCAAAAATGTAAGAAGTAGAAAGCCAGGTTGGCTTCCAGCGAGAAAGAAAAAAAGGCTTTTCACACAGGACATAAGCGCTTGAACAGCTTCGACACAAGTTTGAACGGGGGATTTACTCCTTTGTCGCCAAAAGCTTCGATCTTTTCTCATCCAACCTGCCTACTAGTTGCCTATGTAACACGGGCTCTTCTAAATGTAGAGTACCCACACAAAGCACTTGCATAAGAGTACGGGTTCCAAGTCCATCATGTTTCATTGGACATTCACCGAGCAACCATTTTTGTAAATTGAATTTTACTGCAAACAGCGACCTCCTATGTTATTTACGCAATGTCCCATGGCACCTTGCAATGCAATTTATCCTAGGAAATAAAAGTAATATAATAAAGAATATAAATGTTATGGCGTGTCTCAGATCCTTGGCATACAAAATCTAGGAATCCAAAACTTGACATTTAGACACATAATCACACTCAATCCATTCATGTGTCTATGTAACATTGAGAGATGAAATACTCAAAGATGGGTAGTGAAAGTACCTCTGGTTGACAAACTTCAATAAATAACAAAAAAAGCTTCCACGATGACACCTCTCTCTAGGCGATTTCCAGGCGATCCTCGGTAAACCCTAGGTATGGCTGACGGATCAGTTTCTTTGGCAGATGGGCTTGGGTTTAAGGCCATCGACTCAAATGAAGTACGCAAAAAGCAGAGAAGTGTCTCTAATCCTCACTTCTCTCCACGATCTGTTCATACATTGCAGATGGGGAGTTCGTTGTCCTCCTTTGGCTCAGAGCTTTGCCTTGATGTACGCGACACTCCCCTAAGTGCAGAAACTCGCCATTCTATACCCACCTTTGCTTAGTCAAGTGTTTTCCCGCAGCGATCTATACCTAGATCACATCCAGCCATCGTTCCTTCTACAAATCAACCTAATCCAGGTAAACCCAATCATTCCAAACTTTATTCACCTGTTCGGAGTTCTCAACACCCTGGTCCGACAGAGGATGCAGCCTTCGAACAAAGCCCTAAATCCCCTAATCCCATTCCAACGCCTGGTGTTCTTACCTCTGAAATCAGTTCTGAAATTACCCCAAACCCTCTACATTACACACACTCAAACGTCTCTGATAAAACCACCAAGCCCACTCCTACACATCCTACACACCCTAAACCGCAAAGCCCTAGTCGCTCTGGGTCTAGTCCAGCCTGCAAGTTACATGAAGTATTCCTACATGAGGGCCAAAATCTGGCTTGTGTAGATCGTATCTCTTCTCTGATCCAGTCGATTGAAGAAGAAATGCACAAATCTGGGGTTAATGTGAGCCTTGCCCAACTCAAATCCCATATTCTTCAGGTGCATGAAGAGCATTCTAACCCTACTGCTGCCTCTTCCAACATCAATGCCAATATTGAAGGGGATTTTGTTGTAGTAGGGGTCAACCCTCCTTACCAAGAGCCCCCTACAGTATCAAAAGTCACAGTCAATCCAGGTAAAACTCAAAACTGGGCATCCCTTTTTAAAGCTCAAGCCCCATCAAAATCTGTGAAACTAGAGCACTACCCAGATCTGCAGAAGGGTAAGGAAGCTGTAGTAGAACTAGAGGACTCAGATGTTGATACCAATTCTTGGGACCATTGTTTAATTGGGTATTTTCTGGATGGCAAGATGCCTTTCAATCTTCTTAGTGCCACTGCACGTTCAATTTGGAAAGACAATGCTCCACGATCCATCAAGCAGATAGGAGCTTGTTTTTTCTTTGAATTTAAGGATGAGGCTACTAAGCTACTGGTGCTAGAAGGTGGCCCTTATTTCTTTTCTAGGCGTTATCTGGTCCTTACTGATTGGAAAAGGATGTTAGTCCCTACTACCAAACATCCATCTACAATTCCAGCATGGGTTAAGCTTCATAAACTCCCACTGGAATGCTGGACGGCATCAGGATTTAGTCGCATTGCCAGCTCAATAGGAAGGCCTATCCATGTTGACGAAGCAACAACACACAAGAAGAGACTAGATTTTGCAAGGATCTGTGTTGAAGTGTCTGCAGAAGATGAGCTACCTGATGAGGTAGTAGTGAAGGCCAATGGAGAATCTGTTACAATAAGGGTTGAATATCAATGGTTACCTGCTAAGTGCTCGGAGTGTAAAGTCTTTGGACACAGATGCACTCCCAAAGCAGCCCCAGCTCCAGCTAGTGCTGTAGAGACTTGGCAGACTGTTGGAAAGGATCATATTTCCAACAAGGATCCCATCATCCAACATCAGGTACAAATAGCACTGGAGAAGGGAGGGAGCGCTGCTTTAGATGCTGTAATCAAAGAGGTGGCTTCATCCTCTCTTCTACATAAAACTGATGATTCATCATCTCCTTCTGCAAGCAAAGAAGTAGTGCCTTTGGGTGTAGCAGATATAGGGGAGGACATAGACTCCGATGAAGATGTTGTAGGGATCGAAGCTGATACTTGTCCTCCTAATTTGGGCATCACCTCAACCTCAGGGCCTTTTGAGAGGCAAGTTCCAATATTGAACATCTCTGCCGCCATTCCATGTGTGACAGTTGGGGGAGGGTTGACTTCTGATGGTCTGGCCCCAAGCCCAACTCTTAAACCTCCAAATTCCAGCAGTGGCAGTGGGGAGTTGGAAGATGATCTAGTGCATAGAGGTGATTTTAGAGTTGTCTCCAATAAGAAGAAGAAGAAAGGGAGGAACAAAGGAGGTGCCTCTAGCTCCTCTAACTTAGGGAGCTAATGCCTTTCTCTCTCTTTTGTTGGGCAATTGTTAATACTTCCTATTATGTGCCATTTTTTGTTAGCATTTATTATGTCTCTATCAATTAATCCTTTACATCTTGGTTGTTGGAATATGAGGGGTCTAAATGACCCCATCAAACAAAGAGAGGTTAGATCTTTCGTTAAAAAAAATAATTTGTCACTTTTGGGCCTTGTGGAGCATAAGATTAAGGCTTCCAACTCTTCTAGAATTATGAAATCTATGCTCCCCTTTTGGGATTTTGTTCACAACAATATTCATGCTCCCATTGGAAGAATAATTGTGACTTGGGACCCTTCCATTGTTCGTGTGAGTGTCCTTAGCAATACTAGCCAAGCCATTCATTGTCAAGTTCATTCTCTCTTAGGGGACATTCAGTTCCTTGCTACTTTCGTCTATGGTTCCAACATTTATTGTGAGAGGAATGAACTTTGGCAGTCTCTCACTTCTTGGAGGAGTCCTGCCTCATGGATCATTCTAGGTGATTTCAATGCCCTCAGATTTCAATCTGATAAGATGGGTGGGGATAGTAATTGGCCTCCCCACATGGAGGACTTCAACAAATGCATATCCCTCAATGATCTGAAATACACTGGATGCCATTTTACTTGGTCTAATAAACAGGACTCTTCTCATTTTGTTTCCACTAAGATTGATAGGGCTCTTGTAAATGAGTACTGGATGAGGACCTTTAGTTGTTCTAGTGCTCATTTCCTTGCACCTGGCATCTCTGATCATTCACCTATTGTGGTGTCCATGTATCCTGATCCTAAGAAGATCAAAAAACCTTTCAATTTCTTTAACTTTTTGGCTAACCATCCAGACTTCATTTCTACTGTCCAGGGAGTCTAGAGAAGGGTCATCATTGGGAATCCCATGTTTGTTATCTGTACAAAGCTTAGACTCCTTCAAGAAGAGCTTAAGAAGCTTAACTCTAAGGATTACAGTGAGATTTCCACCAGAACTCTGGAAACTAAGCAACAACTGGAATCTGTTCAGTTAGAGTTAGGCTCTGACCCTTCCAACTCCTCCAAACAAATCCAGGAGAGAGAGTTGTATAGGCAATTTGTTCAATTGGCTAGAGCTGAGGAGAGCTTTGCTAGACAAAAATCTAGAATTCAATGGCTCAAACTTGGGGATCAATGTACCTCATATTTTTTCAAATCCATCACTCAAAAAAGAAACAGGGGTAAGATCACAAGTCATGTTCTTTCTGATGACAGCCTTACTCTTGATCCATTGGCCATCAAATCTGCTTTTGTAGATTTTTACGCCAATTTGCTTGGTAAATCTCATTCCTCTCCGTATTCTGGTTCCACTAGAGTCAATCAATTAGTAGTTACCAAGCTCTCCAATGATCAGAAGGATGCGATGGTTTCTGATATCTCTAACCAAGAGATCAAAGATACCTTCATGTCCTTAAACCCTAACAAAGCCCCTGGCCCTGATGGCTACAATGCTGACTTCTTTCAAAAGACCTGGCATGTTGTTGGGCATGAAGTCACCTCTGCTGTCCGAAACTTTTTTAGATCTGGTAAGCTTCTCACTAAGGCAAATTCCACCACCATTGCTCTGGTTCCTAAAGTCCCCAATCCCTCCAAGTTGGGGGATTATAGGCCTATCTCATGTTGTAATACAATTTACAAATGTATTGCCAATATTCTTGCCCACAGGATTCAAGTTGTCCTCCCTCACCTTATTGATCCCGGCCCAATGGGGTTCAATTAAGGGTAGAAGGATAGCTGATAATATTTTTCTCACTCAAGAGATCATGAGAGACTATCACAAGCAGTCCTCCACTCCTAAATGTGCATTGAAGGTGGATATCATGAAAACCTATGATAATGTCAGGTGGGATTTCTTATGGGATATTCTCCATTCCATGAACTTCCACCCTCTTATGATCAATTGGATCAAGGCTTGCATTACCACTGCTAACTATTCTCTGAGTATTATTGGTGAGCTCACTGGCAATATCATGGGGAGAAGAGGTTTAAGGCAGGGAGACCCTTTATCCTCCTATCTCTTTGTCATTGTTATGGAGATTCTCACTCAGCTACTCAGGGAGCAATCTTTCTCTTCCACATTTCACTTCCATTGGAGGTGTGACAAAACCAAAATTATTAATCTCTGTTTTGCAGATGACTTGATGATTTTCTGTAAAGGAGAACTGAGCTCCATCAAATGCATCCAAGAGGCCCTCACTGAATTTGTTTCTCTCTCTGGTCTAGTTCCTAGCCCAGGGAAGAGCAATGCCTTCTTCTCTGGTGTACCATCCACTGTCAAAACTTCAATTCTTGACATGCTAGGCTTCAAGGAAGGACCCTTCCTATGAAATACTTGGGTGTTCCCCTCATTTCCACTAAACTAAAGTACTCTGATTGTCAGGTTCTTATTGATAAAATCATAGGTCGTACTAAATCTTGGGCCAACAAGTACTTATCCTACGCTGGTAGAGTACAATTGGTCAAATCTGTCCTGTTTTCAATGCAGACCTATTGGTCATCCATCTTCATTCTCCCTAAAAAAGTCTTGAAGGAAGTTGAATCTATCCTCAGAGCCTTCTTTTGGACTGGCTCTGACCTTAAGCATACTGGCGCTAAAGTTTCTTGGGATCACTTGTGTTCTCCAAAAAAGGAGGGAGGCCTTGGTTTCAAATCCCTCCAAGTCTGGAATAAGGCAGCCATGTCCAAACACATTTGGTACCTTGTCTCGGGTGGTGAGCAATCTATGTGGTGCCAATGGGTGAAGTCTTATTTACTCAAGGGGAAGAGTCTCTGGAGAGTCAAGATGCCTAGTAGTCCTTCTTGGACTTGGAGGAAATTGCTCCATCTTCGTCCTCTTATCCAACCCTTTATCCAGTATAGGATTGGTGATGGGAACTCTACCTCTCTTTGGTATGACAATTGGCACCCTTTGGTCCTTTGGTCGAGAAATTTGGTAGTCGTATCATTTATGACTCTGGTCTTGTTGTAGACACCAAAGTCTCTGCCATTTTACAAAACACTTCACAGTGGAATTTCCCCACATCTCAGACATGGGAGTTAATTGAGATTAGGAATGCTCTCCCACTCTTCTCCCTCGTCGCTCCGGCTCTATTCCTTTCTGTGATTCTTGTAGATGGTCCTCGGGGAGTAATGGATTGTTTACAGTCTCCTCTCTATGGGAACATCTTAGAACCCATTTCCCCACTATTGAGTGGAGCAATGTGGTATGGTTTCATGCCCACATCCCCAAATCTTTTGATCGATTAGTCTGCTTGCCATACATAAATGTGCTTCCACAGGAGGATAGGCTTGTGATGTTTGGTGTCAAGGACTCCTCCTGTTGTAGCTTCTGCAATGAGGAGGAGGATCATGATCACCTTTTCTTCAATTGTCCTTTCACCAAAGAAGTTTGGGACTCTGTTTCTCTTAAATCCAACCTCACTTGGCAATCCCAACCTCTCCAAAGTCTGGTCTCTCTGCTGCCCAATTACAAGGGAAAAGGACTTAGGAGTACTCTAATCAAACTTTCCTTTACAGTCACTCTCTATCACATTTTGGATTGAGAGGAACCTCAGGAAATTTCAGAGTGTGCAGAATCCAATCCCAACTGTGGTGAGCAAGATTTGCAATCAAATCGACTGATGTGTTGATGTCCCTTACTAAGCTTCCCACAGGCCCTTTATTTTTATCTGAAGCATGGAATATAAATGCTAACTCCAATTAACTGATCAGATGGCATATAATAAGTGGTTCTTTGTGGTTCATTGTGATTCTTTGTGTTTTGATATTGTCATTACCATACTCATGTTACTAATTGTTTCCTAGTGGCAGGTTGTTTCAATTGGCCCAGACAATGGTAGTGGTGCTGATTATGTTCTAATGTCCCAGTTGGGTAGTTTGTGTGTACAGGTTCTGTATACTGGGTTTTGCTAAGAGGTTCTACTATTACTTCTATTTACTCAGGTAGTTAGTTTATTTTCCTTGCAACTTTTGAACCTAAAGTGGATGGCCCAATGTGCCTCAATGATCCTCCACATTCATGTATTTGTACTGCCTGGCCACATGGTGTTATGTCTGCTGCTGGATAGGTTCTTTCCTTCTCATTTTTGTGTGTCCTTGGGAGAGTGTGTTTGTGCCCCTACATTCTTTGTGAGGGGTAATAATTCGTTGTGTGGTGAATGTGAGCTGAGGGAGTTAGGTCCTGGCTCCAGGGTTGGCCTGAAAAGTAGAGTGGGAGGGTGAGTTTTCGAGGGTGTTTGTAGTGTGAGTACATAGCCCCTGGAGCCTTCGCCTTTCTCTTGCTAGTTTCACTTATGCTGCTGTTATCCTCTGTTTGGATCTGTGACTGTAGTGCATCACTGCTAGACACTACTGACCTCTTTGTGGACTGCCATTTGTTGGGCAGAGCTGTTATGTTATAATTTGGTGTAATACATGCTACTTGATGGTATAGTTGCAATTTATTGTCGATTACATATGTCAGGCTGGGTTTGTACATTGAACCTGTTAGTGGTACCATAGTATGTGAACTTGCTGTTATGTTTTTGGTTATCCTAGCCTTGGGGGGTTGTCCCTTGGCATGTTTGAACCCCTTGGGGAGGGGGCGTCCTCCCATTCTACTTCTGAACTGTTCTTATTGCTACTGGAAACATGATGTTGATCCTTGTTGCACCTTCTTACACTTTATGTTGCTGCTACTCTCCTTGCCACTGCTGTTGCTGCATACTGATGCTCTATATGATGCTGCACCCAATGCTGTTACTGCTACTGCAATCTGTTTGAACCCTGCTGTGGTGTTCTATTGCTACTGCTGCTGCAATCTGTTTCTGTTAATCTATGATGCTGCACTCTATCTGCTGTGGCATCCACGATGGTGGAAGTTTTGCTTCTTCTCTTCCTCTTTCTTTTCTTTTTTCAGCTGCTGCTGTTATACGCAGTGGCTGGCACCTTGAGGGTGCTCCAGTTACGAACGGGTCATGGCGAAATTTTTCAAAATTTTCTTGATTTCAAGCAACCACGAGAATTGAAGCTATTCATGCAAGCTACCATAAATCTCCACTGCTCGAGTCAGCCACGGTCCATGTTTCAAGTTCATGTGGAGACCAAGCTCCAAGTCACATTTTCAAGTCCAAGTATCATGTGCATATGGTGTCCAAGTTCCAAGTTTCTAGTTTTCAGCTGTTTTATTTTACTCGTTCAATTGTATTAAGACTTGTAATTCCTCTCCCTCTTTTGTAGCAGGTTAGGAATCATAAGATAGTTCATTAGCATTGTAGCCTTTCGGCATAGTTTTCATTTTCTTTCTCTTTTCTTTGTCCTCCTGGGGTATGCCCCTTGTAGGCTGTACATTCTTTTGTCTCCCCTTATTATTTCAAGCTTTCTTTACCCAAAAAAAAAAAAGTACCTCTGGTCTACAAGTGGCATGAGAAGCGCAGACCCACATCGTCTAGGTCTGGAGGTGATGTGCACTATATAAGTGCAATAGTATGTGGAGTTTACAGCTATATTTTCGGGTTGTGTTCTACCGAGATGGTTCAACACATTACAGGGCTACGGGATGGGGTCGTCCTTATTTCAAGCATCTCCACCAGAACGTAATAAGGTGCACATGTTGGGGGGTTGTTGTGAAAGATAGCTGAACATACACTGTCTAACCCATTTTCGTATGGCATTAGATTTTGCTGCTTAAACTGTTCAATGTGTCTCCAAAACTCTTGGAATAGGCCAGAACAGGAAATTGACCACTATGGACAACCCCACGTACAGTTCTCAATCAATGATGACTGAGCATATCTGCAAATAAAGTAGAGGTATAGGAAATACGTGGTAGAAATCATCATATCCCTTTCATAATGAAAAATGGCTGAGAAAATATTGTAAACCTCTAAACCACTCATACTTAATTATCTCAGGCTGGAAATCAGGAATTTACCAAGGCATCCATGTTTAAAGGTTTATCATACAAACATGATGTATTTTATTTTTTTCATTTGATGTACACTTTCTCCACTTAATTCTTTTACCTCCCTCTATTTCATCATTGTTGAGATATGGAAAGTTTTTTTATCTTTTGTTTTTGTTTTCCACTTAAGTTGCAGTTGATGCAAAGCTAAAATTATGGGGTATGTGCCTGAACCCATACCCACATTTAAACACTTGGATGAAATTCAGAAGTACTTCAAAACAAAAAATCCCGCGTTTGATAAATAGTAATTCGAACCTCCCATGGCGACGAGAGATAATATTCTCTTTTCCGTTCATCCTGTTTAATTTCAAATTCACTCCAGAATGATTACATCTCATGTCAGAATATAAGACACAGTATAATCACCTACAGTACAACCACAAGCAATTCCACGAGTAGAGGTCCAAGTATCAGGTACTTTAAGCAAGAGACTAACCAGAAGGTCCCACGGAGAGCAGATGGCAACAGCCCCAGCAACAGGAACATTCTCCCCATGCTCCCCGAGGTACTTTACCTGAAATAATTTGGACGAAGTAAATATCAACTCGTTGACATGTTACATTTTTATGCCAGTAAATATGATAGAAAATTGACCTGCAATATAAAATATGAGAATATCTCGATAAAAGCATCTATGGAGATATGCTGGTGAAAAATATGTAATAAATGCATTACAAACAAACAATGATCATCATGTATGAAGCTAGCAAAACAATTGGTACTTGAAAGTCTATGCAAAACGTGTAAAAGTACTACAATGCAAGAGCAATAAAGAAAGATTGTATACTTAGCTTGGCCATGATGGCTTATGACAATAGGGAAAGACAATAGTACTATACTACTATGTTACTCACTCCATCAAACTCAAATGCAGTTATGATTATGTAACAGTGAAGATAGAAATCAAGACCGTTAAATAACAATCATACTTTGAGAAAATCCTGACTTCTATTCTTTAGGGATGGTACAACAGTTTGAATAGTTATTGCTAGCATAATTCACAAAAACAGGTATGATTGTTAACAAGAAACTCATTAGTTGCTTGACTTGCTTCAGACAATCAATAGGAACATTTTCTTTTCACTTAAAGCAAAGCAATTCTAATACTATAAGGAAGAGTCCATAGATTTTGTGTACTTCAACTGCAAGTTGTTATAATAGTTTGCAACGGCATCATTCAATGTCAAGTAAACATTTACAGCAAATTCTGCTCATCTGACATGTCCTTTTATAAAAACCAAAAGTAAAGATTGGTTGGAGAATCAAACAACACAGAAACTTACAACCTGGGGTCCTCCTAATGACAATTACATGACTAATTACTATCGTGTGAAAGGAGGAGCTGGCCAAGGGGCCTTGGGAGTAGAGGTGGAGGGACCATGAGAGAGAAATAGTGGATAGAGGAAGAAAGAAGGCCGTGGTTTTTTTTTTTTAACGTAAGTATGATAATTTTTCAGGGCGTGTTTTGTGTTTTGCAAAAATGGTTGACTCCACATGGGAGAGTGAGGTGCATTCGTCATTATTTTGGTTGAACAATAAGAAGGAGAAGTAAGATTTGTGCACTTCAGTCCACAAACCACATGGCGAAATGTTGAGGTAAATCGGAGAAGGTAATCCACGGGCTTAGTGAAGTTTGCCCTTTTTTGTTGCAAGTATGATGATAAGCATTTATCTCAACACTAGATTGCCTCAATCCTGTTTTGAGTTCACAGGGAGAGGGAGTAGACAAAAGATCCTCTCATTTTCTACATGTAGAGAGAGAGATGGTTAAGTTAGTGGATCGTTTGTCTGTTGCATTTTTTGTGAGGAACTAGAGCTGTAGCAGATCAAGTATCCTAGAATATCTTAAGTTCAAGATTCTAGTATATATACATTTACATAGATAGATACATATTATAAATGTAAGTAAGAGTAACCACAATGGCCTAATCAAAATTGGATAATCAAAAGTTGTCACATCGCCTTTTGGTGATCCATTTAAGGGATTGCTAAAGTTAACAATGTAGAGGTCCACAATGGTATAATCAAAATTAAATAACCACAACCTTCAAACTACACACACACACACAAAAAAAAACTAAAATCTGAAAATAGAAAAAAAGAATTAAAAAAAAGTTTTCGAAACCAGTTTTTTCTAAAACAAAAACTGTGAACATAGAAAACAGTTTTTTTGAAAACACTTTCAAACTTATAAAAACTCTTTATTAGAATTTCAAAAATGGTTTTCAAAAATTGTTATTTGGTTTTGAAAAAAAAATTTCATATTCAAAAACTATTTTACAGTTGAAAAGAAAAAAAGAACAGTTTAAAAAAAAAGTATTTGAAACTATTTTTTAAAGTAATTTTGAAGACATTGTTGAAAGAAAGAACAGTTTTTTTCGTCAGGTATACTTGATTGAGGAGATGTGAGGTCCATTAAATTTGGTTATTGTGAAAATGTTGCTAGTTTGGATTATCCAAAGGTCAAAATTTGGTTAATGGTCAAGAGGTTGCTAAGTTTGGTTATTTGAATATGAGCACTTTTTTTTTTTTTATCAAACATTGCTAAATTTGGCAATCTTTTAGTTTTAGTTACGCCATTGTGGATACTCTAAAGGCATTTTATTAGTAGAAGGCATTAAGGAATGCAGCCATAGACCAGAAAAGAAATCACAGTAGGAAAAGGCCCTAAAAGCTCATTCATGCATATCGGAAAGCTCTACAAAGTAAGAATGGTCGTGAGAACTACACCCCCTTGACTCCTAGCAGTACAAGAGACTCACCAAATAACTGTTTTAGCAAACTCATATGAATCTCAACACCATCAACAAGCTGATGGTTCCTCTACCATCAAATGACCCACATCAAGCAAAAAGAAATCATTACCAAAAAATTACCTCCGTACTTTCCCACCATTGATACATCAATACATACCCTATAGAAATGTGTTTTGCCTATAAAAGTCTCCAAACCCTAAATCCTAATTTTCTAAGAATTTTGCCTTTCTTAATTTTTTGAAAAATAAGGGAGAATAAACTGGGGAAGTGAGAGAGAGAGAGAGAGAGAGAGAGAGAGAGAGAGAGAGAGAGAGAGAGAGAGAGACGTGGAGTGGGGGTGGAGGGCCTGGAAGGGGAGGGAGGGGATGTAGGGTAAGTATTTATTTATTTATTTGTTACTTCTCCTATTGATTCTAAGTGTGTTTTTTATGCATCGGTAGTACTTGCAAAACAAGAAGTAATCATTGTAAGAAAATATTTGAATCTATATATGTTCTTTTCAAATGGTTTCAGTCTTTAAATAGGATATTAATTCGTGCTTGTTCAATACACAGGCTGGAAAAAAACTCTCAAATGCAATTTTTTTATCAACTAGAGTTGTGCCCGTTAAAAACACGAGGCCTAAAAAACACAAATATTTTTTTTTTTATCAAACAGCATTGTTCACCCGTTCGATACATGGGGGTCGGACAAAATACCAATATTAGTAGACCAATGTTTGAAGTTTGAACGGGCACAATGTTAGTTGACCAATGCCATAGTGAAGTAACTCCATCTCACCCAAGAAAACAACCGAACCATTCCAAACTAAGATGCTGTATCCTATTGTTTCCTACATTGTGTTGGTAACAATACTCATACGTTACCAGAACAAAAAAACAACCCAGACTTTATTAGAGTCAAATTTAATTGATTTGAACTATATAAAGTGATGTTCACACAAACCAGTATTGAAAAATGGAGATACATCAGTCTAATACCAGAATGTTGGCACCAATGCTCGTCCCAACGGCAAACAGTGGAGCCTTGGTGTATTTGTGATGAAGATAATCAATAACTGCCCTTGTATCCTCAGTCCATCCAGCATTATAAAAACAATCGGACTGCACAGATTGAAGATGATTTTAAGAAAAAAACCAACAACTTTCTCAGTATAAATTAATCGCAGATAAATTTAAATTATGTCTGCAACATGAAAAGAAGTACCCACATAGCTGGAGAATAAAGTAGACCTACCCTTACAATTACATACTCCATAACTTAATCTAAACCAAAGCATATATATATATATATATATGAGTCCGGATCTAATCCGGGACTCCACCTTCCCGATATTTTTTTGAAAATCCGAGCCATCCAATATGTTCAAAAGGTGTTTTCAAGGATCCACGCGGGAAATCTTCAAAAAAAAAAAATACCGGGAAGGGCTTGATGCAAGTAGTTTTTCGCAAAATTGTAAATATACAGTTTTTGCGAAAAATTGCTTGGATCAAGCCCTTTCCGGTATTTTTTTTTGAAGATTTTTCGCGTGGACGCTGGAAAACACCTTTTGAACACATTGGACGACTCGGATTTTCCAAAAATAATTTTTAAAAGCATCAAAATACCAAAAAACCTCCAATTTGGGATTCCGGATTGGATTCCGGATTAGAAGGTGTTTTCAAGGGTCCATGTAGGAAATCTTCAAAAAAAATAAATACCGGGAGGGGCTTCATTGAAGCAGTTTTCGCAAAAAATATATATTTATATATTTTTTGCGAAAACTGCTTCGATCAAGCCCTTCCCGGTATTTTTTTTAAAGATTTCCCGCGCAGACCCTTGAAAACACCTTCTGAACACATTGGACGGATCAGATTTTCCAAAAATAATTTGCAACACAAAAAAAAACCATTTTTTTCTTATTTCTGGGAGGTGGATTAGACATTTTTCATATATATATATGAGGATTCCCTGACAGTCTTACGTCCACACCTCCCATCTCCCAGCCATTTGGTTGGGATCCAACACGTTGGATGTGTTTAAAATGTGTTTTTAAGTGTCTACAAGAGGATTTGTCAAAAAAAAAAAACTCGGAAGGGCTTGATCCGAGCAGTTTTTGATAAAACTGTAATATATGTACTACTCGGATCAAGCCCTTTCGAGTTTTTTTTTTTTTTTTTGACGAATCTTCGCATAAACCCTTAAAAACACGTTTTAAACACTTTGGGCAGTATGGATCATCACAACATTGCCAGGAAAGGGGAGGTGTGGACGTAAGCTATGTCAGGGAGTCCTGATAGGATCCTAACTCTGTGTGTGTGTGTGTATCCGCTGTTTTGGCAAAGATTAGATAGCGGTAGTATCCAGTTCAAAAAAGATAGAGGTAGTATAAAACGTGTTTATCTTACGACCACGATAAACACGTTTTATACTAACATGCTAAAAGAAGAGAAAACTTCAGCACGTTGATGCAATAAGCAACTAAATTTAGACTGCAGTTGCTGGTATACCCAATCACTGCTGAAGTTTATGGCACCTTTTCATAGAAAATAACATTTTTTTGGTAAATCCATAGAAAAAAACATTACCTTCTCATAGAAGAATAATTTCACAAACAATATTCAGGACATTGTCCAAAATGAAAAGTTTCCTATCAATACTAACCCAATAGGTACCACAAAAATGATTTAGCCTGAAACATGATAACACAAGTTGTCCACTGTTTTTTCAAAAATAACTGCACAAACAGGAGATTTTAAATTTACCATACAACTCATGTGCACATCCATACAGAGAATTACATATCCTAGATAAGCCCAAATACTGAATTACACACAGTATGGACAATGGCTTTTTAAGGCTTGTGTCAGCAAATAGTAAGTAAAGGGGGAAATAAATGCAATGGCTTAGTACTCCACTCCAGTCTATATTGATATTTCATTTGAGACTTTAAAAAATTCAGAAGCAAAATTGAAGCCTAAATCCTTTGGAAACCCAAGGCTAGATAGTCTAGGGTCTACCGAAGTTCTATGATTTGGATTCTTTGAATCTTGAGGTGAATCGTTTTTTGATTAAGATGGAATTTGGGGATGTTAGTCAGGGCAAGATGTAAATATCTTACGACCACGATTGTCATTTGAGGTGCCAGATGGTATACATTATGTTTCCAATATTGGGAATATTTTCTTCCTTGTCCTAATTTTGTGCTTCTTATATCGATATCATCTGTGCTATTATGGAACTCCATTCCATGGAGTCTTCTGTACATTTTGAGGATTTAAGTCAACTTGTATTATTTAGAAGTTTTACAAGGCCAATCATTTGTAATATTTGGAGACTTACTTATTTACGGAGTCGTAGAAATTAGGGTTGTTGCAGAGTTAAAGACAGGTAGCACAGGAAGCTTTTATGAGTTTTAACAACATACAAAGCATTCGATGTTTGGAAGACCAACAGGCATACACTTCCTTGATCTGTCCATTTTCATGCTGTTCCATTGGTTTTCGGCAGCAAACGTCTGTTAGGGAGGAAGCTTCCTAAAGCAATCTAGTCAATCAATTGCACATGTGAGTAGGGATCGCTCTCTGTTCAACAGAGGTCATCGATGGGTCCTCATTTCTTCACACAATCTTCTGCCCAAGCCCAACCACTTTATTAAACAAAGTATCACAACCACAGGGCTTCTAATTTATTTTTCTGGGCATGCTTTGTACTTGAAACATGTCACCTTTTGATAAGGTTTGGGCTGAGGCCAACGAGTTTGTCAAAAACAGGTTAAGAAAAGATGAGATAGAGCAGAAGTGTTAACACTTCCAGTGGAATGTTCCCCTGATTATGGTGAGAGAGTGACAGCAAATTTCAATCTCAGTATTAGTGGATACATTGCCACCATGAATATGCTAGTGCAAGTCGTGTAGAGCCTGAAAGGTTTACTTCTAAGGGTACTTTTGGTATATCAACTGAGTTGTAACGCTAGCAACAAATATTGTAGCATTGGGGCAAACTCTGATGTAACAACTGTTCTTGTGTCCCAAATGTACCAAACATGAGGCTTGCGGAAGTGTTTGTGGTTTATAGGTTGCAATTGTAACATAGTCTTGGTAAAACTCAATCCCAAAAGCTAGCTATTGAAGTGAGGGTGCCCTTACGGTTATTTATGCAAAGTAGGACAATTCTATTGAGGGGTAAAAGTTAGGGTTTACTTTCTCATTACTTTGTACTTATACAAGAGATAAAAAAAACTACCGACCTAGTTACATTATGACCCCAAGCTACCGACCTAATTACATATGAGGATTAATACAAACTAATTCCACATTACACCCATAACTTAACACTACTACCCCTCAAGTTGGTGCGAAGATATCAATCAAACCCAACTTGAACACAATCGGGTGGAAACTCTTGCTGCCAAGCCCTTTTGTGAAAATGTCAGCTAATTGATTTTCAGATCGCACAAAAGGCATACATATCAATCCCTTGATGAAGTGCCTATCAATCTCTATATGCTTCGTTCTCTCATATTGAATAGGATTGTGAACAATGTTTATGGCAGTTTTATTGTCACAGTAGCGTTTCATAGGACCACTATCGGAAATTCCCAAATCATGTAACAAAATTTGGAGCCACAAGAGCTCACAGACACCATGAGGCATAGCTTTATACTCAGCTTCTGCGCTAGACCTGGCAACCAATAATTGCTTCTTACTTCACCAAGTAACCAAATTTCCCGCAAGGTAAGTACAATGGCCAGAAGCAGAGCATCTATCATCCACAGAACCAGCCCAGTCAGCATCAGTAAATGCCTCCAACTGCAGGTGACCATGATTACAAAATAGAATTCTTTTCCCTGGAGCTAATTTGAGATACCTCAAAATACGATAGACTACATCTAGGTGTGAAGTACGAGGATCATGGATAAATTGACTAACAACGCCCCCTGCACAAGAAACATCTGGTCTAGTGTGCGGTAAGTATATCAGTCGACCTACCAGTTGCTGATATCTTTCCTTATCAATGCGCTCCCCTGCGTCTCCACTAAGTTAATGATTCGCCTCAATAGAAGAATCTGCAGGTCTACAACCCAACATACCTGTTTCTTCCAATAGATCAAGTATACACTTTCATTTAGAGATAAAAATGCCTCTACCAGACCTAGCCACTTCCATTCCAAGAAAGTATCTAAGTGACCCCAAATCCTTAATCTCGAATTCTGGGCCAGACTAGACTTGAGATTAAGGATCTCATTTACATCATTGTTTGTCATTATTATATCATCAACATAAACAATAAGGACAACAATCTTATCAACACTTCTCTTGATGAACATAGTATGATCTGGATGACTTTGTTTGTTTCCAAACCTCAACATAGCCTTCGAAAACCTGCCAAACTATGCTCTAGGTGACTGTTTCAACCCATAAAGAGCCTTTTCTAACCTACACACACATTTCCCTCAATTTGAAATGAAGAAAAGTTTGGTGGGATAGCCATATACACCTCCAACTGTTTGAGAGGCCAATTCAAATTGGCAGCACAAAAGAGTAGAGCTCGCACGGAGTTCACATTTGCTACTGGAGCAAACCCTTGGCAACAATTCTCGCCCTGTATTGCTCAACTGCACCATCAACATTCTACTTAACGGTGAAAACTCATTTGCAACCCACTGATTTCTTTCCTTTCAGAAGTGATACTGGCTCCCAAGTACCATTCTTTTTCAAAGCCGTCATCTCTTCTACCATAGCTCCTTTTCCACTTTGATATCATGAATGCATCCTGCCAATTCTGTGGAATAGATATAGAAGAAATAGATGAAACAAAGGCATAGTACAAAAGAGATAAACAATCATAAGAAACAAATTGGGAGATGGAATGTTGAGTACACGATCTCACAACTTTGCGAAGAGCAATAGGAAGATCATCAGAACTAATAAGAGGAGGTTCAATGGGAGAAGAGTCATTACTAGATAAAATCAGTTGAAGAGTTTGGAACTGGAGCAGGCGATTGTGATTGACAAGGTGGTATCACACGCGAAGACATTCCTTTTTTCCTGCTAGTGTATGTCTTTAAGTTAGACCCTTGCAGACGTTGTATTCCTTCTCCCTCATCACCACCAATGTCATGTGTGACTCTTTTGGCAGATATTAGTTCCTCTCAGACTCTTCCTTCTCCCCCTTGCCATGATTATAAAACAATTTCTCCCCTCACCATAAAACATCTCTTCTTCCTGCCTAGGCTCCACTTGAAGAGATGGAGTTGAGCCGGAAAAAAATGACTCTATTTACTAATAAGTGACATCCATAGAGACAAAAAATTTCCTACAGTGAGGATCATAACATTTATACCCCTTCAGAGTAAGAGAGTACCCAAGGAAAACACATTTATGGGCCTTTGGACCGAACTTGCCACCAGAAGGGTGAGGTGCATGAACAAAACACACAAACCAAAAACTCTTGGGGAAAGGGTGGTTACACTAAAACTGCTAGGGAGACACTCAAGAGGAATTTTGAAATGAAGAACACTAGATGGCATGTGGTTTATAAGATAAGTTGCAACTAAAATTGTTTCTCCCCATAAATATTTGGGAACATTCATGGTGAATAAAAGAGAGCGAGCTACCTCAGTAAGATGACGATTTTTGCGTTCAGCAACTCCATTTTGTTGTGGAGGTCAATACAAGTCATCTGAAAAAGAATACCATTTTCATCCAAAAAAACCCTAAAACTCCTATCGATATACTCAGTATCATTGTCACTATGAAGAATTTTAACATGCATATTAAACTAAGTGCGCACCATCGCATGTAAAGATTTAAAACAAGAAAAAACTTCACTCTTTGATTTAAACAAATACACCCAAGTGACACGAGAATAACAATCAATAAAAGCGATAATCCACCGATAACTTTATGAGATGGAACAGGGTAAATACCCCAAACATCAGAATGGATAATCATAAAAGGAGAATCACTCTTTTTATTAATAGGGGCATAAAAAGAGCATTTATGTTTACCAAACTCACAGGCTTCTCAAAAAAATTGGCTCTGAGAACAATGTTAACTAAACTTGGAAAAAGTTTTGCTAAAATCCCAATAGAGGGATGACCCAATCTACGGTGCCACTGATGTAACATAGACAGAGCTGAGCATGTATCTGCTTGCAAAACTAGACCACATGACAAGGATAAATGAGAAGGATGAGGTGCAGATTCCAAAAAATAGAGGCCCCCATTTGCTTTACCACTACCAATCACCATCCCCGTGCCCAGTTCCTTAAAAACACAATGAGTAGGAAAAAAAGGTTACAGAACAATTTGTAGAACAAGTAAGACTACTAATAGACAAAAGATTAGTGACAAAATTTGGAATATGTAGAACTGAAGAAAGAGAAATATAGGGAGAATAGTGAATGGAACTTTTCCCTGAAATAGCAGAGAATGATTTGTCTGCTATTTTGACTTTATCCTTGCCAAAACAAGTAGAGTAAGAATCAAACATAGAGGAACAAGCTGTCATATGATCGGAAGCACCAGAATCTATAATCAAGGGAATAATAGAAGAGGCAGTAAATGCATTAGTTAGGATGCATATGTGAGCAAAATAGGATGAAGTAGGAGCTGATGTGGAAGTGGAAGAAGCTACAATACATGGAGAATCAGTCCAAGCCATAAGGCGCCTGAGAGCTTGCATCTCCCCCCGAGTCAAACCACCAACATAATCAGAAGACACATGAGCCCCCGTACTAAAACCAGAACCAGATGAGGCGGTAACTGCAGACTTTGAAGCATGGGCCTAGCATGAGAACGTGTGGTACCATGACCACTGCCTAGCCATGCAACTTCCAGCAAAAATCCCTAGTATGGCCAGTATTGTGGCAATAATCACACTGAAGTGACTCACGATCAATGGACCTACTGGTTGACCGTGGCTTACCTCTTTTCATTTCCCCCATTTTGGTTATGATGATGCAGTTTCAAAAATCATTTTGAGTAATTTTAAAATGGTTTTTAATTTAAAAATTCATGATCTGGAAAAAAAAGAAAAAAAAAAAAAAGAGAAGTTATTATTTCTTCAAAAAGGAAAAGTACTTAAAAGAAAATATCTAAAATTGGGGAAAACAAATTAGAGTAACTATGAAATTATTTAAATAATAGAAAGTAATAAATTTGATCATGTTTTGATTTGAAACGTAATTTAACTATTTAAAATAAGAAAAGTGATGAAAATTATGAACTTGGGCACCCCAATTTTCCAATAACTTGGGCGCCCAAGTTATTAAAATATGCGAAAATTTCATAATTTTGCTAAGATTGATTTTGTTCCTCTTTTGTTACATTTCCAATATATATTACTGGGATGTAAGGTTGAGGAACTTCCCTCAAGATCTAGTTTAACTCTTACCTTGAAATTATTCTTGAGAATGCACCCATTAGACTTCAAACTTGCAAATGATAGGGATACTATGGCTGTTTATTGGGTTTTAGACACATTTAGAGTATGGAATAGCTTGGTTTCACAATGGCTCAGAGCTTTGGGAACACTTTTGGGATTGTAGTGAATTTTGTAGGATTTTTGGTAGAGTTTTTGATGGAAATAAAGAAAGTGGCAGAAGAGAATAGTAGTAATGGGAAAGAGAGAAGGGAGAGGGCAGGGGAGTAATGTAACAAAAGAGGTAAGAAGAAACATCTTCCCAACATTTCCGCTGGGCATCTGAAGCAAAAGAAGCAGCATTATGTGATTCCCTGCAGATGCTTCTACATGGTCATGATTTCAAGGAAATTGGGGCGCCCAAGTTACAGCAAAATTGGGGCGCCCAAGTTTGGCTTGATTTAGGGTGCTCAAGTTTATTTTGGATGCCTCGATGCCTTGGTGTGTTTTCGGGGTTATTTTGGTAGTTTAGGCCTTGAGTGAATCCTTCGAGAAGGCTGACGGGCCATGATCCAAGTATTCGAGGGGTGCAAATTGGGGTGTCTACAGTTGCCCCTCTTTGATGGAACTTATATATCATTAATTTGATATTAAGTGACATCAAAGACTTTAGACAACCCAATTTGTGTCTTCGAATCTTCTCAGTGGAGAAAATAAAAGTTGTGCAAATATTTATTGAAAAATTCATTTTGGGGCACGAATGATGATTGATTTGAAAATTCATTTGATATTTCAAGAATGATGAGTAATTAATTTGAAAAATTATGATTATTTGATATGAAATTTAAGATTGATTTGATATTTTGAAAATTTTGAGCTTGATTTTTGAATTTTAAAAAATGTAAACGCAAACTTCGAATGTTTTGACTTTAAATTTGAATTTTGGTGTGTTGAACTAAAGATTTTGACAATTTAAGTTTTCCCAGGACCTAAGTGTAATTTTTAATGCCCAGATTTGAACGAAGGGGTCCAAGTGTAATTTGGGCACTCGAATTAAAAACCCAAAAATCGATTTACTGTCGTTTGAACCTCAAAGGTGCTCTCTTCGAACTCAAGCACTCCGATTCCAGTCCGATGACCTGTGGTGCATTTTGAGACCAACTCATCCGGCCAGTCTCCTTCTTCTCCGATCGTCTCTCTCTCATACCCACGCACCGAAAACCCCATAACTCATCTCGAGTGAATCCTTCTATAATTGGAGTGGCTTTACAACTAGAGATCCGCAGAGACACATCTCCACTAGTTTTGGCAGAGACTCTGTTGGGTCTAGATCAAGTGAGCCGTGGGCTTACTCAGATATTCGGTGGTAGTCCTCTTTTACTTTAGGTTTGGTTTCACTTCTTCCGACTTTTCATTTACATCTCCTTGTCACCACAGTTATTTATTTTGGAATGATCTTTTGCAGATGTGGATGTGCGACAAATTGAATGTTCTGCAAGTTCCCTTCGGAGATTGGCTTTATGAAGCAAGGACTTGGGCTAGGTGTAGGTTTGTGAGGATTCATGACACATTGGCTGACTGGATAGACTTTCTTGCTGCCTTGGAGGATGATGACATTGTGTGGAAGTGCCATTGGTTGCCTCTTCCAGCCATGACCATGAGTACTATGGGTGCTCAAAAGGTGGTGCTGGCGGGGTTGAATCAGTTCACTTTTTACATACCAATGAGGCTTCTGTGTCAGCTCGGCATTCGTCTGCTAAACATCCAGGTCCCTTTGTGACGCCACCTTTCACTGAAGCATCGGTGTGCGCATCTCAAGAAGGTTGGGTGGTTCGCATAACTTGGGCTCGGGACCAATACCCCTTCATTTTGCTGTCTATTTCCTACAAAGGATGGCTGCGAAGGGATGTGCGCAGAAGGGATGTGCGCAGAAGGCTGCATGGTGGTGCCTAAGCTAGATTTCAACTCACTTTGTTGTTCCTGACACAAATGGTGGACCCCGCGATGTGTCGCAACGTTCAATGTCTTTTGTTTCTGTGGCATGTATGTTGTAGTAAGCGACAAGTTTGGAAGTGGTGTGTTTGGGCCAATGTCAGGTTTGTTTGTCTGTGTGGTTTGTTGTAAGCATGCTCAGTTTTTTCAAGAATAAATGTTGTAATAAAGCTTTGAATAATGAGAAATTCCCAGTTTAGTCCATGATCTAGCATATGTTGGAATTTTGCAATATCTTGATATCAACTCAAACTGTCGTGATCAAACCCAGTGTGAGGTTGCCTACGTATCCCTTTTAGGGAATCAGGTCATAACGTAGTTCAAGTTAGGGTTCACTCAAGAATTGACACTCTCCTTTTGTGCTCTTATTTTTGCCCAGCATTGCCTTTCTGGATTCTTGGTCTAGCGAGCCTTCAATTTCCCTTAACTTTTGCCTAAGCTGTCCTTTCAGGTTTTTGACTTAGCAGGCTTTGCTCTAATTTTTGCCTGGTGCCGCCCGCCCTTGCGGTTTTCAACCTAACAAGCTTCTCTTATGGGTAGTATCTCTTGAGTTGATCAAGATTGACTAAGGTTGAGAATTAATTGTCGTCCAAATCAATAAGAACAACTGCACCACCAGATAAAATAGTCTTGATAATATATGGCCCAGCCCATTATGGTTGAAAGTTTCCACGAGGATAAAAAATCGGCGCCGAATTTCCTTTGACAACCATATCTCTTTCTATCAAATCTCTTGACCTTACCATCTTATTAAAGGCCCTTGCAATTCTTCGTTGATAGCCCTGAATAAGATACAAGGCTCTAAGTCGCCTCTCATTAAACAACATTAATTCCTTGAACCTTCCTTTTAACCCGTCCGCTTCATCGATTCCTAACTCAGCTATAATTCTCAAAGAAGGAACCTCTAACTTGATAGGGAGCACAGCTTCCATGCCATATACCAAAGAATACAGTGTTTCCCCTGTTAGGGTGCGAATGGATGTTCAATATCCCCGAAGAGCAAGTGGTAACTATTCATGCCAGTCACTCGCTGATCTATGGTTTTTTCGAGGATCGTTTTGACGGTTTTGTTAGCTAGTTCAACCGCTCCGTTGGTTTGGGGTTGATAAACCATGGACTTATGTACCTGAATTTTGTAATCCTCGAGCGCTTCTGCTGCTTTTCCTCTAAAATGGATGCCATTGTCTCACACAAATGCTTGAGGGACCCCGTATCGATAGATGATATTTTGTTCGATTGAAGTCGCTACTTGAACGGCCGTGAGGGTGGCGTAAAAGGCTGCTTCCACCCATTTTGAGAAGTAATCAATGGCTACTAGAATGAATTTGTGACCGTTCTAAGCTGGTGGGGTGATTCTTCCAGTTACATCGATGCCCCAGACAGAAAAGGGCAATGGAGAGGTCATTGAATGAAGTTTTGATGGGGGGGATATGCATAAGATTGGCGTGTACTTTGCATTTGTGACAGCGTCGCACGTACTGTATGCAACCCTTTTCCATCGTGGACTAGTAATATCCCTACCGTAAGATTTTCTTAGCAAGCATCATACCATTCATGTGGGATCCGCAAACTCCTTCATGAATTTCCTCCATTATCCTTCTTGCTTCATCACCAAGCACACAGAGCTTGTGCAATCCACAATAAGACCTCTTGTATAATTTACCCCCGCAAATAATGTAATTAGAAGCCAGAATCCGAAGAGTTGTTCGGTCTTTTTGTGTCAGGAATAGCAAAGTGAGTCGAAATATGGCTTAGCTAATAGCTACCACCATGTAGCCTTCTGCGCACATCCCTTCGCATCCATCTTCTGCAGGAAACAGATAGCAGAATGGAGGGGTATTGGTCCCGAGCCCAAGTTATGCGAATCACCCAACCTCGATATGCACACACCGATGCTTCAGTGAAAGGTGGTGGCACAAAGGGACCTGGATGTTCAGCAGGGATCTGCTAACAGATGCCGAGCTAACGCAAAATCCTCAGTGGTATGTAGAAAGTGAATTGATTCAACCCCGCCAACACCACCTTTTGAGCACCCATAATACACACCGTCATGGCTAGAAGAGGCAACCAGTGGCACCTCCACACAATGTCATCATCCTCCAAGACAGCAAGAAAGTCCATCCAGTCAGCCAATGTGTCATGAATCCTCACAAACCTGCACCTAGCCCGAGCCTTTGCTTCATAAAGCCAATCTCTCGAAGGAACCTGCAGAACATTCAACTTGTTGCACAACCACATCTGCAACAGATCATTCCAAAATAAATAACTGTGGTGAAAAGGAGGTGAAAAATGAAAAGTCGGAGGAAGTGAAACCAAACCTGAAGTAAAAGAGGACCACCATTGAATATCTGGGTACCAAGGTTTTGAATGCCGTATCGGCTCGAGTACCGGTTTTCCTAATGGTACGGTACCGGTACCAGTCAATACTGGGTACCGTATCGGATTTGCCGCAACTATATATATATATTGAGAGAGAGGGTTCAAAAGACACAAAATTTGTCATAGAATATGACATTTTCAATCCCATTTTCTTAAAAACCAAGGTACCCCCCGTAAACCCACTTAATCTATGTATATTTAGTACATACTTGTTGTATTTGATGTTTGGTAGTGATAGAAGTTGAACCCATGTATCACAAACCCTTTTTAAAAACATACCCTGCTTTTTTATAATCTCCCCGTTCAAAAATCATAGTTTTTGGTCACACCGATACCAAATTAGAAAAAGTGTCCAACTACAATGTTGTAGATCTTGAAATTCTCTTAAATTTTGATATATAACTTGCCTTGATCAGAGTCCGGAGTAAAAAGTTATGGTCGGAATATGGTGGCAGTTCTGTTCTGTCCGGTATTTTCCGGTACCGGCCGGTATTCCCGGTATTTTCCGGTATGGCCAGTACCCAGCCGGAACCGACCGGTATTGAACACGGTACGGTATTGAGGGTCCTTGGTACCGTAGTTATACAAAATTGGTACGTACCGGCCATTACAGCACGATATTCATAACCTTGCTGAGTACGCCCACGCCTCACTTGATCTAGACCCAACAAAGTCTCCGCCAAAACCAATGGAGATATCTCCTTGCAGATCTCTAGTTGTAAAGCCACTCCAATTGTAGCAGGATTCACTCAAGCGTCATTTGGAATCAGCAAAAATGAGGCCAACAAGCATAGACTCGAAACAAACAGATGCTGCATTTCAAATACATGATCCGTGGGATCACCAGTTGGACTAAACATCTCATAAATGCGGAGAATGTTGAGATTCCCGTTTGCCACCAAAGACCTTGCCAGACCAATGCTAAGTTGAAGCCTTGCTCTCAGAATCCTCCACATGCACTCACGAAGGAGTGGGATCATGATAGTTAAGCTACAAGCGAAACTCCTCCACCATTGGACACAACATGTGCCCCGAAATGGAACACATGCACATTGGGATCCCAAAACTGAGTGGCCGCTCAAAGAAGCTCCGAGCGAGGGGGCATCATGCGAAGATGACGAAGAGAATTTAGCTTGTGATTGCGAAAGTTGAGCCATTCAATGCCCGACATGCTTTCGAACCAAGAGTTGAACACCGTAATCAGAAGAGCCACCATTAAAACATGGGAAAGTGAGTGGAATGGATGTAAAAAACATGGAGGGAATTTTTGCTGTGAAGAAATGGAGTGACCAACAGCCACTATTTATGAGCACTATAGGCTGCATGCTTCCAAAACCACCCATGCAAAAAACTAGCATGGTTTTCCTAAAACCATGGGTTATGCAAAGTTTGAAAGCAATGCAGTGGTTCTGCACAAAAAAGAACTAAGTACATTTTTTAATATTTTGAATTCATGAGCTCTAGAGCAAAAATCCACAAACAAAATGCCAAAAGGAAGTTGGAATTTTGCACTGAACTAGGGCGCCCAAGTTTTGTCTAAATTAGGGCGCCCAAATTCCAATCAAACTAGGGCACCCAAATTCCCTTCAAATGTATGCTACTTTTTGGGTTTTAGACCTCCCAACATGATTTTGAGTTCTTAATAAGAATTCTTGAGGCCTATGGATTTGTGTTTCGTCTCTTTCTGAGCTTTCGACGCATTAAAATCTGCTTCAAGATGGCCTATGGCCTATGGAGCAAACCCTCTGGTAGAACTAAACTGGCCCTGAGTAGTGGCAACTAGGGTAGAGCGATCAGAAATATGAGAGTGCACCATAGCACCCCTTCTACTCTCCTTCTGCTGAACAATAACGTAGGCTTCACCCAATGACGGAAATGGAAGCCGACCCAACACCTGCACTCTAATCGGATCATACTACATGTCAAGACCAGCAAGAAATCATAAACACGCTCTTTCTCCAATCTCTTCATCCAACTGGTAGCATCCTCTGTACACACAACCTGTAAACCTTGATAATGATCAAATTCCTGCCACACCCCACACAACTCCGAATAATACACAGCGACGGAACGATGATGTTGACCCAATGTACGAAGCCTTTCCCTCAACTCAAAACACTGAGTGTCATTGCCCTAATGAGAATAGGTTTGGGCTACTATAGTCCAAATCTTACGTGGAGTATCAAGAAGCAGGAAGTTATGGCAAATCTCAGCCCTCATAGAGTTAAACAACCAAGTCATGTCTAAAGATTTATGAGAGATTAAATTCTTGAGTGCACTAGCTTCCTCATGTTGTGCAACATTACCCTCAATAAACTCTGACATGCATCTGGCTATAATAGCCAAAGTAAAAGTGCGAGACCAGATCAAATAGTTGGAACCATCCAACTTAATACCACAAATCTCCAAAGGCATATTCTCCAATTGCCTTGCCTTTTAAATTGGCCTGACACATCCTTAGTGCCAAAGGACCGAGTCGGAAAAATCTTTGAATCGCTGGACATAGTGAAATCAAACAGAAAAAGATAAAAGGTGCTGGAAATAACTCAAACAGCAACCAAACAGTGATTAAAACAAGGTTTTTGCTATTACCCAATAAATCTGAACCCAAACCAAGAACAACCAGTCAAAATAGGAACTATAGACGTCCAACCATACAAGGCTCAAACTTCTTAAAAAACCTAGAGGGACTGGAGGGACTAGAGTGAGTAGTGATTGGGGGGCGCTGTATTAATATTACCAACGCCCCCCCAGCAACAAAAAATAGTGGATTTTGAAAGGTTGATGCAGACCCAGCGGATTTCAAAAGCAACCGAAGACAACGAAGGCCCAAACAGAACTTACAAGAGATCGTCCGACGTCGCCGGAGTCTGGTGAATGTTGTACGTTGGTTGCCGGAGGTCAGCGAGTGTTGTACAGTAGTCGCCGGTGGGCATCGACCACAACCCAGTCAATTTCAAACGTGAACAGTGATCGACAATGGCTAACTAGTGGTCCTTGTTAGCTGACCCATGGTCGGTTATGGTCAACGATGGCTAAACAATGATCGGTGATGGCTGCTTAGTGCTCGACTGGACTGGCACTGTCAATCAGAAGTCTAAGATCTCATTTTTGGTGACAATCGATGGGTCTACTGGTGAGACCAAAGCTAAACAAACCCACCCAGTTCAAAGTCAAAGCTCCACACTCAATCCACCTCCATCCACTTTGCTTTAAAGGTTTGGCGATATGGGTTAAGTCATTGCTGGTGAGAACACTCAAACGCACAGCGAAGCTGGAGATTACTCACACGCGAAAAAGAAGTGATTGAATCAACTGCTCTGATACCATGTAAAGTAAGACAATTCTATTTAAAGGTAAAAGTTAGGGTTTACTTTCTCATTACTTTGTAGTTATACAAGAGAAAGAAAAAAAAAACTACCGACCTAATTACATTATGACCCCAAGCTACCGACCTAATTACATGTGAGGATTAATACAAACTAATTACACATTACACCCATAACAATATATACTTCATATTACGGAGTACTTTGGTACTCCAGTGATGTGGGACTTTGCTTCACATTACTGCCCATCTGATCAAGTAACCTAGAAAGAATGTAATTTAGGCCCTAGGGTTTGGCGTAGTGGTAATCACCGGGCAATCGGGGGCCTCAGTAAGCCTTTGGTTAGGGCCCCAAGGGGTTTGACTCCCACCCAAGAGCTTCAACTACTTTGTTGGGCCATTCTATACGGGCCTTTGCCCCACCTTTGAATGAGTCCCCAGTAGTGGACCGTGGGATTGGTCCCCTGGATTAGCTGGTCCATTGGGCCAAATACCGCATTATAAGAAATGGTAACCTAACATCATACAAAATGACAGGAGGACATGAGAAAATTTTCAAAATTTCTATTTGCTCTACCAATGGCGTTGAACACATACCAATTTTTGAAGCCATTTAGTGAATTTAAATCTTATAGACCAGGAGTAAAATTGGACTCATACTTCCTACAGTTAGACTGTGAAAGTGTGACTTGCCCTATCCAATGTCTTTTCCAGTCACTATATGATTTTCCTCGTTATATTGTGATTTTGGTTGACCACGCTTCATTCACAACAAATCTGTGATGTGGTAATGCATGCCATCAAATGAACCAATTCTTACTCCATAACAAATATTATTGCAAATTTTGTTCAGTGCAGTAGCAAAATCATAAGGGTGGAATCATATTAACGCAAATATGGTTCAGTAGATAAACACCAATTCAAGCATGCCGCACAACCAAGTATTTACTCTGGAACAGATGAAGAAAAGTATGCATAGTCTCACAATAAATTAGCTCAAAGTCTTACAGCAGGAAAATTTTCAACTGCCACAACACTTACAGTTACAGAAATGCCGCCCAATCCTCTGTGGTTGCTAATAACAACATTCCATCCTTGCTTTGCAGTATTGAAAGCGAGATGTTTTAGGTACTGCAAATTGCAGAAAGAAATCAAATAACATCATATTCTTTTGATTTGGAGCAATTTCGACATGATAAAAGATCAATAAAGGCAGGTTCTAACTTGCTATATTGACCAGAGTAATTTAATTACTCTATTTGGTTTATTGAGTCCTGCATCTCTCCCAAGTTAGGAATTCGAATACAGAATGTAAACTATCCCATGTACATAGGGAAGGTTGGTAACAAGGCCAAAATTGGAGCCATTGCTAATACCCATATAGCTCACACCACTATGGACAGTACCAGAAGGAAAGTCACAACTCCCAATGTAATTACATTGCAGCCACTTTCAACAATTCAATTTCCCTACCGTTAACATCACAATTTAAAAATGCAAGGAAAGGTTCAATGTAAAAAGACTCAGTTTTAATGGTCAACAGTTTTGAAGTCATTTCCTACTTCGACAAATCCAATTTTCGGGAGCAATTCATCCTTTCCGAACGCAGCATACAACTCTCCATTTTACTGCGCTCTCCAAGTGTGCTTGTTTCCCCCTTCTTCCTTACCATGGCAAGTCTTTGTGAAAGAACTCCAATGAGAAGAAAAAGGAAGGCGTGAATAGACCCTCCTGGCCCAACCCTAGACACTCTAAGATCCTTTTTCAAACCTGCTCGCTCCCATTTCGAGTCAAGAGATAGATAAATAGACACATCCCATTGCACTAATCGAGGTCGTTCGTAGTGGCTGAGGGGTCGAAGACCAAGAAGTAAGTTATTTATACCAAGCATTGACAATAGTTCGCTGAAGATACATAGACCTAAAAGTAGCTTACCATTGTGACAACCTAACATAGTTGTACATCATTAGTGGATTCTCATTTCAAGAAGCCCAAGTACTGCAAATTAGATTGTTAATCACCAAATCATCTAAAAGCTTAAGTTTCCTGTTAGAGAAAAGGGTAACTTCATAATTTATATCCTTAACGCGCCCCCTCATAAGTAGCCAGGCTCTCCTCCCTAAGCGAACTAAACACATGCAAGTATTTAGTCATAGGCGCAACTTTATAATTTATATCATTAACAAGAACAAATGCACAGAGGAAGGATGACACTAAGATGGAAATATGTAACTACATAACAACATTAGAAAAGAAGAATAACAAAGAAATTATTGACCAAACAATCAGAAAGGACAAAAAGTTTGTATGCTTTTATGGTCCCTAAATGGACTACACAAATTAGTGACCTACACTATAATAAATTAACGACTCAAATATGGATCATAAATTGCTAAAATTCTAAATTGAGATTCTAAAACTAGTTGAGCTTTAGAAAATCTTGATATTTTAAATCTAATGTCTTAGTAACCAAGTGAAACAACCTACCAAAAGAGCACCATGATTGAGAACAAGTTAACAAAAGCAAACGCAGACATACAAAAGTAGGGAGGAACCCCATGCTATTAAGAGTATAAATATAGGTCTAGTACGAGATCATTAAATGAGTATTTATTTCTTTTTCCAAGTAGTTCTTTCAAAATAATGTTTTGGCTTATTTTTGTGATGATTATACCCTCTTTTAGTTTTTCATTTTTATTAATCAAATGCTAAAAAGAAAACCTAGCCCCTTGCAGTTTTATTTTCTGATTACAACTGCCAGTGTGTTTTTAATAGAATGTGATAAAAGGAGAATTATAACTTATCTTTTTACTATTCAAGTATTGGCAGCTTAGATGAACATAAAAATCTGAATTTTGCTCAAACTAGAGTTTTCTGATTACAGCTGTCAGTCTGTTTTGAATTGAATGTTTTAAAAAGAGAATCATAACTTATCTTTTTACTTTTCATGTGTTGGAGTAGTTTGTCTCTCTTATCTCTATCCCTAGTTTCACCCTCTCCACCAATAACCTCCTTATCTTCGTCATAGTTTACCCATCATCACCACACATGGATATGCATCACCGCATTGGCAACTTCAAAAGTCATCCCCTACAGCAATCCCCAAAACATCATCTCAACTAGAGGTGGCAATTTCAAACCCAACCCATGAACCCGCCCAAACTTGCCAAACCTATAACTCAACCCATCTTGCCCATATTGTAATATGGGTTGTATATGGTTCAACCCACATTAACCCATAGACATGTGTGGGTTTAAAATGGGTTTGACCCAAAAAATTTAAAAAGTCGGGTTGTACTTAAAAAAACCCCACACCTCCTCCTGTGAAAATGGTCGGGTCGGGTATGAATGGGCCCATATTGGACCCGCCCATTTTCAACCCGTCTATTATTAACTCATATTCAACCTGCCCATATTCAACCCATATAAACCCAATCAAACCCAACCCAACCCACCCATTTGCCACCTCTAATCCCGAAGCACAATCAAACCCCAACTAAATGTAATCCAAAATCATCCACGGGTAACCAAGTGGTGTTTGCATGGCAGATTCCATCCAGAAACACAGAAGTAACAAATTTGAGCAAATGGGGAGAGTAAAACACCTAGGAGGTGAAGTTGATTGATTCAAAACTCAAAAAAAAGTTGAGGAAAAAATATTTTCAAGAGCCAAAGTGAAAAATGAAGCAAACCTAAAGGGCAAGTGCGAGATAGAATAACTAGGAAGGTACAAGTGAAACAATAGTTGAATGGCATTTCCGAAGTACACAAAAAATAATAATAATAATAAACCTTAAAAGGGAAGACTGCTAGTTTAAGCAACGACATATACCAGAAGTATGTAGGATATTAAATATTTTCATCTTCAAAAAGCACTAGAAATTAATAGAAGTGATATGACATAAATAAAACTTACAGCAGATGCAGAATCACTTGTTAGTCCGGGTAAAACTACCATAATAGGAGTTATGTCATCTTTAGACATTGAGCTATTCTGGTATATGTCATCTCCCGAAACTGTATGATAAATGACCCATAAGTCCATCGAACATTAATAGTTAAACCACATGACATGAGTAGACTATTAGTCATGCATCACCCTATTAGGTAATGTTTTACATCAACCAGTTTTTAGAATGATAGAGACGGTTTTATTGATGGCTTTCTTTAACAATATTTCCCAACAACAGTAAAAAAATGGAATCAAGAAATAAATATTCCAAACAGACAAAAACTGTGTCTTTATCTTTACTATCGATGTATACAATTGTGTATGCTTAATATAGTCCGAAACTTATGTAATTATGCTAAATACATGAGAGTATTAGTAGGATTTTTTAGTTCTTAGTGGGGGCACTTGAACTCACGTGCCCCCATGTACATCTGTCCCTGCTTCTAACGAATGTTGAGATGCATATATCGAACTTCTATGCATGTGTATGAAATGACAATAGAGAGGCTAAGTGTTAATCTTGTGATTCAACATGATAGGAAAGGAACAAAAAGAGAGGAAATAATTGAAGATATCGGGATTCGGGTGCATATAGATCAAAACCATATACAAATCAAAATAAGAAACTGTGGCTTAATAACAAAAATAAGAAACTGGCATCCTGCTCTATCAACCATTGTCATTCCGACGTCAACCCATGGGAAGTTACCAAAATAAGAAACTGTGGATTCCCACTTTACCAGCCATTGTTCTACAGGCGTAAACACATTGGGAAATTACCAGAGTCCAAGATAAGTACTTCAAAAAATCCATAGACAATAGGAGGAAACAAATTTAATGATGGATAATATAACAATTCATGATGGATAAGATTCAGAGACTAACACGACAACCATAAAATGCCCATATCTTTGCAGGAAAGGAAATCTTATATCCAGTCATATGGAATTGAACAAACCAACCATTGAGTCGGTTCATCCTACCCGGCTAGTACAATTGTAAATGTAAAATTCTAAAAGTGATCCAAACTGGTGCAGAAAAAGTTAGAACTAAGTAGTTTCTATTACGGGGATGCCATTGTCTACATTGTAGACAATAATAGGGCTAGTTTACAATGTGTGCTGTCAATGTATTTGGCAAGTGTCATCAGCTGCAAAGTCATTTAACAAGTGTGGTTGTAAGATATTACCATCAGTTTTTAACAGCCAATCCAAAGCAATTGTACCACCATCAGATGCATGAAATAATTGTCTGAAATAACACATTAACATAGATGTTAGACGGAGACATTGGATTAACTTCCAAAGCGTAAAGCTGGTGAACACACAAACTTGTCCCAAAGATTTCAAAACTAAAATAAGTAAATAAAACAAAAACAAACATTTGATTCATGACCATCATTTTCATGCCAAAAGAGATATTCCATTAGACGTAGGCAAGAATAGCATCATTTCATAGCTGAACTGAGAAAGTGATGCATGAAGTAAAAACCAAAAAGTAAGAACATGAAGCTCAATCGCTAAATACATGCTTTGCATATCAGAAAATGGTCTTGCAACGCTACCGACATTAACAGGAACAATAGTCCATGCTACAGACAATAAATAGCACAGCAAGGTCAAGGAAGTAACTCGTCTTAAAATCTAACAAACCATAGGAAAAGTAGCATATATAAGGAAAAGTAGAGGGGAAAAAAGTAGAAGCTATATATATCAACAAGCAGAGGTATGGTTTGATCAATATTGTTTCCGAAAATGTCCAGACTCCTTGCAAGTGCTTGAGCCAACACCACACTCCACTAGCACTACATATTCCATCGTTACATCATAACTCTTGCATATCTTAGTCCTACTGTTCTTTAACAATTCAAATTCACAAAAATTTGCAATTAATCTGATAAACCACTCATGACTGCATCAGAGCATAGCCCAACACAATTTCCTTGATTGATGTTATTTTGTTTCCCCTTCTTTCTCCCTTTTTAGCATAAACTGGCCTGACCTGAATTCCATTTTGTAAGGGTGTGTTTGGAACATGTGGAAGGAAAGAGAAAGTGAGAGAAAATAAAATGAGAGAAAAGTGAGAGGAAAGTGGGAGGAAAATTTCACTATTCACAATACTAAGATTTTTTATTTTCTTTCTTCTTCCCCTACAAACCAAACAAGATGAGGGAAAAATTTTAATTGTTCTTTCTTTTCTCTCACTTTCCTCAAGTTCCAAACACACCTAAGGTTTTCTTACAGGGAAGAACTGTTCTAAGAAATGATTCATCCACATTTTAAAAGAAGTGTGTATTGGGCATTTGGGCTTGCGAAGCTTGCTTCGACTTTAGTCGCGTTTCGTTGAGGGTTCGGGAAGCTAAACTGGGGTATTACAGTAATTAATGATGTAAACCCTAGGAAATAAATACTTGCGATAAACAGCAGCTGCCAGCAGGTATAACTTGTAACTATTTCTTCATTTGATACACAGTGGATATTGGTGTGAACCGTGGATGTACCTAACATTCTGTTGGGGAACCAAGTAAAATCCCATGTGTCTTTGCGTTCTTGTTTTCTATTCTTGATTATCTTCGGAGTTTGTGTGTTTGGTTGTTTGGCAAATTCTCAACAGTGTAGTAAGAATAATCATCCAATTGAACATGAGGATGCACCATAGACATTCTTGACAACAAAAGGCAAGCCTCACCTTCTATAGGTAAAAGCAGGAGGCCTCCCGAAGAAATTCAAGAAAGTAGTCTGAATATGAGGACTTGAGAGCCAAGGTGTCGCCAAATACCTACAGTTACCAAATATCGACGTAACAACCACACAGAGTCACCAAAAAATTTCAAATATACTTGTGTAAAGAGAGCTAGAAAACTACACAACTAAATGAATGAGAATAATAAGAAATCCAGGGAATTAGTCGAGCAAGTAAAAACACAAAAGTTAATGTATCCAAACAAAGCACCTGCCATAAATAAACTCAAACACCCAAATGAGAAGCCATGTAAATCTGAACTCCCTTGGGCCATTTAGAAGCACATGCACCGCCCAGTTGAATTGAGTAACCCCATCAAAATTGGTGTTCTGGTGTTCCTCTACCATGGAACCCACACAATATGATTCTGGAGTATTTCCAAGTGTGAGAACAATCCTTCAGTAAATAAACCAAAGATTGGACTAACATGGGGGACCGAACAGCAACCCTACAACCAGGTGGGGTGATTCATATCCGCACCCCTTCCTTGAGTAATTTAACCTCGCATGACCTGCACCTTCACCTAGGTGCTTGAACTACTTGATTTGAGTGTCCAAGATTTTCACCTCAGGATGCCCGCACCGACAAGTTAAGTGTCTACCACGGCTCAATCTTTCATGAGTCATGGTCCTCAAGCTCATCCTGCGACATCTGCACTTTCTCACAAGAAGTGTCTCTATTGTCACAAATCAAACCTACAAAGAAAGATGATTCCTCAATAACACGTTTGATCATTTTTATCAAACCTGAACATCCTCTATCATTCCTATTTGCAAAATATACAGACCAGAAGTTCACAATTTTGACCCCATGTCAGTATCCTTGGGAACATGCATATCTAGAATTTCATCTATAACACATATGCTTGTCCAATTAGAAAAAAATTGAGCCTAAATTTATCACACACCTGTATGCACCCTTTAACCAAGACAATTAAGATTCCACCAACAAAAGGAGATCTACTTTGATGCCAACCTCCCATGCTATGCATTTGAGCCGAACTAGTGAAATCAGACCCAAGGGAGCGTATCCCACCGTAGTTTTCAACATCGCCCATTCCTTCCTCCAACCAGATTTTACTGTTATTTTTCTGTTTTGTTGCGCAAATTCTTTGAGTCACTAAAACCACCTCTGCTAACCTGAATCAGAATGAACAACCTTGAGCACTGATCCAACTTATTGAAATTTTTACACCATCCCATCCATGTCAACTTACAGGGGGTTAGTGCAAACTAGATACATCCTAGAGAAAAATAAATCTACTACTTCCATAAACTTAGGCTATTACAAAATTGGCCCAACAATGTACGCCAAGCTATCTAAGACATTCCTAATGATATATCCCATCTTGCACATGAAGATGGGCACATCAAGATAGAGAGAAATAGAATGCAAAGGAGAAAAGCATATTGCAAACAGGGTCACGGGACAATTGCAAACGGAGAGACTTGAACTCAAGGGCTCAAGGCCTCTCCCAACTTGAGCTTTGATACACATGTTTTATTTACAGTTGTGCCAAAAGTTTAAACTGTTAGGAAGTGAGGCTCAATAATGTAAATCAAGCTATCTAACAGAAATCGCTATAGAAATTACTAAAGAACACATGTGAATGGAAAAATACTTCATAATCAGTAATCAAACCATCATCCAAGCTCCTTGCTCAATGGTAACTAAGCCCTGACTCACCTCAATATCCTTATGCCCAACATCCCTCGGGCTATTTACAAGCCCATGCGCTGCGTAAAGTACATTTCAAGAAAAACCCATCCAAGTTGTGGTTCTGCCGTTGCTTTACCTTGGTCCCCATGCAATAGGACTCTAGCCATGTTACCAATGCGAAAACAATATTTCACGAGAACACCATCTTTCCTTCAATCCTAGTTTCCTTGGCATGCAACTACGATTTTCCCAAACCAAGTAGTCCTTTTAGTTCTATTTCGCCAAGCCCAAATATAGGACCAACATGGGTAGACCCAACAACCAAAAAATTCGCAGCCCTCCGAATTAAGAAAACGAAAATCCCACATTAACCCAATACCAGATCAATTGACCACCCAAGAATTTAGAAAATTCAAACTGCCCACCAACCATTACTCTAAAAATCAGGACAACATCAAAAGGGAAAAACGTTGGACAAATGCATGTACCTTCCATGAAGAATTTTACACTTTGAGGCCACACCTTCGTAGATCTCAGAGCACGAATTGTATGTCAGTGACACCGGACTCCCACGGAATCCGGTGAGAAAATCTTCAACCAAATGAAATTCCAAGAAATTGTACAAAATAACAATCAGGACAAACAAAAGCCCCAATGCATAATGTGAAATGGGTATCACTGAGATCGCCTTGATGAGGAGTGTGTAGGCGTTATCAGAGCAATCCATGGTCGGAAAAAGATTTCGAGAAAAACACAGGAGAGAGAAATGAAATGAAACGAAACGAAACGGATGGTTAATAGTAGTTAATGGTTGGTTTTGGTTAGCAAATTCTGGAAGAAATGAGGGAGGGTGTGTTTGGAACTTGGAACTTGAGAAAAGTGAAAGAAAAGAAAGGAAAATTAAAAATTTTCTCCTCATCTTGTTTGGTTTGGAGGGAAAGAAGGGAGAAAATAAAAAATTTAATATTATAAATAGTAAAAATTTTCTTCCACTTTTCAATTCACTTTTCTCTCCTTTTATTTTCTCTCACTCTCTCTTCCCTTCCACATCTCTTCCCTTCCACATGTTCTAAAGAGACCCTTAGTCTTAATTTGGTGGTTGAAGAAAAAGACAGGATGTGGAAGAGAAATGAATCTATAGTATTTGTTGGTAGTTAGACAGAGGGGAAGAGACTTAGGAGGGGAAGAGACTTAGGAGCCTGTCACATTCCACGTCAGCCCGAATTTAATTCACTTGTGAAAAAGCACAAATTATTGGAACATGACTAATGACATCTCTAGTGCATTATCTACCGGAGTATTCTAAAGTGGAATCCGAGGAGGTGTTGTACGGTATATGTTATGCACCGTGTTATGCGAAAAATGACGTAGTTTTGTTTATTTTCTTGATACACTTTAATAGGCCTTGTTTGAATAGTTAATTTTGAGGTTTAATTTTAGGAGATTTAGGCTCTTTGGGGTAGGATATAGTGATTTTAGGGCTTTGGGTTTATGGTTTAGACACTTTGTAGTGACTTTTTCCTTCTTCCAAACAAGGTTTTTGGAAGCTTTAGAAGCGTGCCAAAAACTATGTTGTTTTACCACATAACACCCACCGTGGATCCTTTATAGTGTCCTAACTAGTTAACTAAGAAAAACTCTAAAAATGCTCTCTAATGCACAAAAATTGACTACCTGAAATCTTAGATGTCACCTCCCACTTCCTAAAGTGCCCCAAGTCACCACCTAAATTTGGGGAGAGATTTAAGGAGAAATAAAGAGGATAGAGATAGGGATAGGGAGAGAGAAGGGAAGGAGGAGAGAGAAAGGAAAGACTAAAAGATAATGGATTCTCCATTAACTAGCTAACTAAGTTATTAGCACATAAAATAGGGCCTCACATAAAATGAAAGGAGGAGAGAAAGGTAGTCCATTAAAATGAATTCTTTATTAACTGGATAACAAAATTATTAACACATAAAATAGGGTTTCACATGTGCTTAGGTGTACACTTTAGCTAACACTTTTTAGGTAGTACACTAGAGATGCTTTAAAGGTACAAAAAATGGGCACATAGAAAATGTACAGATCAGTTGTAGTGCTCACTTTTAAGTTCCACAAGATTGATCCGAATCATTCATTAATTTTAAAATAAATTTTCTAATCCACCTGCAAAAAATTTCAACTAAATTAGATATATCTAAGTGGTTGATTCCACATTCTTATGTTTCATTCAGAATTCAGTAATAGAAATTCTGAATGAAACATAGAATGTTGGATCAACCAATTACACATATTCAATTGAGCTAAGTTTTTGCAAGGCAACTACAAAAATTTTAAAATTAATGAACAATTTAGATTATTTGTGTGGGACCCAAAACTGAGCACCACAATTGGTCTATACATTTTCTGTGCACCCATTTTCTGTACCCTTAGTCATGTTCTTATTGGATAGTGTAGCTACAATCACATAGTATTCTAACACCCTTTTCCACTATAAGTTATTATAAAAATTACTGGCCAAGTACAAAAACCTGGACATTAATTCTCAATAAGGATGAACACACGTTTTCATTACAGGCAAGTTTAGTTGGGTAGGAGAAGTTACATTTTTACCCTTAACAATTCAAAACATAAACAAACCAAACATTTACATAGACAATCTATGGCTATGTGTATAAACTCTGGAGTACAACGATTAGATACTTAGGGATCTTCTAGCACCACACATTTACATAGACAATCTATGCCTATGTGTATAAACTCCACAAAAATGTATCGGGATTGAATGATTCGGACTTGATGAGCGCGTAAATGTCCACATAAGCGCCTCCTAATTTATTATTGCTAAGTCTATGATAGGCGCATGGAATCCATGCATTTAAGCGCCTAAGTAGGATAGAGTTAGTGGGTTTTCGTGTAGTTAATTCTCATTTTCCATTTAATGTGTGCACGTGGTTGGATTTGGTGTTTGTGTTTGATTTGTAGGAAAAAGAGGTGTTTTGGCGCTAATTGGAGGTGTTTTAACACAACAATCACCTCATGAATTTCATTAGTTTTGAGCTTTTGAATTTCACTGGGTTTGAACTGAATGGATATCTCAACTTCATCTTCAAAATTTGTAGGCACAAATGAACATACTATATAACATGACAGAGGGGATGATCGCATCGACACAAATATTTTACAAATAACACTTGCATCTCTCTTTCACTGTTTGGATTTGGATCCAAGGAAAGCTCTGACAAAGAAGCTTGGATCTCTCTTTCACCATTTGGATGGATCCAAGGAACAACAACTAGTGAGGAGCGTTGAGGTCGGATTTGTCGAAAGCAGATCATTAGTAGCAACTTTGTCCATAGAAGAAAGGTTGACACAAATCGAAGAAAGGTCTATTGGAGCAATAGAGGCAAGGGATCACTGTCAGAAAGTAGGAATCAGAATGGAGGAAAAGAAGTAGGCTGGTCTTCGCTGATTTGAGGATATTTTTGGAAGAAAATTAGTTCACGTCCTTGTCTGTGATTTCCCCTAGTTAATATGGAGCTCAAGATAAATGTATATACACCCACATGAATATGAATTTGTAGTTAATAAAGGTGTTGGGGTTCTTTATGTCAGCGCCTTAGGACCACTAAATAGTTACTTGAAAGCTAGCTCGTGCTTTGTATGAAACAAGTCCTATTATTCCATACTCTGGAGTACAACGACTAGATACTTAGGGATCTTCTAGCACCACACATTTACATAGACAATCTATGCCTATGTGTATAAACTCCACAAAAATGTATCGGGATTGAATGATTCGGACTTGATGAGCGCGTAAATGTCCACATAAGCGCCTCCTAATTTATTATTGCTAAGTCTATGATAGGCGCATGGAATCCATGCATTTAAGCGCCTAAGTAGGATAGAGTTAGCGCGGTTTTCGTGTAGTTAATTCTCATTTTCCATTTAATGTGTGCACGTGGTTGGATTTGGTGTTTGTGTTTGATTTGTAGGGAAAAGAGGTGTTTTGGCGCTAATTGGAGTTGTTGGAGGGGCATGCACGAGAATCAAGAGTGGAAAGGCTGAGGAGGCTAAGTGTTGAAGTGGATTTCGCGTGGATGTGATCGTAACCCATCGTGAGCGCTACAGGAATTTGATGGAGCGCTCAAGAATGGCACAAAAGGCGCAAGAATGAACAGAAGGTTCTGGAGCGCTACACCAAAAGTGTTGTAGCGCTCTCGAAGGGTTTAGATGGGTCAACAGTTCAGCGGTCAACCAGTCAAAGAGAGAGTTAAGGGACGCGGTAGCGCTACACCATTTTCATGGTAGCGCTACCGAGAGGTTTAATTGGCCAGTGAACGACAACGTTTTGGTCTTCTGCAGAGGATAATCCTATTTTGTCTTGGATTTTGATTAGAAATTAGGGATTAGTATAAATACTTTTTTTTTTAGCTCGAATTAGGGTTGGACATTCATAACTTAGATTTATTTTTCATTAACTTTGGCTGTTGTTCTTAGTTTTATTTTTCAGATTCAAGTTCAGTTCAGACTTTCAGATTTCCAGCTTTGGATTGGAGTTTTAGTGTTGTTAATCAAGTTTATTCTTTTTGCGCAATCAGTGGTATTGATTTCTACTTTGATTTTCATTTTACAAGCATGTTTATATCTAGGGTTTATGATATTATCCTTGCGTTCAATAGAATAATGAGCGAGTAGTCGTATAGAGTGCGGCTGCAGGCGAAGGCGTTTCGCCACTAGACTAATTGATGTTCTACCTCGGGACCAAATTAACGTGATTTTTGAGCAATTTTAGGAAACGAAAACTCTTCTAACAAACAAAACCCAGGCATCGCCGGAATTCGAATGCGCACGAAATCTGGTGACAAGTGGTGCGCATTTGTTAGGGAACCTTCTTCTTATTCTAAAATCAGTGAAAAGAGTAATTGTGGCCCGAGTAAACATTGGTTAGGCTAGTTCCGGACGCTGGGTTCCCTCGGCTATACTCTCATTATTAATCTGCATTAAGTAAATTAGTCTAGTAACTTAGTTAATTAATCTAATCAATCAAGGGGTGGCTACCTAAGAGCCAAGTTAAACTATAATTCCACACTTTTGAGTCAAACACCGTTAGTCATCTCTGTGGTTCTACTCCGGTACTTCCGGATATTATGCTGCATTGGTCGAGAATCCTACGCTTGGGACGCGTCTTTATTTCTAATCACCCGGTCGGTCAAGCAGTCTATTTATATTGTTACATGAAGTTTAATGTTTTAATTGTTGCATTACAAGTATTTTGAGGCTATGATTAAAATTTTTTTAAAAAAAGCACAAAGTTGAGTTTTACTCAACATTGAAGCAAAGCCCATGGCCAAAAAATAACAAGATTGGGCCGCATGAATTGCACCACCGCTGTGGACGTGTTTTAAGAATTGAAATTCTTAGGAAACATTATAATGTATGCATGTATTGGTGAACCCACATGTAATGCCCCAAATTTTAGGGAACGTTATTATTACAAATACAAATAACTAAATTAAAAGTATCCATTGTCTGTTACAACAAATCTTTTCTCAATTTTACCGAAAAAAAAATCTTTTCTCAATTAGGATCTGTGGCGGCTACTAGTCCTGGGTCTGGTTACCTCCGTTTTTGGTTGTCTGATCATCTCCAAAGTGCCCCAAGCTATAATACGCTTCCTATTCATCTTGAAAATCTAGCATATATAATACGTCAGAGTTGTGGAAGTGAAAGCAACATCGTGATATTATACCAAGGTCACACAAGTGTAACACCGTAAGTGAAAACGCCCAATAGCCAACTCTTAGCCCAACCGTACACAAGCAATTCTAAAAGAATATATGTAGTAGGGAAAGAGTATAATAGCTTAAAATAGATAACCATATCTATCGGGAATATATGCATGTGCTTGTGTCAATGCAATGGTGTCTATGTCATTTCAATTAGAGTATTTTGTGCACAGTGCTTAGGCTTCGAGTTCTCATTCTATGTCAGCATTCTCCTTCAAAGTTGTCAAGTCTGGGCACTATTTTTTACCACTGGGCCACATTCCGATCACTTGAAGTAAAGGTCCGTTTACGTGTTTTTCCAACTGACGGTCACCAAACTTACACACACACTTTCACGAACATGGTCCCGACCGTCTTGTATCATCTGAAACCCGGCAGCCTATTTACAAGGTTTGTCCATCATGTGTTGTAGACGTTTGGCCCCAACCATCAAATTCTCTCCGCGAAGATAAGGCAACGTTCAAATGGTACTCCCACATTCAATCAGATCCCCACTAATTCTTTCCACACAATAGTCTCATCTAGGGGTGGGCGTCGTGTTGTGTCGTGTCGAGCCATGTTCATATCAAATTAGGTTCGTGTCAAAATGACATGCTGTGGACTCACCTCCGAAGGATCTCGATCAATTTGGAGTCGCCACCCGAGTGTTAGCAGATTGTCCCCGAGGAACCGAACTAATTGACTCGTGCCTTATTCAATGTATAAGGGTTACTGGCCCGTCATCACCATACTATCTTAGATTCAGGAGCTCAGCTACGAGAGGGGAAGGGTTTTACGGCACCCCCCTCGCCCGGTTCAAAGACTGGTTTCTACTTGACTTTTGTGGGATTATGCAAGAAATGTGTGAAACTCAACTTTGAACAAATACGGAAAGTGGGAATGGGAACCACATAACAATGATAAGCACAACAATGGAACTTAGGTGTATGCAATTGTATTGTGATCTACATGAGTGATAATGGAATGTAGATATGAACAAGCCAAGGCACAAAACAGCAAACAAAGTGTTAGTACATGATGAACAACAACAGAAAAATGAGAATTGAAAATGATACATGCAACACACATGGAGGAAACTAATCTGATCCACTGCCAAGGGTTTGAGCGCGCAAACTCTTGCTCACTCACATATGCTTATGATGCTTCTGGTTTTGATGAAAACATGTTTGACACACTTTAAGCTGCTTGAAAATGATACTTTGATGACTAAACGGAAAGGTATGATCATGTTAACATAAACTTGAAGCTTGATGATAAACCAAACAAGGTAATAAAGACATAAGAAGTGAGAATAGAATATTGTGAGGAATTCTAGAATGCCCAAAACCCTATTAGACATCTCAGATGATGAAAACATTTGATGAGTATGAAGATAGTTTGAGCGCTCAAACCATCTTCATGGTTTGAGTGTTTTCATGCCTTACTGTCTTTATTTGGATCATCAACAAGCTCAAGATAGTACACAATAACGTAAATGTACTTGATGAACCAGAAACATTAGCAAAATAAGCATAAAATGCTTGCATGAGTGAGAGATGAGTATCGGGCCATGCATAAGCATGATTAGAATGAGAGGGAGAAGAGATCAGGTTAGCTTAGCCAAACATCAACATACACACACTCTTTTCAGTAAGCATAAAATAGAATACAAAGATTAAAGAAGTAAGCAGCAAATGCAAGATTGAACATGGTTTGAGCGCCCATTGCACATGGTTTAAGCGCTCGAACCATTTCGAACTTAGATTTTTTAAATCAATTTTTCTTGATATCTAAGACCTTGTAAGCTCATAAAAGGTATGTAGAACCTTCATGAACTCACTGGTCTCCCTTAGGATGACCAAAACGTGATTTTTCACATGCTTTTCTAGCTTTTGGCTTTGATTAAGGCTTGAACTTGGGTGTTTGATGAAGGGGTGGATTGTGGCTATGTTAATAAGCTATATAAGTGACGTTTTGGACAATGAGAGAAGAATGTAAGGCTGATTGAATGATTGATTGAGTGGATGATGGAGTATTTGAGCTTAAAATGGTGATTTCGGCTTGGATAAGGTGGGTTTTGATGGAAGAGCTAGGTTTGGACGAAGTTGATTGAATGTATGGGCTGTAAATGTCTTATTAGAGTGAGGGAGGGGATGTTGTAGTTGGTATCTTAAAGACCCATGTGTATTTGGTCTTAAAGATGAGATTTTTGGGTGTTTTAGAGGTTGAAGATGATAGAAATGGATGAGAGAGAGTGTAAAACGTGATTGAAGGATGAGAAAGAGTGATTTTGTTCTGATGAAAGGTGTGAGAGTGTAAGAGATCAGCCAAGGGGTGGGGGGTCCTTAAACAATGGGTGGAGGGTGGTTTATATAGAGAGAAAATAGGAGAAAAATGTAATTTGCAATTCAAGTTGGAGAGGGAGTGTTATTAGAGGGATTCTGGCATGAAAACAAAGCTTAGAAACCAAGGGGAGCCCATAGTTTAGGTGGAAAACCAGCTGAAAAATGCCTTGAAAATTTCTGGTTCGTGCATGGTTCAAGCGCTCAAAGTGGGGGCTTGAGTGCTCAAAGGGCCTACAGGTCAAACTTTGCGGGACTGCCTCGGGTGCTACCGAACTCCGTTTTGTGCGTGGTTTGAAATGTTCGAAATCTTATTGAGTGTCATTTCTAACCCAAGTGGTTTGAACCCAAGATAATTCGTACATCTAAGTGTGTGACCATTTTACCATCAGAAGGTCGGGAAAACAAGTCGTTTCGGTAAAATGAGCACATCTCCCTCATTTCAAAATGGATTGAGACATATTATATATCAATAAAGAGGGTTTTGAATGTAGTAGAAGATGGTATATGATTGAGTTTATTTTGAAGAGGTTTTTGGATGGTTTGAAGGGTATTTTGGTCATTTTGGTTGGTCTAAGGTTCTTCTATGAGGGTTTAGAATGGTTTAGGGTGGTTTGGTGAGTTCAAGCCTTGTTCTTAGCCTCAAGGTATGCATGATTGGTCTATATCATCATCGAGAATGCTTGATAAGTTTTTCGGGTCAAAATAAGGGTGTCTGCACATGCTTAATTAATCGTGTCAAAAAATATGAACCTTAACCCGACCTGTTAATAATCGTGTCGTGTCTGGGTTAACCCGATTATTATTATTTTATTTTATTTTATTTTTTTTGCACGGTGATTTTTTTTTTAAAATTAGAGGGACTAGATATCAAAAAGAGTAATTATAACCAACCAAAATTATGTGTAATTATAGCTAGCCAAAACAATGTGTAGGTTTAGAACCTCAACCACCATAACAAAATCTTGCAAATTTGATAACATCGAGAGAATAACTTGTATATCAAATGATAACCTTCATATGTAGCAGGATTGAGCTTGAAAACTTTTATACACAATTTTCAGAGTATGAAAACATACAGGTTAATTCGTGTCATTTTTTGGTCAAGTTCGGGTTATCGTGTCGACACGATTAGACGAACTGGTTAATTTGTGTCATTTTCGGGTTATGCGGGTTCAACCCGAACCCGACCTGTTTACTAATCGTGTTTTCAGGTCATGTCATATACGTGTTTCATGTAAAAAATACTCAACACTAACCCGCTAACTTCGTGTCGGTGTTCGTGTCATAAATTCCCACCTTTAGTCTCATCGATTCATTTCTCATTCTCATGTTTGTTCATTGTATGCACAACTTACATTTTCTCAATACCGTGTCGTGTCATATATCGTGATACATGTCTTGTGAATGGGCAACGTGTCCCGTAAAATCTCATTTCGTGGATATGCATCGTGTCACATAAAATCATGATTTCTTCTACGCGAGAGTTTTGAATACCAGTCTTGGGCTAGCAGAAAGTAATACCGACAGCTTCGTAGTCACATTTTAGTTCATCATTTCAAAATCCTGTATCTCGTAAATTTCCATAACATCTTGCGTTTCATAACTAATTAAAAGAATTTACTCGAACATTATAATGGCATAATTATATGTATGTGTGGTGAGAGAAGAGAGGGAGAAGTTCATTTTCTCCCCAAAAAATACCCAGCTAAGTGTCTCTCTCTCTCTCCCTCTCCTCCATAGCTCCTCAAACTCCTTTCTTCACCAACCTAGCCAAATCTCAAGCTCCAAGCTTACTTCCTTCACAAAACCTTCGTAAAATCTCACGCTCTACGCATTGATGTGCTTATTTCACTTTGGTGTTTCAAAAATTTTCCTTGGATCTTGAAGCTAGGGTTTGGGTTTTGCTTTTTGGAGCTTTTTCAAGCTAAATCACAAAAGGTAGGGGGATTTATAACTCTTTTAAGCGTAAATGTTGTGTTTGTTTGTGTATATGCTCTTGAATGATCAATCTTCTTGTTCCTTGTGAATTTCTTTGAGAAAATCATGGTCTAATCAAAATTTGAGTTATAATGTGCTATCTCTTTGTTCATATATGATTCTCTTCATTTGGGTGTTACACTACCCTAACCTTGCATTAAATCCATGAGCTTACTTGTAATATGAAGAAACCCACGAGGAATCCCATTTTCTAATCACATTGTTTGAGTAAATGCTTAATTCTTATTGATTATAGTTTCCTTGCTCAAATTGAGTGTTAAATCATCTCCCTCTACCCCATTCCATTGATATTTGACTTTGGAATCATCACATTTGCAATTCTAGTGCAAAATCCCAAAAATTTGCTTGTTTGGGCCGTTTTCGGGTGGCTCTCTAGAAAACCTGCTCGGGCAGTTTTGACAGATTCGTGGGCAACTTTCGTTTTATTGTTTCGGTCCATCCCATGCACTTGCTTGGTCTCTAAACGCGTTTTTTCACTTGTATTAGGACATTTTCCACGTTGGTGATAATGGGAATTGATTGGTGTCATTTGTTTCTTGCTATTTAGTGAATTTAGTGTGAACATGGTCCTTGAATTAATACTTGGTGTGCATATGGGTTGAGAGGAGAATCCGAGACACTTGTGAATGGGTATTGTGATATGTGAGTTGCATTGGACACCAAGTTGAACTTATAAATTGATAAGTGGTAATGTGAATGTGAAATATATGACACGGGGCCCGAAAGGATATGCCAAGAGTGACACGAGGCCTAATAAAGTATGACCGCAGTGACATGGGGCCTCTATGGTATGCCCGGAGTGATACGGGGCCTATATGGCATGCCCGGAGAATAACTAAATGTTTAAAAGGAATGAGATGCATATGATAAACAAGTGGAACACATGTGGCGTGTCGTGTACAAGTCGGGTATATGAGATGATAGTACGTGGAATCTAGTAGTTTATGTATTGCCTTCAATTCCTTTAACCTTTTAAACTCTCTCCTAGTTCTTGTATTTGACTTATGCTTTTTTGTCTATCACTCATATACATTTCATTGCATTTAGGAGTGTTAGATTTTTCTCTACTGGGCTAGTGTAGCTCAACCTATCAATTTTCAGGTACCCATCACAAAGCATGACATGGAGTGCTGGGAGTGCATGCATGCATGCATTGATTTTGAAAGCTAATTGGAGGAGTTACTTTATCATCTTAGGACTTGTATTTTTGTTAAGATGATTTTGTAACTTGATTAAATTTTCTCTTTTGACATTGGGTTGTAAACACACTAAAAACTTATGTATTTTTATATTTGGGTTTACGAGTGCCCTTAGACTATTATAACTTGTTAACTATGACTTTTCTGCATCTTATGTGAAATTTGACGTGGCTTGTGGACTTGTCTTAATGAATTATCCTTTAAAAATCAGGGCATGACAAGTCTCTCCCATAAATGTTATACTTGGAGCAGGGAGCAAGTATCATGGGGTTGCTATCCAAAATCTATAGGCTCTTTAGGTGTATCTATAGCCTTTTTGCTACAATCTAAGGGTAATAATGCAGATATAACCCTACAAAATCTAGTGGGATGGTTTTATGGATAAGTTTTGCATGGCCTTCCTCATTTTAGGGAAAATTGTACTAGCTTTAGCTTGCATGAATACCTTACATCCAAACTTGTTGGCCAAGTAGGAGAGATTTTCTCCATAAATGCATCTCTCTCTCCCCCCAAACAATGGTGGGATTTCTATCCCAACAATGATCCATGTACACACATTTTGAAGGACTGAGGAGAAGAAGGATTTGTTTTGGGCACATATAAAAGGGCATCTATGCGCATATAGAAGGGGGAGGAATAATAAGGATACTCAAAAAGGGAGGCTGCAGCTCTGCGGCTTGGTTTTGGCAATAATGTCTGGCTAAAAACTTATCTAGGGGAAGATGAAGCCCCGCTCCAAGTCACGATGTATTTTGCATGAACTAGAGTTTTTAATTCGGTTTTGATTATATGATCAAAACTTATTTCAATTTATGAAATACTTTTTATTCTTTCAATTAGTTGCGTACTTGTATCTGCAATTTCAAATACTCGTTCATATAATTATTTTCAATGTTGTGCTTGGAGTTCTGAGATAGATTATGCTCATAAGACGAAATGTGTCATTGGGCGGCTTGACCGTGCCAATGAGACAGTCCACACTTTGGGATAGTTTATGTCTTTTAACATTCACAAATATCTTCTTGCTAACTATCGATAGTCATTTATTCATTTGAATAGATATCCGGTTTATGTGATTGCATAGTTATGCGGCAGGGGTGGATTCCTAGGCTTTTCTCTCACTACCTCCATCTCATTCAATTTCAGTTTTCTTTAGTTAATTAGCTTTCCAAAATCCAACCATTTGTTCCTTTAGAATTAATTTAGAGATTAATCGAAATTATTGTGACTCAACCCAACTGTCCCTGTGGATTTACATTCGGATTTAGCCATTATTCTATGAAGTAGTAGTTAATTCTTAGTTTTAATAAATATAATTTTGACTCGACATGACACGATTAGGACCACCATGAGCCTGTCTTCTGAGGCTATTAACACACCCTGAATTTTACTAAAGTCATTGAGTACCTCTTTGCCCTTTACAATCACACTTTGCTCTTTAAAATGGGCCTTGGTACAAAACATGAAAGAAAAACATGACAGAAAATATGAAAACACATCCAACGGATGAGATACACAGGGCAAATAGTGTACCAGATGGATCTCATCCGTTGAATGTGTTTTCATTTTCCTTTTCATGTTTTGCTTTCATGTTACAGACCTTTTTTCCCTTTAAAATTACACTAGGTTCTAACACTAATCCCAACCCTAGTTAATCATCAGTTAAACCCAACCCTAGGTTCCAACTGTTAGGTAATCATTACTAAATCAAACGAAAAAGTTGAGGTGAAGAAAATAAATCAAGAAAGGACCAACTAACCCTTCTTCCACTCTACTCGAAACCCCATCACCCTTCTAAACACACCCCCATGCCAAACTTGTAACCCCACCATTAACTACATCCAAGGGTGAGCTTCCACTAAAAACACTACTTCGTCTGTCCATTTTTAAATGTGTTACTTCATAAATCCAACTTATTAAAGAAATATCATCGTTACACCATTCACATCAATTTTTTTCCTCTACTTTACATTTTTCATATCAACTTTTATCTCTACTTTCCAAAATTTTCCTCTACTTTTACCCATTAACTCTTTACCCACTAAACTTTCAAAAGGGCAAAATGATAATTGTACAAACTTTTATTCATTAACTTTTTCAAACCACACACTTATTTAGGGACAACCCAAAATAGAAATGTCTACATTTAAAAAGGGATAGAGGGAGTAGTTTCTTTTAACTGTAATCAAAAGTAAATGTAATTTCCGCTAAACTATTTTTATAACTTGTGAAAATATACCGAAAATATCTTCGAAAGTACCATAGTAAAAACTTGATCAGCATAAAATTACAAGACCCAAGTAAAACATAGAACCCTACTAAACTCCTCAGTGGTCCTAAATCCACAATAGCCACCGCCCTTTTTTGTTCTTGAAAGCCTACGAAAGGAAAGTATATAGCCGCCACCTTTTATAGCTGCTTTTTTTCTCAAGCCATGTGTTTCTCGGTGGAAGATGCAGATTTTTCTCCTTTCATTTCCATAAAAAAATTGTCAAGCCTGATCTTCTATTGTTGAAGTATAAGAAATACTCCAATACTTTTTGAAAATGACCTCACATATGCCTACCATGAAGAGAATAATTGCTCACATGTGACCGGTTTTTGTCAATATCTCTTCGGATAATCCCAACGTAGCTCCATACCCATTATTTGTTCTTGGGGTGCCAAAAGTACTGAAATAAATAGTTAAGAATATCATGTCGGATATATATACAGCCACATGATAAATATACCTTCAGACTTATGTTTGGTAAAATCAAAAAAATAAATCAGAATTTTGTTAAATGCTCGTTTAAAATGTCAATACACGTAAAGGAAACAACCATATCAAAGACAACTCGATAATCCTCTGAAATACAAAATTAAGCGTACAATCTTGAGGCTTTCTAACACCTTAGAGTCCTGAAATCACAAAATATCTAGAAACGGAAATAACAAATCGGAAACAACATGAAGAAATTCAACTGAGGCCTGTGTTTCACACCATAAGCTAAAAAATTACTTTGCCCTCTATGGGTTGGAGATTGAAGTATCAACCGAACCAATGTTTGTCTCCCATAATACAATGGTTACACACAGTTTAGCGTACAACACATTTCGAGATTCCCACGGCGAAGGCCGAGACCTTTGAGTTATCAGATCCTTCATTTGGAGACCAATTATTAAGGACTTCTTTTTTGTTTAATTCGTCATTTGACTTTCAACATAACCCAACTCTTAAAAATATCGATGTCAAAGCTAGCTCTATTTTTTCAAGTTTCAAGCAATTGCAGAGGCCAGAAACTCACACCACTTGGTCACATTCAACCACTGGAAGTACCCTCTTCCATTGATAGTAAAACAAGTACAAGATCACACACAAAGTTCTATGATTACGCCATGAAAATCAACCACGCTTTTAGCGTATGGGCACATTCCTTGACGCAATGATGCTATTAGACCCAGAAGTGGTCATTGTTACAAGCCCCAAATCACCAAAAACCAAAAAGTGAAAAACAAGGAAAATAAATACTACAGTGAGGCTCAATGAAATCCACCAGCCGGAATCTTCAGCGATGATGGCGCATCGGGTGGTGGTGATGGGAGCATGAAAAGTGCAAACACCGCGCTCGCTGCGGCCGAGATGGCTCCCACAACAAATGCTGGCAAGTTGCCGCCGCCAAAGAGGGCGTCCCACGGTCCACTGGCCACAGACACCACCATCTGTTTCAAAATTGAGAGTACCAAAATTAGCGGTGTATTCGTGTTGTGTAAACATACACACACTCTCTCATACAGACAAACTTAGAGATGTAACACTTTAATAACAATTAAATAGGAGTATTGTGAAGCCTTTTCTTACATATTCATAAACTATGTTACCCTTGACCAACTTGTATCTTTAGAAACTAGTGCACATTGGGATCATCATATACACAAAAGAATTATTAGAAAGAAAGAAAAGTGTTTTACTTAGTCGAATATGACCCTTTATTCCATCTGATCCGCACCACATTCTTACCTTATCACAAATAAATCCTGACACCCTTTATGATTGTCTACATAATCAACTGGTTTAATTCCAAGCTAGTCCAAATAGGGATCACTATAAGCAGCCAATAAAAAAGGCAAATCAAGAAAATTGTTAGCCTTTTTTGAATAGGATCCCGTACACAATGTGACATGCTGGTCATGGGTTCACATTAGGTCTCCGTAATATTACTAGAATTGGACCTCAATCACGAAGCTAGAGAATAGTTTCATTAATCGGTTTTACTTTATCTGGATGTATGAGTTTTTCATTGGCTGCTTGGACACTATAATCAACCGACGGCCGTATCATTTTTACCTTAGCCCGCCATTCAAAAATAAATAAATAAAAATTATATTGCCTAAACCCCGAGGGGTAGTGGAAGCTTTATTTATTTATTTATGACTCAAGGTGTACGGGATAAGTTACGATTCTTTTCAAGAACTAGCAATTTCAACCCCAACCACCAAAAAAATACCTCGGAGCTACTGCAGATTTGTTCAAACATTTTACTCGACGGGTGCAAAATTAGCCCGGACACCCAGTGTTTTTTCATTTGGGAGGAAAATAAATTAAACACAAAAGTGTGGTGAAAAGACGGGATTAGGAGTTAGGACATGGCCCAGAACAGGGACTTACTGCTCCCTTTCGAAGAATCTACAGATATGATATGTAAAACAAGGTTCTTGTGAAAGTAACTGGTGGGGGCAGGGAATAAAGGGAAGAAGAGAAAAGAGACATGTCATGTCATCGGTAGGTTACGTGATATGCACAATAGCTCCATAATTGAACCCTGCCTGTGTGAAAATGAAGAATTGGTCCCATGTGAATAACGTATGGTGGTACTTATTACTATCAATCACAGAGTCATGAAAAATCATACCTGGGGAACAACAATTGCAAGATTCAGAACTCCAAGTGAGAGACCTATCAAATTCAAAAATCACAGCAAAAAACAAAAACAAAATAAGAGATGGTCACTGAAATCAAATCCATATTTTGTTAATTTGACCGAATATGAACATCAGATAGTATATATCCAATCGAATAAGATTTCTGGTGTTTGATTAAAATTTCTACGATCAGAAATCCCTAAAAAATATATTAGTCCGGGGAAAATACGTATCTAGTAAAATACTCCCTCCATCTCCAAATAAAAGAAGAGTATTCATTCCATTTTAGGTTGTCCCTTAATGAGTATGTGTTTTGAAAAGCTAACAGGTAAATAATTGTAAAATTATTATTTTTACCCTTTTGAAAAGTTAATGGGTAAATAGTTAATGAGTAAAAGTGGAAGATAATTTTGGAAAGTGAATGTAAAAGGTAATGTGAGAATTATAAAGTGCAGGTAAAAATTAATGTGAAATGTTCAATAATATATTTTTTAATAATTTGACAGAGGTTTAAGTATTATATAATTTTTATAATTAATATCGTGAAATAAAGAGCCCCTTAATGTTTATACCTTGTCCTGCACCAGCAGAGCTAGAGAAAATAGATGCCATAGCGAAGGGTACGCTGTAAGTTATCTGCCCAAAGAACACCGACAACACAACCATTAGTCCTGCACCACAATTTCGCATTTCTATGCCCCAAATCTTTCAATTATTACAAAGAACATCTGGAAATTTTTCACGGGCACCAATAGAAAGTCTTGGATAAAATTTTCCAAAAGTTTTTGGAAAAGAATTTGACTAGAATAATGTCCTTTTGCTTTTGGCTACTATTCAAAGGACTTTATCCACATGTCCACAATTGTCCTCTTAATTTACTGATGAAGCTACCGATGTTGTATCCCTGTCTGGCTGTCTCATGTTCCACGAGCTTTTCGGACGGGGATTATGACGGTGTGGCAATCAAAAGGATATTACTCCTTCCGTTCACAATTTAAATACTCTCTACTGTTATGTGTGTTTTTTTGAAACTATTATAGTTTTCATTCTATAATGTATTTTATATGTAATATGAATCTTATTTGATAGATCTTAATTAGTTCTATGAGATAAATTTTTTAAAAACTTTGAAAATCTTACCAATAAAAAGATATAAACGTTTGAAAATGACACATATATACGTAGAAAGCATTTAAAATGAGACAGAGGGAGTACTACTATTAAGTAGAAAGATAGAGAGGGACGCTAAAAGGGAAAATCCAGAGCCAAATATGGATAATATTTTTTTCCATTCAATATACATTAGTGGGGCAGGAGAGTTAGAAAGTTAGTCCAAAGCAGTTTAGAAGCTATCTATAAACCTAAACCCCAAACGCTTTTGCGGAAGCTCGAATCCTAATCTCTCTCTTTAGTCCAAGCTAGCTATTTGACAACAAAGTGTAGGTCAAAACCACAAACAATGCTATGAATACTCCAAAAATACACCCCAAATGCATACTGGATGATGTGGCGAATGGAGAGTCACTTATATTTTTGAACGGGCTCCACGCTAGGCTTCTCTCCACCATACAATCCACTCTGTGTGCATTTTTGGGTATCCCCGCATTTTAGTTTCAAAAATGATACAACCACACACACACTCACATGTTGTGGGGCCCACCAGTGGGTCCCCGGGGTGGGTCCCACCACATGTGAGTGTATGTGTGATTATGTGTGGTTGAGTGTGTGTGGTTGTATCACTATTCTTTTAGTTTTAACTTTGACTGCTTGGACTCCACATGATGATAGCCACCCTCCAATTACCCTTTACACGTGTGACTTTTTACCTCATCCATTACCACGTGCTACGCTACCTTCAGCAATACAAATACTCCTACTACTCCCAACTAATCCGTAACTACTATTTACATTTTACTCCTACGGTAATTTTTTAGTACTATTTATCCACAAAGAAAAGGAAATACCCTAAAAAAAAAAAAAAATTCACGAATACGTAACTTGCGTTGAAAAAAAGAGTTCCTTTGGCTAAATACAAAAAACTAGTTTTTTAAATTTTGTCCTTATTCAAGTTTTGTTTGCATTTATTAGTTTTTGGTCGATTTTTTGTGATTTCTTAATTTGTCTCGAAAAGAGAAATCTAAAAAGTATAAAATTATTAATCAAACTTAAACTTTTGTGAATAAAGACAAAAAAATTATGACAAAAAACTAATTTTTTGCCATAATTATGACGTAATAACTACTACTATAGCAGACTACGTTGAAAAAAGAGTAAAAATGCCAAAAACACATACACCAAGCACCAAAACTCAATACCTCATGCATTATCTCAACATTACTATACTAGTATACTATAAAATTAACGTAAAATTCAACTCACCGCAAGAGGTATTCCCAGGACGGCGAACAGCGTCAACGCTCCGATCTTGACTCCGGCATCCGGCTGCGACGGCACAACGCCGCCGTTACGGGCCATGGCCAAGTGCCGAGTCGACTCGGCCTTCTTCGTTATCACCACCGTCATCGCGAGACAAACCGCCAGCAGAATATTAACCACTCCCCACAGCCGCTTCACCCCGCCCAGCCCACGCGACATGTGCTCCACCGCGAGTGATACCACGCCCAGCACCACCGAGTTCAGCATCAGCCCTAGCGCGCCCGCGCGTACACCATGTGCATACGCTGTCCCTTCTCCTACTTTACCCCCGTACACCTCCCTCCCCATCCAATCGGTGTCGAACAACAAGAACGGGAACCAAGCAATCCAGTTAAGACACGTCACCAAGAGTAAGATCCACATGGGTCTAGGCAAGTCCTTGAGCGCACCGAATAATTCCCCGAAGAATGGAATCGGCCGTTTCCCGTCCTTGCCCAGTCCATCGGTGGTTTCCGGTTCCGGTGCGGAGATCACGACTTCCTTAACCGTAATGAGAGCGATGGTAGCTAGGGTGAGTAACAGAAAAATGGAGATGAAGAAACAGCTCTTGAGATTTGCGCAGTAGACATCGCACGCTTTTGTGGATGTGAAAGGGAAGATTTTGTATAAATGAGTGTAACTACCGGCGGCGTAACCCAGGACGTTACCCACAGCCATGAAGAACGAGTAAAACGCGTTTGCAGTTCGCATTTTTTTATTGTTATCGTTTGAGAGATCGGCGAGGAAAGCTCGGCATGGGCCCTGGAGCATGTTGTTTGCGACGTCGAGGATCCAGAAACCAACGACGAAGACGGCGATGGCGCGTGGCTTGGGGGTTTTATGGGCGTCGTCGCCGGAGGCCACACCGATGTCGGCGGCAAAGCCGATGAGGAAGACGGCGATGGCGACGAGGGCGGTGCCGGCGGCGATGAAGGGACGACGGCGGCCGAAGCGGCAGGTGCAACGGTCGGAGTAGTAACCGACCAAGGGCTGGACGATCATGCCGGAGATGGGCCCACAGAGCCAGATGAAGGCGGCCCATGTGTGTGGGATGCCGAGGAGTTGCACGTAGGGTGTGAGGAGAGAGAGCTGTAGGGCCCACCCGAATTGGATCCCCGCCGCTATTGACGCCACCATTATTATCTTACGCAACGGCGACGGTGGCGGCAGTGACGGTGGCGGTTGCAGTTCTAACGCCGATTGCGGCTTCGTAAAATTTTTCCCCTCCATTTTGTCTCTCTATGTATAACTGTATATACTTCTTCCTCTTTCTCTCTCTCTCTCTCTCTCTCTCTCTAAATCTGTAGTATATATGTTTTGGATCTATGTATGTACCATATGTGATTGATATGTGTGTGTGTGTAAGTGGGGATGGAGATAGAGGCGGAGCGAGTTGCTTGGGTCCGTAGAAGGGGGGATTTTATAAGGGTTTTGGCGGCATAGAGTAGCTTTTTAGTGGGGGTGACTGGGAACTGGGATAACCTTATCCACTCTTACTCGAAATTTGTACACAAGACCGCCACGTAACGAAATGTCATAAATTCTTACTGTACCATTGAGCTTTTTGCCAAGTAAAAGTCTAAAGGTTAAATTCCCACTTGAGTCAAAACAAAAAAATCCAAATTAGAAGGAATGAAAGGTTAATACTTCTAAATTTTATCCAGATATTTTACAGTCTGCAGCCTAAAAATTCTCAATTGGGCCAAAACTAAATCCAAGTTGAAGGTATGAAAAAAAAAAAAGAAAAAAAAGTTGGAAGCTACTTTCAAGGTTTAATTTTATCAAGATATTTTAGATATTCTGGCTAAAACAGCTTTGATTTACATGATCCGTAGTAAATAGTAAATACAAATCCATGAAAAATGCAATGACTGCCTATAGGATGAGCTTAAATGTTGAAAAAGTATATTAAAAAAGTGTACTGATATGTATGCATTAAATGTTATTGGTTTGTAAAATCAAATTGAATGGCAACAAGTGAACCGATATTTTAATTTTTTAATTTAGTTCTTTTGATATGTATGCATTAAATGTTATTGGTCTGCAAAATCAAATTGAATGGCAACAAGTGAACCGATATTTTAATTTTTTAATTTAATTCTTTGCATAATCAAAAGTAGCAACATTTTCACAATAACCCAATTGAATGGACCCATATCTCATCAATCCAGTACACTCATCTTTATACAAAAATACTCTCTCTCTCTCTCAAAAAGAAAAAAGAAAGTACATAATTTAGTTTTTATTTCTAGTTTGAAAATGTGATGGAGTGAGTTTTGACTACCCAATTTTGATTATGCTATTATGGACATCTACATTGTTAATTTTAATCACCCTCTAAATGGATAACCAGAAGTGTTGTGCCGAAATCCAAAGTATGAGAAAATAAACAAGTCAACAAGAAAATGAAACACAAGATTTACGCCGTTCCCGTCAAGCATGAAGGTACATCCACGGGGAAAGAGCAAGGTCCCATTTGATAACCCGACTCGCAAGGGTAGGATTCACAAGGTATTACTAGATTAGGATAGGTTTCGTAATACTACGGATTATCAATACCTTTATAATAACCCTTTACAATCCTAATTTTTGTTAAATAAACATTTATTATAAATTCGATTGTTTTACTTTTAATATATATATATATATATATATATATATATATATATATATATATATATATATGAACCCTGAGTAGTGTTCTAGTCCGGGAGTCCCGGATCCGAGACTCCATGTTCCCGATATTTTTTTTTTCGATCCGAAAGTCAATGTGTTCAAAGGTGTTTTTCCAAGGCCCCGCGATCTTTCAAAAAATGCGGGAAGGGCTTGATCAGCGGTTTTAAAAAAACTTTATATTTCTGATTTTTTGCGAAAAACTACTTGGATCAAGCCCTTCCCGTTATTTTTTTTAAAGATTTCTCGCGGGGACCTTGGAAAACACCTTTTGAACACAATGGACGGCTCGGATTTCCCAAAAACAATGTTTAAAACCATCAAAACACCGAAAAATGCTCCAGTCCGGGAAATCCGGGATCCCGGACTGGATCACCGGTGTATGAACCCTAATTAATGTGCATATTCGTACCTACCGTACTAGTGTATCTAAACTCCTATATTAAAAACCCTATCATGGTACTACCAAATTTCCTTAATAGAATGCAACATTTTGTTCTCCTACCATTGTCCTCTCCTACTCTATTTTCTTCCCCACCAAGTCTCAATACGATTAGGCCTATCTAGACTTCATCATTGTAGGAAAGATTGAGAGAGAGAGAGAGAGATAGAGAGACAGAAATGGCCGAGAGAAGAGGGGGGGGGTGTTGCATGTGGGGAGATTCATCCTCCAACTTGTTCTCCAAGTTCTAGTACTACATACACATGCATATACATATATTTTTGATACACAAAAATCTCATGAAATGAGGTCGCCCGTGCAACCCAAGAACCCTAAATTTTTCTTAAAATTTTCTCATTTAAAGCCTTAAAGATTTAGTGTACAAACCTTAATGATCTACCTCATGAAGCCTAAGATTGCATGGTACTTGAAAATTGCCTAAAATAAGGAACATTAATGGGAGAGATTGCGAGAGTTATGGAGAGAGAGAGAGAGAGAGAGAGAGAGAGGCGGAAAGGAGTCTTAGGCACCTATAAATATCTCATGCATTGCTTGTTGGAAGCACACCTCTCCACCATCTTTCTAGTCATTCTCATTGTTCTCAAAGTTCATGTGTCCTTGAGTATATATTATTTGTACGGGGATAAATCCGCGTAACCCTGGATCACGTGCTTCCTTGAATCAACCCTGGATCTGCGAGACAGAAAAAGGGTTAGAGCACCTTTGCCTCTCGTTGGCAAAGGCCCTCCGATGCCTAAGTTAGTATCACGTACTTGAGAGCCTAAATTATAATGCGTATGAAAGTAGGTTTTCACAGCGTACCGTTTGTCATGGTTATTGCCTTGTATTTATAGGTGTAGATGTCCTTTACTTTAGGCATCTCGTGCCACTGTTTCCTATTCTCTTTAGGAGTCATTTTCTCAATAGGACTTTCCTATCAAGGGACAGCTTCCTTATATTGCTAGATCTCGTCTAGCAGCAGTCTTTCTTTCCATATAGGACTCATTCCTATATGGGGTCTATTCCCATCCACATTAGGAATGCTCATGTCAATCCCTTATTTTACGGATCGCCTCCTCATCTCGTAAAGGTACCGCTTATAGAATATTTCGGAATGTCTCACCCCTTCCATTGGCGGTGCCGAGCTTACACGTAGCTTCGGAGTAACTTCGTTACATAGTTCAATTCATTACGCCCGAAATTTGGGCTATATATTCCAGAATGCTTGCCAAATTATATCCGTAGCTCCCTCAGCTCGGCCATATCAGGGGCATCCCTTGTGCCTTACGCCGAGCTAGTGCATTCTGATGCATTTACTTCAATTCGATTCCTGACCCTATTCATGGTCAATCCAGATCGGCATAAGGATTAACGAACTCCCTATGTGGTGCCGAGCTAATCGCTCTCTCGTGGCGGTCATTTTAGACACGTGCCATGCCTTATAATAGGGTAATTAGATTTTACCCTCTCCATTATTGAAGTTTTTCAAGTTCTAGTTGAATTCTAGAGTGAAAGTGAGGAGTTCGACCACCACCCACCACCACCCAAAACCACCATTTGATCCATATTACTAGGAAAGTTAAAGTAGCTCTTTTGTTTATAGGAAGAGAACGCTAATCTCTCTTCCTTTTGAAACGAACCCAAGGAGCCGTTACTCCGTCCAACAAACCACATGCCCGACGTAGCATCTTCTGACTTACCCTCGGAAATTGAGGTAGGTATTCCAACATTATTTTCCTAAGTATATTTTTTACGTTGTTATATAATGCTTGATTAGTTTCCAGAAAAGAAAATTATAGTTGGTTCATCATTTTTTTTAAAATAATAATAATGTCACTATGTAGTATGACCGAGAAAATTAACTTTTACGATGTTAGAAACTTCGACCTTATATTCCTAAGTGTAATTCAATAGCCGTTATCATGCCTATTTTCTACTAGTAGTTACTAGACAGTTTTAGGAAAATTCTTGTTAGTTGATCGTTTTTAAAAAATATATAACATTCCTACGTAGCATGTCCGGGAAAAGTAACTTTTATTGCTGAGAGGGTTAGTGAAAGACTTATTTAACAGGAAATGTTAGTGTGACACATTTTACAAGAAAACAAAATTATTTTTCCTAAAGATGCCGCTCAATTTTCGTTACTAGAAAATTACATATTTTAATTCTATTTACCGTCCGATTTACGGAAACAACAATTGCATATCTACAGGACACGTTTTAAGAGAAAAGTTTCATAATCACGAGATTCGATTTATGAGAAATGATATGACACGCTTCACGAGATATTGAAGAGGAGTGTTCACAAGAAATGAATTGGAAATTGATACTAGGATATTGAATCGATTACGGTAGGGCAACTTAAGCGCTGCCCCATCTTCATGGAGAGAACATGATGATTAGGGCTAAGCGTGTGTGACAACATGCTGAACGGATCTTGTATCATGCAGATGTGTTTCCATTATGACAAGACAGCCGAGACCATGTTCGTGTATGGCTGATCGGAAAGCTGGCAACCGTCAATTGAAAGAGACGTAAAAGGACCAAGACTTTCAAGTGATGGACTATAGGCCTACTGGTTGGAAGAAGTGCCATAGAGTGGAGTGACTGGACTGTAGGTCTGGAAGTCGGAAACAATCACAAACTTAATTAATATTTGAAGAATAACTCTAACACTGAAAGATAATACGATGCACAAAACGATACGTGCGATACAATTTTGGATTGACACTGACAGAAGCATTCTATACTAGTTACTGTTAAATGTTTAAACTCTTGTTATCTGTTTATGTTAGAAACATATTTTATAATTGCTAGTGTAAGGATTTTGGTGTAGAAGTTATTTGCTTGGCGTTATCGCCCACGGTGTTGCACTTGTGTTACCCCAGCATAATACCATGATGTTGTTTTTATGACTTTGACATATTAATTATACTAGGCTTCCAAGATGAACAGGAAGCATATTTCAGCTTGGAGAAGTTTGGAACTAAGCAGGTTACCGATTTGGGTGACGGCCAGGTTGAGGAATAGGTAAAGGCATAGACGCCGCCCAAGTTGGAATAAATGTAATTTATTTAAGAATGATTTGTTGTAAAAGACCTGATGCTATGTTTTCATTTGATAAATGTAATACTCCTATTATAACGTTCCCAAAATTAAGGGGGTTACAATTCCTCTCTAATTTCAAGTTTTAATTTGTTTGATTTCCATATTATTAAATCTTGGGATTGTACTATTGGCCCCAACCTCATGTTTATTTGCAAATGTGAGGATGAGATTCAAATGCTAAAATGACAACTTTGTCCTTGAATGTTTTCCAGTTGGTTAAAAAAAATTCGCTTTTTTGTTGTTGGAATGGCTAAAGAAATTTGGTAACGAAATAGTATGAAGCTGGGGAATTTTTTTTTTTTTTGCGGCTAAAGCCCTTCCCAACCTGCCATTGCTAGTGAATGCATTTGCCACATGGATCATAAATAATTTTTTGAATGGCTGTTGAGCCATAAATTTTGACTTAGTACAAAATATATTAACCAAGATGTGTTATGGATGATTATCACATTCAGCAACCAAAATATAAAATGGCAGGTCACGTCGATAGTCTATGTAATAAAAAAAATCAATTTAATTAATGTAGTGAAACTGAATGTGGAACTTTCAATAAGCTGCATCACAAGAATCGGTTTCGTGAGGCTATCCATGTGGGAGCATATTATTCTCCATTAGCCCACTCCCAAACGTGGTTAAGTGGGAAGCTATTATTCTATTAACTTCCATTCTCTCCCTATATAAAGCAGCAGACACACTGCATTGGACGGGGCAAAATATTTTTAGAGATACTTTTGCCATTTGGTAGTTTAACCAAGGATAGTTTTGTACTTTCGCAAGGGCAAGGTTTGGTCTGGGCTACCAATACCAACTCTGAGATGGTATCGTTAATACCCCTTATAGGCCAGATTAATAATGCCATTGGAGTCATAGTCCAAACCTTTTTTTGGTTACTGAACAAAGTATTATGAGTCTCATGGGATTGGTAGTCTAGTCCCAAGAGCTAGTATGATTATCAAACGTGGCCCAAGAGGATTCATTGTAATGGGGAGAAATACACTGAGCCGGTTTTTGCCCATAACTCTCACTTGAAGCACGTACACGATATGTAGGAACAAATCTTTGAAAGAAACCCTAATAGAGCATGAATGTCTCACATACACGAAAGAGACTACTACAAATCCCTAAATATCTCAATTTCCAACTTAAGACAAAACTCTAAGAGGCTACAAGGCTTCTATTTATAAGAAAGTACAAAAAATTAGGTCAAAAAACCTTTTAAAAATGAGCAGCTGTGCACATTCAGCATCGGTGGTCCAGACCACAGTCCCACTGGTCCAGACCAGAGAAGTTGCAACTGTAGAACCAAAATTGACCCGTGGTTCAAGCCAAGGATGATGCGACCGTTTTTTCGCACCAAATTTTTTACCTTTCTTCTAAAGGTCAATTCAAGGCAAATCTCCAACAATCTCCACCTTGACTTGAATTCTTTTCCAAGCCAATGATATAGGCAATCCTATCAACACTCGCTCTTTCTTTCAATGCTCCTCCTGGGGCAGCCCCATACAGGACGATCACCAACGGCACCACCGCACAAAGTTCAACACACTTGCTTGACTTTGCAAACGCAAATAAGAAAATTCAGCCGCAAGTGCTTCCAAATTGAGCCTTTATCTTCAAACGGATATCCTCACCCAATGCATCCCTCTAAGAATGTTTATGAATATCCGTTCGAACTCCACCCAAAGCTGAAAACCCAAACAAGCAACTATCTTTAACCTAATGTGCACCCTACTCACCCATCTTTGATACCAAAGAAGACATGCTCAAACTCCACCCGAAGTTAACCGACTCTACCGTAGAGCTTGCCGACCCCACCACGGAGCCTCGTATGCCATCTTGCGTACTCCCAATAGTTGAACCCGAATTCTTCTCAATAAATGAAGATTCCAATGATGAAGCACCCATAATCATACTACTATCAAACACATAGAGGTTATCCAATTTCTGCCCTTCACAAAAAACTCGAGCACCCAACGACGCACTCAAAACTCTACATTCAACGGTGTACTTCCAACCCACGAAGTCAAGAGCGCCTAAAGAGACATGGTTCCTCCTTAAATCTGATATATGCCGAAAACCAAGCAATGTCCTCACAACCCCATCATACATCCTGTCTTCCTGACCTTGACTGTTCCAACCCCAACAATTCTATAAGGCATATTGTTCCTCATAAGAATTGTACCACAATTGACCGATTCATATGTATCAAACCAATCTCTATTCAGACACATGTGGTAGGAACAGTCAGAGTCAAGAATCCATGTGTTTTCACAACATACGTCACTTGCTACCAAAGCAATGGTAGCCTCAAAGCCTTCCGCATCATCCTTGACACAACCAGCAACACCCTTATCTTCTGACTTATGGATCTTTCACCCTAGGACAATTTCTCACAAAGTGCCCAAATTTCCTACAGTAAAAACACTGTACTCCATCTATGTATGTGTTCTTAAAGCCACAAATTCCCCTACTGCCCGAATCCCTCTCACTTGTCTTTTCTTGCACCACCAAAACTTACTCATTATCATGAATACTACATTCACTGGATACCTTTTTTCCACAATTCTTTCGAATATAAACTAGACTTTACGTCCTCATAGGAATAGTATCCCTTCCATACAACATAGTAGTCACAAAGTGTTCATATGATGCTGTCAAAGAACATAAAACAATAAGGGCCTGATATTCTCCTTATCGAAACATCTATATTTTTGAATCCATAATAACTCAGTTCAACTCATCTAAATAGTCTTTTATAGGCGTACCTTCCTTCATACAAAACATGTAAAGGTGTTGCTTCAAGTACAACTGGTTGGTTAGTAACTTCGTTAGATAGATGCTTTCCAACTTTAACCAAATCCCGACTACTGAATCCTCCTCTCGACCTCGTGAGACACATCATTGGCCAAGCATAATTCTATTGAACTGAGTACTTTCGCATCAAGATTCTCAAAAATATCATCCTGCATATCAACAGGCTTCTTCGATTTTCCCAACAAAGCCTTGTGTGTTTCTTGTTGCACTAACAAAACCTTCATCTTCATATGCCACAAGCTAAAATAAGCGCTATGCCCATCAAACTTCAAAGTGAGCCGCCATCGAGATAAACACTAAATGCATAAACGCAGCAAAAAAACAAAAGCCTCGGTTTGAACCGGCCTGGAGCTCTGATACCAATTTGTTGTGCTGAAACCTGAAGTGTGAGAAACAAATCAACAAGAAAATGAAACACCAGATTTACACGGTTTCCCTTAAACACGAAGCAAGAAGGTACGTCCACCGGGAAAGATCAAGAGTATTCACTATAATGGGGGGAAATACACAGAGTCAGGTTTATTTGTTACTCTCACTTGAAGCACTCATAGGATATCTAAGAACAAAACTTTGAAAGAAACCCTAATAGAGCATCAATGTCTCACACATACGAAAGAGACGACTACAAACCCTATACATCTCAAATCTGAACCCAAGACAAAACTCTAGGAGGCTGCAAGGCTCTTATTTATAAGAAAATACAAAAGATTAGGTAAAAAAACCTCTTAAAATGCTCAGCTGCACACTTTCAGCATTAGTGGTCTAGACCAAAGAAGTTGCAAGCTGTAAAACCAAAACTGACCCATGGTCCGGACCAAGGATGCTGCGATTGCTTTTTCACACCAAATTTTGCACATTTCTTCTGAACATCAATTCAAAGCAAATCTCAAACAAAAAGTTGATGCGGCAACTTATAGTAATTCAACTTTGATTATGCCATTGTTGATAGCCTAATGTGTTGTCGCGTGGTACTCCTCATGGGTGGAGGGATTAAGGGACAAGAGAGGTCACTTGACCCGTCACTCTAATTTCTCACACGGATTTTTGATAATTTGGAGCTAAATTTTACAATTTTGACATGTAAAAGTGTCATAAATTGCTCAAACTTGCTTAAAATGCATAAAATTCTCAAGTTTTGACTTCTTTCCGAGGGTTGGTATTATTACAAATGAGGCTATTGTACATTTTTTTTTGAAGTATAATAAGTTATTGAGACTAATTATAAATAAAAAATACATGTACCACTGTATATCTATATAATAGTTAACCTATAATAGATCTAGTTTTTGACCTCTCTAACCTAAAATTCTATTTACAACCCTATTACTCCTTGCCCCTTTTAAATCACATATTTGGATGGTCCTATCCCAGCCCAATGCATGATGAAATAAAGCCTTGGGGCATCACGTGGCGATGTCCAAGGTGCAATAATTTTTTTTTTCCCGTATTATTCGGTGTCCATCAAAGGATGATTAACAGAATACCAATGTAAGGAAATACTACATTGTTTTATTTATTTATTAAATTTAAATGTTGTGGTAATGGTAGCAATTTTGGTGGAATTTATTGGTGGCCACTATGAGATATGTCTATCACAATGAAAAGAGTATACACCTTGAAATGATTACCCATTTGCAACAGTAGGCCCATTATTTTTAAGATTATTAGTAGACAAAGTGTGTGGAAAATGATCAAAGAAGGTGAGAAACCAAATTCAAATTTGCTAGAGAGCTTGATACCATCCTTGCGTGCGCAGACATTAGGATGGCTGTACGTGTCATTGTTCCAACGCCAAGTGACCCAAATCCAACCACCGGACCATTTCTTTAAACAGTATCAATTATCCAAAATCCAAAACTCACAAGAAAGAACCCAAAAGCAGAAAAGCCGGTGGCTGGTACTGAATTCGCTTTAGAACTTGACTCCTCAATTGCAAGACCAAAATGGCAAGAGAGAGAGAGAGAGAAAGGGCGGAAAGAGAAGATAAATATGGTCAGTTTTAGTCAACCAGGTTTATCTATAAAACGATACGGCCGGAATAATTATTACCATGTAGAAGAAAGATTTTGTTCTCAAATTCTCACGTTTCTTGAAAAGAAAAATCATTTTAGGTTCTTCTTGTCGATACAAGCTAAAAAATCACAAAAAATAGACCGACAACTAACAAATGCAATTTTTTTTTGAATAAGGTCAAAACGAAAAAAACCAAAAGATCAATTTTTTCAAATTAGCCAAATCACCCCTTAGTGGTCTTTCATACCGTCAAAAGCTGTCCCAACATCTATGAAGCACCTACAACTCTAGGGGTCACCGTGTCGGGACACGGCGGGAAATGTGTCTGGACATGCCACGTGGAGGGGGAGACGGCTTAATTGAATTTTTGGAAGGAGACACCGGGGGACACACATGAGACACGAATGGGGACACAGTAGGGGTCAATTTGAAATTTCCTAAAAATTTTTGGGATAAATTTATAATTAATTAAAACATTGGGTAAAGAGTGCAATTTAGCCCTATATACACATCTCCTTGCCCTATCAGTTGAGAGTCAATGTTTACCCAAAAAAAAAAAAAAAGACAGAGTCAATCAATAGGAGTTTGGAACCCTAATCACTGATTCCTAATATGTCTCTGTGTGTGTGTGTGTGTGTGTGTGTGTGTGTCGAATTATGGATGCATTTTCTAATATATATGGGGTAAGTTCTCCTCACACGGAAAAAAACACAAATTTTGACACTCCATCTCAGCCATTGAAACCAATGGCTGAGATGAGAAGTTGGGGTATCACACTTAATCAATTATATCTCACCCTCACCCAATCTCCCTCTTTCTCCCACGTTAGTGACTCACCTTCTACCTCCATCGCCGACCCTCCCGACTTCAGCCGACCATATCCCAGCTATTCCAACCCCAACACGTGTGCTCTCTCTCCCTCCTGACTCTCTCTCTCTCTCTCTCTCTCTCTCGCTCCCTCTCTCCCTCTCTCTTCCACACACGAACACAAGAGCAATTAATTTTTCATGTTGTTTGCAAATCAATACCTGTGTGTACCTCCTTTGCTATTTTCTGAACGGTTGATACTTTCCGACAGGTTTGTACAAGACTGTTGAGCATCATCAACAAATCTCAACACAACACCAGTCATTTAGAGAAAAAATGGATGTTCAGACATATCGACAAACACCTCATATTCGTTACAATATTGCACCCTTGTATAAACACTCAAGGAGAATCACCAATCCAGTAAAAGAAAAAAAAAAGCTAATCAAGATATACAGTCATAAAAGAAACTTCATCCACATCAGCTCATCAAAGAAATGAAGTTGAAATTTTAATTGTGTGGGGGTGTCTTCACCAGAGTGAGCTCTCTGAACCTTTCAGGGTGGAGTAGGTAGAAGTGAGAAGAGTGGTGCACGCTTGAGCCTTTGTTACTTGCAGGTGGGGATGACCTGCACACGTAGATAAACGCGTTAGTGCCTAGCCCGGACGGTGGTTGTCCGGGAAGGCACTTCGACTGTTAAGTCAGTCATCGGAGGGGGAAATGCAACAGAGATCTAGAGAGAGAAGTGGAGGAGTTAAGAGGGTAGTAAATGAGGAGAGAGACCTGCCCACTGTGGTAGTTGCAAGTAGGTATTTATAGGCAGAGGGGGTGTGCGTCCCAGGCGCTTGGTGCCTTTCAGGCGCCTGTCATTTGCGCTCGAAATGACAGGTGAGGTGACCTCTGTTCCTGCCGTAGACGCCATATTCAGGATGATGTCACGACACGTGGGTTCGAGTAGTCAAATCACCCTCGAGACATTCCCCATCACCTACATGCTCCTATAGGCGACGGTGGCAGAGTAGGTGACTACCGCATTTAATGCTCCATCGTGGAACGTGTAGCGTGCTTGGTACGCTTCCCCTGAACCAAGTTAACCCGAGCCCCCGCATGACTAAAGTCGACTGACTCAGTACGCGAGTGGCCCAGCCCCCCGAGCGCTTGGCACGCCGATCGATGGAGGTCCCGAGAGTATATTCCGAGAGCCAAGTGGAGAATGCCATGTCCTCGAAACTTCTCATTCGGCAAACATCGTTCAAATCCATATTCGTCTAGGACCACATACTTGTGCTCCACACCGAGGGCACTGTACGCTCGGCACTATCGAGACGGATCAAACTGCATTCAGTTTTGTAGATTATGAGACAGTGATCCTTTTAGCTCTTTGTGGTTGTGAGGAGGGGCCTCTACTGACCCCTATGAACTCGGCCGCTACAAATTGATAATCTAATCCGAATACACTACTGTGTCATGAGATGGTTCAAATAGAACTCATTTATACAAAATCCGAAGGTGGTTTTGTCTAAGTATTATATTTTTTCATCTTATGTTCCTCTGGTGAAGACAATTGAAAAGTTTAACACATTATACCAAATTCGAAGGTGGGTTGCTGCTCTGTGTTCGCGGGAGAGAGAGAGAGAGAGAGAGAGAGAGAGAGCGAGCGAGCACTGGCGTTGGGGATGGAATTGTCGGAGATGTGGTTGGCCTGAGTTGGGTGGGTCGGTGATGGAGGTGGAAAGTGGGTTGCCCGGGCAGGGCAGGGGGTGAGAGGGCAGTCCACGTTGTGGGAGAAAGAGAGAGATTGGGAGAGGGTGAGTTATAATGGATTGTGTGTGATAACCCAACTTCTAATCTTGGCCATTCGTTTCAATGGCTGAGATGGAGTGTCAAATTTGTGTTTTTTTTATGTGTGAGGGGAATTGACCCCTATATATATTATTATATTTACGTGGCGTGTCCCCTGTAGTGTCTATGTTCCTATTTTGTAAGAATCTCACGTCCATTTCTATGCCTGTATCCGTATTTAGGGTTGGTTTGGGTGAATTGAAAAAACTAGTTTTTTGGTTTTGTCCTTATTCGATTTTTTTTTTGCATTTGTTGGTTTTCGGTCGATTTTTTGTGGTTTCTTGGCTTGTCTCAACGAGATGAATCTAAAAAGTACTCCCTCCGTCCCTTTTTAAATGTGTTACTTGGGATTCTGTGCCATTTTCAACGGCTTATAACTTTTAATTTATAATAGCTTTTATGATTTTGAAAATTTTGTATAATAGAAATAATTAAGATCTATCAAACAAGATCCATAATGCATATGTTTTGAGGTTCACATTAAAAGTTATAAGCCGTTGAAAATGGCACAGAATCCCAAGCAACACATTTAAAAAGGGACGGAGGGAGTATAAAATTATTAGCCAAACTTAAAGTTTTGTGAATAAAGACGAAAAATAATCCAAAAAACCCCACTAAAAATCGACCAAAAATTAACAAATGCAATTTTTTTTTTGAATAAGGACAAAACTAAAAAAACCAATAAACCAATTTTTCCAATTCACCCAAAGCAGGCCTTATATCCGTGTTCGTGTCTCTGCATCATAGCCCAGCACCCTTTTCAACTAGGCAAACATATTTTTGTGGGTTTGAGATTAAATCCCTGGAATTAACGATAAAAAAAAGAAAAAGTGTTGGAGCACAATATTGCGTTGCCCCAAATCCACTGAATAATTACTCAAAATGAAAGCCTTTTCCACCTTTTTTTCTGAGTAAGTGAGCTAAGTTGGTGAGGGTCGGAGTCGGAGTTCTGCCTTTTACGTTTTGTCCAAATTCAATGATTCCGCATATCGTTCGTAGTCCTCAATCATAAGAAAGCGAGACTAAAAATAGTGCAAATGGACTTGAATGATTGAAGAACAATAAAAACACAAACTAGGCCTCAATGGTCTTGATTTCCTGTACTATTTAGGATTCGTTCCACTAACTTTGATTTTTCGGTTTTTATTTTTTGGACATTTAAATTGATATATACGAGGAGAATGATCTCTTTTAAAAATGATTACAGGTAGCAAAATTCAAATCTCCTTCAAAATAAAATGATGATTTTAGACGCAGGCCCAGTCATGAGATTTATGAACCTCTAGTCAAGTTTTGAAAATTGGGCCCTCCAAATTTATCTATAGAAATTATCTTTTCGAGATGAGATACATAATGACCTTGTGGTACTATGACACATTGCTTGTAATGGTGTGGGAACCAAAAGTCATGGGTTCTAACCTCACCACCCTATTGGTTTGAAACAAATTTTTGTACAAACTCAAAAATTGTTCGCCTAAAAATGTAAGAGAGGATTGAACACACAACCTTCTATATAGATGGCGCCATTTATTCCATTACACCACCCAAACTATTTGTTATATTCTTGACATTCTTAATATTTAACATACCACTATATTTTGGTCCCTAAAAATGGGCTTTTGTTAGTGGATTCTAGACTCGGGTCTGCCCAACTTGCCTTGCTTGGACGAAGAAAATCTTGTATTATTTGTGTGAAACCTAAAATGGACTATTTCGGTTCCTTTTTTTCGGTTCCTTTTTGATATGCTTGCCAATGAAGAAAAGGCAGTTTTGGATTGGAGGGCCACGGAATTCTCTTGTGTCACGACATTATCCAGCGTGAGCTTCCGCACTCGGACGACTCTAGGAGCAATAAAAACTGAAGGGCAGGGTCAGAGCTGACTTTAGCATAAAACCTTAATTACTTGAGAGACATGAAAGTACATGGGAGGAGAATTTATTCTGTGGGTATTTATCCATCTGACCATCTCCACGAGCAGTGTTGCCTAGTACACGTAACGTTTAAATCAAATATTTATTACGTGGTGAAATAGATAATCAAATTCAGTCTGTTTGGATATCACGTTTCTTTGTTAACTAGTGGATGCCCGTGATTGAATAAACGTTTCAACGTGATATAATCCCAACTTAAATAACTCGTCTCCTCTACCCAATTGTTCTACCCTACAAAGCAATCTACCAGTAACATCATTTATCATTTTATGAGATGTTTTTGTATTTAATTATAGAAGTCAACATTGAAATTCCTACTTCGGTGTAAAAATGAAAACCACAACGCAATAAGTAGGTAATGAAACAGAAATACGAAGAGCACCGGATATACTTGGAAAAACCCTAAATGGGAAAAAACTACGGAAATGAATCAAACACTATAAAAAACATTGTACGGTTACAATCGCACTTATTACACAATTGAGAATCCTCACAATTGACTCAAGAGCGATAGCCGAATCCTCGTTTAACGTACCCTGTGCTTGACTGCCGCCTCCTCGAATCCTTAATAGTAAAGATTGAAAGTGATTCAAACTCCTTGGAGAAAACTTAGAAGAACTTTGATTGATTGAATCTCCAAGACACAATAAACTAGTGCCACACAATATTTTTCTCTCTCAAATATGTCGACTGTGGTTGCTCTCAAAAGTGGTGGCTTTTTTTTGTGTAAACCACACAAGTTAATTTATAGACTTTTATCCACCAGCAAAAACGGCTCGAGCCATTTCTCTAGCTGTGAAATAGAATCCATAAAATCTGTCTATCACTGATTGCCAAATCATACCATATAGACTCTCACCATAATCGATTTGCCTAATCATACCATAAACATGGCTAAGAATCACGTGCATTTGTATTGCCAATTCCTTGCCAATGTTCCTTCCTTGTTTGATGAAGATTTTCTTGGTGGTAGAAAAGCTTTCCATTTCTCTCCAATGTTTCCAATAGACCGCATATCAATCTTGTGCAATTTTGTTAATAAAATCCACTACTACCAAATACATGCACTTTGACTAACTAACAATCCGTGGTCCTATACTATAAAATAAATTTAATTCCTTCCACTTTCTATACACACTCTAAAAACATAAGTAAAATAAATTATAAAGTGATAAAAAGGGATACATGTGAATGTGTGTTTTGGCATGAAAAGTGCCAACCAAAAAGGGAGCTCGGCATTTGGAGTTTACAAACATTTAAATAATTAGAGAGGTGGAGGGGGGTAAACTGATTAGGAGAGTAATTTTTGAATCGTTCAGAAATGAAATGATTTGACGGCTACAATCTTGATATAAAAATACGAGTGAATGGTCGTGAATGTTACTTTGTTTAAATGCCTACCAATAAGTTCACATTTTTCACCGGACACCCCGTACAAGAATTTTACCTATCCTGAGACCCCCTCTTCTTTTATGAACTATCAGTTTTTTTATGATCCAAACCGTTTAACATGTCTAAAGCATACTTTTAAGAGTACTTGTGAGAAATTGGCTCAAAATATGACCGGTAAGTGTTTGATCCAAATAATTTTTCAAACATATGTATTTATGAAAAACTCTTTGGATCAAGCACTTCTCGGTCATATTTATGACTAATTTCTTGTGAGTACTCTTAAAAACAAGTTTTAAACAACTTGAATGGGTTGGATCATCACAACATGACCCGAAACTTTGAGGTTCAAGACAGAAGGTTGACGGAAGGGGTCTTGGGGTAAAATTTTGGAAGACAGAGGGCGTCTCGTGGTAGGTAAAATTCTTGTAAGGGGTGTCCGCTAAAAAACATGAACTTACAGGTGGTGTCTCGGTAAATAACCCGATATTTTTCCTAATTTGACTGCAAAAATAGATGGGCTCTGTAGTAGGAGTACGTTATTATGGCCGGTCGCTTGGATGAGAGTTTTTGTGGTAAGTTTCAAACCAAGAAACTTAGATTTTAGAGATCTCTAAAAATGCATTGAAGGCCACTTGTACGTCTAGTGAAGATTGCGGCCTTGTTTGTTTTGGTTTTCAAGAACTGGTTTTCTTAATTACTATTCAATTATTATCCCTATTTTTAAATATTATTTTTATTTTTCTCTCTATCTCTCTCCAATTATTAATGCCTATTTTTTCATTATTATTTATATTTATGCTTCTAATCATTACTAAAACCAAAACTCAAAACCCAAACCAAACACAACTTGTGTTAACCTTTAAGTGGTGGAATTCACCGCCCCCGCCCCACTCTCTCTAAAATGTCGGTCTTGGCCGGTTTGTCCAAAATTATGCAAATATGAAAGGATTGTCGATGACTCAATGAGATTACTAAGTTAAGGAATTTGACCCACACGTTGTCCTTCTGGTTTGGATGGGGTCTAAGAGCCCCGATTAATCTTGGGCCCGGATTAGTTATCCCGGACCCACTATTACGACTAAATTTGGGAGAGAAAAGGAAGCTCGGACTAAATCAGCGCTAGGACAAATTAAATAACACCCCTCGACCCTTCATAAATATCGTTAGGGTCGACCCTATACATATTAATTTAGTCCGGGTTACCAAAAGACGTCGTTACACCACAATAACCCTGGCATTAAAAAACTTCAGCGTTATGGTATTTTTTAACTTTCATTTATCGAAGTTTTTGTTATGCTGTTCATATTATTGAACATTTGGAGCATGATTTTTCAATGTTTCGAGATTACATGGGACGGACTGAAAAAAATAAAAACATTTCTAAAAGTTGGAATACGTTCATAGATCCCCGAAAGAAAACATTTGATTTTGGCAACTCTAAAGTTTGCAATTTTATATTTGAATGACAAAGATATTGGCTTAAGTGAGGCTTTTAGAAATTAGACCTAGTAACTGGGATAATCCTTTTTATGAGAAGCTCAATCCACTTGGAAATGTGTGAGGTAATTTTCTAATCTTTTATTTGAAGACTGCTAATAAAAAATAAATATATGATTATAGTTCTTTGTTAAATGACTAAAAAGTTAAATATTTGTAATTATATAATTGATTTAATGGATAATTCAATATGGGCATGCAAACAAATGTGAGCCCACCATCTATGACTAATACCCCATGCTCTACTATTTTATCTCCTCTCACTAGTTTATCCACCCAAATTTAATCAAGCATCGAATCGAGTGAAAGGTAAAGTTTAGTACTTTTTCAATTTACTCTGCTTTATTTTCTACAATATCCCAAATTATCATATCCCTCAATCGTAACATGTTACGTTTTTTAAAGGTTAATGTTATGTTATTGAGATTGTTACGTTTTTTAAAGGTTAATGTTATGTCATTGAGTGGTTAATGTTATGGTAGGAGACACCACAAGAAAAGTGAGGCATAAAATGTTAGTATGTTATTTGAAAAATGTTATGCCATTGTATGGTTCTAATGTTATGCCTTTAAAAGGTTAATATTTTCAGGTAGGGTGCTTTGATCCAGATTCGTCCAGGGTGGTCCCCCTAGGGTTTTGAGGGGTTTCGAATGTCGTGGCGATGATTTTTTTTTTCTTCAGATTATGCCCTGATGATCGAGAAAAATGATCAACTGGTTCTCGGTTGATTTATAGCATTGCGGGCAATCCAATAACCAAACAAAGTTTGATTGTCCATAAATTTTACAAGGAGCTTTAAAATGGTAAGAATAAATTTGTAAACAGTTTAGATCACCAAAATTGAGTTCTGATGCATGTGATCATGGCACAAGCCGTTTCGAGAAACGTAGTATCCTCGAAATTAACAAATCACTTTTAATTGCCCGAAAACTTGACGTGCGACCCCCCAATGCATCACTAATAACATATATATGAAGTTTGATATGATACAGAATATACAAATTAAACTGGGTCTTCTAACCTTATTCGTTTGTTTTTATCCGAGCATCGCATCAGCTAGGTGATATTTCAATGGTCCAACGTCCTCTAATTCCAATGCAGCCTGAATCGATCACTCAAGAATATCAACATGGACACATTTGATTGTCATGATGTGAGACTAGGTTTCTCGAGAGTAAAGCTGGCCGATAGGCCAAGAATCAAGCTACTGGAAGCCAATTTTTGATAATTTGATAGAGGAAGGGGTGTGACCACCGTAATATGGCATGCATATCATCTGAACTATGCATATGCAAATGTTATATGATGTTCAGTGTTAGGGATTGATATTCAACTTACCGTGGCAACAGTATGATACGTATTGTGCCGGTTTACCTTTGCCGGGAATCAAGTGTTCTACACGATAATACCCGTTTGACTTCTTGATGATTGACCATCTCTTTCTTGTGAGTATCAGTGCCAACGATTTGCTTTGATAAAAAAGGATGGGGCAAAATCAAGTGTCTAACAATTAGTTAATAACACCATTGGATAGCAAAATTGATAAGAAAAAAATTATTTTAAGCAAACCATTTGAGATGACCTAATAAGCAAAGAACAATATTTTCAAAATACCATCACAGACTTAAAGCAATTAATATCAGAGGCAGCCTAGTATGGTTTTAAGCGACCTCTATGGCTTAATTTTTTTTTTTCCCCGAAAATTGCTATTATGGTTGCGGTATTTTTATATTGAACTTCTTTTTTGATGTCAAGCAGTAAGTGAACTGAATTCAAGAGATTGTAATAATTGAACACCACATCTATCACGTAAGGTCTGCATCACCTAAATTAAGCCAAATAGCAAGATAACAATTCATGAAATAGCCCAAACAAGTAGAAAAAATAAAATAAAATAAAAATGGATCCTCTCTCTTGCGTTAAGACTGAGAGAACAACTATATTTTCCAATTTTGAGTAAAATTTTGAAATTTTTGATATTTTCTAGGGAATTAATTTTGAGTCTTTGACACCCTCCTTTAATCCAAATGCTCTCCCTATAATTTTTTATTTTCACATAAGTAACGAAAAAAGAGCCAATTTAGATATAAAAAAGAAAGGGAGTGGTAAATTCAATTGTCATTTAAAATATTAGGTACTTTATTGTGTGTTCTCTACTTGTAATGTATGCAAATACGAATACAGAAGCTACATTTGTTGTGCTTGGACTGTGTTTATCTTTTCTTTCAATCAGCTTATTTTTGTATTTGCGAATTATTTTAAGTTTATAGCGAACTTCTTTCAATTTTTTTTTTTTTATCTTTATGAGAGAAACCAAATAATAAATAAATATGGAACAATGTTATAGAAGTTCAGAAATGAGAATATTAAAATCTTGGCATGTTCTATATTTTCAATGAACTTGCTAACAAAAAACTGAACTTATCCTCATCCTAACTAGGTCGGCCCTGATGTTTAGATTGCCCAAGCCCAATTCAAGTTTGGTTGCCCACTTGATATTAAGTCATCAATATTTTTAAAAAAAATATCAATGTTATGTTGTGTGTTTTAGCTTTAAAATGTCAATGTTATGTTGTGTGTTTTTAGCTTGAACTACATAATATATATATATATATATATATATATATATATATATATATATATATATATATATATATATATATATATATATAATGTAATCCTAGTAGTAATTTATGATTAGAATGATTCGATTAAAAAAAAACTTCCCCTTGAATTTTTGAAGCAAATTCTTCTTTATTTTTAATATGTTCGAGAAGGTAAAAAATCAAACATTGTAGTTTCATAATGACAATACAATAAACTTTGGAAAAAATATATACAACTAGAAAAAAAAATTGAATCAAACATAGTAAAGTATTGCTCATATTTGTGTTTTCTCTAACTAATTAGGTTATCAACCTTACTCTCGTAAAAATACTATTTTAATAATAAAAATATTAATTTTAAATCTTTTTATCAAAGTTTGTTGAGTAGAAACAAATTATTTTAGTTTATTTATCGTCAACATATATTTATTTGGAATTCGATTTGAAATGCTAAAATTAAAACAAACTATCGAAAGAATAAAGCACACCTGTAAAAACATTTTTGATTTGCAAATGATATAAACCTTTCGACTCTACAACCACTAAAGCATACCTATGATAGATCAATTGTTGTAAACCAATAAACATTTCTGGTGTTATTTTTATCTGCAATATATCAACAAAAAAAAAAAAAAAAAAACGACAAAAAGTTAATTGGCCGAAAACGCATCTTGGGGGCTTTGAACTCTGCCAAACCATACTTCTTTAGCGTGCACTAACAAACACGACCTGCAGCACTCTTGTTATAGAATTCGGAATAATTTATATATAACATGTATATCTTCGGATTTTTTTAAAATTTTTTTTGTTGCCCTAGTCTCGGGGGTTGCCCAAGCCTGGAGGTTTACTAGGGCTTACCCCTGGGCTGGCCCTGCATCCTAATTGAACTTTTCAAGTTTTCGGATGAAATTTTCTCTGTTTTTAAATTCCTCTGCCATCAAGACAAATAAAACAGTATTAAATTTTAACCCAAAGCAAAATAATCGTGGATATTAAAATCTTGGCATCAGACAATGCAAACTCATCCCTGTGGATCTGATTCAGTTCAGCATATACTGCATGGGTCTAATTTGGTATCAAACTCAACGGTTGGCATCCAATGCCTAGCTACTTTACTTTAGGCGTACCATGGTATTCCTAATTTAAATGATGAAACAATTGGCGATAGAAAACTTGGCACAATAAATATATTTAATTTGTGCAATAAGAACAGAACTTTTTTTTAAGTGATTCATTGAGAATATAACCCACACAAAAAAGAGGAAGAAAATTGAAGTGAAAAAAGAAGAGAAAAGGACGGAATAAGCATTTGTATGGCATCGTATAAAATCAGATAAATTATTAAAATAGTGCTGACGACAAACCGAAAGTAAGAACTCCTTTGGCCAAAATGAAGCTTATGGTTTTTTCGTTTTTTCGTTTCGTCTTTATTCAATTTTTTTTTGCATTTATTAGTTTCGCGTCAAGATTTTGTGGTTTCTAAAATCCTCTCGGCTAGACGAATCTAACAAGTATAAATTTATGGTCAAACTAAATATTTTTTTTTGAATAAAGCCGAAATACTTGGAATATTGGCCAATAATCCAAGTATTTCGGCTTTATTCAAAAAAATTTGAGTTTTGACCATAATTTAACCAATACAATTTAAGTCATGTGAAATCATTAATAGTCGAAATGTATACTTATATATTGTAATCCCATTTTAATGCTCCATATGAAAAGTCATGCCATTTGGACTTTTAATAAAAAGTTATTTTTGAAATATTATGTTGAACTTTTTTACATTGTGAAATTTTTTTAAAATTAATTCTGAGAATACTTTATTTAAATTGGGAAGGAGGAGTAATTTACGCAAAAAAAAAATGTAAAGGAAAATAAAAGCATTGGAGCATTTGCTTGATAGACCCCTATCCCAAGCTTTAGAAGCCGATCTACATTTAACTTTTTGGTGCGTTTGTTTGTTTTTTTTTTTTTTTTTGGAGGAAGAGAAAGAAATATATTGAAAAAGGGCACATTACAAGGAAAATTTTTATTGGGAGGCAATGAGATCAAAAGTCTAAAACAAACAACATAGAAATAATGCGTACTCTCTCAATAAATTAATATGCAAAGACAACTAAACAAACAGACATTTTATCTTGACCCTTTTGAAGGCAACCACATCTCAATTCATGCTGCAGTCAAAGGTATTGAAGGGAAAAAGAAGAGGAAAAACATTAATGAAATTCTTGGATTCTCAAACGTGGATACGGGCAATCAAAAGGGAGGTAGAAACAAGAACAAATGTGTGCTTTTGTGGTCTGCAGTAGCTGCTGCTGCTTTGTCTGTTTCTATTTCTTCTAAGGGGATAAATAATAGAAATAGAATTCTCTTAGATGAAGCTCAAGCCATTTGGGCAGTTAACAAAATTTTTAGTATTGGTTATGATGGAGATGAGAATGAAGTAATCAGCAAGATAGCCGAAATGGAAGCCCCAAAACAAGGAGAGAGCTAAATGTCTTTGATTTCAACCCTTTTATCAGTGGTAGGTTGAGCTGTAGTGCCGTTTTTGTGCTTCATAATGCCATCTGCTGTTGGAAAAATACAGCGGCAATCGCAAAATTCCAGAGAACAATTTCCATTCATATGAACACAAATACGTACAATAAGTAAATACTGAAACGGAAATTACAGAAACGGGAAAAAGATACAAACAGTGTTTAGGAAACATGAGCCGAGTCCTGTGATACTACAGTCTCCTTAACAAAGATTCGCCGCCTACCGTGGGTGTTGTAGACTGTATCGGCGTCTTCGTCCCAGGATACAACGGCTGAACCACAACCACCGGAACACCACCGCTGGAAGCCTTGGCGAACTGCAACTCTTGTCTGCCTCTCTCTCACAAGAACGAATACTCTCAAATTTCTGGTGTAGAAAACCAAGGCCAAAGCTGCCTTTTTATAGCTGATGAAAAACCTCAAGCCATGAATACGAAATTGAATACGCAATTCAATTGCTGTAACTCCTGTAATGAATTGTATCATAAACCCCAATTCATGAGGGGCAATAACCATACGAAACTGCTAAAAATCGAATCCGGGATAGACTGTTTGGTTGCCTCGTCAGACTCTCCGAAACGTCCCGGTTTCATTCATCCGAATTTCGTGAAAATTCCAACATCTGCTTCATGTTTTTTTGCTTACATTCTAGTCAAGAGGAATAAGAGAGGGAGCAAATTTGGGTTCATCAAATACGATTGCCTAGTTGCAATGGATATGACTATTTATAAAGCAAATGGCATGCATCTTGGGAATCATAGACTCCTAGTTAAGGAAGCAAGAATTTATCATAGTAATGAGAGGTGGAGGAATAGAGGAGTTGTGGAAGCAAGTAAGCAAGGTGAATGTAGAAGTCAAGAGACTATGGTAAATCAAGTGAGACAAGATAAGTCCTTTGCTCAAGTTGTTAAGGGTAAAGAAACTACTGTAGAATAGAGTAGGATTGATTGCATTCATGTACAACAAGCAAAAAATGGGTGGTTTTACAAAAGTGCAATTGGCAAAATGTGTAGATTATTCTCTGTTAATGAAATGAAACACATTTAAAAAAAGGAAAATATCAAAGATGTTCATATCAAAGCTATAGGGGGAAGGTTCATTCTCTTAACATTTCCTAATGAAGACGTAAGAAACAAAATCATCAAAGATGGAAGGTTGACACGATGTTTTGAAGAGTTGAGTAAGTGGGATGGAGAGTAAGCAAAGGTTGAAAGTTTTGTTTGACTAGCTTGCTATGGAATGCCTCTTAATGCATGGTCTATACCTATTTTCAAGGAATTTGGACAAAAATGGGGGGCATTTTATAGAGGTGGATGAAAATGCTCTAAAAGAAGTTTCGTATGAGAGAAGGAGAATTCTCATAGCTATGGAAGAAGTTAAGAAGATAGAAGGCAAGATTCAATTAAGCATTGAAGGCTAGGGCAGAAATTCACAGTCAAAATTGAGGAAGAAGTTTCTTTCAACATTATTGAGTCAGGAAAGCTAGTCATTGAGTTTGGAATGATAATGGGGGAAAAAGGAGGCCGACATGGAAGAGAGAATTTCGCAGTAGGAGGCTAGCAAGCCAAATCTTTATAACTCCTATGAGCATAAGAGTGGCAGCAATGGATGGGATGTCAACATGGATGGGAATAATCAACCAGTAGATGACACAACAGTATAAGAGGGGAGTTAAGATGAAAAGGCAGACAACATAGATGGTGGGGAAAATGAAAAACGAGCATACCTAGATAGTGAAGTTAAACATTCGGGGTGTTAGTAATCGACATTTAATCAACGGGTAACTGTAATCTTAACGTGGGGAGATTAATAAGTATTTAATAACGTGGAGCTCGAAATATAATCGAGATAAAGATGGGAGTGCAATTATAATTCTTTAGTGGTGTGAATTATAATTTGTGAAATAAGAATAGAATCCGGGTGGGATTAGGTTTTCTTATTTACACAAGGAGCCCAAATTTATTTCTCCTCAGGTCCCTGCTCTAGCCCTATAAATATATCGTTATGTTCTCTAGGTCACATAACAGTCATTCAGAAATTTAGAATAGAGGCTGTGAGAGAGAGAACAAAGAGATTATGTAGAAGTCCACACTTGTCTACATGATCGAGATATAAGGGAATATGGCAGAAGATCATGAGGTACTGTCAAGCAAAGCTTGTTGCATACAGTAATTAGGTCTGTCAAGTTCTCAAATAAACAAGTCAACCAGCGTTCGTGTCTACGGATGAGAGGTAAACCCTAATTCCGCCTTGTAGGGTTTGTGTTTATTTTTGTTGTTTAACTGTCTGGCGCCGCAATTCTTGGTTTAAAGGATTCGCTTTCCCAACAAAGGGTATCGAAAGCAGTCAGAATCATGCGTATGGATTAAATAAGCCATGTTGTCTGTAGAACATAGATATATAATTATGCTAACCATTGTTTTGCAGAGTTCTAGTTTGTTGTAACGTTCGTTTTTGCAGAATCGATTATCCCACTATTATGGTCACGCATGTTTTTGATTGTGTGATTGGATCCCACACTTTGTAATTGTTTTATGCGTGGTTACTATTACTATTTTTTTATTACAAATTTAGTTTTGTAATCTGTAATAGTAGTATGTGGGAGGTATTAGTTTTTGATGTAATCTTTGTTTCTTCAGTTGTATCGTTGTAGATATATAGATCTGTTGTAAGATTACAGATTCTGTAATGGGGCATAAGATGCGGAGAAAACAATCTTTTTGACAAGAAGATAAGTTTTGTCAAGAAAAAAGAATGTTTGGCTCGCAGCAGAATTTTTCCAGATTTTTAAGGTCAGATTGCAAGGCTTTTTTGACCCAGTAAACTTCGGAATTGGAAATTCTGTTCTTCATAGAACTTGTAGATAATTGAATTTCAAATCCAACCCAATTGGAATCAGTTCAATCGGAGTTCGGATGAGGGAGAAAAGTCCAAAATACTGAAGGCTGTGCAGTTTACTCGGAGAAAATTTCAGATCCGATTTTTCTTGCCTAAGTATGGTTGGATTTTGGTTTCCTTGATTGATTCAAAGTATCTAAGTCTTCAACATATGTTTTTCTCAAGGATTTCAAGTTTGGAAAGGATTCCTTACTACTCAAGGATTTCGAGACTCGAAGAATTCCTGACTGCTTAAGGATTTCAAGATTGGAAGGATTCCTTATTGCTCAAGGATTGCATCTTTGACCATAATAGTTGGGATACATATTATTTATGTTTCCTTTTTTTATGAATATTTGAATATTCATCTTGTTTGCATGTGTGATAGTTTACCATATTTGGACAACATGGTAATATTTGGCTTTTGACCTAGATCACGGTTTTTGCAAATATGTTAATTTTGATAACCCTCACAAATTTTTTAAATTACTAAGTGGGAGAGGGAGTTTATTTTGTATAAATCCTATGGTCTCCATTACTAGTATGTAGATGATATAATTAAGTTTTGTGTGTTGGTTTTAGTTCCTTCCTCCCTATCGGACGAAATTAATTATGGCATCATCAGTACTTACTTCCTTAGAGGATAACTCCAAGATAATTGTTGTATGGATTGCTCCTCCATCCGGGTAGTTCATTACTTTAACAATGGATTTTGAGGTTAGGTAATGGTATACACTTAGCTATAAATAACAAGTATCCTCTCCATCTGAGTCACTGCTTTTATTTATAGGACCGAAGTAAATTAGCTATTTAATTTTATTTGGCATGGTTTAGTGCCTTGATAGTAAAATTAAAAGGTTGTGCCTATCTACACGAATGATGAAGAGTAGTTGACCTACCCATCGAGGCATACTCTTCACGGTGTGTAGGGTTGCTAATGTTTTTCTTTTAATAGACTGGTTGAGGGAACCAATTTAATAGAAATACAAAAAGTTTTGCCCTTCATAATTGTTGTTATGTGATTCTCAGATTCAAAAAATGGTCTCTTTCAATCCACTTGATGACATTGTCAAACAAATTCACTGGTCTTAATTATATTAACTAGAAAAGGATCTGAATTTTGTGTCAACTGCTTAGGGGACCAAATTAGAGTTCTTTGAGGTGTGCTCTATCAAACCCACTGAAATTGCAATAGAACCTGCAATCTGGTATATAAGGATTGGGTTACAACTGATGAGATGGCGCAATGTTACATTTTAGCTTCTATGTTGAATGTATTGCAACATCAGCATCAGTTTTTTAGAAACTGCCTATGACATGATGCATATCCTAAAATAAAGGTTTGGGGTGCGTCTAGGCAAGTTGCAATGTGTGATTTGGGGAATTAACCATTGGTGAAGGAACCCAACTAAGGGGATTATGTTCTGAAGATAATAGGTCTTCTGAATGAACTAGAAATCCCATGAGCTAAAATCAATGGGGAAACCCAGGTTGATATTGTGCTCCAATTGCTTACCAAGTTTTTCAAAGATTCCTTTGAATTAAAATATGAACAAAATGCTTTATTATTTGACGAAACTGCTGAAAGAGAGTTAAATAAGCCAAGGGTCTTTTGGTTAATAAATAGGCAACTGTGAATGTAGTTGAAGAGTTTTCTACTTCTTAGCCGAAGGCAATAAGAAGTATGAAAAGGTTCAACAACAAGCCACGGTTCCTCAGACAATTTATGAGTTTAGAGGTAAAGTGGAAAAGCCTAACGGCAAGTGTTTTCACTATAAGCAGAAAGGACACTAGAAGAAGGTTATCCGAATTATCTCAATAAATTGAATAATCAAGGAAATTTTTATTCACTAGTAGTTGAATCATGTTTAGCGGTGTTATCTACCAATACCTGGTGTGTAGATACGGGTGCCACTAATCATGTTTGCAATTTATTGCAAAGGTTCCAAGAAACCTGGAGACTTAGTGATGAAGAGATTTATCTACATATGGGAAGTGCTACAAAAGTAGCAGCAGTTGCAGTAGGCGTTTAATTTTGAGAGATTGTCTTTATGATCAATGAATTAGGAGAAACTTAGTTTCGGTTTCTAATTTGGTTGATAATGGATATTTGGTTTATTTTTAATAACTCTGTGGTTATTAAGTTAAATAAACATTTTATCTGCTCCGGTTCATTAGATGACAATCTCTACGTAATTAATCATATCGTTCCTACGATGCAACTACATGAATTGAATAACACTAATAGATTGCCATATAAGAGAAAGGAGCCTTAGAAGTTGAACCAAACGTATCTTTGGCATTTACGCCTAGGTCATATTAATCTAAATAGAATTTCTAGACTGGTTAGAAATGGATCTTTGGGTTCATTAGAAGTGGAGGCACTTCCGGTCTGTGAAATTTTGTCTGGAAGGTAAAATGAAAGATGCCCTTTTCTAGGAAAAGGGAGAGCCAATAAAACGTTGTAAATTGTTTATTTTCATCTGTGTGTACCTATGAACATCCGGGATAGAGGTGGTTTTAAGTATTTCAATATTTTTATTGATGATTACTCAAGACATGGTTACATTTATTTGATACACCGTAAGTTCGAATGCTTTGAGAAAGTCAAAGAGCATAGACCGGAAACGGGAAACTGTCTGGATAAATGTATCAAGACACTGCGATCCCATCGTGGTGGCGAATACCTCTTGGAGGAATTTAGGAACTAGTGACAACAAAAGGGATTACATCCCAGTTGTCTACGCTAGGTATGCCACAACATAATTGTGTAGCAGAAAGAAGGAAATGTCTCTTATGAATATGGTGAGATCAATGATGAGTTATTCAAATTTACTAATTCGTTTTGGGGACATGCATTAGAAACAATAACGTACATTCTTAACTTGGTACCATTTAAGCTAGTACCAACTGTACCCAAAGAACTATGGACTAGGAGGAAAACTAGTCTATGGCATGTTCAGAATTGGGGTAGTCCAGCACATTTGCTGACAGGGAAAACAGATAAATTGGAATCAAGAACGAATGTTTGTTTGTTTTGGTGGGGTACCCTAGAGGAACGAAAGTTGCTCTATTTTATAATCCTAAGGATCATAAGGTCATTGTTAGCACCAATGCTTGATACTTAGAGGAAGGCTATGTCATAGATCACAAGCCCAGTAGTAAGATTGTTCTAGAAGAATTGAGAGAAAATAGACCGGAGCATTGAACTTCTTCAATACCTATAGTACAAGAGGTTACATCACATGAAATTGTTGTTAACACACCAGTACCTTGTTGTAGTGGGAGGGTTATTGTTTTACCTAATCGGTATACGTTGTTGGGAGAGTCTTATGATATGATCCCTGAAGAACAACAGGTCAAACCTTGAAACTACAAAGAGGCACTACAAGATAAAGATGCAGAACTTTGGCAAAAGATTAAGAGCACATGTTGTGCAGTCTTAAGAAGTCTATTTGTGGACTTAAGCAGGCATCTAGATCTTGGAACATCCGTTTTGATCAAGTAATCAAATCTTTTGGTTTTGATCAATGTCTGGATAAGTCGTGTGTACAAGAAGCGCAATGGAAATGTGGTAATGTTTGTATTGCTATATGTGGATGATATCTTGTTCATCAGAAATGATGTCGGAGTGTTATCTTTGGTATAGTTGTGGTTATCCAGCCAATTCGATATGAAGGATTTAAGAGTAGCCGGTCACATCCTTTGAATTAAATTTTTGCGAGATTAAGCAAAGGATGTTGGGCTTCTCAAGCTTCCTATATCGATGCGATCTTTTCCCATTTTAGCATGCCGGATTCCAAGAAAGGATTGCTTCCTTTCAGACACGGAGTCTATCTATCCAAGGATTAGTGTCTTAAGACATCTGAGGAGATGGAGAAAATGAAGGGAGTTCCTAATGCTTCAGCAAATAGGAAGCCTCATGTATGCTATGTTGTGAACTAGACTTGATATTATCTTTGTTGTCGGCATGGTTAGCAAATTTTAGTCTAACCCTGGACAAGAAGATTGGACTGGTATAAAATGTATACTCAAGTATCTGAAAAGAACTAAGGATTATACGTTGGTGTACGGTCAGGGCGATCTAGTGCCTTGTGGGCACGCTTGATTAAGACTTTATGTTATATAAGAGTTCCGGATAGTCAACATCGAGATATGTGTTTTTTCCACTAGGAGGTAGAGCCATGAGTTGGTGGAGTATCTAGTGATTGTATATTGTAGATTCCACCATGGAGGCCGAGTATGTGGCGCTTTTAAAATAGCCAAGAAGTTTGTTTGGCTCAAGAACTTCTTGATGGATCTAGAAGTGGTAGTTTATCTGATCGGCATTTTCAATCTATTGTGACAATAGTAGTGTAATTCTTTTACTCGGAAAAGCCAAAGATTCATAAGAAGGAAAACACATCGAGTGTAAGTATCACCTTATTGACGATCGTATAGAAAGGTGATGTAGCTGCAACCAAGATTGCATCGGCAAACAACCTAGCAGATCCTTTTACGAATGGCTTACATGCCACGACTTTTGATAGTCATGTAAAGGGAATGGAAGTGAGATGCGTGGGAGCATGGTTTTGAGTCTAAGTGGGAGATTGTTAGAAACTTATACTAAAAACCATGCTTTTGTGTAATGGATTAATATTTAATTAGTTAATTATTAATCAGTTTTATCCTTTTTTGATGAGAATCTATTATGGGCAATGTTTGCATAATATAATTGTATGTTGTGCAAGTGTCTTTTATTCTACATAGTAGATGATCTAGTGTGTAGAGTACTGCTTACACATAGAAGATTGGATCATCGGTTCTTGTGGAATATAAGTTTTGGTTCACAATCTTAGGTGGAATTTGACACACCATCAGTAGGATTGTAGTACAATGTTTTAGTAGGTTTATCTTGACTACAGGGAACGGTTCTAGTTCCAACTCATTGTGCTAATACATTTTGTGTGTATTGAACAGGACCGCTTTAAAGTAATTGTCTTAGTACTGACATTTTAAGACAATTAGAACCTTATGGTTATTAAGAATACTTATGCTCTTAATCCGGATATAATTAATACATATATACATTTAATGTTGTTGACTTTGATTCATTATAAAGTGAGATTTTTTTTTTTTACGGTCAATAGTCTTGGTGAGTTGGGTCACGACATTATATGCATGAAATATATGGATATTAATTATTGATAGAATCCACATCTCGTTAGAGATTGATGATACCCCTTTGAGTAAACTTATAAGTTTCGGTTATGTCAAACCCTGCAGGTGGATATTTGTATCCAACATATCGAATAAGTTAAGTGGTTAGTCTCAAGGTGTTTTATAAGATGTTGATTAGTGGAAGATTGTTAGTAATCGACATTTAATCAACGGGTATCTGTAATCTTAACGTGGGGAGATTAATAAGTATTTAATAACTTGGAGCTCGAAATATAATCGAGATAAAGATGGGAGTGCAATTATAATTCTTTAGTGGTGAGAATTATAATTTGTGAAATAAGAATAGAATCCGGGTGGGATTAGGTTTTCTTATTTACACAAGGAGCCCAAATTTATTTCTCCTCAGGTCCCTGCTCTAGCCCTATAAATATATCGTTATGTTCTCTAGGTCACATAACAGTCATTCAGAAATTTAGAATAGAGGTTGTGAGAGAGAGAACAAAGAGATTATGTAGAAGTCCACACTTGTCTACATGATCGAGATATAAGGGAATATGGCAGAAGATCATGAGGTACTGTCAAGCAAAGCTTGTTGCATGCAGTAATTAGGTCTGTCAAGTTCTCAAATAAACAAGTCAACCAGAGTTCGTGTCTACGGATGAGAGGTAAACCCTAATTCCGCCTTGTAGGGTTTGTGTTTATTTTTGTTGTTTAATCTGTACGCGCAATTACTGGGTTCTGGGATTCGTTTCCCAACACGGGGGCCATCATAAATGACTCTATGTGGAGAATAGCTATTGGACTAGTGGAGAGTGACTAACAATCCATAATCCCTATGCCAAGATAATTCTCTGGATTAAGAGGTGGCTGGGGCTAATGTTGAGGTAAATTCAAATTTCTCACATGGTTAGGCTTTTGTGATAGAGGACTCTGTTACAGAACACAACACAACAGCTAGAAGCTATTACTACAATAGTTCTAGGAAACCACAATAAGTGATACCAAATTTGATTAGGAATCTGTTACCAAATTTGTCACAGAATCTATTGTTGATAACCAGCCTGTTAGAAATGCTATTAAAAGGGTAAAAGGTAAGAAGAAGAGGAAAACCCTTAATGACATCTTTGTTTGTTCCAGGGTGAATCCGCAAAACCAATATGGTGGAAGGAACAAAAAGAAATGTATCGTCTTCAGATCTGTTATGGCTGCAACAACCCTCTCTGCATTCATTTCTTGAGATGGGATTGCTAACATGAACATGATTTTATTGAGTGGAGCTCAGGCAATTTGGGAAGTTAACAAGACGATGGGACTTGGCTATAAAGGTGATGAAGAAGAGGTTGTTAGTAAATATGCAAACAATGACAAAGAAAGAGCTCCATTCTGAATCTCTTTTGGTTTTTGGCAATTTTCGGTCTATCTAGAGACTGTCCATCTATTCTTCTAATTTTCATGATTATGGCCATTAGTTGATGTTTGTGGTTTTGGATAATGGAGTTGTGGAGAGGACTTCTTATCAAATTCTAAGTGCTTCATAAGATTTTTGGTTTGAGTTATGAGGGTTTTGAAGAAGAGGTTTGGGTTTTTGGGTCTAAGTAATGAGAGTGACGTAGAAGAGGTCATAAGTGTGATAGCCTTGATGGTAGATCAAGACGAGGAGCGAGCTGCTGCTTTGATGCTTTGTCGATCTAATCTGCCTAGTTTTGAGCTGGTCATCTTCTCCATGCTAAGAAATTTGTATTAGTTTTTTTGTTTTGTTTTATAAGCAGGGCTTTTTGAACGTTTTGTATTCGGTTGCGTATGTTTCACTTCAGGTTTTTTTGGGTTAGATATCTTTATGTTTAAAGGGGAGTTTTGATGTTTTTTGTGTCTGTTTGAGGCTGGTTTTGGGTTTATGGTTCTGTTCTTTTCACTTTGGTTCTTGGTTGTCTTCTTGTCAACCCACTATCCATTTGGGGCTCGAGTGGCTTTTGATCGGGTAGTTTTATTGTTTGCTTTGTGAAGTCATTGCTCTTGCTCCTTTTAATAATATCATTTACAATTGATTAATAAAATCTTTTTTTGCAGTTAAAAGAAAAAAGGACTGTTCAAGGTGTATTGTAGTTGTTTAGGACTGGTTTGATGGATGTAGGTAGGATAATGACATTTTTGGTCTTAAAAAAAGGATTTTAGCTTGTGAGATTAAATGGATTTTTTTTGGAAGGTATGACTTAGTTGTAGATTGATCAGGTGAGAAGAAGGGTGTATTTGTTAGTAACCTCAAAATGCGGAGTGAGATGTGGCTTTCATAAAAGAAAAATGAGAGGGAAAATTTAGTTTTGATTTTAAAATTCGTTTAGGGTTAATTTAGGGGTTAACTTGTTTGAGAAGGCTTTTCGGGTGGTTAGGTGGCCCCCACGAGTATAGAATCTCATCATCTTTGGCTAAAGATGCTTTGCAAAAAGTTGTGCTCCCGCAGGTGCTTTGAGAGCTCAAACTTCCCCTTTGAGCGCTTAAAAGTTTGGCAGGAGGGTTTTTGTGCTCTTTTTTTTTTTTTTTTTGGGGGTTGATTGTTTTGTGTTGTTGCCCAGGTAAAAAATTGGGGTGTCTATAATGTTTTGGGCAGTGTGTGCAATAAAAGTAGAAAAATAGTGGGAATTTTATTCTCTACACTCCTAAAATGATACCTGGCATCAATCGATATTGGTACCATACTGTATCAGTAAGAAAATTGGTACCCAAGCCGGTACATGATTGAGAACCTTGGGTTGGAGGTGGGTTAAGCATTGCATGCAAATGTGGTGTCTGAGTGGATGAGGATTTGATCCTGATGAGGATAAGCTAGCCTCCCAAGGTTAGGTATGTTAAGCCAAAGGGGTCCGACCTCATCAAACATTGCCTACTGGGATGGTACTTGAGTTACAAGAGGACCAAAAAACAACAAGAGATGGACAAACCGAACCAAAGATAACCCCAAGGGGTTACAAATCTTATCCACATGAATCCCAGATGCATTAGGAGTCTAACTCCCACTGGGAAGGAGAGGACCAATGTGCTTAGGAGACGAAAGGATAATTACGATTAGCATGGAGCCAAGGTTCTAAGTCCTAATTAGGACTCAATAACCATGAATGCCTATGTAATCACCAATCTAACAAAGAATTAGGTACGATGTTCCAGTATTCATATTACTCGTGCAAAACACAACTCCATATTCCAAATCAATTGCCTTAGGAATCGGAGGCTGGTTGGCTACTAGCACACTGGTGTCCTTAGTCTTTCTTTGTTTTGTAGGCCGTTTATCGAGCTATGCCGGAAATTGCTTCATCAGAGTAGGCTTTTTAAAAGAAAATATAGTCCAGATAACCCCATCTTGTGAGTCCAGATAACCACCTCTTGTGAGTCTAGATAGCTATATCTGATCCCAAGTAGGCTATAAAAAAAATAGTACAGATAACCACGTCTTATGACTCCAGATAACCACATATGATCCTAAGCAGGTTTTTAGAAAAAGATATAGTATAGATAACCACATCTTGTGAGTCCATAGAACCACCTCTTGCGATTCCATATATTGTTATTTGCGCCGGTGCCTTTTCCGGTGAAGTCTAATTTTCCGGTGACTTTTTCGGCATAGGTGAAATTTTTTGGCTAGAGTAGATTATGTATTAAATTTAATGTGAGATTATATTTGTCAATGAAAAATAGAAAATAGACCTTACACCTTCGAAAACGCAAAAAAAAAAAAAAGTGAACTAAAGGTGTTATGGAGATATGCGGTGGACTTAGACATGTGGCGATGAGCTATAATGGACTTTAGAACAATTCTTTATATATTTAACCGAGGAGATGTGTGGTCCATTAAATTTGATTATTGTAAAATGGTTGGTAACTTTGAGTATGCAAAGGCCAAAATTTGAGTATTGGTTAAAGATGTTGCTAATTTAGACTATTCCATTGAGAGCACATTTTGGGCCACACATTACTAACTTTAGCAGTATTTTTTTAGTATGCCATTAGGGATAACCTTAATCATGATGGTTATTAGAATGATGAAGACCGTAAGGCAAAAAATTACAAACGTGGCACAATAAAAACAATGCATTTTAAACTGTGGCGACTCCAGGAGTTTGGAAGCATGGGTCATTCATAAACATCAATGTAAATTATAGAAGCAAACACTAAATTTGCTAGAGAGACACGAGAGAAAACTGACAAGTACTCCAATGGACTACCCAATAAATGGACAAAGAGAGAACAGAGAGGGTGAAGACTAATTTGTTTTTTATACAACGGTTAAATGTGACGTCTTTTGACAATGAGTGGGGCTCATGTATGGGTCCTGATCTCTCTTCTTTTCTTTGATTTATTAAAATACGAAGTTCACATGCGCACATCACATAAAGGTAGAAGTAGTCAAATTAAATTTTACAAGATGGCCTACGACATGATCTCAACCAAATTATTCATGCTATTCTATATTCCTTAGTGCTACATTTAGCCCGTTATACTACATAATTTTGAAATTAATGGTGCAATTTGCCATATACTAGCTCGATTTGCTATTTGTAGCAGCCGGATGGATCGGGGTCCAGGGGGCCACCTCACGCGGGGAAGGGCCACAGGGGGCCGTTACCGAAGGCTCAGCTGGGGGACTTGGCGGGTCTCGTGTCCTCGGCCAGACCACCAGCCGGTAGCCGTCCGCCGACACCGACAAGGGTCTCGAGGGGTATCGAGCCCCCAGGGCTCGCCCGCCGAAGTCTATTGACCTCCGGTGAGGGGACCGGTCGCTGGCTTAGGTGTCAAGGGGTTCTATCGCAATAGCTCTGACAGCTTGGGTGGCTCATTAACGATCTCAATCACCCCTCTTGCTTCGCACAAGTGGCAAGCCACCAACTCCACAGGCTACGCCTGCAAGGAGGACTAGGCCGGCGAGAATGTCAAGAGCAGGTAACGACTGGATCGTGAACAATGGCGGGCGCCACTTGACCGGATCAAGTATCCATGCATTCAATAGGCGATAGGGGCGAGTAGCTGAGGCCCTCGAGGGTGTCTTGAGGGCACACTCCCTCGCCTATAAATACGACTCCCACCACCTCCATAAAAAAAAAACAACGAAATCTTGCTCTCTCTCTACATTTGGCTATCAGCTGCACTTTCTCTCTCTGGTTCTCCATTACACAGCTCTCCCCGTTGCTAACTTAGCCATCAGAGTGCCTCCCCGGATCACCACCGTTCGGGCTAGGCACTAACGTGGTTGTTCCCTTGTGCAGGTCCCCTTCCGGCGTACCCCGAGAGCAACAGTCGTCTCCTGCGCATCCAGAGGGTCCAGAGCGATCCAGTCGAGCTCCACCCCCACAGTGTTGTTCCAAGCGTCTAGGGAGGTCATTCCGGTGAAGCGCACCCCCACACTATTTTTCACCTAGACTCCATTTGTTAGGCTGTAAATATTTTTCTATAAAATATTTTACCCATTTTTCAGCTTTCAGTTGTCCAAAATAGGAGTAAAATGCTTTACTTGTAAAATCTTTTCCTGAAATGGGGGTAAAATAACTTTTGCTCATGATCCCCGTAAGTTGTTTTACGGATTTGGATCCCGCCCTCTTGCAAACCTGGTCCTCTTGCAAGCCAGCTACCATCTCTTGGACATCAACAACAAATATCCTCTCTCTCTCTCTCTCTCTCTCTCTCTCTCTCTCTCACACACACACACACACACACACACACACACACACACATACACACACACACACCCCTTTGAAGTCAATCCCTCTCCCTCCCCTTCAATTTCTTCATGTGAAGTCTCTCACACACCCTTTTTTCGGTAAATCTCTCACAAACCCTTTGATTCCATTGTTTAATAAGTTCGGGGAAAATTATTTTTTTAACCATCCACCAAATATAGGAAAACAAAAACGAAAACTATCTATTTTGGCTAAATATATTATTTTTCATGAAAAACATTTTACTTCGTAAAACATTTTATATTGAAACAAACAGAGCCTTAATCTTATTTGGGACAATATACAATAGAGATTTATTAACTAAACTAAATTTTTTGTGAATAAGAACAAAACTAATTCAATAATCCACAAAAATTTGGATTAGTTTTGTCCATAGTGAACTTTTTAAATATTTTTCTAATAATTTTTACTCTTTAAATTTCTCTTATCGAGGAGGATCAATAATCCACAAAATATTGATACAAAATTAAGAAATGCAATTTTTTTTAGATAAAGACAAAAAAAAAAAAAAAACCATTTTGTAAGTTTTTTTTTTTGGTAAGTTAATTTTCATTAAGAAACAAACCAAACAAACAAGACCAAAGGGAAACCCTTACAGTCCATCACGGCTAGTTACTGACTAGCTAGCATAGAAAAACATATGTCATAGGCCATCTATGACACTGCAAATCAGAAACGGAAACCGGAATTCTCTAAATATGGCAAAACAGACGATTCTCATCAGGTTTTTTTAACCCTTCTCCAAGAGATGAAGCAGGTTCGCAGATTTGATGTAATCCTTGAAATAGGGTTGGTTTGGGTGAATTGAAAAAACTAGTTTTTTGGTTTTATCCTTACTCAATTTTTTTTTTTTGCATTTGTTGGTTTTTGGTCGTTTTTTGTGGTTTCTTGGCTTGTCTCGACGAGAGGAATCTACAAAGTATAAAATTATTAGCCAAACTTAAAGTTTTGTGAATAAATATGAAAAATAATCTAAAAATTTCTCTCGTCGAGACAAGTCAAGAAACCACAAAAAATCGATTGAAAACTAACAAATGCAAATATTTTTTGAATAAGGACAAAACTAAAAAAACTAAAAAACTAATTTTCTTAATTCATCCAAACCAGGCCATAATGGTCATAATGACCATTTTGTAAGCTTTTTTTTCTAATTTTTTTGGTAAATGACCATTTTGTAAGCTACTCCCTCTATCCCAATTTCTTGGCCCCTTTTGGGAAAATGGGTTTTTAAGGGGTGTGAAAATTTTGTATTGACTTTTTTATTTTGCCCCTAAATTCAGTCAATATTACTGTGATCAAATTTGTGAGGCTAATTTATTAAATGGAAGTCAAAACATATTCAATATGGATCTTATTTGATAGATATCAATTAGTTTTATTATACAAAATTTTCAAAATCATAAAAACCGTTATAAAATAAAAGATAGTAGACTAGCCAATTAAGATGAAAAAATACTTTTTAAGGGTAAAATTGGAAAGTGATCCAATTTTGATGGATGTTTTTAGAAATAGGACAAATATTTTGAAATATCACAACATAAAAAGAAGGACTAAGAAATTGGGGCAGAGGGAGTATCGTATAGTAAAGTTAAGATTGAGACAAATTCATCGATAGAGAGGTCAAAGTATCTCAGGAAAATCGGCGTTTACCCGAATCCAATCAACGGTTTTCAGTACCGGTCATCATCTCGGTCAACAACCACCTCGAACCAAGCAAATGTCGGACGGAGTGGTTAGCTAGGTTCTCGTATGGTGGATGAGTGACGTCAAATGTACAAGTCAAACATCTCGGCTTTGGATATTGGCCGGGCTGGTTAAATCACAATCTCCGCACGTTATGGGAGCTGTTAGGCACCCCCTTGAAAATCCCCCTGACACCGGCTCCACTCCACTTTTCCCTAATACCCCTTACACCAGATTACAATTCTTTTTTCGGCCAAACTCCTTTTCTTTTTTTTTTCTTTTTTCTTTTTATCTTTTATCTTTTTTTCTTTTAACTTTATTTATATAATTACTATAAAAAAAAACGAAAATTGATACGCTCCCCCCCTAACATGCTCCCCCCCATGGCCCCACCCACTGACACCTTCTTAATGACTATTTTATCCCTCCTCCCATACTTTAATTACACAAAAAGATTTATTCAATTGTAAATGTGCTAAATGTACATTGGTTTAAATTTCCATTTCATCACAAAAAAAAAAGATTATTTTCGGTGCAAATTTGTGGTGGCATGCACTGACTTTTTTTTCATTGGGTGGTCTAAATTTCCGTTTCACCACAAAAAAAAAGAGATTATTTTCGGTGCAAATTTGTGGTGGCATGTACTGAATTTTTTTTATTTTAATTCATTTATTTATATGAATTCATTTAATTTTTGAATTTATTTCTTTAAATCAATTCATTTAATTATTTAATTCAGTTTTGAATTTATTTATTTATTTATTTCAATTTTTTATTTAATTATTGTTGATACCAACCATCTAATTTTATTTAATTCTCGTTGCTCAGGATTAATAAAAAAAAGCCTACTATTTTTAAGTCCAACGAAGCGAGAAGCGTGAAAAAACATCAACAAATATAATTAAATAAAATTCCCTCTTTTTTTGCACTTTCCTCTGCTCCACCCAAAACAGATTTCAATTACAAATTAGATCTGATTCTGGGGAAACAAATTTAGGGAGAAGGAAAAAAAAAAAACCAAGAAAACGATTTGGCAACTATTACCAACCAAGGGGGAAAAAAACCCAGAAAAAATAAAGAACTAATTAAGTACTTCAATAGGAGCATTCCAAACGGTGTACACGATCTCTTAGAATTCCACTGTACAAGGCCACCCGATTCGCAAGATCAAAGAATTGGCTTCGTGGGTGGGGAATCTTGAGTCGCGGGAAAATGGGTAGGTGAGAAATTCCTTTCACGGCAGAGGGCGAAGAAAACGACGGCGCCGGAGACAGCCATGGCCGTTGCTCAGACCAACCCAGGTAAGTTGATAATGGAAGACATGTTCAAAATCCTGATGAAGAAGAAGACAGGGAATGTGTTGGTTTCTTGGGTTTTTTTTATAGTAATTATATAAATAAAGTTAAAAGAAAAAAAGATAAAAGATAAAAAAAAGAAAAAGAAAAAGAAAAAGAAAAGGAGTTTGTCACAATAACTTGAACTATTCGTACACAGAATCTGAAGTATCTAGTAGTGATTTAAATTGAACCAAGTTAAAGAGCTTGGGTGAGCTCTATATTAAGATTTGAGGCGGCAATGATTAATAGGGGTGTGAAAGCCTCATAATTTGACAAAGTATCATATGTCCCGGGAGGCTGGGAAGAAGGTTTTAATTAGTTCAACTTGTTTATGATTTGGTGGTTGGGTTTTTTTTTTTTTTTTTTATAGTAGTTATATAAATAAAGTTAAAAGAAAAAAAGATAAAAGATAAAAAGAAAAAAGAAAAAAAAAAGAAAAGGAGTTTGGCTGAAAAAAAAAATTGTGGGCTGGTGTGAGGGGTATTAGGGGAAAGTGGGGTGGGGCGGTGTAATGGAATTTTTCAAGGGGGGTGCCTAACAAATGACCCCCATAATTAAATAAAAAAATAAATAAATTCAAAATTGAAATAAATAAATAAATTCAAAACTGAATTAAATAATTAAATGAATTGATTTAAAGAAATAAATTCAAAAATTAAATGAATTCATATAAATAAATGAATTAAAATAAAAAAAGTCAGTACATGCCACCACAAATTTGCACCGAAAATAATCTCTTTTTTTTGTGGTGAAACGGAAATTTAAACCACCCAATGAAAAAAAAGTCAATGCATGCCACCACAAATTTGCACCGAAAATAATTTTTTTTTTTTGTGGTGAAATGGAAATTTAAACCAATGTACATTTAGCACATTTACAATTGAATAAATCTTTTTGTGTAATTAAAGGATGGGAGGAGGGGTAAAATAGTCATTAAGAAGGTGTCAGTGGGTGGGGCCATGGGGGGGAGCATGTTAGGGGAGCGTATCAATTTTTTCATACGTTATTAGAGCATCTCAAACATTAAATTTCAAAAAATTTAAAGGATCGACGAAAAAATCTGTGCTTCACAACTAGATGATCCTTTAAAAACCAAATACTAATTTGAAGCAACTTCTCAAATGTTTTTTCTTTCTCTTCAAATTTGGAAAATGTCGCTCAGCCCTCAAATCTCAAAATATCATTATTTATTACATATTTTACTATCTTTGAAAAAAAAAAAAAAATTAGCCCAGATTACACACGCATGTTACCTCCATTGTAAGAACAATTTTACAAAAATAAGCAACTGGCCATCATCCAAATAAGTAGTTGAGTTGGCATTCATTTTTTGGCGTGATTAAATATATGAGGAGTTGTGGTGGGTAAAAAATGTTAAAAGAGTTTATGTTGAAGATGCAAAATTTTAAAATTATTGAATATCGACCAATTATGCTAAAAATTAGTGGTATTCTAGAAAAAATTTGACCGACAAAGTAGAGTGGTCAAAATATTATTATGGGTGGTAATTCGTGTATGCTGGCTGGGATTAGGGAGTGCTGTAGATCACCCTGAAGATCATTTCTGGACCATCCAAAAATATTTTGAACGGTCTAGATTTAAAAGAACTCTTTTATAGAAGAGTTAACTCTTACATGAAAGAATTTATTTTAAATCCGGACCATCCATTACAGAAATGAACGATCACGATATGATCTCTAGGGTGCTCTCTAGAGATGATCTCCACTATCCTCGGGTCCGGCTGGGGGACATCTCCAGGGCTTTTATTTTGTTTGTTTGTATTCTTAATTTTCTCTCTTTCATCATCCAACAGCTTATTGGATGTTCTCTCCTCCTTTGTTTGAGGTTGATCTCTAGAGTCATGGTGTGCCATGTCTTCCTAGGCATCTCTCCACTTTTGTTGCTCGATGTATCCATTGTCTAGTTTCTTTCATATATTGTGTTGCCTTTTAAAAAAATGTATTTTAAAAAAATAAAGATATGTATCATTTTACATTTAAACTAAAGGTATTTAAAAAATAATAAAAGATTATTTTATCCCTATCCATGGCTACAAGTTTGGTAAAATATAAGTTTTCAATCGTAACCATCGTAGGTGGCCAAATTCACCTACATGCAAATACTGAAAGAATTTTTTTTTTTTTGGGGTAAATACTGAAAGAAAGTTCATTACGAAGGATTCCGAAATTTCATACACGAGAATAGTTCCATTTCATTAATTCCATTTACGAGTTACAGTTTTCCCTCAAGTGAAAACTAACTTGACCGTCACAGGATTTTTCTAGCTGTCAACATTGGTTGGAGTGTCGCTAACTGTCTTCTCTCTTACAGTAAACAATCAAAGTTCTCATTTTCTAATAGTATAAATTTTAATAGTTTTAGTATAGTTCACGAAAAATATTTTTGGGAGCTAGAGATGGCGGCCATGACGCTTTGCCTCAAGGCCTGTTCTGTGAGGAAGCTTACAACCTATCTATTATCCATATGAAAGCCGAAGAGGTGACGTTATTCAGTTGACTACATGCCCATATATATCTCTCTCAAAATTTGTAAGCAGAACCAAATCACACCACAAACAGATTGAAGAGGAGAAGGGCTTTGAAGAATTTTGGATTATATGAATAAGTACCTTATGGGCTAAGGTTTTGAAATCGGAATACGTATCGTGTATCGTTTTTCTTGTTTTATAAATTGTATTATACTATCGCATTTCTTAAGATACGTTAACTATAATTAATACTCCCTCCGTTCCTAAATAAGAGTCCCACTTTCTCTCTCTTACCATTTTTCAAATCAGAAGATTAAGTACTTCCGTGTATCATTTTTTGAATTTTTTCGCACCAATCACAGAAAATAGTCATCATACCTTGAGCCAACCCATAATCACAAAGCATTTGTTTCATCCACAACAATTGAGTACAACAACTGTTGGCCGCAATGTATTTGGCCTTGGCAGTGGATAGGGACACACAATTTTGCTTAGGAATATTCACCCGAGGTACTCTTACGATCATCGGCACTACCGACCCAATCCGCATCCCAAAAAAAAGCTAAGTCAATATTGGTACCCTTAGGAAACCATAAACCAAGAGCAGAGGTGTCCTTCACATAACAAATCATACATTTAATGGCTGTTAAGTGTGACTCTTTAGGATCCGATTGCTACCTAGCACAAACCCCTACACTAAAGGAAATGTCGGGACGAGTAGCAATGAGGTACAACAAACTTCCTATCATACTACGAAAAAGAGTAAGGTCAACACCAACCTCCTCGGAATCCTTGGCAATTTTTGTAGTAGTAGCCATGGAGTTCGAATCTCTTTTGCCTCGTTTAAGCCAAATCTCTTAACTAACTCCTTAGCATAGGTGGATTGACAAATAAAGATACTGTCATTAGATTGTTTAATTTGAAATCCCAAGAAATATGCGAACTCACCATGAGGCTCATTTGAAACTCATGAGACATTTGTAATACCCTAGGTTTGGGGGTAGATGCTGTTTAGTGCCACATTGGTTGTTTACATGAGTGGTCTTGGGTATATAACAAACCATGTAGGCTACTACTAGTACTTTGGGCTTAAGCATTTTAGGTCATGTGGTGTGGCTAGTGTATCAAATCAAGGTACTGGGTCAGTGGTCTACATGGGGCATTACAAATGGTATCAGAGTCCCGCCTTGGTCCAAGTGGTGCATAGGATGCGCTTTGTCACCACGGACACCAGGGGAGGTTGTTGGGACTATGCAACGAGGACGTTGCATCCCTAAGAGGGGAAGATTGTAATAACCCAGCTTTGGGAGTATATGGTGTTTAGTCCCACATTAGTTATTTATATGAGTTATCTTGGGTATATAACAAACCATGTGGGCTACTACTAGTACCTTGGGCTTAAGCATCTTGGGGCATGTGGTGTGGCTTGTGGATTAAATCAAGGTACTGAGCTGTGGTTTACATGGGGCGTTACACATTTGTGCCCTAAAGTTATAGGCATGTCTTTCACTAGTAGAGCCAAACACAATCTCATCAACATAAATTTGAGCAATCACAAGATCACTCTCAACCTTTTTCATAAATAGAGTACGGTCTACTCCCCCTCGAACAAAACCCATATTAAAGAGATGATCGATTAATCGCTCATACCAAGCTCGAGGGGCTTGCTTTAGACCATAAAGGGCATTAGGAAGATGAAACACGTGAGAGAGATTTGAAGGATCTACGAATCCCTTGGGTTGTTCAACATAGACTTCTTCCTTAAGATCACCAATTAAGAATGCACTTTTAATATCCATTTGAAAAAGTTTAAAGCCTAAGTGACTTGCTATGGCAAATAACAACCTTATGGACTCTAGTCTAGCTACCGGGGCAAACGTGTCTTCAAAATCAATCCCCTCCATTTGAGTGTATCCTTGAGCAACTAACCTAGCCCTAGTTACTACGCCATTTTCATCCTTTTTATTTTTGAAGATCCATTTAGTACCTATGACATTGGTGTGGGAAGGCTTAGGGACAAGATACCACACATCGTTTCGAATAAATTGAACTAATTCTTCTTGCAAAGCTCCTATCCAATGCTCATCTTCTAAGGCGTCTTCTATCTTTTTGGGTTCTATGGAGGATGTGTAACAAACGTAGATAACCTCATTTCTAATTTGTCTCCTAGTTTTCATCCCATCATTTGGATTACCCAACACTTGGCTAATGGGATGATGAAGCTTAACTCTAGAGGATGGCTCTTTGGCATTCAAGGGAATAAGGTCATGTTGACCAAGTTCACTATCCTCTTCTTCGCCAATTCCTTTCGGTTTGTAGTCTTTTTCAATTCCATCATCATCAAGAACATTATCTTTTTTGCTATTTTCGACTTTGTCTTCTTCTAATGATTCCTCTTCCTCACCTTCATTGGGAGAGATCTCCCCCTAAAAAATGTCTCATATAGGAGTTAAATCATTGTCACTCTTATGTGTTGAATCTCCTACATCAGTATTGTCAATTACAACATTCGCCGACTCGCATAAGGTAGAAGTTCTGAGGTTATAAACCCTATTAGCATGACTATTATTAGAATATCCAAGGAAAATACCTTTGTCAATCTTAGAATCAAACTTTCCTAGGTGATTACCTTCTCTCAAGATATAACACTTGCTACCAAAATACCCTAAAGTACGTAACCGAAGGCCTTTTACCATTCCAAATCTCATATGGAGTTTGAGATGTCCCTGCCCAAATGTAGACATTGTTAATAGTATACCAAGTGGTATTAATAGCCTCTGCCCACAAATTACGAGGAACTTGTTTGGCATGCAACATGAAGCGAGCTATTTCTTGGAGAGTCTGATTTTTCCTTTCAACAACCCCATTTTGTTGGGGAGTGCAAGGAGCAGAGAACTCATGCTTAATCCTTTTTTCATCACAATAGGTATCTATGTCTAGATTTTCAAATTCTCTACCATGATCACTTCTAACACGAACAATAGAGTACCCTTTTTCATTTTGGAGTCTAGTGGAAAGAATTTTAAAGCAAGCATAAGCATCTGATTTTTCCCTATGATATCCTACACAAGAGTAGCGAGAGTAATCGTCAACTACCACAAGAATGTACTTCTTACCCCCCATGCTCTCGGTTATAGGGGGACCCATAAGATCCATATGAAGCAGCTCAAGAAGTTTAGTGGTCATTACCGTGTTTGTCTTTTTATGTTGACTCTTAATTTTTTTACCTTTCATGCATCCACCACACAACATTTTTGACACTAGCAAGCTTAGGAACTCCTCTCACTATCTCATGTTTAGTAATCTTATGCAAGTTGACAAAGTTCACATAACCCAAGCGTTGATGCCACAATTCTACTTCATCAATCAAGACACAATTGCACACATTAGTATCAATAACCAAACAAGCATTCTTAGAGAATTGAACATTTTGTTTGTTTTCACAAAATTGACCGATACTCAAAAGATTTGCTTTCAATCCTTCAACATATAAAACTTTATTCAATTCGGGTAAACCGGAAATAGTTATGATTTCTTAACCAACTATTTTCCCCTTTTTTCCATCTCCAAGTAAAAACGCCTCCATCACATTTTTCAACTTTTAAGAATAAAGCTTTATCTCCGGTCTTGTGATGTGAACAACCACTATCAAGGTCACACATAGAATCATTTTGTTTATTTCTTCAACAATATAAGAACATTGAGCAGCAAGTTTGTTCAATTGAGCAAGAAAAACATCATTTTTACTCTCTTGAGGCGAGAATGTGGGTTTACAAGGTCTTCCCACATTCGGTTGACCAAGTGAGACACTACGAGGAATGAAAAGCTTTTGGGGTCTTTGAGATTGCCCCTTCTTTTGTAATTTTCTCCTTAGATGATAGCAAAAAGGTCGAATATGACCCTCGACTCCACAATGGTGACAAGTGATGATTCTTTTCTTAGGAGGTTTGCTCTTGGAAACTTTAGGCATGCTAGAAGGGGGACTCTCTTCTACTTTTCCTTTCAACAAAGTTGATTTTCTCACTAGATTTACTAGACGAAGGATGGAGAGACGAAGGATCTACGAACCCTAGGCCATGTTTGTCTTTAAAGGTGCGATTCATTTCGGCAATCCTATTAGCTCCAAAATCGTTTCTTTCAATAGCCTCACTAGCCTCATTAAGATCTCTCTCTAGATCACTTATCCTAGACCTAGCTTTCTCAATCTCCGTAACACCATCTAGCATTTCCTTCTCCACAATAGAAAACTAATTGGCTAGCTTAGTGTAGTATTCCTTCTGTTTCTCAAGTTCTAAGTTGGAAGACTCTAAGTTGGCTTTAAGAACAACTCTCTCATTTTCATATTTCTTTATGGTTTTCTTCAATTCTTTCTTTTTCTTTTTAAGAGAGACACACTCAAGATACATTTGATTAAAAGCATCATGGATATTTTCAACTTCACCTTCATTTTCTCCTTGTTCGTCATCAGTAGCACTTTTGGAACTCATACTAGACCTATCACTATTCTTGGTGTTAGTGGATATTGGAATTAAAGGAGATTTTGGAGAGTCAGGATGTTCAACGGTGGCAACAGGCATAGAAACATTTGAGTTTCCCTCACCACTCTCTTGACCATCGAATTCACTACACTCTTCATCACTATCATCCCATGTGACTTTGAAACTCTTTTTCAACTTTTTCTTGAGGGTGTTGGCACATTTAGATTGGACATGGCCCAAGCCATGACACTCATGGCATTGAATCCCTTGTGGCTTTCTAGACTTATCAAAAGTAGCTTTCCTATCACTACTCCCATAGGAAGGTCTCTTAGCATTAGGAGTGAAGTTTGAATTCTTTCCTAGATTACTACCTTTCTTAAGAGAGAAAAACTTCCCAAACTTTCTAGCGAACATGGCTAACTCCTCGTCATCTAAATCTTCCTCAAGGTCACAAGATTCGAAAGATTTCTCTTTTTCTAGGATGGATTTAAGAGCTATGCCTTTGTTTTGCTTAGTCAAGGTCTTAGAAGTTTCTTGGTCCAACAAGTGGTTTAGTTCATAGACTTGAAGCTTTCCAACAAGTTCAGCAAAAGTTAAATCATCAACATCAGGACGTTCTTCTATAGAATTAACCTTAGACCTAATCTTTTAGGTAAGGACCTAAGAATTTTATGACAAATTTTAAGATTAGACAAAGGTTCACCTAAATCATGAAACGTACTGACAATGTCTGTAAGCTGAATTATAAATTCATTGAAGGATTCTTCTTTTAGCATTCTTAGATTCTCAAACTAATAGGTACAAATTTGAAGATTTGAGACTTTAACCGTTTCGATACCTTCATGAGAAGTTTTAAAGACTTCCCAAGCAACCTTGGTTGTGGTACATGAGGAAATACGACTAAATTAATATTTACTAAGTGCCCCATGTATTGCATGTAGGGCACAAGCATTGGACTCACAACATTCGATGTGTCCTGGATTCCATTCGGCCTCAAGCTTGTTCCTAACTCTTTTAGTTTTTGGGTCTTCAATGGCGGGTAATTGGTAACCATACAAAACAGAACGCCAAACTCTTATTCCAAGGGAGATGAGATGCATTTGCATTTTAGATTTCCAGTGAGCATAGTTGGTACCATCAAAATACGGAGTCCGAGACTCTCTATCCATATCTCTATCCATAAAACCAATAGTAGGATCAAACTCAGGCGGTGAGGCCAATGAGCACACAATGCTCTGATACCAAATGAAACTAATTATTGCAAATAAATAGTCCTTTGGGGGGTTTGAATAGGACTCCAAATTAAAAAATTAAACTTAACAAAGATAACAATCACCCAAATTCCATCAAAACGAAACACAATCCCACATTCCCAATATAATAGTAGAATTGGATAAAGGAGACTAAACACGAGAGATACGTGGAAACTACTTAGAGTCTAATTCCCTAAGCATAAAACCACGGCCTTATACTTCAGTTGTATATCAGAATTATGCACAAGCTTCATGTGACACCTAAATCCAACCCTTGATGTAGTACCCCGTACTTCCTCTTTGATTCTGTGAACTCCTCAAGCAACCACGTCTTGATCTTTGAAGCAAATCGACACCGAACTCATTCGGCTCATGGGCTCATGTAGGATGAAAGGCAACAGACCACAATGTGAAAAACATGATTTTGATGAGGGTTTTTGTTGTAAAAGAATCAGTCTAGGGCATATGCATGGTGAACAAAAACATAACTCTAGATTGACTAATAGAAATGATCAAACGAAGTTTAGATCATCATTTTTGCACCAAGAACACAGCTAATATGAAAAATGGTGTTTTCCTCTCTCTCTCTCTCTCTCTCTCTCTCTCTCTCTCTCTCTATTCTGATGATGCAAGTGGTAATGTAAAAAGAGAGATAAAGATGCTTATGTAGTGCCAAGGACACAACCCTAGAACAAATCAATAAGATTATGCCACATAAACAAGTAAACAAGCATTGCACGGAGACAAGCAACAAGCGCTTAACAGGCGCAACGGAGATGTGTAGACAGGAAAAGCGCTAGTAACTTCATTGAGCGCAAGGCGTAGCGCTTGATGAGCACTGATCTCTGAAACTAGAATGAAAATGCTATATGCCTTAGAAAAATAATTGAAGCTAAAACTAAGATGCCAGAATGCAAGAACATGATTCATGAAAAGGTATGAACTACCAAACTAGATGATGATAAGATAATGCAACCATTATACCTTTCAAAGACCGAATCCAAGGCAATGCACGAGCCAGAAGAGATCCTCAAAAGCTTCAATCAAGGAGTGGATTATCTTGACACAACCCCAAAAAAAAGAAATAATAGAAAATTACATGATCACAAAGGATTAATGAATCCCGGAAATTGCCAATCACATTTACTGGTAGAAATTTTACTTTCTGAGAGTTAGAAAAAAAAATCAGTTTGTTAAAGTGTACAAATGATTAATAAAATGGGGTACTTTTTTTATAATCTCGTCTTTGTCTTTAGCCTCTGTCACCTTTCCTATTCTTTCCCCGAACCCCGCTACTAAGAAAGATGTTTACTTCTTAAAATATCCAAAATACGTAGGTGGAAATAGGAGAGGAAGGGGGCAGATTTATCCTGAAGGGAACAAGAGTAACAATATAGTTTATAATGCTACAACAATGCATATAGTAAGCAAAATCATATGAAAAGAAAAAGGGATGTACGAAATAACCATAGCAGATGCATCTGATGGACGTCAAGTGAGTATTATTATCCCTCTAGGATCGAAACTTCTTGTTTCCGAAGGAAAATCTATCAAATTTGATCAACCATTAAGGAGTAATCCTAATGAAAAAATATTTATAACTAATATCACTAAAAACCTAAAAGTGTGTAAGTTGCAAAATTTCAAGTCTTTCAACTGGTATTTATCTGATTGAGGTTTCCTTTTACCTTAGTCAAGGACAAAAAGAAAATCTCTAATAATATTCTCTAAAAACACGATCGAAGAATGGTTTTTCTTCTATTCAAGCCCTACATTGAGGTTGGATATCTTTCGAATGGTTTGAATGTCGCTCAAACGACTTAAATTAATGCGTTTGAGGTTCCAGTTCTTATAATAGTGTTTGAATTTCTTCCATTATGTATTCGTAGGATACATATTTAATTGGGATACACATATATATCGTAGTATATGCTATCAAATAGTAGGATTTCTATACAAAAAGGATACGGGATGGGATACGTATCGTTTTCCTAGGGAGACGATGGCCTTGTTTGTTTCCTTGTTTAGTTTTAGTTTTGGTGACATCATCATTTTCCTCATTTCTCTTTCTATCTCTCTCCACTCATTACCTCATTACATATGCTGATATCATCAAAACTAAACTAATCTATTTAACCAAACACAACCGATATGAATTGTAGGATACGTATCCTATATCATGAAATTTTAACAATGTTATGGACTATAAACTTGCATTGAATTCCTTGAAATTAAATAATGTATAAACTTCACAATAATTAATAAGTACTACGATATACAAAAGATTCATTGCAAGAAGAGATACAATTCTTAATGAATTAGTAAGAGGAAAAAGAAAAGAAAAGGAATACACGAACAGAAACTTTAAGAGAAAACATTATTTTCATCGTCGGAGGAACAAATGTTTCCTCTAAATCAATCCCAATGGTCCGTGTGATTGTGAGGAAACATTTGTTTCCACCGCTAGAGGAAATAACTTATTCTCAAAGTTTAAAAATGGGCTACTTAGCCAAAAATCCAAAACATTTGACATTTTTAAAAGGAAGGATAAGGAAATTTTGCAATCGAACATAAAAACAAAAAAAATTGATATTTTTAAAGGGAATGACAAAGAACTTTTGCAATCGAACATAAAGACAAAAAACATTAGTTAGATGTTACTAATTTTTGAAAATTCTAAATTTGAATATAAAATTCAAAAAAATTTCACCCCACCTCCGACCACCACCCCACCTTTGGCGACCACTTCCGCCGACCAAGAAAATAATTGAGATGTTACTAATTTTTAAAAATTGTAATTTCAAACATAAAATTTAAAAAAATTTGCGCCCCACCTCCGACCCACAACAACCCCACCTCTGGCCGACCACTTCTGGCAACCCAAAAATTAGTGAGATGTCACTAATTTTTAAAAATTCTAATTTCGAACAAAAAAATTAGTGTGATGTCACTAATTTTTAAAAATTTTAATTTCGAACATAAAATTCAAAAAAATCACCACCCCACCTCCGACCGACCACCACCCCACCTCTGGCCAACCACTTCCGGCAACCAAAAAAATTAGTTTGAGGTCACTAATTTTTAAAAATTCTAATTTCGAACACTAGTTTAACCGACCTAGAATTTTCAGACTAATAATCATAGTATTTCAGGATAAATCGTTAATTAATTTTGCAGACAAATTCGAAAATTTCTTCAGAAACAGAGAAATACAGCAAAGATGTGTAAGTACAAATGTATAATAAATACGTACATGGCAGAGAGGTAGCGGATAAAGATATAGGCACTCTCGGAGAAGGCCATGAGAGCTTCATTGCAGATGGAAATGTCAGCACCGTTCTTGGACAGCTGGGAGAGCTTCTCCTTCCCCACCTTGCGCACAATAGCCTTCGAAATTAGAATTTTTAAAAACTAGTAAATACTTACTAGTTTTTAGATATCCTTCCCTTGAATCTGAAAAAATGCGTGTCCTTCCATTGAATCTGAAAAAATGTGCTTGTCCTATCTTTGAAAGGGGTAAAAAAAATGTTGTATTTTTGGTTAGTTTTTCCTTTAAAAAATTGGATTGGTGGTGTGGGACCCACAAGGGGGTCTCAGCGTCGGTCAATGCACCATCGATGCACACCCATTGGTATGAATAGAATGGTTAGGCCTAATTTGGCCTAATAAGTTAAGCAACTTTTTACTATTCTTTTTTTTTTTGTATTTTTAATTTTGCGTCAAATTTTTGAGACCCATTGATCCGTCTCGACGAGACTTATTCGGACTTATTCTGTATTTTTGAAAAAAATTAAGAGTGTAGGTCAAAATTTTTTACTTTTCTGATTCCTCTCGTTGAGACGGATCAATGGGTCTCAAAAATTTGATGCAAAACTAAAAATACATAAAAAAAAAAAAAGAATAAAGACAAAAAAAAAAGGAATAGTAAAAAGTTGTTTAACTTATTAGGCCATATTAGACCTAATAATTAGTTAAATGCATTAGTACGTGTGCATATTTTACTGATTCGACTGAGTGAAGGATACAATAATGAAATGCTAAAGCAATTTTCACAATTTTATTCCCCGTTCTCCCATCCGTTAACTCCTCGAAGGCTAAACAAAAAAGCTTCCTAACTCTTGGTGGTACTGGTTTGGGTAAATTGAAAAAACTGATTTTTTAGTTGTCCTTATTCAAATTTTTTTTTGCATTTGTTAGTTTTTGATTGATTTTTTGTGATTTTTTGGCTAGTCTCGGCGAGAAAAATCTAAAAAGTATAAAATTATTAGCCAAACTTAAAATTTTGTGAATAAAAACGAAAAATAATTCAAAAAATTGGTTTTTTTATTTATCCAAACCAGGAGCCTAACTTTATGTTTCTTATCCCGGAACAAGACTAACACGTATCACAGTACGATCCCACGCCTACCACCACCACCACCCTAATGAAAGCTATCGGAAGCATAACATATCCATTTTCCGAAGAAAATTAATTAAAAAATGTTATTTTCTTTTGAATATTAGCCTTTTGTTGCATTGATTCACAAGACGACCGTCTTCTTGTGCCTGTCGGTCTATCCTAAGCAAATAACGACCGCTTTTCTTGAAATAGTAAAAACCCGTTCCTCATCTCTTACGACCATATCTGGTTCGTCTTGCATTCAGATTGTAGTGGCTGTTTATGATTGCAGGATGATTTTATGTCCAAGGACTCAACCACCGTAGAATGGTGAAATATGTCTTACCAAAAAATGTCAAATAGTCTCGGTCTGCACAGAAGTCTTTTCTCTAACTCTACTAGCAATATGTTAGATGTTCATTTTCAGATTTTGCCCATAAATTGAAGTTCCGGGTAATTTATGTTTGTTTCACTTGCAGTTTCTAGAATTGCTTAAATATGTTTCTCTTTTCCCCTTTTACAGTATTCAATTAATTAATTAAGGTTCTTGTCTGGAGGCCTTTCCCGACAATGATAAAATCCGCGGCAGAAAAGAGAAAAACAAAGGAAAAGAGACGTGACAGAATCTCAACATTCTTGGAAACAAGTTGAAGGGATTCCAACTATCTAATCAAATGATTAGCCTTTTGTAGACTTATCGTTCTTATGCAGAGCATCTGATCACTTCCACTCAGTGGAAAGTAAAATATGAAATTCTGCCGTCCCGTGACATCAATTTTGATCTTGCCTTCCAAAGGAGAAGAAAAGAAGTACTTGATCAAGTGATTTGATTCCGCACGATAAGTGGTAGTCCTCCACAATTGTTAAACAGTAATGATACATCGGGTGTGTGTGGAGCCCACACACTTGTGTGAGTGTGTGGGTAAATTTTGCGTGTGTATGTATCATTTTTTATTGTAAAACTAACAAGGAAAATAAATTAAAGAGAATAAAGACCAATTATTGGAGTTATAAAAGTAAAATTTTGTTGTAGAATCATCTACTAAGAGATTATTTAGTGTTCCAGAAGTAAGGACGCATGGGTCCCAATCCCAGTTTTCACTGAACATTTGTATAGCCTCCCATCTATGAAGTACCGACACTTTTAGAGGTCACCGTGTCCATGTATTGGAAATGGGGGCACTGGGGCCGCGTGTCCTACATAGGTACATGCACTGGGACACACCACCTTAAATTAAATTATTTTTTGGAGAGGGACACTCGGGGGACACGGTATGGACACGCGCATCCCACATACACACTCTGTCTCGCTATATATATGTATATATATGCATATAAGTATGTATTTATGTACTGGTATGTATATTTCCGTTGTGAGTATATATCTTACATATATGTGTACCAGTATATATAATAGTATATAACAGTGTAGATATCTTACATATTAAAACAAAAAGTATATATATCTATGTTTATATATTGTTACTACATACATATATGATTTATTTACATATATAATTAATTATTTATTTATTTATTTTTTGCCATATTCCTCGCCTTGTCCGTGTCCATTTTTTAGAATTCACGTGTTCCGTGTCCCGTGTCCATGTCAGTCCGTGCTATATAGCTCCCCACAATCTACGTAGTTTGTGATGTTACCAGGGACGGAGCTAGGATTTTACCTTTGTGGTGGCAAAAATATGTACTCAAAAAATAAAAAGACAAACCGTATTACAAATATTCATCCACTCTATAAAAAACTATAATAACATAAAAATCTAGTGGTGGCGAGTCTATATAATTTGGGGATAAAAATCTATTTTCTATATAATAATTACATTTTTTGAAAACCTTGTGGTGGCGGCCGCCACCACTTGTCCCCCTTGGCTCCATCCTTGGATGTTACCACACAAATGTTTGATTCGAGACGGGGGTTGGGCACCAAATATCTTTGCCCATGAGACACAATAATTCTTCCACTTACTGTCACTAAGTACATGACATCACATACTCCTTGATGCAATGCCAGCAGCACTACTTATCCTGATGTAGTGTAGGCAAGTCTCATTCAAAATCAATAGATTACTACCAAGACTTTGTTTTGTGGTTCATTCTGTGTCTATCGACGTATGGCATGTTTGATATTTAATTCATGAGTATTTTTTAACTTACATACTGGATTTATAGAGTCAGAGGATAATTAGAAACTTATGAACATGTTTGGATGATATACATGTACGTACATTATAGAATATTTTACAGGAGTAGCACTAACGGGAATCCGAAAAAGCTACGATGGACTTTGGGGTGATACATATTTGAAATAAAATTCCTATACATTTCGACGAAAACCATTATAGAGTAATAAAACGCTCGTCATATAATCTCAGATTTTGGAGAATGAAATATATACTAACACAATTTTTATGCCCAGACATGATTCCAAATGATGGTGACAATATAATGACATTCACTATAAAAGAACTAGTCACAACGCACAATGTTATGCTTTGAAAATGAGAGAACCTTAATAAGCCAGATGATCATGCTACGTGGATGATGTTCGCTGTGCACTTTTTCTTATGAACGAGAGGAAGAGCTAGCCCATCCATGGCAGGTATCTTGCCTTATATTATATAAAATTTAGGGTTTGGAATTTGTCGAGCATACTTTGAAAAAGAGTTTAATGCTTTGTTTCAATTGTTGCCATCCTTCTCCACATTATGGCTCAACTGAGAAAAGGATAACTACACTTTCTGCATGCTTCCTCTCTATCCAAACTCTGTCTGCAGACAAAAGAGAGTCATTTGTTGGGGGCAGATGAAACCTTAGTAAGCAAATCATCTAAAAAAATTTACCACTCTCTCCATTACGTAATAACAATTTATTACAAAAATTCCAATCATTTTCGGATAAAGAATGATGCATGGTCGCCACGCATAACTTTTTAAATTTTATAGCACCAGTTTGAAGATCTCAATTAGTTCTTTAAATTAATTTGAAATTCTTTGAAAAAGAAAATAAATGCAAGAATATTTTATTCTTTATTCTGAAAAAATATACGAGGGTTTATTTCCACCAGTGTGGTGTCAACTTCTGCTATACACAGCAAGTTTTTCATAATGCAAAATTGTTGCCATTATAGCATGCGCCCTTCTCCATTAGGATGACACACCAACAGCCGTAACTAATTTTTTGGGTCCTTGACACTTCTCACACCAATTTCAGTTCAAGGAAAAAATTCATAAATAGTACCTCTGGTCTTTTTGTTTTTTAACCCGAATTGCAGTACCTGTGGTCTTTAACAAGAGAAAGATGAAAGTACTCATACATCTCTCTTCTTTTTCTTTTTTTTTTTGGGTAAATTACACTGACCTCCCCTGAGGTTTTTGACTTATACACTGACCTCCCCTACTTTATCTGAAATAGCACTGACCTCCCTTGAGGTTTATATTTTCGTATCAAAAGCACCCTTCTACCCTTCCGACGGGTACCGACGGCGCCGGGGACCCCCTTGTGGGTCCCCAATGGTTGATCCGAGCCGTTCATTCATTCTAGAATCGAATTCCGAGTGGGTCCATGCGGGAATCACCTCAATCGGACGGTCCTAAGTGCTCGATCCAAAAAATTTTGAACTAAATGGGGTGATTTTGGATCGAGCACTTAGGACCATCGGATTGAGGTGATTCCCGCGTAGACCTACTCGGAATTCGATTCTAGAATGAATGGACAGCTCGGATCGACCATTGGGGACCCACAAGGGGGTCCCTGGCGCCGTCGGTACCCGTCGGAAGGGTAGAAGGGTGCTTTTGATACGAAAATATAAACTCAAGGGAGGTCAGTGCTATTTCAGATAAAGTAGGGGAGGTCAGTGTACAAGTAAGAAACCTCAGGGGAGGTCAGTGTAATTTACCCTTTTTTTTTTTTTGGTAACAGCAAAAAAGAGAATTTTTTTAGCCGAAGTAAAGGATAATTTGTATTTACACGTATATAACTACTTGAAGCAGTTGGAATAACAAATAAAGAGGTCGATCAAGCAAGCTATACATCTAAAAATGCGTAAAAATAGTAACAAATCGATGAGAACATAAAAGTTGTAATATGATGTTAAGCATATCGTAAGATTCAAATTGGTTCGGTCAGCTGACAGAAACCTCTACAAAATTACAAATCAAGCAAAGGAAAACAAGTAATTAATTGAATAATGATACATATACAAACTTTGTGCTACAACCAACCACAACCCTACTTACATGGGGTGTGGGGTCCGCATGTGGGGCTCATGTGGGACCTACACCCCATGTGAGTGAGGTTGTGGTTGGTTGTGGCACAAAGTTTGTGTCACAATTAATTTTGTAATTAGAACTACTTATAATTTACTCACTATTTACTACTCGAGAAAAAAAAATATATATTATCCGGGCATGAAAACATTGAGTTGGGGCGGGGAATAAAGGCCCAATAATGAGTCTACAGATGTCAAATCATAAGAAAGTATTGTGCTATTTGAATACCGCAGGATATAAGTACTGGAATATGATCCGTTATCACTTCCACGGAATAGAAAAGAATCCTAAATATCCTTCAATCCAATCCGTAGTTTTGATGGCTTTATCTAGTTGAGCATAGCATCCTATCCATGCGTGATTCTAACTATTTACTCATATGTGAATTGTGATGACTGTTGATAATACACCACCCATAAATATAACAATGCCTTCGCATTATGATATGGGTACACCATTTATGCACTCTACACGCACACCAAGATGATGTGACATATGGGCTCCTCATCCACCACATTAACTTGGTGTGCATTTCATGACCATGTGTGGTGTACCTATAGTATTGTTGTTTCAGTGATTCGCTTCGCAATTTATTTACTTGTAAAATTATGATAATGGTTGCATACTACATAGCATGCATGGATAGATTGTTACTTGACTAGCATAGACACAAATTTTGAGGAATTTTTTTTTGTAAGAACCCGAAAATTCATGAATTTTTTTTATTTAATGTTGAAGAAATATATGAAATTACATTTAGAGACCTGAAATTAGGTTAATCTGATGTATGGTTTGAATTTGGGCCAATTAGTAATACACAAGTCAATGCAAGGGTGTATAGTGTAATAATTTGAATGTGAGTGTAGAATGGTTGAGAGAGAGAGATAGACAGAATTTATTTCTCTCCCTCCCTACCAAGGCCTGCCACTCCCTCCTCCCTCTCTCTCTAAATTTTCTCCCCTAAACATACTCAAATCCATCTCCCTCACTAAACCAAAGTGTAGATCCACAAACCCACATTCATAATCAACCCATTTGAAGTCCGGGTTGCATTCATTCTCACTTGGAGGAGCTAAAATTAGTTGGGGTTTCAAAATTGGAGCATGGGTTTCATTTGTGGCTTGATCTACAATGTTTGAAGCCCCATGTTTGAGATTGGGGTTGATCTTAGGGATGGCAATGGATCAGTTTGGTCCAGATTTTATGATTACCATATCCAAATCCAAAGCATTAATTTGTACCTAAATCCAAACCGATATCCGACGGGTATGAATTTTAGTTCACCATAACAAAACCATATGAATTTTGATTTTATCCAAATCACACCAAACCTGCATTAATATTCATTTCATTTAATGAACATATGAAGGAAAAAAATTATATAGTAAAATAAAAGAGTAACATACTATATGATTTTATAATTAAACATCTAATTAAATTCCAACATAATCAAAGGAAATAACTTTTTTAAGAGGTTCCTATAAAGACTCTTGAGATTTTTAAGGGATTTGAGAGGAATAAGGAGGTAGATAAAATGAAAGGTCATTGAAAGTTATGAATTGAAAAATAAAAATTACATGTATATAAAATTATAATATGTTTATATAAATATCCTATAAGTAACATTATATGGATCAGTTCGGATTTGGGTTTGGCTGAAAACTTGCTCAGACCAAACCTAAATCCAAATCCGCTGGGTATTATGTTTTGAAAACAACCTGCCCCGCGGGTAGGAAAATATATAAAAAAATCGCTTCAAAAGGATTGGTTTAGTTTGGGTATCCATTGATTTTGGGTGAAATTGCCATCCCTAGTTGATCTCTACTTCCTCTAAGTGTTTCTACCATGTTTTAATGCATTTCCTTCACTATTTTCATGTTCTTTGCGCTTGGGTTGAAATCACCCATCATTGGTGAAAATTTACAAATTTTCTAAGCTGCTGAAATCTGCCTGACTGCCAGGCCAGGATCTTGGGCCGCCCTCTCAAAAATTCGAGTGGTGACCCAATTTTCTATTTTGATGCTCGGACACCGTTTGACCCTCCTTTGACCTTCCCATTGTATTATTTGACTGTGTACTCTAAATTCCTAGAACTTGTACTCTGTTTATGACTCAAAATATCCGTTAATTGATCATTGTATTCCCCATATGTTAGTCTGTTAATTTAATGATCATAAAGCCTGTCCCTATGGCCACTACACCGAAATGTAACGTAATTGACGAAACATGTGATTTTTTAATGAACTGGAGTATTTTTATGATTTGGACACATGAGGGACACGCGAGAGACACTTGATACTTTGGAATGGATTTGTGATTTACTCGGGCCACTATTTGTTTGTTGAGTCCCAAGGCATGGGTTACGAGGCCCACGAATCTCGGCAGAGGGCTACAGGGTCCTATGGAGACATCCCAAATGCTCGACAGGGTTACAAGGCTTAAAATACTTGGCAAGTGTTACAAGACTCAAAATTCCCAATTTTCAAAAGATTTATAAATGGGAGGGTGAGACGGTTGACTAACATGTACGAACACTTGTGGTCAATTTAGAGGATTTTTCAAAAGAAAACGAACAATGACTTATGTTTTTATGACACTCAATATATAGATTATCTTATCTTTCACAATCTTTGTTATACAGACAACCTTATATGTTCATTCACATTCATTAAGAGTTGGTAGATATAATCTTATTCGGCTACTATAGTTCATCCTCATTATTTCAAGTACTCGCATGGAGCATGAGTTGCTTGCTTTAAGTGCATGGATGGAATTGCAGGGCATACATTGGAAGAGTTGTCATTGTATCTCAACAACTCTATTTTTGGTAGATAAATATGTAACTCTATTATTTCTTTTCCCTTTGACATTGGACTATTGAATTGTTTTTTGGTAAATCGGCTTGAAATAACCAAATATATAGCCTACATGTGGCATACACTAGGAAGGACAAAAGACAACCAAGAAGGAAATAAAAGTGCGCATACCCCAACACAATGCACTAGTGTAGGAAAATACGAAGCCCTTGCACAACCTGAATGGATAGGTATAAATATGTAAATGTAGTATCGTAACACAAAGTATATCTAATGCCATTCACAACCCGCAAGGATAGGATAAATAATCTGATACATGAGATAACCCATGCTCGCGTCTTGTTGATCTATCTATCCAGAGGGAAAGAAGGGCAACGATGACACGAACTCGGGAAGTGTAGTGAACAATCATAAGAGTTAATAATGGTGACTAGTGTCGAATGCCTTACATTGCTGGAGAACATTGCTGAAGACCCGCTAAACCTCTACTATGGTAGCAATAGCAATAGAAAACCTCAGCCCTAATGATATGAGTCTCTAGTAGAACATCGACAAGCAAGAATGCCCAAGGGAACTCCCCAACAGAACCCTATGTTGAGCACATGCCTAGTCTACTCGTAACTGCAAACACCCTCATCCAAGCTCCAACATTGTTCTTATAACTAAAAGAAGTAGAGCAAGGTCATAAAAGTCTCGTCTAAGCCACATCTATGGAAATAACAACAACAGATAAGCTCGGACCCATGGAGATAAGCCACTAGTACTTGAATTGGAGCTATGTATTTATTATGGGGTCTAGGTACCCAACTAGACCTTGTGAATTGGACTTGGATATTTATGGATGAAAATTTGAGTTTATTATGTGGAGAAATGTATATTTTAATATGTTGAAAATCGAGGGTGTGACATGTGTGATCCTTGCAAATCAAGGATAAGACGGAAATCTCATAATTCGAACAAAGACTCTTGTGTGGAGTATTTTCCAAGAATTACAGAAGACGTACAGACTAGCTCGTCCAAAATTACCAAGTGCCTATGCATGAGGTAAATGACACGGAATAATACGCGGACGACCACCAAGCCCATAATCTAGTAATAACCCAAGTCTACCTGCTCGTTGGATAATGCAGATAGAACGGCCCAATGCGGGATAAACCCTAGCAACAGACTTTCCTTGCGAAGATAAGGAAAGGAGGGAATATCTTTAGAATAAGTTGAATTTATAAAGATAAGCACAATCTTACTCAGAGATGGAAAGCCAGTCAACATACTAAACAAGGAGTGAACTCCCATGTAGGGTAAAGCTCCGAACGAGCAATATGTGGCCATCTTGGCAAGAATCCTTATCGATTAAGGATACAGAATCATGCAGGCTACGCGGCCTAACAAGGAAGAATCCTAGGCTTGGAAGGATTCCATACAAAGAAGAATTTCACAAGGAATGTAAGCACAAATCAATTGCCTATATAAACACATGACTCCTAAACACTAGAGGTATGCTAAAAACCCATTCTCATACTTACACACTCTTTTTGCTTATCCTTCAATTTTTTAGTGCTAACTTAAGCATTGGAGGGCCCTTGCCACCTAAAGGCCAGGGTGCTCTGACAGTTTGCTTGTGTTGCAGGATCGAAGTCGCTCCACTTGAACATGATTTGATCTCATAAGGGTAGGGAAATAACTTCCTGAGTTTTTTCCCTCTTACAATTGGGGCAGTCTGTGGGAAAGAAAAAGACCCCCATTGGAGATCATCCATGGACAATCGTAATTTTCACACACCATAGAAGAGCGGGGCTGGGAGGGATCCTTCTCTGGAACCACCTGGCGCCCCTAAAAGCCACCCCACGTAAGGGTGGCAAGCCAAGTGGAGCGTGTGAAATGTTCTCAACCTGGCAGATCCCGAATGAGAAACTTAGAGGTCCCGTCATAAAGGGATCAACGGAGGAATTCCCCGCTATGCCAAACCTCCAAAAAGACAAACTCTAGGGTAAGGTGAGACAGGGAATATGCAGAAAGTTTTGTGAGGAAAGAATAGGAAATCTCGAACCTAGCACGATAGATCGTTCAAGAAGAGGCTGCAATAAAAAACCTAAAGAATCACCTGCAACAAGTGGAGGAAAATATGAAATCCAGATCCCAAGACAGAAGTAAGGATAGGAAGCGATCAGGGAGGGAGTCATCACCAGGAAAGACAGACTCCATGGCTAGGAAGGGCCCTCAGCAAAAAAGAAGAGCCACAAGTGAATCCCTGGATAATAGAGGAAGACGGAGGCATGGAAGGGACTGACACAAAAGTTTCGATTCAAAATAGAACTACAACAGGCACAAAATGGCCTGGGAAGCAGCAAGAAAAGCCCCCAACCACGTGGACACCTCCCTATTGGCCAAATGGATCCAACGGGTGGACCCACCTGCTAGGATCAAGCACAATCCGTTCATGTTGTACGAGACAATAGACGATCCAGTAACCCACATCTAGCACTACCAGTAAGCAATGTTTATGCATGTGAGGGACGGTGCCTTGATGTGTAGGATGTTTTCGTCAAGTCTGGGTATGGCGGCGTTGAGCTGGTATCATCAAAAGTTGGCACCAAATTCAATCAACAGTTGGAAGCAACTCTCCGAAGAATTCACGGCCCAATTTTTAACGAGCCGTGCAGCCCCAAAGACTTTTGATATTCCAACTGCCACAGTGCAGAAAGAAGGAGAAACTCTGAGAGAATATTCCAAAAGGTACAAGGAAACCTTTGAGATTGAAGACAATAGCAAGAAGTACACTATAACAACTTTCAAGACGAGCCTACTTGTTGGCTCAGATCTGAGGAAGTCTTTGACAATGAACCCAATGAGAACGGTGGCAAAGCTCATGCAACGTATAGAGTAGCATGCGCTCACCAAGGACGACTGTATGCGAGAAAGCAAGAGAGAGAACGCAGGACGACCTGCTACGCCAGAGAAGAAAACGGCGGAGTTAAAAAGTTACAGGAAGGAGTACCCAACTAGCAAAAAGGATAGTTCGATCAACCGAAGGGACAAGGTTGCTGTGGAAACCCGTTCTTTCCACAACATTTACACAGTCTTTAATGTTCCAATTTACAAGATGTTGTACAAACTCAGGGACAATCCATTGTTTTACGACCCACCAAAAATGACAGAAATCCCAAAAGGCCAAAAAGCAACAAACAAAAATGCAGCTACCACTGAGATTGGGAGCATATGACAAAGGACTGCTTTGAGTACAAAAAGTTCCTTGACGAGATGGCTGTTCAGGGCCTCCTCGATGAGTACGTTGCAAAAGGAAAGAAGGACCAAGCAACCCCAGCCGTGGAAGTGGACTGCTTAGAAAAGCCCAAAGATCTGATCTAAATGATTCAAGGCCATGCAGTCCCCTATACTGAAAGTGAGATAAGGTACGTATGGAGGTAGAGTGAGAATGCAAAGCATGTGTACAAGCAAGGTGTGAAGAGGCCTAGGAAAGGAGAAGTCATGGCACAACTAATCACATTCACGGACGAGGACTTGGATGAGGTGACGCTGCCACATAATGATGCCTTGGTCATTACCCTACGTTTAAGGGAGTATGACGTAGAGAAAATATTGGTTGATCAGCGAAGTTGCACAAAGATCCTGTATTTTGACACCTTCAAGAAAGTGGGATTGCCCAGAACGAACTTAGAAAGAAGTCATACCCCACTGATTGGGTTTGGGTCACAATCGGTCTAGCCCATGGGTAGGTTGACATTACCGGTACGAGTAGGGTCTGTCGTGTTGAAAATAGAGTTCCTGGTCGTTGATGTCTCATCCTCCTATAACACCATCAACTTACCATTAGATGATAAAATTCCCAGGGGCAGAAGGTGTTGAGCATGTCAAAGGAAACCAAAAAACAACAAATCAATGCTTGGTCTCGACGATCAATAGAGCCCCCAAAGCACACCTCGTTTAGTCTATCGAAGTATGTGATCAACCTACATTAGAAGACATTGGAGTGAACCCAGTACAGAGAACTGTGGAGGGACTGAAAAAGGTTCAACTTGACGACCAGGATCAGGAAAGGTTCTTTCTAATATGAGAGAAACTTGACAAACAGGAGGAAGAAGAACTCATACAATTCCTCAAGCAACATGTTCACGTATTTGCTTGGACACCCTAAGAAATACCAGGTATAAACGCCAATATAATCTGTCATCATTTGAACGTGGACCCCCATCACAAGCCAGTGGTTCAGAAGGCCAAAAGATCAGCCCCTCAGCATGCAGAAGCAGTTAATGAAGAGGTTGATTGTCTCCTAGAAGCCAAAGCAATTAGAGAGGTGAATTACCCTGAGTAGCTGTCAAATACAGTTGTCGTTAAAAAGAAGCATGCGAAATGGAGAGTATGCATGGATTTCACTAGTTTAAACAAGGCATGTCCCAAAGATAGTTTCCCTCTGCCAATGATTGATCAACTTGTTAATGCAACTACTGGGTATGAACGAATGAGTTTTCTAGATGCCTATAGGGGATATAACCAGATAGCAATGTATAGACCAGACAAGGAGAAGACGTCATTTATCACCCCAAGAGGACTGTACTGCTACAAGGTCATGTCATTCGGCCTCAAAAACGCCGGAGCCATGTACCAGAGATTGGCAACCCTCGTGTTCAAAGATTTGCCTGGAAAGACCATAGAAGTCTACATAGATGACATGGTAGTGAAGAACAAGGAAAAAGTCAACCATATAGCTGATTAAAAGGTAACCTTTGACATCTTGCGACAATTTTAATTAAAATTAAATGCTTCAAAATGTGCATTTGGAGTGAGATTCAGGGAAGTTCTTGGGCCACTTGGTCACGGAACGTGGCATCGAGGCCAATCCAGATCAAATTACAGCCCTCCAGAGACTTGAGAGCCCAAAGACAACTAAGGAAGTACAAAGGTTGACGGGCATGGCGGCAGCACTAAACAGGTTCATAAGTCGCCCGTCAGATAGGTGCAGGCCTTTCTTCTAGCTGCTGAAGAAGAGGAAAGGATATGAATGGGGACTAGAACAAGAGGAAGCCTTCAAAGACCTCAAGAAGTATCTTGGGACCCCACCGCTATTGTCAAAACCAGAGAAAGGTGAATAGCTGATCCTTTACTTAGCCATCTCAAATCACGCAATAAGTGTAGCCGTCCTTTGAATGGAGGGTACAAAGCAAAAAACTAGTCTACTTCGTAAGTGAAACTCTCTTGGACGCGCACACCAGATACCTCCCTCTAGAGAAGCTCGTCAAAGCCTTGATCATGGCTTCACGGAAATTGCCACACTACTTCATGGAGCACCCCATCACTGTTTACACTAAATTTCCTCTGAAAGCACTACTTTGAAAGCTTCTTAGGAAGAATCTCCACCTAGTCGGTAGAACTCAATCAGTACGACATTGATTACCAACCAAGAATGGACATCAAAGGCCAAGTGTTGGCAGACTTCGTAGCTGAGTTTACCCAAACGAAGGTTAAGCCTCCTGTGGTGCACGAATATGAACCAGGCCTTCAAGATGACGAACAAAACACAAGAAGCTGACAACAGTTCTTTGATGAATCAACGTGCAAAAAAAGCTCAGGGGCCTAATGCTCAAACAATCTGTTTGTTTGGGCTTCAGCAAAACCAACAATGCAGCAGAATACAAGGCCCTTTTGATCGGACTGAAAAGTGAAAGGACCCTTCAGGTCAAGAAGTTAAAAATCTTTTATGATTCTTAGCTTGTGGTGAATCAGCTTACTAGGGAGTATGCCCTAAGGAATGAAAAGATGGCGGCCTACGCCAAAGCCGTGCAAGACGTAATGGCATAATTTGAAGAGACAAAGATAGAGCAAATCACTTCGGGACAAAATGCACATGCAGATTCATTAGCTTGCCAGGCCTCAGCACTACATACAAAGTTCAAACGCACAGTGGCCGTTGAATATCTAGCCAAACCTAGCATTGAAAAGGGTGGAGAAACCAATATGGATGCGGATCTAGGACCAAGTTGGATGGATTCAATCATCGCTTACTTAAAAGATGAAGCCCTATTAGAAGATAAAAAAAGAAGCTTATAAGATCAAATTGAAATCTACTCGCTTTTGGCTCTCGCCACAAGGGAAGTTGTACAAGAAGTCCTATCATGGTCCTTACCTGCTTCACGTGCATTCCTCGTCGGTACAGAAGTTCTTACATGAAATACACGCCATGACGTGCGACAGACATGCATGAGGAAGGTCAATAGCACACAGAGCCCTAACCCAGGGGTACTGGTGGCCGTACATGCAAGAAGACGCAAAGACATTCGTTAGAAGTTGTGAAAAGTGTCAGCAGTTCAAACCGATAATCCAGTCACTAATAGAAGACTTGCAGCCCTTCACTAGCCCATGGTCGTTCGCTCAATGGGGGCTAGACATCATAGGGCCTTTGCTGTTCTTGCTGATGGGAACTAACTATTTCACCAAATGGATTGAAGCAGAACCGCTTGCAAAGATCACTGAGAGTAACATGGAGATGTTTGTTTGGCAAAACAGCATAACAAAGTTTGGGGTACTTTACTGCATAATTTCGGACAATGGGGCATAGTTTTGGGCCAAAATTTGAATCTTTTTGTGCACAACACGGAATACGAAACTACTACTCGATATTGGCATATCCCTAGAGTAACAGACAAGCAGAGGCCTTCAACAAAACAATCCTCAAAGGGATTAAGCGAAGATTAGAGAAAAAAGAGGGGAGCTGGTCTGATGAGCTCCCAATAGTACTGTAGGCGTTCAAGACCACACCAAGACATTCAACGGGAGAGACTCTGTACTCTTTGGCTTATAGTACTGAGGCCATAATACCCCTCGAAGAAGGGTTACCAACAAACAAAACGCTGTTGGTGGAAGCTGGTGGGAACAACCAAGCTTTGGCAACAAATTTAGATCTCGCGGAAGAACGACGAGAAAGGGCTTTGGTCACGTTGGCAACCTATCAACAACAACTTTGCAAGACTTACAACAAGAAAGTCCAACCCCACGAGTTCAGAACAGGAGACCTTGTGTTGAGAAAAGTGGTAGAGTATACCAAAAAGGCAACAGATGGGATTAACTATGATGGTGATGAACAAGAAGTTATAAGCAAGATTGTTGAGTCAGAAGCAAATGATAAGGAAAGGGCAGAATGCCTCCTTTAATTTTACTCAATTATATGTCCATCCTCAGGCCCTATCTCCGTTATATCCATGATAATTTTATCTTGGTTTGTTTAGGGGCTGAGTAATTGGAGAAATGGGGTAGAATCATAAGCTTCTGATCGATATTTGGCTAGAATTTCCGGATGTTGTAGTAGGTGGTTTATTATGCTTATGAAGGCCACAATTTTTTTCTTATTGAAGTCTTGTGGAATCTGATTCTGTTAAAGTTGTTGAATTCAAGAGATATGCTCTTGTTGGTCTAACTTTTCTGTGATTAAAGTTTGGTGTTGGTCTCATTGATGGTTGCTTTCGACTGGTGTTGAAAGGCATTGGAGAGGTCTTTTATTATTGGTTCAACTCTGAGGGTTCTTTCTGCTAGTGTTGTTATTCTCTTTGGTGTTATGGATGTCGTATGGCGCTAGCTGTTGATGCTGATTTTGTTGATTATGGTGATTCTCTTGGGTGCAGTTTGTTCTAGTTCTGTATTTCTTTATGGTTGCTGTAACTTGTATCTGTTTTGGGCCGTATTTGTGTATTGGTTGACCTCTTGTTGACCATGTTATCTCCCCTTGGGTCCTTGAGGGCATTTGATATTCGCTTGGAGGGGGATGTTTCCTTGCGTTTTGTTGCCGTTTTCTTGGATCCCTTTAATCTTTGTAACTCGTTTCCAAAGATTAATAAAATCTTTTTTGCCGTTCAAAAAAAAAAAAGGCAACAAATGGAAAGCTTGGGCCAAACTGGGAAGGGCCCAACAAAGTGGTTGGCAGGGAAAGAGTTGGAGCTTACTGGCTTACATATCTAGATGGGAATCCAGAACCACATGAAAATTTTTCCTTAAGTTTTCTTCTTTGAATAATCTCCTGAAAGGCAAAGTAAGACTTTATGGTCAAAGTAAGATTTTTTTACCTTTATTGAGAATAAAGTAGCAAGACTATCATGATTGTGAATAAAACCATCTATTTCTTCTCTTACAAATTTGTGCATTACTCTACTTTGAATATGGGCTTTGACTGTACGTAAAAACCCCATATTGGGGGCATGACACACTTGCTCTACCAGAGTGCAGTGAATATTACACATCCATGGCCTCGTCTATGATTAGGCATGAATATGCCTAAACTTGTTCACGGTCTCATTCATGATTAGGCACGAATATGCCTAAAAATTGTCCATCTTTAGGCGCGAACATGCCTAGACTTTGCAGTAAATATTGCACCCCGTGGCCTCGTTCACGGTTAGGCGTGAATATGCCTAAAAATTGCCCATGGTTAGGCGCAAACATGCTTAGAGCTTGCAGCAAATATTGCAACCCGTGGCCTCGTCCATGGTTAGGTGCGAATATGCCTTAAAAAATCATCCATGGCCTCGTCCATGGTTTGGCGCGAATATGCCTCAGCTCGCCTGTGGCCTCATCCATGATTATTGAAGGTTAGATACAAACATATCTAAGCCTAACAACCTATGTTGTTTGCCCCATACAAATTCTTACTAAGTACGGAGCATCCAGTTTCCAAAGTGTTTATTCAAATTCTGACTAAGTGCAGGAACATCTAGGTTCCAAAGTGTTTGTCTTGTTTAAACTCTGACTAAGTGCAAGAACATCCACGTTCCAAAGTGCTTGTCTTATTCAATTGAAATTGTTGTAGGAACATCTAGGTTCTAAAGTACTTATCTTAGTCAATCCTTACCTAGTGTAGGAACATCTAGGTTCCAAAATGTTTGTTTTATTCAAATCTGACTAAGTGCAGGAACATCTAGGTTCCACAGATTTGTCTTATTTAATTTTAATTAAAATTGCTGGCTTGCTTAAGTATAAGAACATCTAGGTTCCGAAAAAGTTTTTGTTTTTACCACATATAGGAATATCCGGGTTTCAAATTGGTCTTCATCTTTTTAGTTTTAAATCACGAATAGGAACGTCTAGGTTCCATAATGTTTGTTTCACACAGTTTTGATCATATGCAGAAATGCATGGGTTCCAGAATGCACACCTTAACTCAATGGTGTGCGCTCCTCGTACCTATACACAGATCATTCAACAATTATTGCATCAACAAAGACAAACTTAAGCACCCATAACATACAGAGCTAACACAAACCGAGTTCAAAGTCATGTCAACGGGCTACCAAAACTTCAGCCCACCTAAACACCACGAAGGGTGTAATTACTATAGTTTCAAATACACGAACACGCAAGGTCACTTGTCCAAATTGCCACACAGGGCATGGGACGAAAAAATTGTGTTAAAAGTACCATTAGAAGTCAGGAAATGTCAAGGGCTATGATTAAAAAAATCAAACAAGCACAAGGCCTCTTCACTCAGCCTCATGGACTTCAGTGGCAGAAATGTTACCAGAACAGTCACCACCACCAGAGAAGGGGAGCTCAACCAGCTACTTGTTAGGGACGGATGTGTTGCCACTTGTTTCCTTTTAGCTAGAGTCAACAACTGCACTGTGGTTTGGCATAGCAGCACTCTGGGGAGTAGCATCCCTATATCTAGTGTATTTGATCTTAGTTCAAATTGTGTCTCGTCTGTCAATATCTTGCTTGGTCAAACATGCCTTCTAGCCTCTGGCAACGAACAGGTCTTTAAACTGCGACATCTGGGCTTTGAACTTCATCTTTGTATCATTCGCTCCTTAATCGTAGACCTGGTCAGAAGACGCCTAAGCAACAACCAATTTTGCCTCCAGGGTTGCCTTGCTCTTTTGAGCGTTCGATTGCTCTGTCTTTAAAAGCCCAAGTCTGGTCATGGCATCACTAAAGTCACGTTCAAACTCACCCACACGATGCTTCAACGAAGCCAGCTCTTCCTTCAACTTCTCATTCTCATTGGTCATCAGCTGGTTGGTGTTGATCAGACGGTTAGCACTGACCTTCAACTCGTCATTCTCAGTTTTCAATTGCATGTTGGCATTGGTGATGGCTCTGTCGTCCTTGGCAGCACTGTAACAAGCAACGTACATGAGTTGCATAGACTGCAATCCATCACAACCAATCAACATACCAAAGAGATGGGATCCTAAACAGAAAATGCCACTGGGATTGAACGGCAAAATTCATACCTTGATGTGGTGTTGAAAGCCATTTTTCTGAAGCTTGAGATAACTGGACACAACCTCTCTCTCAACATCCCAAGGAAGCAAAACAGCACGTCCAACGGTCAAAACAACCTTAACATTATCGCAACTGTCAGAGGCAAGGACGGGAAGGGTACCAGGATGCAAATGAGGGTTCCACACGACCAACTCAGACTCAAGTTCAGGAGTTGGGGGAGATGGCTGAGCAGAAGAACTCCTGGTGGTACGACAACACTATTGAAGAGGATTGGGAGCGGGAACGAACTCTTCTCTGGCCTCTTATGCAGAGCAACATCAGACCCTCTTTGCTCTGCAGGGGGAGGAGAAAGAGAAGGGTGACAAGCAGAAGAAGAAGCTCCTGAAGGATCAAGGAACTAGACAGGGGACTCATCATCATCAAGGGTTATAAAGTCAGAAAAGTTAGGCATAACTCTCGGCATGGATGTAACAAGGGATTGGTCTCTCACAGGAACACTGTTAGTACTCTCTCTCCAGACAATTCACTTTGAATATTTTCACAAGAAAAGTCAATTCCAAGTAATTATTCGTACGAGAAGTGTGGATAACTTGATTACGGAGAAAAAACCACTAAATAGAAGAACGTCTTACCCCAATACGACCTTTTCCCCACACAAATTTCTAGCAGAAGTAGAAACATCACTTATACGGACGCCACCACAATAGGAGGGATTGTACTTTAGTAAAACATGTGCAACTCTACCTTGCCCTTCTGGATCAATTCCTATAATGCCTGGAAACTTGAGCACTCTTTCAATGTCAAAGAGATGGACACCGTCGTGCACCACCAAATGACCCTCATTGATGTTCTCTGCTGCAGAAACAGAAGGAGTAGACGTGATAAAAAACACAAAAGAAGTTACTAAAATGAAGAAATTGACATAGGACAGAAAAGAGGAAAATTGACGTGTACGTCCAAAAGCGTGGGGGCAAGGAGAAAGGAGGCCTCATGATGTTGCCACCCTCATCCCTGGGCAAGAAATTTCTAGTCCCAATAAAAAAATGATCATTCTCCCCACAACAGGAATTGGGAAGATCGATCACTAGATGACGCTCTTTGTCCCGGATCTTGAGATAGTAAGTTCCATGGGTGATGAGGCAGATGCTGTAAAAACAGCGGATGTTGTTCCATCTCAAGTTAGTGCCTAAAAGACTATTAAAGGCCACCACTCCAATAACCACATGATTTTAGTTACGACAAAGTTGGAGAGGGGTCAGGCGATAGATGTTGCAGATCTCGACTAGCAAGGGTGTAAAGGAAACCTAAGACCTTCTTTCACAACGGCTAAAAGAGGAATGAGAATCCTATCCTTAGTTTGGTCATGGGTATCAGTACTAGGAGGAGCCAGAACAAGATTATCGTCATCAAGGACTTTGTAATGGCGGCGGAAGGCCTCCATATGTGCCTCATTATCACAGAGGCTCCTAAACCTACCCATGGAGAAAAACCCATGCAGGAACAAGAAAATCCTCAAAATGACTATGCAGGAAAAACAAAGAAGGTTGCAAGAAACTTACAGGCAACCGACAACGGCCGGAGAAAATCTTTTCTAGCAGAAGAGGTGTCTGTAAAAGGGACAACCCAAAAAGTACAAGGGTACTGGCACTCTCAACAGAACAACTCTCTCTCGAAGCAACACAGATATGGAAAGAAAAAAAAAAGAAGGGCTAAGGAAACATCTTATACCTTCTCGAAATTCAAATAGTTCTTCATGATGTCATCTCAAATGACAGCGTTTAAAGGCCCTCACACCCTTCCAAGAAAGGGGTGGGAACATTAAATCAGTAATTAAAAGGGTGTAATGATTCAAACCACCCGGCAGACGAAAATGTGCTTTGGAAGATACGTTCACGCCTGTTGGCGCAGACTTATGGTTTGAACAAATTGCACAATAACTGACACGTGGCAGGAGCATTGGCAAGAAGCGTAACGATGGTACAAAAAGATAAACATAGTAGTAACTGTTTGTCAATTAGCTTGAACTTGTCATGCGCAAATATGCATGGACGACCAAAAGCTGGGGAGCAATTGTGTAGGGTATTTTCCAAGAACTACAAAAGACGTATAGACTAGCTTGTCCAAACTTACCATGTGCCCATACATGAGGTAAATGACAGAATAATACACGGATGACCATTAAACTCATAATCCAGTAATAACCCAAGTCTACCTGCTCGTCGGATAACGCAAATGGAACGACCCAATGCGGGATAAACCATAGCAACAAACTTTCCTTGCGAAGATAAGGAAAGGAGGGAATATATGAAGATATTCCCAGAATAAGTTGAATTTATAAAGATAAGCACAATCTTACTTAGAAATGGAAAGCCAGTCAACATAATAAACAAGGAGCGAACTCCCATATAGTGTAAAGCTCCGGACGAGAAATATGTGGCCATCTTGGCAAGAATCCTTATCGATTAAGGATACAGAATCATGCAGGCTACGCGGCCCAACTAGGAAGAATCCTAGGCTTGGAAGGATTCCATACAGAGAAGAATTCCACAAGGAATGTAAGCACAAATCAATCACCTATTTAAGCTCATGACACCTAAACATTGGAGGTATGCTAAAATCCATTCTCATACTTACACACTCTTTTTGCTTATCCTTCAGTTCGTTAGTGCTAACTTAAGCATCGGAAGGCCCTTGTCGCCTAGAGGCTTAGGTGCTCTAATAGTTTGCTCATGCTGTAGGATCGAGGTCGCTCCACTTGAACATGATTTGATCTCATAAGGGCAGGAAAATAACTTCGTGAGTTTCTCTCCTCTTACAACTCCAATATGGAAAGAACTCCAGACGAGCATGGTAGCTTACCAAGGCAAATACTCTTTTGAATAAGGAATCCAGCATCACGGAGAAACGCTCATCCGATAGGAACGAACCCTAAACGAGAATAGTCCTTTCGAAGAAGGATCATAGTTAAGGAAAATGAATCAAATAATGAGCAGACGAACAACTATAAATACAGAAAAACCCTAACGTTAAAGTCACGCTGTAATTCGTCAATTACATGCATTTGTCGATCATTTTCATCTTAGTTCACAATACTAACTTAAGCATCATAAGGCCTTTTTCATCTAGGAAAAAGGTGCTCTAACTGTTTGTTGGTGTTGCAAGATTGGGGTTCTTCCACAGAAAAGTGGATTCGATCTCATTAAGAGCCTAAAATTAACATTGTCAGCTTTTTTTGCCACTTACAAAAGTGTTGAATGCTGAATCTTTTAAGCTGAAAAATTGTTTGATAAGCATGTGAAGCAATAAATTAAAACAAATGATAAATTAATTTTAGTTTTAATAGTTATAGTGGTTTTCTTTTACTTTTGCTAATAGTCATCATGTATTTTGTGGTAGTGGTTGAATGATGATTAATTGTGGTGGCGCAAGAATGGAATTGTGGAATGGCGGTTGCGGCGGCGGTGGAGTGGTGGATATATATATATATATATATATATATATATATATATAGAGAGAGAGAGAGAGAGAGAGAGAGCGAGTCCGGATCTAGTTTGGGATCCCTAAGTCCGGGAATCATAGTTCTAGATCAAATTTTCATGATCCGAACTGTTCAATGTGTTCAAAACAGGTTTGATCCAAACAATTACCAGGAAGGGCTTGATCCAAACAGTTTTTCTGAAAAATTGCTCGAATCAAGGTCTTCTGGTAATTTTTATGGATAATTTTGGGGACCCCTAAAAACACGTTTTAAACACATTGAACGGTTTGGTTTATGCAAAAACAATTTTTAAAACCTTCAAAACATTCAAAAACCTTCAATCTGGGATCCTTGACTTGAGGATTTTTGGTGTTTTGAATGTTTTAAAACTTGTTTTTGCAAAATCCAAACCATCCAATGTGTTTACAAGGTGTGTTTATGGGTCCCTGCGAGAATCCGTAAAAAAAAATACCGGGAAGACCATGATCTGAGCAGTTTTTCACAAAAACTGTACATACACAATTTTGTGAAAAACTACTGGCATCAAGCCCTACCAGGTATTTTTTATTTTTTATTTTTGTTGATTTCTTGTGGGGACCCTTAAAATATCTTTTAAACACATTGGACAATTTAGATCGTCAAAACAATATCGGGAATGTGGTGGTCCGGAAGTCCGGAGTCCAGACTAGAAGCGGAGCCTATATATATAATTCCCTTTGGTGCTATGCAAAAAATAGGAGATTGTATTAAAAATTATGTACAAAGAAATGGACAAAAGAATAGGAGAATTGACTCCGACTTCTCAGGAATTGCACGTATAGAGATTCAAAAAACTTATATATATATACGTGCAATTCCCGAGAGCTCGGAGTCGATTCTCCTATTCTTTTGTACATTCATTTGTCTATTTTTTTCACGTAATTTTTAATAGAATCTTGTTCTTTTTGCATAGCACCAAAGGGACTTATATATATAATCTCTCTAATGAGTATCCTAAGTCTCCCCTATCACTCTAACTTCTCATATAAGTCTCCTTTTACACCACCAATTTCTCTTCCACTAAAAGACATCACTTTGACTTCTATAAGAGTCCAAGTTTTTGTCCAACAAGATCCTTTTTCTCCCTCTCAGCCATACCAATCTCTCTCTCCCTATAAATTCTTTTTCTCACTCTCCTATTGGTTAATTAGCAACTATATCTTTTTGTTTCTTCCTTTACTTAAGCCATTCTCTTCCTCAAAAGTCAAGGAAATAGTATGGCACTTTCCCTCTTATTTTTTCAACAGGTTCTCCATCTCCCACTTTCTCTCTTTCAATTATTTATTTTGTTGACTATTCAAACACTACTTCACTTATTTATTTTTCTCTTCTTTCTATTAATTAACTTTCAACTTCTCTCCTTTCACGGCTGCAAATCCCTCTAACCCTAATTTTATTTTTTCAAAATAATATTTGCGGTCACTGACATTCTTGACTTTTCCATTGCTCCGCTAAGTCGTCGTCGAAAGGTACTGAATTCGAAACTTACTTTTTACTAGAGGTTATTGCTTTCATGTTACAAGTTAGACTTTATATCGGAAGGATGTAGGAAACATAAATTTCACATATATATTTATCGTGAGGTGATGATTCGTTAATGTCACATTTGCACGAAGGAGAGATTGAGCATTGGAATAAATAAGGGGTTTGTGTGTGCTGTTTCTGTTTTAAAATATTCGGACCATTTTGAGGCCTAACCAAGGAGAAATCAAAACAGTAAAGTGGTAGATCTCAAAAAGTTAAACAACTTTCATATAGAACTCATCCTAATCCGAGATTCGTAGAATTAAATATTATTTTTCTAAGTTGGCTGAACTGAACAGTTTCGGGACAGATTCACTGTTTAACTTTAAACACCATGTTTGTTTCATTTAAGACTGGATTTAGGCTTCGCTCAAAACAGTAACTTGTGTCAAATTTGAGGAACTAGTTCACTGTATAATTTCATAACTTTCGGAACCTGTTTGCTATTTTTAGTGGGTGGAATGATAACTGACATGCATTGGCTCGAGATAGTCAATTCAACATTAAATTTTATTTTCATGCTATACTTGGGATTTATGTGACTGTTTGGGCTTACTGGCATTTTTAAACCCTTAAATTTGTGTTAATTAAATATTGTGATTAATTGAGTAAACGGTAAAAAAAAAAAGGATGTGTGATTCACTTATTGGATTTGGGGAATGAGACGATGTCATGAGCCAATTATCGCAATATACTCTCATGGATATTGAGCCATGTCATGGGCCTGGAGAGTTCGGCATGGTGGATGGGACCCCAACAGATTGTTTATATTGTGGATGGGAGCCTATATTGGAGAGCCTTATGAATTGGTATGAAATACCGAATTCATGAGGTGAATGAGAATTTGGGTTGTGAAACCTTGAGATTGACGATGAGAATATTGAATCTACCGAATCTACTATGTTGAGAGATGTTGTAATAATTGGGTTGATATATGCTTTAAAATTAATGTTTCATATGTTTGACTGCTGCCTGAGTATTCTTTCATAAAGGGGTAGTTTTGGTGCCCTATTAAGTGAAATTTTATCACTCACGATACTACCTTTGTGGCCCTGGTGTCACCAACGCCAGGTATAGAAGGAGAGGAAGAACCGCCTACTAATTTTGAGGCAATGAAGCATCTAGACGGGGATGAAGTGGTGGAGCCATAGCTTTACCAGTAGAATTTTAGCTAGATGGCTCTGTCTTTTATTTCAGTTGAACAATAAATAAATGTTTAAGTTTTTCAGACAATGTTAGAGTTCAATTTATTTAAGTTGTAATAAGTTAGCTTACTTTTAGCTTTCCGGGAAAAAAAATTACTAAGTTTTCTTTGAAATTTTAATAATGTTGGCTTTTCTTTTAAATAAATCATTATATTAATTTATTAACGCACCCAATTTTTAGGTATTATAAAAACTCATCCAGGACAACTAAATATCTTACCCCTTTCCAAAAGATTGTCCACTAAGCAATAATTAGTGAGTATTAATATATCAATCTACGGGGCTAGTTAACACAAATATATAGACCAAGTCATCTGTGGATATAGAGTAACTACAGTATGTGTACAGACCAAGTTAATCCAAAATACATATGATTCATATGAAAAAAAAAAAAAAACAAGATCGACCAAGTCATATGTGAATACATACCACATCATTCTACATGAAACAAGGTACAAGTCAACTAGTGGTAAAGACTAAAGTCAACTATGGATACAGATGATTAGGGATGGGCATGGGGACGGATCGAGGCCGAAGAGTACTATCTCCACCCCCAATCCCCAAACCCCTTACCCATATCCATCTCCTATCCAATCTCCAACGAGGCTTAATTTTCATTCTCCATCACCACTCCAAATGGGGAATGGGGATCCTCACGGGAATTCAAGGATCCAATCATTTTCCCTAGAGTTACTAGTAAATAGCAGTAGAAGCCCAAATGCAAATTATTTTTCCTAAAATACAATCACTGGGCAACCCCTGGATAGCATACACGCCAGACATGACAATGAAACGGAATATGTAGCAGCAAATGATAAATATTTAAGGAATAATATTGATTGCCATTACGCGAAAACCAAAACAAAATTAAAATTCAACTAAATGTCTGCCTATCACATTCATTGTTTGTAGCAACACCCAAATCTTGTAAATAGAGTTTCCTCTCAATCTGAAACAGAAACTACACACTAATAGTCAATCTGTAGAACAACCAACAAATATAAGGAAACCTGAAAACCACTGCAAAGAAAACTCTATTTAACCAAATCCACAAAGAGAGCATTAATAACTGCAATTTCCAAAACCTTATTGGTAGAATGTTGAGCAGCAGCAAGCATTTGGTCCTTAACACAAGGTTGCCTTCTTTGAAATCCACATCAGCATAGACACCTGCAGTTCACCATTGTTAATGACAAAATAATAGGTACATCAAGATAAAAACTGGGAAGGTAGTAGTATTATAGTTCAAAGAGCAAGAAAGAGTGACCATAGTACAATTGACTGCCATCGAGAATGCATAAGTCAAGGAGAAAAGGTCGCATTACCTAATCAATCATCAATAGTAGTTACTTCAGACATACACTCATCAATGTCCATATCCTCATCATTGATAGTTGGAATATCTTCTTTCACAAAAAAAATAAATAAATAAAATAAAATCATAATTTAAGACAACGAATTTTACATAGCACATTAGAATAAAAAAAAGGTGTGAACAGAAGAGAGAATTAAAAAATTACTTGCATCCTCAAAGGTTGCCAACCAACTTTGGGAACACATCAAGGCTTCCAAAGTCTTAGGGTGAAGTCTATTTCTACTTGGAATCACCACTCTACCACTAGTGCTGAAAGAGGACTCATATGCAACAGTAGACAAGGGTATCGCCAACACATCCCTAGCTATGGCTTACAAAGTAGGGTACTTTGTACCATTGGATTTCCATCATTCCAATACATCAAAGTCCTCACCCTCACGTCTTGGTAATTCGTCCTCCTCCAAATAGTATTCCAATTCTGACTTCACATGTGAAGTTTTAGCGTTCTTCATCTTCTCTCTATAGGAATCAAAGTTTGATAGGCGATTTTTACACTTCAAATATGTGGTGGGCGGCTTGCTTAAGTTGCTTGAAGTAGTTGATTCACCATGATTCTTGTTGGTTTTCCCTTGGTACAATGTGAGCAAGTCATAAAGACGTGTCGGAATGGCCTCCACCATCTCTTCACCAAGAACCTCCCCGTATATCATCTTATAGTAATAACCAATCAAGGTCATCTTGAACCTTGGATCCAATACCACTGCAACTCTTAAAAATCCATGTGTATTATTGTCATATTTCTCAATCATCTTGTAGGCCATTTCCTCCACCAAATCAATCCCACAAAAAGCCCACTCAGACAAGGTTACTTCAATGTCACACACATCTGGAAAAAATAAAATTGGAAGTAGGATTACCAGTCCCACTAAACAATAAAGTAAACTTGTAGAATACTTCCAACCTCTCACATATGTCTTGAGCCCTGTACCAATCATCATCATTTGGGTAACATTTATACTGTGTAGTAGGTGGTTGGTCGCCGGAGATGGAGGCTAATCACGACGGTCAAGTTTGGAGATTGGCAGAAGTGATGGAGGCACATACGTGATACGTGGGAGGGATGTGTGGCTACCTCAGCCTGCAAATGAAATACAGTAAAAGAAGAACAATACTTAGAACTAAGAAACCCTAGAACAATAATTACAGTGAGACCCTTGAGTTTGGAAAAAATTTAGTGTGACCCTATATGTTTGGAAAAAATTCAGTGAGACCCTAAATTTTCATATTTCATGAATGGACCCCTATATTTCGGGATCGGATTCGAAAGCGGATTTGGGGTGGTGATATACCTTATCTCCACCCCTACCCGATCCCCAAACATTTTTTTAAAAAAAATCCCCATATCGTATCTAATCTCCAAATAGATCTCTATATTGCCGATCCATTCGGATTGGGGATCAGATTGGATTCGAACGGATCGGATGAAATGGCCAACTCTCTAGATGATGGCGTGTGTCAAATATTTTGTTAAATGTAGTGTCCCTAGAACCGGGTTATATATATATAAGTTGGTTTAACTAAAGCACTCACGAAGAGTCCAGACCAATATTGCAATCAAGTCGGTTTCTGCTGTGTAATGATCATGTGATGGAAGTGACGAAATATTGAAATGGTCATGTTATTAATAGTCAAAACAAAACTCATGGGTTATGCTTTTGAAGCCCTTTCTTATCACCATATATCTCCGTTCTTGTCGTATTCCAGTTAGCATTCCTTCCCCTCTTTCTTGTTCATTTTCTATACCATAAATAATTGAACATCCACTTACAACGAAGTTCATCAGGATTTTTCGTCAATATGATAATTGTCCAAAACTGCATATACCAACCAGTTTAGCACATCTAAGAGCATCCTCATCAGCTTCAACAAATTTTGGATCAAATTTAACTACAAAAATACCTTTTACAATTTAGCAAGTCACTTTATCAAAAACTCACAAAATCAGACTCTCTATTTTAACTTTACTATATTAAACTACTCCCCTCAAATCTACCAAAAAAAAAAAAATCTCCCTAAATCTTACGGAAATGATTTCCCGAGAGTCTGATGGTGGTGGACCCCCTCCCTTTGACTTACCCTCCACACCCACCCTTACGTGTGCCCCCCAACCCCAACTTGCCGCACAAAACTCGGGAAAAAGAAAGAAACAATAAAAAAAGGGATAACCCGTGAACAGTAAATCGCCAGGGAGGTAGTGTTACTGTAGCAAACACAATTTGTTGAGGGAGAGTAGAGAGGCTGATTTTTGGGGGATTTTGGAGGGTTTGACTCAACAATTTGTCTTGCACAGTATTTTATAACACCTGATGAGGATGCCCTAAAGTAAGCACTTATGTGCCGACATAAAACTCTACCTGCAGGGTTTAAATATCAACAATTACAATCACATCACTTTTTACATAATCATGTTGCGCACCTCGTATACTATTATCATCTCGGTATCTGCCGATATCTGTTGATAAATGTTTGCATCACCAATACTATTACATATTCTGACAACACAATTTAGAGTTGTATCGTGCCCCTACGTACAAAAGTGATTGGTGACGGACCAACACATGCATATAAATGGTATTACAACCAAAACCAAAAACAATACTGCTAAATCCAGCAAAAAGGAGACCCATCTCAAAGGACGGAGTATTATATAGCCATCATTAGATAATAACGAGATTTATGCATTTCCAAGTCCGGCCTATTTATAATCAGGCTTCATTTAATATGCCCAAACCCAACCCAAATAAAATTTTAATTTTCCAAACCCGTCCAACAAACCCATTTATTTTTTAAAGCATGGTATCAAAAATATAAATTAATCAATCATAATGATCACAAATACAATTCACAATCATAATGATATATACTTTAAATTCTAAGTTCTTATGGAAATATTAAAAATGAACCTATAAATTAAAATGCAATTAAAATACTCAAAAAGATAGAACCCTCTAACTCCATCAATCTATATATAGAGTATTAAAATAAATATTATTTAAAACGGGCTGGGCTGGCCTAGGCCTTAAAGAAATTTCCCAAACCCAGCCCATTTAGTAAACAGGCTTAAAATCTCAACTCAGCTCGGTCCATCGGGCCTAAATATTTATCCCAAGCCCTAAAAAAATCGGGTTGGATTGGACGGGCTGGGAGGGCTACTGGGCCGGTATGCATCCCTACAAAAAAGTCAAAAAGCCTATGAAACTTTTAATGATAAATTCTAAATATTAGTGCGCCCTGTAATTTCTCTTTTGGCCCAATATTTTTCTATACTCCTAATAATAGTTTTATTGGATTAATTGTAAGAGCTGAACAAACAATGCAACATCTCAATGTATCCATTTAACTCATTTACTTTCTCTATTAGAGTAACTATAATTTTCTTTTGCCGAACAAAGAATCATGGGTGTGGTTTGTATAGTTTATAGTCCAATGTTATACTTAATCCGCTCCAGACAAACAAAGATGGCGTATGAGCTTAGCTTACAATTTGCTCAACGAAAAAGTGGTCAAAACGGCTGAAGCTTATTAGGTCATGTATTGTAAAGGAATGGTGTCTATGGTGTCTCTTGTCCATATATAACTTGGGACCCTATTGTCACTTGTCACTTTCTGAGCTCCTACCCAGTTACTATCTCCATTTGGAATTAGAAATACTAGTATTCTTGAGCAGAAGAAATGGCCCCTACAATGGTCTATAATTGCTCATTGCTTGTGAAACCTGAGTTGGCCCTGAGAAAAACTCGAGAGGCAGCAGCTTTTGGCTTTCGAAAATTTACAAATTTCAAGGGACCCCTCTTGTTTTGGCACCACTTATAATTTTCCAAAAAATGGCTTCCATCTTTCATCTTCGTTTTAGGCCCTCGAAAAAGCAGGAACGGCTTTGTATGCAATCCAAACCACCATATGTAAGTAATACACTTCATTTTGATGCAAGAAAACGTATAGAAGACACAAAGAACAAACTACACAATATTAAGAAGTTTCTTTACTTCTCTTTCCACGCAATACTAAACCGGAGGTACGTATTATAATGTTAGATACTCCTTTTGTCCTCAAATTCTTGTCCATTTTCAGTAAGCACGGCACCTCAAAAAATTATGCATATTTTCCAATGGATAGCATTAGATATAGGCAACATGGATCTTATTTGATACTCCCTTTGTCCCTTTTTAAGTGATCCACTTGGGAAATGTGTATTTTTACAGACGTTTAAAAATATACTTTTACATATTGTTTTTAAATTTCTTTTGCACCAAATTAAAGTACTGTATGAGCACTTTAATTTGGAATAAAACAAATTAAAAAGTTATATAGACAAATATGTTTTTTAAAGATTTGAAATTGCACGTTTTTCCATATGTATCACTTACAAAGGGACGGAGGGAGTAGATCTTCACTACTTCTATTACTCAAAATTTTCAAATTTATAGAAAACGTTATGGATTGAGAAATAAAAGCACTTTAAAAAGGCACACATGCCGAAAAAATGAAAAGAAATTTCGAACGGAGAGAGTAATAAATGAACAAAGTAACTATGAAATTTGTTGAAGTAAAAAATAAGAGGAGTTGAGGTTGACTCAGTGAAGTTTCTACATATGGTAGGCATGTCCACGGATTAGTTTTGAGCTGAGCGGATCAATTCATCACCGATTGTCATATTCTCCATTTGCACCTGTATGTAAGTGAGGTACGAGGTTGGGTTGGTTCGATTGCGGATTGTATGGATCAGGCGAATAAGGGGAGTGGAGAATGGCTATTAGATGGATTCATAGACAATTAGGTTTGGTACCCCTAATATATGGTATCTGCCAAAGCTAGAATATTAGGATTTGCATCCATCCGCACCATCTTTGGGTGGGTTCGGGGACAGTTCGGTTTGGTACCCTTAGTATATGGTATCAGGATTGGACTCATTCCATTCCAATAAAAAATTGACAAAACCTGCAATACTTCACAATGACATACCCAAGCAAAAAAAAAGAGAGGCTACACAACAAAAGTCCCCATACATGACTACACATGAGGGGATGTCTGAAAATAGTTTCACACATGTTAGATATGGCATGAGAGGTCACTTAGTAACATAAGGAACCTCTCGACTCATTATCAATTAATTTTAATGTGGATATTTAAAGTCCCTACATACTCAAATCTCAAATGAGCACGTGAGCACACTGAAAGAAAAAAAATCTAGCTGCGTAGAACAAATATTTCATTAGTAGGCAAAGTTGGTAATTTGGAAGCCAAAACATATCCTTTTCCCTGAACAATAAGTCTATTTTCACCCCCTTTCGCTCACACCCTGCTTACACCCTATTGTGTAGGACTTACCTCGGGGTCTCAACACGTGGTTGGGTCATACTAAGCAACTGCAGTATAACAATCAGAAATTGTATGGGGCGGGCATGTGGCATTAGTCTTCTCGTGCAACGTGGCTCAGCCATACGTCATAACTCCAAGTCTGGATCGTCCATATTATGATTTGGCCACATGGCACCTCAACTACTTTACACGCGCCTCAATATTAGCTTGATGAACGCATAGTGCTTATGGACCATTGTGCAAGACATTCGATTAGTAGATGGTGGTTGGGTGCTGGTTGTGGGGCAGATGATGTCGGTGACATCATTCGGTCACGAGGATGGCACACGAGATCCTACCCTTGACTCCAAAGGCACTCCTATAAATACTACATTGATAAACCCTAACACTAAAAAGTATGCCATTTTTTTTACCTTCTAAAAGCTTTGCCTTCCCTTGTTCATTCAGCGATTGACTTGGCCATTTGAGTGTCTTTTGGTCTACCTCGACCAGTTGGACGTTAATGTAGTTCCTTGTTTGTAGAGCTAGAAGAAGAAGGACTAGCCACCGTCAAAGTCTCATCGAAAAAGTCAAATCTAGGAGAAGAAAGTTGAACACCACGCCATGAGAAGCATTTGCCAATTGTTCTAGCTTCGCACGTATCAATATTGAAAAACTTGGTGGTAGAACTCTATATCTTACATCTTTTGAGGACTCATTTTATTTCTACATTCTCATACATCATTGAAGAAAGAACAAGACCATGTTTGGTTTAGACTTTAGGTTTGTTTTTGGGATAATAATTGGAGAGACAAATAAGGGTAATAATTGGAAACAATGATAATGATTGGAGAGAGATAGATAAAGTTATGAGAATAGCAATTGAAAATAGATGTGAAATAGAGTAATAATGAAAAAATGGTCTGGAAACCCCAAATGATAATTCTTCACGAGTCTCGTACAACATAAAGACGTCTTCAGCCGACATCCATGGAGCTAGTCTTTCCTATTTGGGCCATTTCCACCCAATGGATCAGCTTCTTGGATTAAATTTACACAAGGGGTCACGTGTAAAGTAAATTCTTGCTCTTGTTACCGTTAATCAGTTATTCATCTTATTGATACTGTTTGTTGAGGGGAAATATTATTATGTAGAGACTTTGCACATGTGAAGAAAAGAGAAATCGGGTGGGAGACGAGTTAAAAAAAAACCCTAGGAGCCGCTCTCTCTATCACAACTCTTCACAGTCCCACCACTACAGCCCCTCCTTCCCCTCCCCCTCCATGGGTTGCACACCCTTTGGGCGGCGGGAGGGGAGGGACTAATCCCCTTACTAGATCTGGTTTCCTCTTCCCCTTCTGCACCATATCTGCCTTCCGTTCGCCAATCGTTGGAACTTGGCGTTCCACAGCCCTATTGGGTGTTACGATTCGTCTGCTCCTCCTTTGCAACCTTACGAGTTCCGGTGGCTTCTTAGGCCTTTGGTAGAGGCGCGTGACCGGTTGGAGGTTTGGCTAGAGATGGGCTGCTCAGCGACGAAGGGGAGTGTATCTTTTTTCTCTTTTCTTTTGTGTTTTGTCCGGCTTTAGGTCGGTTATCTCTGGCTTTAGGACGGTTTTTGTCCGGATTTTGTCCGGTGTGTTCCGTTATATGTTTTCTCGTTGTATTTCTGTACCTGTTGTCGTTGGAGTGTCCGATCTGTGGACACCCAATCTTTTCCCATGGGAATCTTTAATGAATACTTTCTCTCAACTTTTGACAAAAAAATACTGTTTGTTGAGCTACTGAGCTTTATTATTTAAAACAATTTCTTTGCAACCTCGGTTATTGTTCGTTTAAATGTATGCCACATTGTACTTTTTACCCTTAGCATACTTAACTACTCATTGAGCTTTCAGCTGACAAATTTATTTCACATTTTTTTTCAAGTTAGTTCATGGAGCGTAATAGTGGACATTGAGAAAGTGTTGGGACCCACCGTTTGGACCTCTAGAGCAATCACATTGTTATTTTGTTTTAGTTATGTCAAATAGCTTCCGCACTTTTATTTATTTAGCATTTTTTTTAGTAATAAATTTGGAGTGTGGAGAATTTGGGATGTTTGTACCCAGTTTGCTAGAAAGGAATGTTGGTTTTAGCTCACATTTTAAGTTTATTATTCAGGATTTAGTTTAATTATTTTGGGTTGTGAAATTTTTTTGCTTCGATTTTTCATCTTTATTCACAAACTTTAAGTTTGACTAATAATTTTATACTTTTAGATTCTTCTAATTGAGACAAGCCAATAAACTACTAAAAAATCAACTGAAAACTAATAAATGCAAATGTTTTTTAAATAAGGACAAAACAAAAAAACCCAAAAAATCAATTTTTTTAAGGAGTGATTTTGACTGTGATGGGACAACCAAATGCAGTTTTATTTTGTTCCACTTACATTTCTAAAATATTTTCCAAAACGATTCTTTCTTCATCTTTCATTTCTCCAATCATTAATCACATTTCTTTCTCTACTCATACTCCTATTTTCAATCATTATTCTCACTTCTCTTTTTATCTCTCTCTTATTATTATACATCTCTCTAATTATTACTTTTTCCAAAATCCATCCAAACACTATCTCAAAATTGTTTTTTCAAAACTCTCAACCAAACATATCAGTTGATTTTTCAAAAACCAATATATATATATTTTTTAAATCAGAAAATGTATATCCACCAATTGAAGTTAGGTGTTAGCAGTTAGCACTATTGTTTACTCCAACTTTTCTCTTCCCACTGATGGTTTGCAAAGGAAACATTGATTGTTTATTTTATGGACTGAGGGAGTGTTGTGCATCTCATGCACAGTACCGTGCTATACGGCACCGTGTCAACATTTTTTCGATAATTGAAGACGTTCACCGTGTAGATCTCGTCAAGTAGGTTATCGGAACACAAATACTTTAAAAACAAATGGAACACAAACTCTGGATAAAAAGCACATTTTCATGTTATTTGTTTTCCGATGAGGCACTAAAAGATATCCGATCAAGTTGATTTTTGGCACACTTGTAGTATTTGACAAGGTCTACATGGTGAACGTTTCTGATCGTCGAAAATATACTAGCTCGGCGGCGCCACGGTGCTGTGCATGGGATGCATAGCACCCCAGGTTCCTTTTTTTTTTTTTTTATCTATATTCTCACGATGTAGCAAATTAAAATAATAAATTGAATTGTTGGAGATCTACTTAATGGCGAGAAAGTTAGCCAAATTTAGGGAACAACTTGATGTTTGCTGAAATTAACTCATTCACTGACATATCCACTACAAGATGAAAATAGTCAAATATTACCTAAAAAGATAACATTGCACTAACTTACTCCAAATTTTCCTTTTAATCTATACATAGTAGACGCCCTAAGGTCTTCATTATCGAAATTGTTTAGTTATTAATTTGGATCTTGTATTCGTAGAGAGAATACTAGGGAGATGGTTAATGACAACGATGCATGTTTACTACAATTATCTTGATTTCTTTGTTGGGTGTTATATGAGAAAGAAAATGACTACAATACACATCCATTAAAGGTGTGTATCATATGCACATCTTGTATGGTCTAGATTGTGTCACTTCATTAATAATCGTAACATTTTTTAGTTTTTTGTAACTTTAACTTTTAGCAATATGATTCGTACAATTTTCTATGATTCGTAACATTTTGGTGTGTCTCATAATTTTTATAAAAAAAAATCGTAACTTTCGTAGAGATATGTATGATACTCCACTAAAATATACTTATTTTCGGATGAGGAAGAAAATATCAAGAAAATTAAGAGGCCCTTTGTCAAAAAAGTAGCAACTCCATCATTTAGTTTTCGTTCAAATGTGTGGAGTATATATGGCTTCCTTTCATTTCCAATCCAATGTCAAAATCTCATAATTATTCTTTTGACGAACTTTTCAGTTTTTACCCAACTACCCATCCGACATAGCAAACCAAAACGAATACTAATAGGCATCAATAAAAACAATGACGAAACAACAAAAATGAAAATTATGAAACTGTCAAAGTTGCTCAAGATCCCAAAACGGGCAACAAATCACATGAGGTTGCCAGTGCAATGTCCCATCCACTTTACAAAACCAACAAAGATGGGAGGGAGACATTTGGCTGAGTCGTGACAAATTTGAGTTCATTATCTGCTGTCAGATACGATGGTTCTTTCGGTTCCTCGAAAAAGGCTTTGCAGAAACAAATTTGGAGAGGTCTCTTAGGTTGTGTTTGGTTTGGTTTTGGGTTTTGGTTTTTGTAATGATTAGAGGGAGAAATAGGGGTAATAATTAAAAAATAGGTATTAATGATTAGAGAGAGATAGAGAGAAAAATAAGAATAATATTTAAAAATGGGAGTAATAATTGAATAATGATGTTGAAAACCGGTTCTTGAGAACCTTTCCAAACAAGGATCATTCGTTAAAAAGAAAAAAGAAAAAAATCATTCAATAAAAAATTGAATTTCCATGTCTTTTGTGTGAAAAAGATAATGGAACTGATCATAGTGCACCGACTACGTACCGACGGCGTTGGGGACGCTGTTGTAGGTCCCAACCAATTGATCCGAGCCGTTCATCCTTCACAAATTTTTGAATGAAATGGGGGGATTTTGGATTGAGCTCATATAGTCGTCCGATTGCCTCGATTCCTGCGAGGACCCACTTGGAATTCCATTCTAAGGATAAAGAACGGCTCGAATTAGAGGTGTCAAACAGGCCCATCGTGCCGTGCCATGCCGCTTTTCTTCCATGCCAACCGTGCCCGTGCCCGTGTCGTGCCATGCCCGTTTCCTTAATCATGTCATGCCGTCCCAAATCGTGTCGTGCCCATTTTCAGTTGTGCCATGCCATTTTTCTTCATTAGGTATTACCGTGTCGTCTTTGATTTATAACCCGTGTTGTCTTGATGCAATGCAACCTAACTTAATGCGTCTTTGTGTTGTACGTCTTGGGCCCCCGCTAATCATCGACTTCGTGCAATGCGTGCGTCGTGTGTCGTGCCCATTTACTTAATCATGTAGGTAATAGTCGTTTTTTTTTAAAATCGTGTCGGGCCCGGGTACCGACACTTTTCTAATAGGTCATGCAATCCGCGCCGTACCGCCCGCTTAATCTTTTGAGACGGTCGTCATGCCTGTTTATTTAATCGTGTCGCGTGCCGACTGTTTTTAATCGTCTTGCGTCTTCGCTTTAATTCTTTATTTTGTTTGTTATGTAAATAAGGGAAACAAACAAAAAAATAATTAATTAACTTATTCTTTTTAATTAATTGCCCGAATGATCATGAAAATGAGTTGTAATAAATTTGAATTAATTGCCCGAATTGTAATGAAAATTAATTTCTTGGGCACGCGCGCGCGAGAGGGAGAGAGAGAGAGAGAGAGAGATGCAAAACTAGGTTGCATTTTTTCATTCAAACAAAAAATACAAGTCTCAAACATTAAACTTACAACTTTATTCCGAATAAAAAAAAAGTAGCAAAAAAATACAACCTAGAAACCTAAAACAACAATTACAATTACGTATAAAAATGTTGAAATTGGTCTTGCACACTAGTTTCTTGAATCTTCAGGCCTCCCGCGATTTTTTCAATCTTCGAACCTGTCATTCAAAACTTATTCCAAAACAACAATCAACTGAAAAAGTTTTAAAAAATATATATATGCAACAATTAAAGAATGGCTCAGACTCTCTGTAGGGTTACAACATTAGTCGCCAAATTAACCTTCTAATGTTGTCCCGCCTATAACCTATTCCAACGTTTAGCATCATAGACAATAAAACATGCATAACAGCAAAAATAGGGTTTCAACATTAGTTGCCAAATTGACCTTTTAATGTTGTCCCGCCTATTAATTCCAAAACAACAATCAACATGTATCATCATAGCCAATAAAATTGCCCAAATTGCACCCTAAACCCCAAACCAACCACACCCCTAAACCAAACCCCAACCCCAACCCCAAACCACCCCAACCCCTAAACCCTAAACCATAAACCCAACCTCAAACCCCCAACCCCGAAACCCTAAACCCTAAACCCAAAACAACCCCAACCCCTAAACCTAGATTGCCAACACAAATTGCACAAAATTGCCCAGATTGCACACAAAACTGCCCAAATTTTACAAACATGCCCAAATTTTGCTCAAAACTACCTAGATTTTGCACACAACTGCCTAGAATTCACAAAAATTGCCTAGAATTCACACAAAACAGCCCAGAATTCACACAAAACAGCCAAGAATTCACACAAACTGCCCAGAATTCACACAAACTACCCAGAATTCACACAAAACTGCCCAGATTGCACCCTAGACCCTAAAACCCTGAACCCCAACCCCAAAACCCTAAACCACCCCAACCCCAAAACCTTAAATCCTAAACTCCAACCCCAACCCACAAACCACCCTAAACCCAAAACCCCAACCCCTAAACCACCCCAACACCAAAACCCAGATTGCATAGACTGCCCAGAATTGACACAAAGTGCCCAGATTGCACACAAACCAGCCAAGAATTTACACAAACTGCCTAGAATTCACACAAACTACCCAGAATTCACACAAAATTGCTCAGATTGCACCCTAAACCCTAAAACCCTAAACCCCAACCCCAAAACCCTAAACCACCCCAACCCCTAAACCCTAAACCCCAAACCCCAACCCCTAAACCCTAAACCCCAAACCCCAACCCCCTAAACCCTAAACCCTAAACCCCAACCCCAACCCCAACCCACAAACCACCCAAAACCCCAACCCTTAAACCACCCCGACACCTAAAACCCATTGCAATGGATCGCTTAGAATTCACACAAATCGCCTGTGATTGCACACAAACCTCCTTGATTGCACACAAACCTCGCCTTGCATTCACACAAAACGCCGGATTGCACACAAACCTACCCAGATTGCACAAAACTAGCCAAAATTCACACAAACTGCCTAGAATTCACACAAACCTGCCTAGATTGCACACAAAACTGCCCAGATTGCACAGATCTCACAGGGCTCAGGTTTGTTAATTCATCATTGCCCCAAACTGAATTTGGTTAATTAGAACTAATACACAAGTGCAATGAAAATATTAACCTAGGCTCATCAAAATCATCATTGCCCAATACTAAAGTGCAATCTGGGCAGTTTGTGTGAATTCTGGGCAGTTTTAGCAACTGACATACGAAGAACAGCTCTAACATTTAATGTACTTCGAAGAATAGCTCTAACAACAGCTCTGCCCAAAACTTGGCAGTCCACAATAATATGGGCTCAACAATAATATGTATTATCATAGGCTAGAAAAACAAAGTAATATCATAGCCCATAAAATCATAAGGGTAGGCTCAGTACTTTGAACAAGGGAATACATGGGCTCAGTCATTATCAAGGGAATCATAAGCGAATAAACTGGCTACAACTTAGTTGCCCTGCCAGGAATCATAAGCGAATAAACAAAGTAACATCACAGCCCAGAAAATCACAAGTAAATAAGTAATGGGCTCAATTCATCATTGCCCTAAGAAACCAGTCACCACAACCTCAATCGAAAACCCTAAATCACCATTCACCAGCCACACACACACACACATATCCACAATCCAGTAACCAAATGCCCAGAAAACTGTAACCATATCTTGCAATAGACTGAACACCAACAACTATAGAACATGTCACAATATCACAACACAATTGGGCTCAGATCTATATAGAAATGCACATGAATACAACATTAAGTTGTCATTAAGACCTTCATAAGTTGCCACACAATCACTTAAGTTTGTTTTTACTTTTTATCGTCATAGCCCATAAATAATAGCACAATGCAAGTATGCAAGTGCAGCGTTATGTTGCCATTACGGCCTTCATAAGTTGCAAACTTGCATACCAACAACTTTACACACACCACTTGGTTATAGTTTTCTGGGCATTTGGTTACATAGCAAGAGTAAGATAGCACTTGGAATGCAACATAAAGTTGCAGCAGTATTAGCATCCTCGAAATCTCTTTGAGAAGTCAGATATAAACAGTCCTTAAGGACTATCTATATCAGAGATCTCAAAATAATCTTTGAACTCATCTTTTGCATCACACTTCTTAATTCCAAGACGTGCATCCTCCCAATCTTTCAAGCATATCAAACAATCCAAAACGTCTACACCGTGTCGGCTTCTCTTATCATCCAACACTCTTTTACCTGCACTAAAAGCAGATTCAGAAGCAATTGAAGAGACAAGAGGTGTTAGTACATCACGTGCCATGATTGAAAGAATGGGAAATGTCCTTTCATTTTTTTCCACCAAGCTAAGATATCCAAATTATTTAGGGGGTCTAGAGTAGTAAGACAATCCATATCTAAATACATAGAAAGTTCGGTGCGCGAAACTAAATTTCTTCCTCTACTTGAAAGCAAAGAACAAGATGGGTCATTGCTAGTTTGAGGAGATGGTGAAGGAGCAACATTAGTTGTAGAAGATGCAAATTTAGACTCATATGAAGCATAAATAGATTTCACAAGTAATGTCACATCAGAAGTAGAAGCAGAAGGTAATGTAATATCTAAATTACTAGCAATCCCATCTAAGACCAAGACAACACCTTCTATCTTAATCCTTGGATCCATTACTGCAGCTAAAATAAAAATTTTAGGCATGTCCTCAAAATATTTTTTGAATTTTGTTTCCATATCTAAAACTGCATCTACAAAATTTGCTTTATATCTATATTGAAAAAAATTGAGACTTATATTTGTTGTGAAATTTTAAAGTACTCACAAGCGCACGAATCGTACCGAAGTATAGTTTTGCAAGAGCGAGGTCGAACCCATAGGGACTTGTGTTTTTTTTTTATAGGAAAGCAAATAAATTTAAACCGATTGAACCCTAACCTAGTTCCAAAAAGTTGTGAGTTGATTTCTAAATTAAAAATTAAACTAAGAATGACAAAAGAAAAATAATTAAACTTTAACAGAAAAGAAAGTAAAGATTACCGGTTGGATAAGATAACTAGAGTTTCAGAATCCACGCCCATGCATTCATAGTGATTTTTAACAAACTCTGATTTATTTTTCTCTAATTTTCTTCACAGTAATTTGGTGGCTAAACTCTATTACTGTGGAAAGTATCTTCGTTCGGCTTGTTTTAAAGAAAAATCTAATGCATGCTCTTCCCCGCCTCAGAGTTCAAGACAAGAAAAATCCGATGTATCCGTTAACAAACAAATCACAACGGATATCCAATACTTGAAATCAAAATTTAATAACCAGGCAAAATACTTAACTAGTAGTTTCAAATCATGGAAAAAACATGATTGAATCCATATCCAAAACCACTAAGTCTAATTAAACAGAGGTAAGAACAATTATCCAATGAAATTATGCATTAAGAAAAATAAAACCGAGAGTTTGTGTTTAATCACTACTAGACATGAGGTTTCATCCTCCACTCTAATTTAAATGACTAGCCGCTCATGGAGGACATGAACATATTCAAATAATAATAAAACTCCATTAAATAAATGCTTACAAAAAGAGAGAAATTTTTGCTCCAGCCGTTTACTCTATTTTTTCCTCTGCCGTGGAATAAGTGAATTGCTACTGTTGCTGCCTTTGTTTTTTTTCCGTGATATCTCCAGCCGAAGTCCTCCCCTCAAAACCCTACTGTCTTTCCATATATATAAGGTGTCGAGAGTTGTAATGCTAACAAGATTCCCTTCCCTAATCAAACCCTATATTTAAGGCAATGAATTGGATTGCCTAATCTCAATTTCTAATTTGTCTTGGCCTCCAATCCTTCTTAAGTAGCAATTCTTGTAAAAAGCCCAATTAGCCATTAGTGCATCAGCAACTACGGGTAAGTTGGACCCAATTTCGAAGTAATTTGCCCATCACTTGAAGCCCCAACGTTGATAGAGTACTTAATTTTTGAACCCCTCAATTCCTTTGTAGCATGCGGCGGCACTTGCTTTATGATGACCGACTCAAACTCTAGGTTGACTCTGCACTAATAATTTCAATAGCCGGAAAATGTATTATTATCATCTTTTCTTGCAAAATTAATAATTAAGTGGATGAAACCAAAAATATAATATCTTTTATCAATTACGCGCATTTTAAAACTAAAAAGATATAAAATGGAGATTTTATGTGTCAATAATTCGGGCTTATCAAATACCCCCAAACCTATATTTTGCTAGTCCTCAAGCAAAAGAAATAAAATAAAACAAAGAAAAAGGACAAACACTAACTAATTCATTTTCGGAGGAGTCCGGTTGCATTTAGCATATGCAACAAGCCTTTAAACCCTTAGGTGGCCCTAGTGGACGAGTTATAGTCTCGTGAGGGTTTGCAGCAGTGAACACCCACAAACACGAGAGGATAAAATGTAAGGACCCATATTTTTACACAAATTTTCCGGAATAATGTTGGGTAAATGTGAGGAATTAAATTTTGACTTTAGGGGTCGAAGAGAGAACATTTAAATGCATTTGGGTCTCTTTAAAGTACATTTGGAAGTTTTGGGGTGAAAGTGCAATGGGGTGAAACTATACAACACATTATACTTTCATTTTTTTCAAAAAAATCAGCCTCTCTCTCCCTCTCTCTGCCCGACTCTCTCTCTCTCCCTCCTCTCCTCCATTTCTTTGCTCCAAGCTCAAATCCACCAAAAACCTTCAAGTCTCCTTCATAAACCCCACCTAAAATCACCTCCTCTACGCATTTTGAAGCTTGGGTTGCATTGATTTCGCACCGAAAGCACACATTTCGGGTTGGAGCAATTGGAGGCTAGGGTTTTCATCTATCCACTCATTTCAAGCAAAATCCTTGAGGTAGGAAGACAAATTCTTCTCCCTCTAGTTGTATTTAGATGATGTATAGCATATACTTGCTCCTTGTTCTCAAATTCCATCTATTTCTTGAATTTCTTCCATGGTTGGTTTGTTTGAGCACAATTTTGTGATCTATGGATTGAGCCTTTGATTGATGCTATTGTTGGTTGTTTAGCACTCCTTTGATGTCCATTAGTCACTCTACATTTCCAATTTTTGGCCTTGAACCTTACATTTAAGTTTGGGTTGAAATTCCACACCAATAGGGTGAAAATCTGTGCACTGCCCCTGTTTTAGGGCTGCTGCCCCTGTTTTCCAGAGAACATCCCCTGTTTTGGGGTGGTTTTAGGCCACCCTTTGATGCCCGTTTGGTCCCCGATCGTCCGTTTCATCGTTATCTTTGAACTATACTATCATTTTGAACACGAATCCACATCAACTCATAAAATTGACCCTTCGACACATGAATTAACAAAATTTATGTTTGACGTGATCGGACACGTGCGGTTGACACATTTTGGCTTAAAATGGTGAACCTTTGAAAGAAATGGGATTTTTGGGACTTTATGAAAGACAAAGATTTTTAAATGTGAAATTGTTGGATAAAATGAACTCTAGGGATCACCCGCTTGGTGTCCCCGCCATGGGTGCACGGGGGCCAAGAAATCCGGCAGGGGTGCACGGAGCCCATGAAATCCGGCAGGGGTGTACGGAGCCCACGAAATCCGGCAGGGGTGCACGGAGCCCATGAAATCCGGCAGAGGGATACTTCCCTATTAGAATCGAAGATGGTTTTCTTATGAAATATCAATTGTGGTGAATTTGGACAAAATTGGCATTTTTGACAAAATTGACTTTCGGTTTGCGAAATGAGAATTTTGGGAAAACTACTTGGGCTTGGTTAGATATTTGCAAGGTTTTGGGACACTTGGAAACGTTTTGGACACTTGGATACGTTTAGGACACTTGGACACTCTTTGATTACCTTGTGGTTGAATCATAACCTTCCGTCCATTCTAACTTGTACATTGGTCATGCTCACTCCACATTCATCTATTATGTATGCATCATGTTCATACACCTAGCGTTAGTAGAATAGTTTTCCTACTGGGCTAGTGAGCTCAACATATCAATTTTTCAGGTACACGGCATGGAGCATGAGGTTGGATGCTTGTCGAGTGACATGTACATGGAGCTTGAACATGCATGAAGTTATTTTTTTCCATCTTGTATTATATTTTTGGAAAGATGGTTTTGTAACTTCAATTTATCAAACTTTTGACTATATAGCAATGTAATAACCTTGAACTTGTATTTATGTATTCGGGCTATGAACGCTAGTGAACAGAACTTGTGTATTCGAAATGATGGGGTTATATTATGTTGTCTTTGACTATTCAAGAGAAATTTTGAGATATTGACTTGTCCTATGTGGATTTTTATTTACTTTTGAGTTATTAAAATTGAGGGCGTGACATAAAACATTCGATCATGACCCTGAACTTAATCAATGGCCTCTCAAAGTAACTAGTACAAGTGTAACACAAGTTGGAGGCAAGATATTTCATTCATTAATGGAGTTAAACAAGTGAACATTCTAATCCGAATTAGCACAAATATTGCTGCTCTCACAGATATCTTGGGTAGGGAAAAATCACAAGGTATGCGTGTAAGTGAAAAGCCACACAAAGATATTCATTAACCTCAAAAACAATACACGCACCTTCAACACCTCAACAAGTCATCAAAATGTCCAACTTAACACATAGCCCTCCCCTTATTGCAATAATATTTTTTCTTTTTCTTTTGATTGTGTGATCGTGCAATGTCTGGATTCCTTGGGCTTTCTAGTTGACCCCTTAGGCGAGCTTTAGGCCAGCCATCCCCAAGCCGTTCGACTTTAGAGTGCTAGGTTTTAAGAGACCCCTTCGGGCTTAATTACTCGAGTCAAAAAGGCTTATCAATCCAAGCTAACCACACATAGCTAATCCAAAACTCTCCACCGTTGGACGCGAACACTCACTGCTTACTGAGGCAAGAGGCCCGGTTACTAAACAGAAAGCTCAAAAAAGCCTGCATTTTATTCACTTCTCTTCTTTCCTTTTCTCTTTTTTTTCCATTCATTTTTTTTTTTGGGTACGAGCATTAAGTATTTCATTGAAACATCCAATTCATATTGAGGCACCAAAAATTTGTGTATGGAACTCGAGGTCAAATGCAACTCTAAGTGTGACGGTGCTCGTGCAAAGGCATGTACACAAGTGATAAATCGCTATCCAAGCATAGGTGATAAAAACAAGTCAAAGTGCCTCTCATCAATGCTTATGTTCACGAGCTTAATTCTACCAATGAAATCATATCAAGACTCTAACCCAAGAAACAGTCAAACTAGCACTAATCAAAAACCAATAACCAAGTTGAAAGTCAAAATCGAGCATCCACCTCAAAAAAAATTCTCCTTTTTCTTCTTTTTTTTCTTTTCATTTTACTATTTTTTCTAAAAATAAATAAATAAGAGTAAATTAATAATAATAATAATTTTAATTGTGCACCAAAAAAATGGTAAAAAGTGAAGCTTGTGCATAGAGCGAACACATCAAGAACAGGTACACCCTCCCCCAAACCTAAATATGACAGTGTCCTCAATGTCATGAATGTAAAATGAAGAAATGGACATAAAATATAAAAGAAGTGGGTACACCTGATAAGCTTGATGATGGTAAACTATGAAATACCTGCAAAACAAATTAGTGAAACACAAGCAAGAAAAACAAAAATAATGGCACTAAAAATAAAGTAAACTATAACTCTTCTTTCTTTCTTTTTCTTTTTTTGATTTTGATTTTTTTTTAAAAATAAAAATAATTATTTAGAAGCAAATAGTAAGATAAAACAAAAGAACAAAAGATAAAATGCTAATCTAAACGATAACATACAATAAAATACAGAGATAATCAATGCTTGTGCGGACTAAATGATCAATCCTGATAAACAGGATCCTCCAAAAGAATTTCCTCCACTTCTGGAGTTTTCAATTCTATAAATGGTTTCAACCGTTGGTCGTTCACTTTAAACACAGAACCATCTTTTGGATTTTCAATTTCAACTGCCCCATGTGGATAGCTAGTGCGAACGATAAAAGGGCCAAACCATCGAGAACGGAGTTTTCCTGGAAACAAATGCAAACGAGAATTATAGAGAAGGACTTTCTGACCAGAAGTGAAAGATTTTCTTAAAATGTTTTGGTCATGAAGCCATTTCATACAGTCCTTGTACGATTTGACACAGTCGTAAGCGTCATCCCTAATTTCCTCTAGCTCAAGGAGTTGGAGCTTCCTGCGAACACCTGCTTTGTCAAGATCAAAATTGAGTTGTCTCGTAGCCCAATAGGCTTTGTGTTCTAATTCAACAGGTAGGTGACATGCTTTTCCATAGACAAGTCGATAGGGAGACATTCCAATTGGAGTTTTGAATGCAGTACGGTATGCCCACAATGGATCATTTAGCCGTAAAGACCAATCTTTTCTATTAGGGTTCACCGTTTTTTCTAGGATGTTTTTAATATCACTATTAGATATCTCAACTTGACCACTAGTCTGTGGGTGGTAAGCGGTTGCAACTTTATGGGTTATGAAGTATCTTTTCATTAAATGTTCAAATACTTGATTACAAAAATGCTTACAACCATCGCTAATAATGGCACGTGGTGTCCCAAAACGAGAAAACACATTATCTTTCAAAAACTGGACCACCACTTTGTGATCATTGGTTTTGCACGCAATTGCCTCGACCCACTTAGACACATAATCAACAGCAACAAGGATGTATAGATTACCAAAAGAATTAGGGAATGGTCCCATAAAGTCAATGCCCCAAACATCAAATAGTTCTACAATTAGAATGGGATTAAGAGGCATCATATTTCTTCTTGTAATACTACCTAACATTTGACAACACTCACAGGCTTTACAATATGCATGAGAATCTTCAAAAATAGAAGGCCAATAAAACCCGCACTGCAAAATTTTAGCAGCCGTCTTTTTAGCACTAAAATGGCCTCCACAAGCATGATCATGACAAAATGAGATGACACTTCGTTGATCACCTTCAGGAATACACCTTCTAATAATTTCGTCAGGGCAATATTTAAATAGGTATGGATCATCCCAAAAGAAATATTTAACCTTGGATAGAAATTTAGATTTATCATGTTTAGACCAATGTAATGGTATCTCTCCAATCACAAGATAATTTACAATATCGGCAAACCAAGGTGAAGATAATTGAGACACTTGCATTAATTGTTCATCAGGAAAAGTTTCAGAAATAGGCAATGAATCCTCGGTGAACTCTACAACTAATCTAGATAGATGGTCGGCTACCACATTCTCAGAGCCTTCTCGAATCTCAATATCAAATTCTTGCAGTAAAAAAATCCATCGAATTAATCTAGATTTAGCATCCTTTTTAGACAACAAATATTTCAATGCAGCATGATCTGAATAGACTACAACTTTAGACCCCAACAAATAAGCTCTAAACTTATCTAGCGCAAAGACCATTGCTAGCAATTCCTTTTCTATGGTGGAGTAGTTGAGTTGTGCATCGTTTAAAGTCTTACTAGCATAATAAATTACATGAGGGAGCTTTTCCACACGTTGTCCTAAAACAGCACCTACTGCATAATCAAAGGCATCACACATAATTTCAAATGGGACACTCCAATCGGGTGGTCGAATAATAGAGGTCGAGGGTCACTCACTTTTTAGTCTCTCAAAAGCGTGAAGGCACTCATCATTAAACACAAATGGGGCATCTTTCGCAAGCAAATTGCATAGAGGTTTGGCAATTTTACTAAAATCTTTAATGAACCTCCTATAAAAACCTGCATGACCCAAGAATGATCTAATCTCTTTCACAGTACGCGGGGGTGGAAGGTTAGTTATCAAATCAACTTTAGCTCTGTCCACCTCAATACCTTTATGCGAAATGATATGACCTAAGACAATTCCTTGTTTAACCATAAAGTGACATTTTTCCCAATTAAGCACAAGATTTTTTTCTTTACATCGCACTAATACAAGGGTCAAATGGTGCAGACATTCATCAAAAGAAGATCCAAACACTGAAAAGTCATCCATAAACACTTCAAGAAAACGTTCTACCATGTCAGAGAAAATACTTACCATGCATCGCTGAAAGGTGGCGGGTGCATTGCATAGTCCAAATGGCATGCGACGGTAAGCAAAAGTACCATAAGGGCATGTGAAAGTAGTTTCTTCTTGGTCTTCCGGTGCGATGGGAATTTGATTATAACCAGAATAACCATCAAGAAAGCAATAGTATTCATGTCCCGCCAACCTCTCTAACATTTGGTCAATGAATGGTAAAGGGAAATGGTCTTTCCGTGTCATGGAATTTAATTTACAATAGTCTATACAAACACGCCATCCCGTTTGAACACGGGTAGGAACTAATTCATTTTCTTCATTTTTTACTACCGTTACTCCAGATTTCTTGGGAACAACTTGAACAGGGCTTACCCAACTACTGTCTGAGATAGGATAAATAACCCCAGCATCTAAAAGCTTAAGAATTTCTGCTCTAACCACTTCTTGCATGGTAGGATTTAGACGTCTTTGTGGCTTTCGTGAAGTTTTAGCGTTTTCCTCCAAATAGATTTTATGCATGACCACCGAAGGACTAATTCCCTTAATATCATTTATAGACCACCCAATTGCTTTTTTATGCTTTTTAAGGATATTCAACAATTTTTGTTCCTGAGTATCATCTAAATCAGAAGCAATGATTACTGGTAAAGATTCAGAAGGGCCTAGGAATGTGTATTTAAGAGTGTTTGGCAATGGTTTAAGTTCTAACTTAGGTGCCTCCACGATAGAGGGAAGTGGTGGTGAAGATGAGAGTGAAAGAGGAACCACTTTTTGTTGCCATTCATTGATGCTCATTAAAGGTGTAGTATCTAATAATGCATTAACTTGTTCAATTGATTAATCTATGTCAAATTCACATCCAAAATGAGCTAAGCAAGCTTCTAATGGATCCTCATAACTAGACTGAATGAAAGTTTTTTCAACCAAATTATCTATCATGCAAACTGTACTAACCTCATCTTCATCTAGTGGTTGCTTGCTAGTATTAAAAATATTTAACTCAACAGTCATATTACCAAATGATAGTTTCATCACACCATTCCTACAATTGATCAAGGCATTAGATGTAGCTAAGAAAAGATGTCCTAAAATAACAGGAATTTGCCCACTAGAATTTTGGACAGGCTGAGTGTCTAAAACTATGAAGTCAACAGGAAAATAGAATTTGTCAACCTTAATAAGAACATCCTCAATGACCCCTCTAGGAATTTTGACAAATCTATCAGCTAATTGGAGTGTCATTGTTGTGGGTTTTAACTCACCTAAGCCTAACTGCGAGTATACTGAATAAGGCAATAAGTTGACACTGGCCCCCAAATCTAACAATGCCCGATCGATGTGATGATCACCTATTATGCAAGAAATTGTTGGACAACCAGGGTCCTTGTATTTAATTGGAACTTTGCATTGAATGATGGAGCTAACTTGTTCAGTTAAAAATGCCTTTTTAGGAACATTTGTCTTCCTTTTTATAGTGACTAGATCTTTTAAGAATTTAGCATAAGATGGCACTTGTTGAATGGCATCTAAGAATGGAATATTAATTTGCACATGTTTAAACACCTCTAAAATATCTCTGAATTGTGAATCTTTCTTAGGAGCCACTAGTCAATGAGGACATGGAGCTTTAGGGATGAAACTCTTGACTGGAGGATCAAACTCTTTAACTTTAGGAGGATGTTTTTCTTCGCTTTTTGCCTCAATTAATTTCTCTTCTGTTGGCATACTAACTTTGTTATCTACCTCCCTCCCAGATCTAAGAGTAATGATTGATTGAACATGGTGTTGCTCATTTGAAGTGTTAGAGGTGTTTCCTATACCAAACTGCCCTTTTGGATTTGGTAGAGGTTGACTCGGAAATCTTCCTTTCTCTCTTTCTGTCATTTGACTCGCTAATTGGCCCACTTGATTTTCTAATTTGGCAATGGATTGAGTATTCAAGTGAGTTGAATTTCTAATGTCTGTTATGGCTTGACTATTTATGAGAGTTGAGTTCTTAATTTCTTCTATCAATGTTTGGATAGTGTCCTCTAAGGATGGCTTTTGCTGCGAGGGTGCAGCAGATTGAAAGTTCGATTGAGATTGAGTAGGGTAGGACTGCATAGGAGGACGAAAACCTGGGGGAAATTGGTTCTGTTGGTGGAAAGATTGTCCACCAACATTTGTTGGAGGTTGGTCCTGTCTCCATGAAAAGTTCAGATGTTTTCGCGTATTTTGGTTGTATGTGTCTGAAAAAGGACTCCCAAAAGATTTTCCATAATTATTAATTGCATTTGCTTGTTCAGTAAAATTTTTGGAATATCCTACCATGGAAGGACAAGTTTGTGACATGTGCATGGAACTAGCACAATGAGAACATACTTCTCTTTGTAGTTGATTGGCAGACTCCATAGTCCTACTTAAAGCTAATGCTTCGACCTTTCTTGTAAGACTATCTAGTTTTATCCTCATATCAATATCTTCTTTTACTTCATACAATCCTCCTCTTTTAGATGAGGAAGTTGATTTGTCTCGATGAGAAGTAAAATCCCATTGTTGAGAGTTTTCAGATAAATTTTCAAGAAAAGCATAAGCCGCATCATGATCTCTAATATTTAAAAAGCCACGACCATTCATGGACTCTATCATATTACAACTTGATTGAGTCAAGCCATTGTAAAAGTATTGAATAAGTCTCCATGTTTCAAAACCATGGTGGGGACACTTAAGAATAGAATCTTTAAACCTTTCCCAACTTTCATAAAAATTTTCATGTTCCTCCTGACAAAAATCAACAATTTCTTTTCTCAACTTATTTGTTTTGGCCATTGGAAAAAATTTGGAGAGGAATTTTCTTACAAGAATTTCCCACGAAGTTATTGTCCCAGATGGTAAAGATTTCAACCATCCATTGGTTTTATCTTTCAAAGAAAAAGGAAAAAGTCGTAGCCTAACCGACTCATCAGAAAAATTTTGAAATTTAAATGTAGAGCATATTTCGAGAAAATCTTTGATATGCATATAAGGATCCTCATTTTCCAACCCTCGAAATATGGGCAACAATTGAAATATTTGTTTTAACTCGAAATGTGTTGCGTTGGTGGTGGGTAGCACAATGCAGGATGGTGGGTCTGTGGTAATTAGAGCAAATAAATCTTTAAGGGTTTTATTATTTTCGACCATGTCTCCCATTTTTAATCTATTATGTTCCACTCTTTGAACTTTTAAACCGCTTTTAAAGGTTCTTTCAATTTCTGGATCCAAAGGTACTAACTCTATATTTCTCAAATGACAACCAAACATAAACAAATTCACTGATTTTTTTTTAACAAGACTCTAAATGCAACAAAAATAAGCAAATGATAAAAGAAAATGAATGTGCAGATTATAGTAGCTAAAGTAGAAATTTTCTTTTTTTTATGTATACTATTACCAATGCTGTAAATAACTTACTATGTAAAAAAAAAAAACAAACCTGACACTAAAAAAAAACGGTGAAAAAGGCGGTCTTACTGCGGCAATTGCAACTTGCTGCTTTTTACTCCAACCAGCGTGGATGCACAAAAATTGAAGTGGTTCCCACTATTATAGCGATAAAGCACCTGTAGCTCAAGCAAATCTTATTGTACTACAAACCAAGTTACCTTTGAAACGGAATAAAATGAATAAAGAGACTCAAGGGGAAACAATCTGAGTTAAACTAAAAGTTTTTTTTTTTTTTTTAACTAAAACCAAATTACCAAAGTAATTTAAATGCAGAAGCTATTCTTCTAATGAGACAGAAGAGATAATAAAAAAAATAATAATAAACTAATAAATTCAAACAACTACTGATGGGAATTCACTGTAGCCTACTGCAAGAAATATCGTGATTTTTTTTTGAGATCCTAACTATAACTAGTAGAAGGGAAAAATCAATCTAAATTTCTAGAATTCCAATAAAAAAAATCAAAACCCCGGCAACGGCGCCAAAAACTTGTTGTGAAATTTTAAAGTACTCGCAAGCGCACGAATCGTACCGAAGTATAGTTTTGCAAGAGCGAGGTCGAACGCACAGGGACTTGTGTTTTTTTTATAGGAAACCAAATAAATTTAAACCGATTGAACCCTAACCTAGTTCCAAAAAGTTGTGAGTTGATTTCTAAATTAAAAATTAAACTAAGAATGACAAAGGAAAAATAATTAAACTTTAACAGAAAAGAAAGTGAAGATTACCGGTTGGATAAGATAACTAGAGTTTCGGAATCCACGCCCATGTATTCATAGTGATTTTTAACAAACTCTGATTTATTTTTCTCTAATTTTCTTCACAGTAATTTGGTGGCTAAACTCTATTACTGTGGAAAGTATCTTCGTTCGGCTTGTTTTAAAGAAAAATCTAATGCATGCTCTTCCCCGCCTCAGAGTTCAAGACACGAAAAATCCGATGTATCCGTTAACAAACAAATCACAACGGATATCCAATACTTGAAATCAAAATTTAATAACCAGGAAAAATACTTAACTAGTAGTTTCAAATCATGGAAAAAACATGATTGAATCCATATCCAAAACCACTAAGTCAAATGAAACAGAGGTAAGAACAATTATCCAATGAAATTATGCATTAAGAAAAATAAAACCGAGAGTTTGTGTTTAATCACTACTAGACATGAGGTTTCATCCTCCACTCTAATTTAAATGACTAGCCGCTCATGGAGGACATGAACATATTCAAATAATAATAAAACTCCATTAAATAAATGCTTACAAAAAGAGAGAAATTTTTGCTCCAAATTGTTTACTCTATTTTTTCCTCTGCCGTGGAATAAGTGAATTGCTACTGTTGCTGCCTTTGTTTTTTTTCCGTGATATCTCCAGCCGAAGTCCTCCCCTCAAAACCCTACTGTCTTTCCATATATATAAGGTGTCGAGAGTTGTAATGCTAACAAGATTCCCTTCCCTAATCAAACCCTATATTTAAGGCAATGAATTGGATTGCCTAATCTCAATTTCTAATTTGTCTTGGCCTCCAATCCTTCTTAAGTAGCAATTCTTGTAAAAAGCCCAATTAGCCATTAGTGCCTCAGCAACTACGGGTAAGTTGGACCCAATTTCGAAGTAATTTGCCCATCACTTGAAGCCCCAACGTTGATAGAGTACTTAATTTTTGAACCCCTCAATTCCTTTGTAGCATGCGGCGGCACTTGCTTTATGATGACCGACTCAAACTCTAGGTTGACTCTGCACTAATAATTTCAATAGCCGAAAAATGTATTATTATCATCTTTTC